>OU342740.1:387025931-388225931 GCA_910589775.1 Avena eriantha | reverse complement strand
TAAAAAGGAATTGTGAAAAAAAGCATTCTTACCACACTACCAGAAACTAAAATGTAGAAGTGAGTGGGTGCTTCATTCTGCAAAATCACATCCTCCCTAGGTGGGAAGTATTCAGGTTTCATCTCTGAAACCCTTTAAAAGAAATCATGCAAAAGAACAATATAAGCATATGTTCAGGACGAGCTAACTAAGCAGATTTCCCAGTCAGCCGCCGTTGAACAGGAACAAGAACATCCTCGGCTGGGCCTAGGACCGGAACGAAGTTGGTCTCTGCGGGAGAGGAGCTCTACGAGATGCGGGGGCAGGACAGGTGATCGATGCGTGGGAACAAGAACCTCCTCGACAAAGTGCTGGTGGGTGTGCGGCGTCCGCCACCGCGGCACGGCAGGCGTGCGTGTGGCGCCGTCCCGAGTGGCGCCACACTTGCGAGATTAGGGCCCACGGCGTCAGCACGGCAGGGGCTGCAGCGCCGCATGGCCTGGCGACGCAGTGGTGGCTACGGCGCCGTGTAGCCTAGCGCCGCACGTGCGCGCCAGCGTGGCAGGGCTGCAGCGCCGGGTTCT
This sequence comes from Avena eriantha, assembly GCA_910589775.1. Lineage (NCBI taxonomy): Eukaryota > Viridiplantae > Streptophyta > Magnoliopsida > Poales > Poaceae > Avena > Avena eriantha. Next base: position 388,225,368 of record OU342740.1, on the reverse strand, counting down.
ACCGCGCCAGCGTGGCGGGAGTGCAGCGCCGTGCGAGGTGGAGTTGCAAGCATGTGTGCGGCGCCGCGCGGGCGGGAGTTGGAGAAAAGGGTTAGACTGTGTGAAATTGTTTGCCAGAAGGTTTATTATTTAAATTTGTTTAATTTTTAGGCTATTTTTATTTAAATTGCCGGTGTACACAAGGATGTCGTCCATGGACACAAGCACCCCTTTGCGAAGCAGCTTTTCAAAGATAAGATTCATGACGCCCCTAAAATGTGGGTGGCGCCCCCATGAGACCAAATGGCATGTCAAGAACTCATATAGTTCTTGGTGCATGCGAAATGCTACTTTGAATTCATCGCCTTACGTCATTCTGATCTGATGGTAGCCAGTGCTCACCTGTAATTTCCTAGATCACTTATGACATGGGTATGATCCGTAGGGTCTACATTGTTGATATACCTGGTATGGATCCAGGACAAGGCTCATAAGGCCCATAAGGAGCCGAAGGTTCTTGAGGCACCCAAAGTCTAGGAACCGGACTTGATGATCAAGGCAGAAGCCCAAATTGCAACCGGCGTAGTCATAGAGTTATCTTTCAAATTGTAAAACCGACCAGTATTAGACTCCAGGACCCGGCCTCTCATATAAAGACTGGGAGGAACCACCAACGGGGAGGGGACCCCGTAACATTGTCATAGCAACCCGCCATAAGCTAGATCGCATCTGGCAACCCGACAACTTTGTACTCTCCATCAATAAAGATCAAACAAGCAGGAACAGGGTTTCCTCTACGGGGGCCTGAACCTAGGTAAATCTTGTCTCCATTGTTTGTCTGATAACCCGACGAAATCACCAGCGCACCCCTTTTTCCTGAAACCCAAGTTCATAACAATGGATATTGTCGTGGTTATCCCTCGTCAATTGGCGCTGTGTATGGGAAATCTGGGCGCTGCAGTCATGAATTTGGAGGCTCCCTATTCACCAAGCAAAAAATCGAAGATCGACAGCAGACAGATCCTTTTCGTCCATGGGGAAACCATGCGCTGATGTTACGACTTCGACGGATCCATCGTCGGCGATCTACGATTTATCGACTTCTATGGGACATATTTTTTTTGGTTGATTCATCTGTGTCAGCGGGGAAATCCGTCTCAACATATCCGGCATGGTGACTTTGTATCTACACTACCAGACGCGGAGGCTTGACATCAACATTGCCCTCATGATGAGACGATCGATCAGAAGCACATAGTCGGTGGAAGTCGTGACGATTCTTGCATGCACGGCCGTGATTCTGTGGTACGCTAGATGGCGGCGTATAGTGTTTACTCCCATTGGGATCGCTTGTCGACCATAGCGTATAGTGTATAGCACCCGACCATAGCCTCAGCGGCTACTCCCATTGGGATCGCTTGTCGCGCACCCGATGAAAATCCTCCAACGGAGATGACGGTTTTTTACACCGTTAGAAAAAAAGATCTGAGTCGAGAATCTCCTTGGATGAAGATAATGTTTCACCATATGTTCGTTTACAAGTAGTCAAGCATAACCTCGTGGGCTACTCCTATCAGGAGAGTTGGTCTCGCACCCGATGTACCTTCGGGTCAACGGTATCCCCTTTGTGAGATTGTTGACTACGATCGCATGATATAAGACATGACTCTCTATCCGAGTCTACGACTCGACCAGACCCTTGGGGGCTACTCTCATCAGGAGCGCTGGCCGCACACCCGATAAAAAGAATTTTTCAACAAAGACAATAAAATATTTGTAGTCAAGAACATACAAGACATGAGTCTAGTACTTCCTCAGATGAATAAGATCTCTGAGCCTATGCTCTGTTACAAGCACCAGAACATAGCTTCGGGGCTACTCCCATCGGGAGCGCTAGCCGCACACCCAATAGAAAACAATTCCTCCTAAGGAGTTGACATGAAAGCACAAGAAGAATAAACTTTAAGCCTACGCTTGGATGCAAGCTTCCAGATGTATATCGGGGGCTACTTCCATCAGGAGTGCTGGCCGCGTAGCCGATAGAAAAGACAAAGAAACCTCTAAAAGAGTCGACAAAACGATATCTACAATCTCAATAAAAATGATTTTGAGCCTACGAGCATAGCCTCAGGGATCACTCCATCAGGAGTGTTCATTGTGCCCCCGATGAAAATACCAATATCACTACAAGAATGTGATAGCAATTTCATCAGCCAAACAAGCTAGTCGATAAAATCTTCGAGTTCTCAGACCATGTCCGCCGCGATAACATGGCTGGATGCCGTGTTTACAACACCGAGGTAAGACCCTAGGATCCGTCATGTGGGCCTAGTAACCGCAGATGAATACGCTCTGCTAGAAATTTTCTATTGAAGGAAATATGCCCGAGAGGCAATAATAAAGTGGTTATTATCTTATTCCATATTTATGATAAATGTTTATTTATCATGATATAATTGTGTTAATTGGGAACGTTAATACATGTGTGTTGAATAAACAAATAAAGAGTTTCTAGTTATGTCTCTCATATAAACTAGCTCGTTGATTATCAAGATGATCAAGATTTCCTGATCATGGACATTGGATGTTATTAATAATGAGGTCACGATATTGGTGGAATGATGTGATGAACATTCCCCTAAAGTATATTAATACGATCAAAGTCATTATGTTTACATTGCTATAACATTATGCAAAGTAACTTTAGTCCTTAGACCATGAGATCATGTCAATCACTAACACCGGAAGAGTAATTTGATAGCATCAAATGTCACACCATAACAGGGTGACAATAATGTGGGTTCAGATACTCCAAAAGTGTTATATAGAGGCTCATAGATCAAGAGTGGAATGTCCATCCTGATGACAGAGATATACTCAGGTCCCTCTCGGTGATATCACATTGACATAGCTTGCAAGCAAGTGATAAGATCACTAACAATGTTATATCACGGAACGAGAAAAGAGTACTTGTCGGTAACATGATCAAACTAGGTATGGGGATACCAATGATTGAATGTCGGGCATGTAATATATCACGAGACAAAGGGATTTAGTCATGACGTCAAAGGTTCTCACGATCACAGAAGGTCATCATTGAATGTGTGGGAGTCAGTACGGATCTTCAGGTCCCGTTGCTGATTATTGATCGAAGAGGGGTCTCAATTATGTATGCATTATTTAAGAAATGTAGGGTGACACACTTAAGATATAGCGAGACCAAATGGAGCAGATATAGTACTAGAGGAATAATTTGAAAGCGCTGAGATTATTTTGATGGACACCGGAATTGTTTTGGGTCAAATTGCTGAAAATGGTTTCAGATGTGATATCGAAGTATTGTAAGGAGTTTTATGCAGATGCTTGTTAATTAAAGTAATTAAAAAATTCTGAATAAAATAAATAATTTTTTTAACAGATGCATTAATTTTGGTGAAAAATTAATGCAACTTTGAGTGGAGATGGAATTGACGTGGGAATGCTTAGTAGAAGCTCCACTCACATGAATAAGGGAGAGATGGGGGCATCCACCATGGCCACCGGGCATGGCTTGGGGGTTGTCCCCTCCCCTATAAAAGGAGGCATCATCCTTCTCTCTTCTCACACCTCCTCGTGAAGGATCTCTCTTCCTTTAGTAAATTCCACATGACTTCGGATTAGCGAAGTATCTCCGGAAGGATCTGCTGCTTCCGCTGCTTTGCTGGAGTGAGGTCTGAGAGGTTGTGGGGGTGCTGGACGTGTGTGCGATCATGGTTGCACTGATGGTTTGTGGCGCTGGCCTTCAACTCGATCTTGAGATCAGCAAGTGTACGACTACATCATCCATAAAATCAAATTTCGTTAACAAAGCTTTTAGATCTTCGAGGGTAAGATCTCTATGGTTGTATATCCACCCGTTGATTGTATCTAGGTAGATAGATCTTGGTGCTTAGTTATTCACCTTATATGATTTTTTTTCTATGCTGCGAACCCAACATCCATATCTACGATATGATGAAAAATCCCGATGAACACATTGCATACGCAAACATAAAATCTGGAGTTCATAATTCAATAAGGCGTCCGCGCCCCGAACTGAATTACGTCAGTTTATAACAGTTCGAGTCCAAAGACTTAAGCTTGAGAAGGTTCACAATGTTTTTACCCAAGAGCAATTAATTGGTTCCTGATCCGTCAGATGCACCAGACTCGTTATACCAATATCCCCATGAAACAATACTTAAAGTACTTAAAGTTCATTCATCTGAATAAAACTCCGGGTGCATCTTGTAGGCATGCTCAAAATATTTTGGAGACTAAACCCGAGTCTACGACTCAAGTGTACCCTCGGGGGCTACTAACATGGGTATGACCCACAGGGTCTCCATTGTTGGTATACCTGGTATGGATCCAAGACAAGGCACATAAGGCCCATAATGAGCCGAAGGTTCTCGAGGCACCTGATGCCTAGGAACCAGACATGACGATCAAGGCAGAAACCCAAAGTGCAACCAACATAGTCATAGAGTTATCTTTCAGACTGTAAAAACCGACCCATATTGGACTTCAGGACCCGACCTCTCATATAAAGGCTGGGAGGAGCCAACGAGGGGATCATGTAACATTGTCATAGCAATCCGCCATAAGCTAGATTGTATCTGGCAACCCAGTGACTTTGTACTCTCCATCAATAAAGATCAGACAAGCAAGACTAGGGTTTCCTCTAAGATGGTCTGAACCTGGGTAAATCTCTCCTCCATTGTTTGTCTGATAAGCCGACGAAATTACCAGCGCACACTTTTTCTCTGAAACCCAAGTCCATAACAATGGACATTGCCGAGGTTACCCCTCGTCAACTTAGCTCCTTCCAGTTCTTCATGCAATTCATCGACAATAGGCAACATATGCTTGTTCTTGACCGTGGGTTAAGCTGACAGTAATCGACACAGAATCGCCACGTGTCGTCTTTCTTACGTACCAGCAGCACCGAGGACGTAAATGAGCTCGCACTGTGGCAAATTGTGTCGTGTTGTAGCATAGCACGTACTTGCTTCTCAATTTCTTCTTTCTGATGAGGTGCATATCGATAGGGGACGAATGTTGACTGGTTGTGCTCCTGTCACAAGTGGAATTCGGTGGTCACATCTGTGACGTGGAGGAAGGTCATCAGGAGCACAAAACAGAGAGTCAAATTCATTTACCAGTGTCTGCACTTCGAACGACACTGTTGTAAATTCGTCCGCTATCAGCATTGAGAGATCGTTTGGCTCTCATCATTTGGGGCCAGAATCAAGGAATTTATTTGTGATTCCAAGAATCGGCCTGTTTGGCTGCGATGTTATTGGTTATAGAATTCATTTGCAAATTTCATGGTCTTCATTTTATGGTTTTTGTGAGTAAACTTCATCCATTGCTTCTTCTAGTGTATCCACGTTGGACTATGATCTTCCAGCCAATTGGCACCTAGGATCATGTCATAGCACGGTAATAGGAGCACATGAACATCCTGTATAAATGAGTGGCCCTGACGCAGCCATTGCACATGTGGCAGAATCTTGGAGCTAACCAGCGGTGCCCCATTGGCTGCGACAAAATGAGCTGCAGGAGTGTCCTGCGATTCTCGCCCTAAAGCAGCTGCCATATCAGAATTGATGAATGATGAATTGGCACCTGAGACAACCAAAATCAACACATGTTGCTTGCCAATCATGCCATGTAGGCGTAGTGTCTTGCAGGAGCAGAAAAGTTTTCAAGGGTGGCAACATGATAAAATCCTCTTCCAAGTCAGATGAACTGCCAGATGATTTGCTAGATTCATCTTCACTCGGAAGTACCTCGAGCAGCTCTTCCATCACATGTAATGGAATCTGAGCTGGGCATTTGTGTGCCCTGTTCCATTTCTCCCCACAGGTGAAACACAAACCCCTTGGACTTGTGATATGTACATACGGCCTCCAGTTTCTCATCCCAGCGACTGTTATTTGGTTTCTTCTGATCATCTGTGCGGGCACTTGACTTGTTTTTGTCTGAGTTGTAAGACTGATACTACTTGTATTTCTCCATATATGTATGCTTGTGATGAGCACTCCCTCTGCCAGCCTCCAGCTGCGTTTCCTGCAATTTTGCAAGCAAACTAGTAGTTCCTGTGTCTTAAGGACAATGTAAGAGCACAACAGTACGAATGTGAGGCTGTAACCCTGCTAAATGTCTCTCTACAAAGAAAACCTCAATGTTGTATGAGAGTGTTGAATTTGGAAGAGTACTAATCAACTGTGCCTATTTGTGACAACACTAACATCTGTCTCATATAATAAGTATGTTTACTCTTACCCCATTGTTCTCTGACGGTTGCACTCAGCTCTTCCTAGACAACATTCTTTTACGCTTTTGCATAGTTTTCAGCCACAGAGCGGAATATCCTACCATGTTTAGAGCAGCAAATTTAACTTTCATAGGTGGAGCCACCCCATAAATCTCCAAAAACAGAGCTCACAATTATCTAACCCCATCTCTGATAATCCTCTCCATCAATTTTTGGGAAATCCATCTTCGGCGTACTGCCGAAGGTGGGACGGTGATACGGTATGCTACTCATCTGGGTCGAACAAGTGCTGGGGGTGTCGAGACGTACCAGTGGCAGGAGGAGGATCAGTGGTATGAGCCGATCATCCCCTCTTATCTCCTCCGCTCGCCTCCTTGTTCACGATAACCCTTGAATACCTTCTCTGAAATCGAATCTCATCAGTTTTTTCACCGGGAGATCAGACATAAAAGATGTCGCATCTACTCCTCAGTGACGCCTCCACGGAGCAGCATACCTGACACAGATCTTACGACGAACCGCGCCCGCCAAATGGGCTTGTACCCGTGTCGCTTTGGTCCGAGGACAATAAAGGAGGAAAATAGGGTCACGTCTCGTGCCGGACCCGTGTACTGTACTTACGTGCCGAAGCGCAGCAGACCAGCGGCGGCTTGGCCGGCCCTTGGGACGTCCCACGAGCCGCTATCTCCTTTGATTGATTTGGCCGGACCAGACTCTGCTCGCCTCCATTCGCGGTCTGACTTCACATCTAGCCGTGGTTTTTATGCGGTCGCGATCTGATTCGCCATAAACTAATCTCCGTGGCTTTGCTGGTCAGCTCAACGCACACGTTAGCCGCGCGCATGATGATGACCCCTGCGCTGCCCCTTGGGTTGGGTACTGCCAACTGCCAAGCGAGATCGTGCGTACCAGCGGCGGGGTGGAACCGTGGAAAGGCGCCCCTTGCGTACGCGGCTGCATGCGGCCGGAACCGTGTTCCGCCGTTCACTACGACGCAGCGCCCCGGCTTCCTTTTTTCTATTGGGTGGGTGGTCTTTTTAATTTCTTCTCACATTCTCGCGATCTTTTCTGACATTGTGAGGCTGGCTCAATGGTTTGTTTGTTGGCGTTACGGACTTACGGTTGCGGCTGGCCCCTGTAGATCCTAAGCAGGACAGCGCCAGCCCTGCGGGCGTTTGTAGGGCGGGAGATTGCGGCGCCCGCATCAGCCCGCTTCGCTATGTCTTGCATGTTACGATTTACAGACAACGAAATACATATCTTTTTGCAAAGACTGACACCTCGATAGGCCGTGGGTACATGCTAAATGTAGAAAAAATATACATCCTGAGCGGCACCACCGATAAGACAGAGGAATAGAGGGTAGGCCGATTAACTCCAACCTTATTTTTTCCTACACTAAATAATCTCAACTAATACGGTTCCACGACTGACGGCGGTGTCCATGAGACCTCTATCGCCGGTACTCTCCAGGAACAGCCGTGGCAGCGCCGCGGCCAGGTCCGGCTCGTCAGGCGCGTCAGCGATCGTGTCCAGGCAGACGGAGTCATCGGGCGGGTCCACACCACCCACATGAACCTCTGCCTGGCTTGCTCCAGCCCGACGACGATCTCCCTCTATCTGGGAAGCTGGGAAGGTGTCCATGCTCTTCAAGTAGAAGAACACGACGCTCTCTAGCCGTGCGTCGAGCCACAACACAATCACGCTGCTACTTCTTCTCCCCTTCTCGGGCACCGGATCCGAAACCATCGGCCCTACGCAATACACGGACGGCTGTGGTGCCGCCGGGGACACACGCATTATCCCGAGTCTCCAACCACTCGAACGTGTTGATGAAGATATGATGCCATTCAACCCGGACGACTCCAGGATCCGCCCCTAAATGTGTCGTCCATGAAAAACTTATTTGGACCCAGACTTATATCGTGGAACGCTCTGCTACAACGCTTAACGATAGTGCATATGTCTGGATCTGATGAGTTTAGTTGGAACATACATGAGTCGGCAAATTCTCCGTACATTCCATGTATAGAGCTTTGATCCTGCCTGCTGTGCAAATTGATGATAACAAAAAAAATCTGAAAGATGAAGTACCTCTAAAGACAAAAATATTCACATGGTATCTGCATCGAGGTGTGATTCTTATAAAAGGATAATCTTGTTAAAAAGAATTAGCAAGGAAGTAAGCAATGCGCTTTTTATCATCATGACGAGACAATCATGCATTTATTTTTCCAACGCAAATTCGCTTATTTTATATGGCCAGTAATTCAAGTAGCTTCGAGATTGTATTATTCTCATAGTGTTGCTAATATATTGGGGCAATTGGCTACATAGGATCGATTATAGGTACAGAGTTCTAATTAAGGTGGGTGCGCTAGCCATTATTTAATCGATATATGGCTATGTAGGAATGACAAGTTGGTCGCTATGGCTATTGAGAAATAATAATATTTTTAATGACAAAATGTCTTCTCTTATGTCGATTATCCACCGGTGTACCGCTATGCTCCGTTTATGATTGTCTACGTTGTGTGGAGCTTCGCGATCTGTTTATTTAGGTCTGTACACGTTTTGAGGATACGGCGAGAGATATTTTTTCTCGACATGGATGGTAGCGTGATCTTCGGATTGGACCACCATCTCCTTAGGCGTTTTACTGTATCTCTGTATGAGCATGATGTAATTCACCTGTATTTTATTTTTTTGTGGTTCGTGAACTTGTATCAACTTTGCCTTGTGTAATACTTAAACATTTTAAATAATATATCAAATTTTTTTTTGGTTTGGTCAACAAATTTCTAACTTTACGTTCTGCGTAGATGAGTGGGAAGTGCTTTTGGCTCCCGAGCTCCACTGCTCCATACGTACTCCCTCCGATCCATATTGGTTGACTCGAATTTTTCTAGATTCGGATGTATCTAGACATGTTTTAGTACTAGATACATCCGAATCTAGATACATTCAAGTCAACTAATATGGGTCGGAGGGAGTATTAAAAAGTTTATAAAATATATTTATAAGTTTAAAAAAATCTTGAAACAAAACCCTAAAAGTACCTAATGATGTATCCAACAAACATGTAAAATCTCAATTTGAAATGTTTTGTATTATGAGCGGCACAACTATTTCGAATTGAGAACTTGCACGTATGTGATATACATCTTTAACCACATCTTGATTTATTTTTAGAATTTTTCGAAACTCATATACCAGAATTCATTGATGTCCATGTGCACCAAATTGTTGAGCCATGTCCCTCCACATAGAGGTGTGTTGGCAGCCCAACATCAGCCCGTGAAGTACAACATATTTCAACCGTTGATCGATGTTCGTATCCAACGGCTGAGGTGCTTCTTGAGAGAGGAGTATAAAAGAAAACCCTAGCCACCCTTAGTGGCTGTATGAGTGACTCATTCTATGAGTGTGAGACACTCTGTGTGTGTGAGTGGGAGCAAAGTGAGCAAGTGAGAGAAGCAAGCCATCGTGGCTACTGTGAGAGGGTGAGAGAACACACAAGAACACAACAACCTAGTGAAAAGAGAGGAAGAAGAAGAAGAGGTGATTTCTGTCCAGATTTCTGAGATCTGACCGGTCTGTCTTCAAGCTGGTGTTTGGAGGCTCAAAGGTGCTTGGATTGACTCTAAACTTGGTGAGCTCGTTTCTTGCTTTGAGTACTTTGATCTGGTTAGCTGATTTGAGGTCTGGGTCAGTGTAGATTCAGATTTGGAAGCAGTTTATTCAGTTCGGACTGCTGTAGTTTCAGCACAGAGCAATTTTGGTAGACGAAAAGTTTGGGCAGGCAAACGGTGTCTGATTGACCTGAAATTTGGTGTGTATATTGGGTACTCGTATGTCAGCTTGTCTATAAAGTTTGGTGCTGATTGGATCTGCGGTTTAAGAGCAGCTTGCTGATTACCGAAGGGGACAGAAACTGAGATACTCTGCTTTGTTGTAATCTTTCTCTCAAGTGGTTGGCAACATGCTGAGTGTGTTGTATATCTGTAGATGTTCTAGAGAAGACTCTGTACCCAGGTTGCTCATAGTGAAGCTCGCGTGGACCGGTTGGTCCGCACCCGTTGTTTTTTCCTCCTCACTTTGAGGAGGTTTTTCCACGTAAATCCTTGTGTCACCTGTGCATGTGCTCGTTGTTTTATTTCCGCTGCATATCCGTTGATTCAAACTATCCTCGAAGGTTCACCGCAAGCTGGAGCGTGGGAGGTTGTGTGTCTATCTCCTCCTCCCAACCCCAACAAAGTGGTATCAGAGCTGAGGTTCAGTTTTGTATTCAGTTTCAGAGCAAGGTTTGTTTTGGGCTGATTGCATTTGCTTGTGGTGAAAGATGGAAGTGAATACCAACAGAATGATTTCTTTGAATGCTACAAATTATCAATCTTGGAAGTGCAAGATGAAGGACCTGTTATATGTAAAGGATTACTGGATGCCAGTTTTCTCCACTGAGATGTCCAACGATATGAAAGAAGATCAATGGGAGGTACTTCATCTCCAAGCTTGTGGGTTCATCCGCTAATGGGTGGATGATAATGTTTTGAACCATATCATTGAGGAGACACATGCACGTACCTTATGGCAGAAATTGGAGGAGTTGTATGCCCGCAAAGAAGGTACCAACAAGATGTTCTTGATCAAGAAATTGATGCGTCTGAGGTACAAAGAGGGCACTCCAATTGCAGATCATGTAAATGAGTTTCAGGGCATTATAAATCAGCCATCTTCAATGGGAATTACATTTGAAGATGAAGTGCGAGCCTTGGTGCTACTTGGCTCATTACCGGACACTTGGGAGACCTTTAAGGTCACCGTGTGCAATTCAGCACCTAATTTAGTTGTCACTTGGAACCTTGTGAAGACCAAGGTACTAAATGAAGAGTCCAGAAAAATTGCTGATAAGGACGGTTCTTCCTCACATTCTGAAATGTTAGTGACCGAGTCACGGGGGAGAAGCAAGAGCAAAGGTCCGAGTAAGGGAGGAGAAAGAAGTAGAAGCAAATCAAGAGGCAAAGACAAGTATGATGGTGTTATATGCCATCACTGCCGTGAGAAGGGCCACATCAAGTGGCATTGTGAACAATGGAAGAAAGACAAAAAGAAAAAGAAGAAAGTTCAGAAACAGACCGACAGTGACAGTGACAGTGAGGGAGGCCGGATTGCTGCGATAGAGGAGATCATGTTTCTCATGCATGAAGAACATGATGGCAGCAGTGTTTCCACCATTGAGGAGAGGATCACTGTAGTTTCTGATGATACCATCAGCCTTGCAAATGGTGATGAGATGACTTGGATTCTGGACAGCGGTGCTACCATACATGCTACATCTCGTAGAGAGCCTTCACCAACTACACATCGGGTGATTTTGGTGTTGTGAAGATGGGAAATAATGATAGGGAAAAAATCATTGGAAGAGGAGATGTGCACTTGGAGACTGAAAATGGTACGACACTAGTCCTCAAGTCGGTGAAGCATGTTGAGGCCTTTCGGCTCAACATTATCTCGGTTGGATTGCTTGATAGAGATGGGTACTTGAGCAGATTTGGAAATACATAGTACAAGCTCACCAAAGGAAATCTGATTGTTGCTAAAGGTAACATGGTTTTTGTTTTGTATCATGTTCATGCTAAGCTTTCTGCTGCTTGTGTCAATGCGTTGCAGAAAGAGGATGCGTGTGCCTTATGGCACAAGAGGCTTGGGCACATGAGTGAGAAGGGGATGACGGTGCTAGTGAAGAAAAATCTGTTGAAAGGTGTGAAGGGTGTTCACATCAAGAAATGTTCAGATTGTCTAGCGGGAAGCAACACAGAGTTGCGTTCAAGAGTCAACCTCCTCACAAGAAGCCCGAGGTGCTGGACTTGATACATTCCGATGTTTCTAAAATGTCGGTGAGGTCATTGGGTGGAGCAAAGTACTTTGTCACATTTATTGATGACTTTTCCAGAAAAGTTTGGGTCTATGTTTTGAAGAACAAACATCAAGTACTAAGTATGTTCAAGCAATTCCAAGTCTCAGTTGAGAGAGAAACTGAGAAGAAGATCAAGTGCATTCGCACTGATAATGGGGGAGAGTATATTGGCCCATTTGATGCTTATTGCAAGGAACAGGGAATTAGGCACCAATTTACTCCTCCGAAGACACCACAACTGAATGGTCTTGCTGAGAGGATGAACAAGACAATTGTTGAGAGAGTTAGATGTTTGCTATCGAGTGCAAAGCTGCCTAAACATTATTGGGGTGAGGCTTTGGCGACTGCAGTTTATCTTATTAATCTCTCACCAAGTTATCCATTGCAGGGAGATGTTCCAAACAGGGTCTTTTATGACAAGGACGTCTCATATGAGCACCTGAAGGTTTTCGGGTGCAAGGCATTTGTTCATATCCCTCAAGATGAAAGGTCAAAGCTTGATTCAAAGACACAACAATGTATATTTCTTGGCTATGGAGGTGATCAGTTCGGCTATAAGTTGTATGATCTAATAGCAAGAAAGGTTGTGAGAAGCCATGATGTTGTGTTTGTTGAAGACCAGACAATTGAGGATATTGTGAAGACAAAGGTGCAGGCTCCGGTGCAAGTTCCGGTGCATGTTCCTCCTCGTAATCAGTAGCAAGACAGATCTGATTCTAACCCAGTTCCTGCAGATTCAGCTGAAGAAGAAGCTGAAGATGATGATGCAGAAGATGTGCAAGGTGATGCACATAGTGGTACCCGTGAGGAAGCTCCCCAACAGCAAGAGTATGATGCTGAAGAAGATGATCATGATCAGCAAGCACCTGAACCAGATAGTCCACCAGCTGCTCCACTCAGACGATCCAGCCGAGACCGTGTTCCTTCCACTAGGTACGATTCAAACCAATATGTGGTGTTATTGTCTGATGGTTCAGAACCTAAGTGCTTTCAAGATGCGATGAAAGATGAGAACAAGAAGGAGGGTGAAATGGATCGTATGGGCACCTAGAGGGGGGGGGGTGAATAGGTGCTACACCAATTTTTAATTCTTTTTCAATTTTAGGCTTATCACAAAGGGTAAATTCTCTAGAAAGACTATTGAGTGGAATTTCCCTATATGCAAACCTATCTACTAGCGAGTAAAGAGCGAGTGGAAGAGGAACGAGTAAACCGAAGTGAAGCACACGGAGACACATGATTTTTTTGACCGCAGTTCCTTCCTTGTTAAGGGAAGTACGTCTGCGTTGGAGGGGTGGGCGGTACTAAGACCACCACGCCACAAAAGGCCTCACCCTGTTCTCCGATGGATCTCGCCACAACAGGCCTGGTCCACCTTCCACTATAGGTACCCTTCGAGGCGGGCACCGGCACCTTTACACAACTAGCGGGGCAACAACTCCACAACAACTTGGAGGCTCCCGAAATGACAAGAAGCTGCCACAAAAATAAACTTATCAAATACAATAAACAAGATCTAGGTATTGACAAGAATACTAGATCAGGGATTTCTCCAAGTGAATGGAGAGGAGTTGAAGCGCTTGATTCTTGATGATGATGATGAACCTCTCCTCCTTCAATTCCACCAAAGATCAAGACCTTCGGGTGGTTGAAGTGGGAGATCGAGATTTAGAGCTCTTGCACAAGGTCTGGTCAAATTCGAATGAATCAAGAGTTCTGAACGTTGGGGAAGAAGGGGTATTTATAACCCCCTTCAGAAACCAGTCGTTGCAGCCTTTGGGGGCTGGATTATCCGGCTCAAGTGAGGGCCGGATTATCCGGTCTGGGGAAACTCCGCCCCAGACTCGGAATATCTACTAGATAATCCGCCCCCCTCTCCGAGCGTCACGCCGAACTTGCCCTTGATCAACTTCCGGGGGCCGGATTATCTGGCCTAGTGCGAAGGCCGGATTATCCGGCATGGGGAAGAAAAACCGCCCCAGTTCGGATTTTCCGGGAGAAAATCCGACCGAATACCGAGCGACGCACCTTGGCTCCTTTTGCTCGAAAACTAGGGGCCGGATTATCCGGCCCATGCGACACCCGGATTATCCGGCCTGAGGAGGAAAAACCGCCCCAGTTCGGATTTTCCGGGAGAAAATCCGACTGGACCCCGAACGACGCGCCTTGGCTTCCTTGAGAGATGAGGTAGGTCGTATTATCCGGCCTTTGGTGGGGCGGATTATCCGGCCCCCCTCAAAACTTCATGCACACTTAGCACACATAAAATGTCTCCATAGTATTGTTATCTAACACGCAAAACATAGGAAAACATGAAATGTTCTTTCAATCTCCCCCTTTTTGGTGTTAGATGACAATACCAGGATTTGCAGGAGAAAGACACAAGACGGACAGAGATAACTTATGAAAGAGACTCCCCCTCAATGTGTGCATATTAGAGTTTTGCATTGGAATACAAATGCACACAAATAGGAGAATCTATTCCATAGACATGTGAGCAAAAACACATACCACCGAAGTAGAGAATAGGCATCCTTGACATAAATCACAATTATTACTGGATAACCAATATGAGCGCGCCTTCCGTGATAGGATATGAATAGATAGATCCATAAGCACAATCCATGATATGAAGTCCATAGGCATAGCATAATCCATACAGCCATAAAGAGTCTCAAACAACCAAATCACGAATTTAAAGTTCAACGCTAAATGGGCATAAGCAAGAAATAACGAATAGAAAAGTGCAAGTGCTTATGCCCGACCCATGCAAATCCACGAACAACCTAATAGAACTACTTCTCCCCCTTTGGCATCGAGACACCAAAAAGGGAGAAGAGCGATGCTAGCGCACAAGTCCCCTAGCCCATGAGAAAGCAAATAAAAGCCAAGATTGAGTGTAATTCCCATAAGAACATGAGAAAGCAAATAACATCCAAAAAGATCCAATTCTCCACAAGGGAGAGGGCGGTGGCCGAGGCCACCTTGTTTGAGTGTATGGTGTGACACCACGAAGATATATCTTGGGTTCACGACCAATACTCATCAATAAGCTCACATATCACAACATGATATTAAGAGAAATGATATATCTTGCTATTGGCATTATGGGGGGAGGGTTAGCCCAATGAGTTAGGACCACACTCCCCCTATATTCATGCCCACACCTAGACCAAACAAGGATTGAGGTGTACGAGTGAGTGCATGGGTAATCAAGACAAGCTCCCGGAATCAATGATATTTAGCTCATTCCTCAAATAGCAGAATCTTGCTTCATCAAGTGGATTTGTAAAAATATCCGCCAGTTGGTTCTTCGTGCTCACAAAAGATAGATCAATATCGCCTCGAGCAACATGGTCACGAATAAAATGATTCCGAATCTCAATATGCTTCGTCCTTGTGTGCTGAACTGGATTGTACGCAATTTTGATAGCACTTTCATTATCACATAAAAGAGGCACTATGTCATAATTGACACCGTATTCCTTTAAAGTTTGCCTCATCCACAATAATTGAGTACAAGCACTGGCAGCAGCAACATATTTAGCTTCGGCGGTGGATAGAGATATACAATTCTGCTTTTTGGAGGACCAACATACAAGAGATCTTCCCAAGAATTGACAAGCTCCAGAAGTGGATTTCCGATCATCCTTATCACCAGCCCAATCTGAGTCAGTATAACCACATAAAGAGAAATTGGAGCCCTTGGGATACCAGAGACCAAAGTTGGGGGAATGAACCAAATATCGAAAGATCCTCTTGACCGCCACTAAGTGGCTTTCTTTAGGAGCTGCTTGATACCTTGCACACACTCCCACACTCAACACAATGTCGGGTCTAGATGTGCAGAGGTAAAGAAGAGAGCCGATCATGGACCGGTATACCTTTTGGTCCACATCTTTACCATGAGGGTTTAGTTCAAGATGACACTTTGTTTGCATTGGAGTGGCGACGCCATTTTGATCCGTCATATTGAATCTCTTGAGCATGTCTTGGATGTACTTTGCTTGATTAATAAAGGTTCCTTCTCTAAGTTGTTTGATCTCGAATCCAAGAAAGAACCGTAATTCCCCCATCATAGACATCTCAAACCTGTCAGTCATAAGCTTTGAAAATTCATCGTTAAAAGCTTTGTTAGTAGAACCAAAGATGATATCGTCTACATATAGTTGGCATACGAAGAGCTCCCCCTTAACCTTCTTAGTAAAAAGAGTAGGGTCGATTTGCCCAACTTCGAAGCCACGATCTAACAAAAGCTCTTTAAGGTGCTCATACCACACACGTGGGGCTTGTTTAAGGCCATAGAGTGCCTTATCGAGTTTGTAGACATGGTTCGGGAAGTTAGGATCCTCAAACCCCGGGGGTTGCTTTACGTATACCAACTCATATAGAGGACCGTTAAGGAAGGCACTCTTGACGTCCATTTGTTGCAACTTAAAATTGATATGAGCAGCATAAGCAAGTAGGATAAAGATGGACTCAAGGCGAGCCACAGGAGCAAAGGTCTCGCCGAAGTCGATGCCCTCAACTTGGGAGTACCCTTGAGCCACAAGTCTTGCCTTGTTCCTCACAACAATGCCATTCTCATCTTGCTTGTTCTTGAAAATCCACTTGGTGCCAATAACATTGCGGCACTCTTTGGGTTTCTCCACTAGTTTCCAGACTTTTTTGCGCTCGAAATTATTCAATTCTTCATGCATAGCAACAACCCAGTCTGGGTCTTCAAGAGCTTCAAAGACCTTCTTAGGTTCCACCATGGAGATATGAGTTTGATGCTCACCAAAACTGGCCAATTCTCTTCTTGTAGAAACCCTTCGTCGAAGATCACCAACAACATTGTCGAGAGTGTGACCCCTCAACTCAAGGTTACGATCAGCCCGAGCCTTGCGACGAAGTTCAATAAGTTTGTTGTCTCTTGGAGGAGGAGATTCATCACTTGGTCTTCATTGGAAGCATATTCTCCGCCTTGATCAGTAACTGGAACAACAGTAGCAGGTGGTGGAGATGCATGCCCTTGAGGTGACTCCATAGCCATAGTAGGAGGCTGCAGAACTGGAGAGTCAGGGCCGGATAATTTGGCCGATGGAGAGGCCGGGAAATCCGGCCTGGGAGTACTTGCAGCAGCTTCATCAGGAAGCCTGGGACTTGCTTGAACTGGCGAGGAGCCTGATAATCCAGGGCTAGCTGGAAAATCTGGCCTGGAGCTTGCGTTGATATCTTCACCACCAGGAGCAGCATGGTCGGCTAGAGCGGGGTGGCTGGATAATCCGGTGTCAACTGGAAAATCCGGCCTGGAGCTTTCTGGAGCATCTTGACCTTCAGCAGTTGATGGAGATGGTGTAGAAGTTGCCCCCGTGGTTGGAGCATGTTGAGTATGTGTCGATGAGGGCTCTATATGAGTAGAGCATTGTCCTTCCCGGTCCGCCACAAGGGGTTCCTCAATGGGGCGGAAGAATCCCACGCCCATTCTTCTTATGGCATCTTGGGGTATTTCAACATCTGCATCACAAACACCAACTTGCTCCGCACGGGAACCATCATTTTCCTCGAACACCACAGTACAAGATTCTACAACAGTTCCGGAGAGCTTATTGTAGACTCTATAAGTGTGGGATTCGGCACCATAACAGACAAAAATACCTTCTAAAGCCTTAGATTCAAACTTAGATAAACGAACTCCTTTAATAAGAAAGAAACACTTACACCCGAATACTCGAAAGTATGAGATGTTTGGCTTGTTACCGGTAAGTATTTCATACGGAGTCTTATCCAAGATCTTGCGGAGGTATAAACGGTTGGATGAATGACAAGCCGTAGAGATTGCTTCAGCCCAGAAGTTATATGGAGATTTAAATTCGGCTAACATTGAGCTTGCCATGTCCATTAGAGTTCGATTCTTCCTC
This sequence comes from Avena eriantha, assembly GCA_910589775.1. Lineage (NCBI taxonomy): Eukaryota > Viridiplantae > Streptophyta > Magnoliopsida > Poales > Poaceae > Avena > Avena eriantha. Next base: position 388,207,268 of record OU342740.1, on the reverse strand, counting down.
TCGGCTACACCATTTTGTTGAGGGGTGTACGCAGCGGAATATTGATGTCTTATCCCCTCTTCACTTAGGAACTCATTTAAGGTGTAGTTCTTGAACTCTGAGCCATTATCACTCCTTATAGCCAGAATGGGGACGTTGTGTTGACGTTGAACCTCGTTGGCGAAGTCGATGATAGTTTGTTGAGTTTCACTCTTCAACTTGAAGAAATAAACCCAAGTGTATCTTGAGTAATCATCAACAATCACTAGACAATACTTCTTCCCACCGAGGGTTGCATGAGATGGAGGTCCGAAGAGGTCCACATGGAGGAGCTCCAAAATCCTTTTTGAAGAGATAATGATTTTCCTTCGATGAGGTGAATCATGCATTTTCCCTTCAACACACGCCCTGCAAACACGATCTTTGGCAAAAGAGACATTTTCTTTTAGTCCAAGAATGTGGCCACCCTTGTGGAGACTTTGAAAAGTTCTCATATTGACGTGGGCTAGTCGGCGATGCCATAGCCAACCTGCGTCAGCCTTTCCGAAAAGACACATCGGCCCTGTAGTGGTTTTCCCCGAAAAGTCCACCACGTACAGGTCATTTTCGACATATCCCACGAAAGCGACTTTTAGAGACTTGCTCCACAAGAGTACCACTAAATCAGCATCAATGTAAACTGCAAAGCCCATCTTACCAAGGGCACGAACTAAAAGTAAGTTATACCCGAGGGTCTCAACAAGCATGACGTCCACGAGAGAGATACCGCGAGCTACCACAACCTTGCCAAGACCCAATACCTCAGATTTTGACTTGTCACCATAGGAGACGGTAATGTGATCAAGGTTTGGCCGCATCTCCGTGATGATCTCCTTGCTTCCGGTCATATGACTCGTACAACCGCTATCGAGTACCCATTTAGAACCACCGGAAGCATAGCCCTGCAAGAAAATTACTTCTTGATTTTAGGTACCCATTTTTCAATGGGTCCTCTCATGTTAGTAACAAGGGTCTTGGGAACCCAAATAGACCAAGGAATGTAACAATCATAAGGCCCTACATAACTAGCATAAACATCACCATAACAATCACAATATAGTTCAAAGTTAGGATTGTTGATCCCTGCAAAACCATCATGATTAGTCTTGTTATTGGTATTGTTGCTAGTCTTCGATTGAGCAGTCTTGTTCTTCTTCTTGTTGTTGTTTTTCTTGCTCTTTGTCTTGGGTATGTAACCAAGACCTTCTTTACTATTGTTTGTCCTTTGCCTGCTCAGTATCTCATCAATAACCCCTTTACCTTTGTGTTGAAAACTTCTTGCAAGATCTTCTTTTCCAAAGGATGAAGAGGAGGTACTTGGCACATCATACCGTTTCAATTGAGTTTGGAGCTGGTCATGAGACTCATTAGAGTAGAATGATCACTCTTCAATGCCTTGTGAGCACTTTCAAGATTATCAAACTTCTCCAAAAGTCTAGCATGAACAGCCCCAAAATCAATCTTTTCTTTCTTTAGTTTGTTTACCTTGGCAAGAGCATGGTCACGTTCTTTAATTAGCTGAGCTATAGCTTCTTCTTGTGACACCTCAAGGGATTCGAGTATTTCTTCCAAAGAAACTCGAGCTTCCTCTTCCTCTTCCAAGGCATTCTTCAAAGAAGCTATCTCCAAGGCATCTTCTCTTTCAATTCTGCCCTTTTCTTCAAGGAGATCTTCGGCTTGAGCAAATTGACTCATAAGAGCATCAAAATGGAGTTTGTGCTCACCTTGTAGGTTAGTGAAAAAAGTATCCAAGGAAATAACTTCTTCTTTCATTACAAGACTGTCATGATCATCCATATCCAAAATTATGTTAGTCTTAGGAAATGAAGAGCTAGAAGTTGATACCTCGGATCCTCTTGCCATTAGGCAAGTGGCGTTGTTGTTGATGGCGCTCTCGTTCGGCGAGTCGAAGAGAGAGGAGGGAGTCGATGTGGTGTCTATAGCAGCCACTTCACGGGATCTTTCATCTTCCTCTTCATCTCCACTTGAGGAGGAGTATTCCTCTTGAGCTACAAGGACAATCTTGGGTTGCTTCTTGAAAGGGCCATTCTTCTTAATAAACGGCTTCTTCTTAGGAGCTTTAGATTTCTCTTTAAGAATGAGCCTGCCACCATTGTCTTCTCTACTTTGATAAGGACACTCGGCAACAAAGTGTATTCTATCTCCATAGTTGAAGCAAGTTCTCAGTCTTGGGCCACTTTCTCTTCTTCCATTTGACCCGTTCTTGCGCTCAAGGTCAAACTTGGCTTTGGCAGGGTCCTTCCAAAAGTTCCTTGCATAGAATGCCATGTACTCACCATGAGCATGTTTGACCTCATCGGGGCAGTCCATGGACACCCCTTCAAAAGCTTCTTCATCTTCCTCTTGCTCAACAACATTGGCTTTGAGAGCCACATTGACACCCTTTTGCATTCCAATGGCCCGAGCACGAGCATCTTCAGCATTCTTTGCCGCCACTTTGAACGACGCCATTTCTTGCATGACTTCATTGGATGTCATTTGATGATAGTTGTGTCTACCTTGCAGGCTCTTCAAATCCGTTGGCTCGAAAGGCATTAAGGCACTCACATATTTTCTTTTTATCCATGCATCATCAATGTGAGTGGCCCCATGCTTCTGAAATGTTGTTGCGATGCCCTTGAGTCTTCTATACATGTCCTCATGGTTTTCACCATCCAACATGTAGAATCCCTTAGCTTCATTACTAAGGGCATCATACCTATTTCTTCTCATGCTTTCGTTTCCAACGAAAAGGTCAGTAAGATCCTCCCACGCCTCTTTAGCTGTGTTGAGATGTTCAATGTGTGGCATGTCCTTGGGACCCACACCCAGCTGTATCATGTGGAGAGTAGTGGCATTCAACTGGCTATCCACAACTTCCCTTCTCGTTAGATTGGTTTGATCTCCAATATGAATACCTTCTTCAATAATTCTCCACAATTCAATAGAGGAGCTGCAAACATGAGATTTCATTAGGAATTGCCATTGGTTAAAAGAAGATGCAGTGAACTTGGGTCCATCACCCCTATTGTTTATATGAGGATGAGGGATAGGTGGGTCGGGGGAATATATGTGGCGAACCTCACTATATTCCTCCTTACCATTTCCCTTTTTGGAGGTGGAGCCATTTAGTTTGTCACCTTCCACATCATCATCCTTGGATCCGGTGTTACCCTTTTCCTTAGATGATGGTGTGGGAGCCTCAGAGGAGGATGGAGATGGGGCTATGGATCATGTGAGGCGAGCAATCATTTGATTCATCTCCTCCATCTTGGCCTCAAAGGATTTCAACAAGGTTGTTTCCAACGAATTGAGATCATCCATTGTGACCTTATCCACAGCCTCATTTCCATCATCCTCGGTACCCATACTACTCTTAGGCGGTTAAGCCCGAATTAAGAGCCGGGGCTCTGATACCAATTGAAATAGATCGTATGGGCACCTAGAGGGGGGGGGGTGAATAGGTGCTACACCAATTTTTAATTCTTTTTCAATTTTAGGCTTAGCACAAAGGGTAAATTCTCTAGAAAGACTATTGAGTGGAATTTCCCTATATGCAAACCTATCTACTAGCGAGTAAAGAGCGAGTGGAAGAGGAACGAGTAAACCGAAGTGAAGCACGCGGAGACACATGATTTGTTTGACCGCAGTTCCTTCCTTGTTAAGGGAAGTACGTCTGCGTTGGAGGGGTGGGCGATACTAAGACCACCACGCCACAAAAGGCCTCACCCTGTTCTCCGATGGATCTCGCCACAACAGGCCTGATCCACCTTTCACTATAGGTACCCTTCGAGGCGGGCACCGGCGCCTTTACACAACTAGCGGGGCAACAACTCCACAACAACTTGGAGGCTCCCGAAATGACAACAAGCTACCACAAAAATAAACTTATCAAATACAATAAACAAGATCTAGGTATTGACAAGAATATTAGATCAGGGATTTCTCCAAGTGAATGGAGAGGAGTTGAAGCGCTTGATTCTTGATGATGATGATGATGAACTTCTCCTCCTTCAATTCCACCAAAGATCAAGACCTTCGGGTGGTTGAAGTGGGAGATCGAGATTTAGAGCTCTTGCACAAGGTCTGGTCAAATTCGAATGAATCAAGAGTTCTGAACGTTGGGGAAGAAGGGGTATTTATAACCCCCTTAAGAAACCAGCCGTTGCAGCCTTTGGGGTCCGGATTATCCGGCTCAAGTGAGGGCCGGATTATCCGGTCTGGGGAAACTCCGCCCCAGACTCGGAATATCCGCTAGATAATCCGCCTCCCTCTCCGAGCGTCGCGCCGAGCTTTCCCTTGATCAACTTCTGGGGGCCGAATTATCCGGCCCAGTGCGAAGGCCGGATTATCCGGCCTGGGGAAGAAAAACCGCCCCAGTTTGGATTTGTCGGGACAAAATCCGACCGGATAACGAGCGACGCGCCTTGGCTCCTTTTGCTCGAAAACTGGGGGCCAGATTATCCGGCCCATGCGACACCTGGATTATCCGGCCTGAGAAGGAAAAACCGCCCCAGTTCGGATTTTTCAGGAGAAAATCCGACTGGACCCCGAACGACGCGCCTTGGCTTCCTTGAGAGATGAGGTAGGCCGGATTATCCGGCCCCCTCAAAACTTCCTGCACACTTAGCACACATAAAAAGTCTCCATAGTATTGTTATCTAACACGCAAAACATAGGAAAACATGAAATGTTCTTTCAGAGGGGAATAAGGCTATGCAAGAAGAGATGGATTCCTTGCATAAGAATCATTCTTATGAGCTGGTGAAGTTGCCCAAGGGCAAGAAAGTTCTAAAGAACAAGTGGGTTTATAGAATCAAGCAAGAAGAGCACACGTCACATCCCAGGTACAAGGCCAGGCTAGTTGTAAAAGGATTTAGCCAGAGAAAAGGTATTGACTTTGATGAAATATTTTCTCCAGTGGTGAAGATGACATCAATCTGAATGATCCTTGGCATGGCAGCAAGTCTCAACTTGGAGGTTGAGCAAATTGATGTAAAGACAGCTTTCCTTCATGGAGAGTTGGAGGAAGAAATCTACATGGAGCAGCCTGAGGGGTTTCTTGTTAAAGGCAAAGAAGACTATGTGTGCAAATTGAAGAAAAGTCTCTATGGCTTGAAACAAGCACCAAGACAATGGTACATGAAGTTTGAATCTGTCATGGGGGAGCAAGGCTACAAGAGGTGTAGCTCAGACCATTGTGTATTCATCCAGAGGTTCTCAGGTGATGATTTTTTCATGTTATTGCTCTATGTGGATGATATCTTGATTGTTGGCAAGAATGTCTCAAGAATTGCTAGGCTAAAGAAAGAGTTGATCAAAAGTTTTGCCATGAAAGACTTGTGTCCAGCAAAGTGTATTCTCGGCATGAGAATTGAGGAGACAGAAAATACAACAAGTTGTACTTGTCTCAAGAGAAATATATCGAGAAGGTACTTCGCAAGTTCAAGATGGACAAGGCAAAGGAGGTGAGTTGTCCACTTGCAGCTCATTTCAAGCTGAGTAAAAAGCAATGTCCCTCCACTGAAGACATGGAAAAGGAAATGCAAAAGGTTCCTTATGCTTCAGCTGTTGGGAGTTTGATGTATGCTATTGTGTGCACACGGCCTGACATTGCTCAAGCGGTTAGTACTGTGAGCAGATTTATGTCCAATCCAGGAAAACCACATTGGGAAGCCGTGAAGTGGATTTTGAGGTATCTCCGGGGCAGCACTAATATGAAGCTTTGCTTTGGTGGTAGTGAAACCAAGCTAATTGCATATTCAGATTCAGACTTGGCTAGAGATGTCGATGGAAGGAAGTCTACTTCAGGTTATTTGATTACCCATTCAGGGGGAGCAGTGGCATGGCAAAGCATGTTGCAAAAGTGTGTGGCGCTGAACACAACTGAGGCCGGGTTCATCGCAGTAACTGAGGCGAGCAAGGAGCTATTGTGGCTGAAACGATTGGCTTGTGAGCTTGGTTTTGAGCAAGACAAGTATGTGTTGTTTTGTGATAACCAAAGTGCCATTCACCTAAGTAAGAATGCAAGTTTTCATTCAAGGTCGAAGCATATTGATGTGCGCTATCATTGGATTCGAGATGTACTGAATTCCAAGCAAATGCAAATTGAGAAGGTGCACACAGATGACAATGGGGCAGATATGTTGACCAAGGTGGTGACAAGGGGAAAGCTCGAGGTATGCCGTCGGCTCGCCGGCATGATTGCCGGTTGGCAGTGAGACCCTCCATGATGTCGGGAGGGGGAGTTTGTTGGGCCATGTCCCTCCACATGGAGGTGTGTTGGCAGCCCAACATCAGCCCGTGAAGTCCAACACGTTTCAACCGTTGATCGATGTTCGTATCTAACGGCTGAGGTGCTCCTTGGGAGAGGAGTATAAAAGAAAACCCTAGCCACCCTTGGTGGCTGTGTGAGTGACTCATTCTGTGAGTGTGAGATACTCCGTGTGTGTGAGTGGGAGCAAAGTGAGCAAGTGAGAGAAGCAAGCCATCGTGGCTGCTGTGAGAGGGTGAGAGAACACACAAGAATACAACAACCTAGTGAAAAGAGAGGAAGCAGAAGGAGAGGTGATTTCTGTCCAGATTTCTGAGATCTGACCGGTCTGTCTTCAAGCTGGTGTTTGGAGGCTCAAAGGTGCTTGGATTGACTCCAAACTTGGTGAGCTCGTTCCTTGCTTTGAGTAATTCGATCTGGTTAGCTGGTTTGAGGTCTGGGTCAGTGTAGCTTTAGATTTGGAAGCGGTTTATTTAGTTCGGACTGCTGCAGTTTCAACACAGAGCAGTTTTGGTAGACGAACAGTTTGGGCAGGCAAAAGGTGTCATTGATGTCCATGTGCACCAAGTATCTACTGGTAGATGAGTTCCTACTTGTTTTGCTTAATGGAAATTTGTTCTCTCGGAAAAAGGTTGCAGACCAGCTAGAGATGCAAAACGTCCTGCGGACAAGCTGGACCGCCTCGTTCTCGAGTCACTGGCCTATGTTCGACTCTCACGGTCGCACCTCATTTTTCTTTTCTTTTTTTCTTTTAGCAAACCTCTCTTGGCTTTGGCTAACGGTGCCGGCCGGGGGACGCGGGCAAATCGGTAATTTTCCACAGCGGTGGCTTGGTGCCATGTCGCTCAGCTAGCATGTGCCCTCTTGAACTCTCCAAGGGCCAAAAACGCCACCGCATGCCCCCCTCCCACCCCACGATATACAACCACACGCACAGCACCCATGGCCATCACCACCACCAGCAGCAGCAGCAGCCGCCATGGCATCCTCGGCTTCCCTCCAGAGCTTCCTCCCGCCGTCCGCCCAGTACGCGACGTCGTCGTCCCGGCGCCGCACCCGCTTCGTGCAGTGCTCCGCCGTCTCCGCGCCTTCGTCCTCCGCCCCGGCCGAGTCGGCCGTGTCGGCGGATCGCCTTGAGCCGAGGGTGGAGCAGAGGGAAGGCGGGTACTGGGTGCTCAAGGAGAAGTACCGGACGAGCCTGAACCCGCAGGAGAAGGTGAAGCTGGGCAAGGAGCCGATGGCGCTGTTCACCGAGGGCGGCATCAAGGACCTGGCCAAGATCCCCATGGAGGAGATCGACGCCGACAAGCTTACCAAGGAGGACGTCGACGTCCGGCTCAAGTGGCTCGGCCTCTTCCACCGCCGCAAGCAGCAGTGTATGCTCTCTGCACCATCGCAATTTAATCACCATTAATTCAGTAACTTGTGCATTTGTGCAATTGGGCTTCTTTATCCTTTAGGCAAAACGAAACATGTGCTCCCTGAATTCGTTTGCTCAAACACGTTCGAACGAGATGATTGGGGGTATGTATATGTGTGCTTAATCTGTCGAATCAGTTTTTATGCAATTTTTAATCGTGAGTGCACCCTTGAACTAGCTCTGAATGAATCAACGATTCCCATCAGTCCATGCCTAATCTATTTGCAATAAGAACATGCGCATGGTATCTCAGGTCCCTCCTTATTTATTTAGATAAACGGCCAGGCTCAGGTCTGATCGATCAGCTGGCAAGGGATGCAAGGTGGCATTCATTAAATTTTTTTTATTTATAATAAGGCGTCTACTAAACTACACCTGAAGAGCCAAGGGTCAAGTACTGGCTGGCTCTCGGTGCTGAGAACGTCAGTGATTTCTTTCTTTTCCCTATGCTTTGTCTCTTCCGGTCTACGATCTTACTATATTCTTATTACTTTTAGTCGATCGCTGTAGGTGTGTGTCCACATTTTATTGGTTGGTTCTTACTACCTATTTTCCGTCAGAGCTAGCCTAGGACAAAAGGACAAACATTTCTCATTAGGACCAACTTTAAAATTGACTAACGACCGCTCTGCTGCTGCTGCTGCAGATGGCCGGTTCATGATGCGTCTGAAGCTCCCGAACGGCGTGACGACGAGCGAGCAGACTCGGTACCTGGCGACCGTGATCGAGAAGTACGGCAAGGAGGGGTGCGCCGACGTGACCACCCGGCAGAACTGGCAGATCCGCGGCGTGACGCTGCCCGACGTGCCGGAGATCCTGGACGGGCTCCGCTCCGTCGGCCTCACCAGCCTGCAGAGTGGCATGGACAACGTGCGCAACCCGGTGGGCAACCCGCTCGCCGGCATCGACCCCGACGAGATCGTCGACACCCGCCCCTACACCAACCTCCTCTCCTCCTACATCACCAACAACTCCGAGGGAAACCTCGCCATCACCAACCTGTGAGCACCCACGACCACGCCACGAGGTCTCTGTCAATCTCACAACCACGAGAGTGTCTGTCTCTGACATGCTGTCCTGTGAACGTACAGGCCTAGGAAATGGAACGTGTGCGTGATCGGCACCCACGATCTCTTCGAGCACCCGCACATCAACGACCTCGCCTACATGCCGGCGGAGAAGGACGGCAAGTTCGGGTTCAATCTCCTGGTGGGCGGGTTCATCAGCCCCAAGCGGTGGGGCGAGGCCCTGCCGCTCGACGCGTGGGTCCCCGGCGACGACATCATCCCGGTGTGCAAGGCCGTCCTCGAGGCGTACCGCGACCTCGGCACCAGGGGCAACCGCCAGAAGACGCGCATGATGTGGCTCATCGACGAACTCGTAAGTTTATATTTCGATATGTGAATTTCGAATCTTGTCTCATGCTCATATCATACTTATGTGAATTTCGATTTCGGCAATACTAATAATGCAGGGGATGGAGGTGTTCCGGTCGGAGATCGAGAAGAGGATGCCGGACGGGGTGCTTGAGCGCGCGGCGCCCGAGGACCTCATCGACAGCAAGTGGGAGAGGCGGGACTACCTGGGCGTGCACCCGCAGAAGCAGGAGGGCCTCTCCTTCGTGGGCCTGCACGTGCCCGTGGGCCGGCTGCAGGCGGCCGACATGTTCGACCTCGCCCGCCTCGCCGACGACTACGGCTCCGGCGAGCTCCGCCTCACCGTGGAGCAGAACATCGTGCTCCCCAACGTCAGCAACGACAGGATCGACGCCCTGCTCGCCGAGCCGCTGCTAAGGGAGAGGTTCTCGCCGCGCCCGTCGCTGCTGATGAAGGGGCTGGTGGCGTGCACGGGCAACCAGTTCTGCGGGCAGGCCATCATCGAGACCAAGGCGCGGGCGCTGCAGGTGACACGCGACCTCGAGGCGCGCGTCTCCGTGCCCACCACGGTGCGCATGCACTGGACAGGCTGCCCCAACAGCTGCGCGCAGGTGCAGCTGGCCGACATCGGCTTCATGGGCTGCCTCACCAAGAACAGCAGCGGCAAGGTCGTCGAGGCGGCGGACATCTTCGTCGGTGGACGCGTCGGCAGCGACTCGCACCTCACGGGGGTTCACAGGAAGGCCGTGCCGTGCGAGGACATCGTGCCCATCGTCGCCGACCTCCTGGTGGAACGCTTCGGGGCCGTGCCCAGGGACAGGGAGGAGGACGACGAGTAGCAACAACACTGTCGCGTATGCACACTCCATCGCAGAGATGAGCTTTTCATTGGTGTAAACTAGACAATGCCACTGCTAGTTTCTAGTACCACGAATTGGTTTGTTGTCGCATTTCAAAGTCTTTGCTTACGTTACGTTACAGGGGAAGGGTGATTGAATCGACGATACTTCCTCCGGTAAATATTAATTAATTAATGGTCTCAATTTTCTATACTCGTATGCATCTAGCTAAGTATTTAGTCTAGATGTATTTATATCTAGACTAAGTTGAGACTCTTGTATAAATAAAGTACTAGCATATTATACGTAGCTGTTACTCACAATTCTTCTTCTTCGGTCATGTGGTACGGTCCGGGTCGGCGCATTCCATTCCCGGACCTAGCACTATGTCACGGTCAATTTTTGGGAGCACTTCCGTTAAGGCATTGGGCAATGCTCTCCAGGCATATTTCCTCCGGATCGCTCGCCATCCTATCTGACACGTATCCACTTAGCACCTAAATCTTACTTTTGCTCCAAAATGTCTCAGATTTGCTAAAAACAAGTCTCGCATTGCAGAAAAAAACGGTTCACTCATAAAAAATAACAGATCAATCTCACTTGAGACCTCTCCAGAGACATTGTTGCAAAAGTTATACATTATCGTAGTAAAATTGACCTTGTCGGTGACATTGTAACAAAAAATAGTATGTTGTTGTAGCAAACCGACCTCGCCGGAGACCATGTTGTAGTAAAAATCTGAACTATTTGTAGCAAAAACACAAAATAATTTCAGCAACACCGCACACCTCATGTAGCACCATTGTCATTCCTTTGTAGCAAGAATGGTCGCCGCTAGTCACCATTCCTTCGTACCAACAACAGCCGCGGCTCATAGAAAATCTGCCATTCCTTTGTAGCAACGGCGGCCGCCACTTGTAGAAACGCCGCCACTCCTTTGTAGCAACATCAGCCACCGCTCGCAGCAAGGCTACCACTTCCTTTTAGCAACGACATTTTCTCGGGCTTGTAGTTCACCATTGTTGCTTCCCCTTGCAGCATCAACGACGTCCACTTGCAGCAGTGCCATCCTGCTGTCATAGCATCGGTGGACTGCCCTCGCAGCACCTCGCCTCCCAAGCAACACCAGTTTGCCTCGCGTCATCGTCACAGTCGCCATCTGCCATCAGATCAACACCTAGTCCACCCACTGCTCGGAGCTTCACCGACCAGTACTTGCATCATGGCAACGGCGATTTAAAGCGTCGGGAACCGGTAGCTAACAGTAGCAGTGCGCCTTGCTTCGGTGAAGGAAATCCATGGCGGCATGGAGGTGTTGTGGGGGACTTACGTCTGGGAGAGATAAGAGAGGAGAAAGGGGATTGATCTAGGGAAAACGAGTGGAGGAGGAGAAACAGTGAGGGGATAAGGCGGTAGTTGTGGGGTCCACACCCATCATTGTCTCTCACCGGGATGGACGCATGGAGCGCGTAGAAGGAGGAGGATGCAGCGCGTGGGGCCCCCGTTTTTTACTAAGCGTTTTCCTTTTAAAAGTGCCTAGAAAAATGAAATTTAGAGGCATTTTCAAATAGTGCATGCAAAAAATTATTTTTAGAGGCATTTTCTTAGAGTGCCTCCAAAAATATAATTTTCAGAAGTACTACTCAGAAATGCTTGCATTTTTTAAAGGCACTATTCAAAGTGTCTCCAATAATCCTATTTTCTAAGGCATTTTCAAAAGTGCCAACAAAAATCAACCCATTCCCATTCTCCACACATCTCCTTGCAACCCATCCATCCTGCGATGGGACCCACCCGACACCCTCATCCTGCATAACCCTAGAGCCCTTCGTAACTCCTAGCTTCCACGCGCCCTCTCCGCCCATCCTCTTCTCCCTTCACCGCCTCCTCGCCTGAGTTCCTCCACGTCGACGCTACCAGCCTATTTCCAACATCCTGCCCCTCTCCCACTGCCGCCCACGTCTTCATCCTTCGCCTCATGCTCCTCCCACTTCCACCTCCCGCTCCTCCCGGCTGCCTTCACTGGCGGTTCTGCCACCTTGCCCCTACACACCAACACCACTGCTTCATTGCCCTTCTCACAGATCTCAATGCCTTCCTCCTCTCCTGACGACAACGGAGATGTCATCATCCTTGGGCCCCTCCTACCACATGCGCGATGTCATTCTAGAGTGTGTGGTTGTGGTGGCTGGCAAGGGTAGCAGCGCCGCACCAAAGGACGGGGCGCTGCGGGATGTGGCCTACGAGACCTCCTCTTCCCCTCGCCGAGAAATAAGCCTGCCAAGGAGGACTTTTTTTCAAGTAAACCATATATTTTATTAGACAATCCAAAGATTACATATATGGTCAACACCTAAGAAAAACATGTTTGTCAAACAACTTTGCACAAAGAACTCCGTAAGTAAAATTACAATTCCATCTTTGAAGAAACTTGTGCCTCGCTGAACAGTCGTCCATCGTCCTCCGTCGCCACCATGGTAGCATGGAAAAAGAGGCGAACAACCATCATACCTAGATCTGGGAGAGAACCATCGCATACGAGGATGCTTTTCGAGCCAATGAATCGAGTTATCGCAAGCGACGCGCCCGATACTTTGTGGCACGTCGGCCAAGGATCTTCCCCGTCGTCACCAGAGCTCGACATCGTCGTCTTCATCCGACGCAGTCAAAGAAGAGAGACGTTGTCACCTGCCGTCTTTCACGCGCACAGCTGCAAAACGTTAAACACTACTGCAGCAGCCGACGCGACCGTCACCCGCGAGAGTGACGAACGTCGACCACCAGACACAAATCTCACCGGATCCAGAGAATGGCGATAAGACCAGGCCACCTGCCCCCCGACATCACTGGTTGGAGTGACGATGAGATGGAGGAAGAATATGTGCAAATTATTCCGATGCAACACAGTCTCATCCATGAAATCCACGCCTCAAGGAAGAAGCAGGCCAATCCTAACTACAGGCTGGAGCCTAGGATCCCCGGCCTCTCCCGTCGCCGGAGCGACCGATGGAGGAGGCAGGGACTAGCGGCGACTGTAGATCTCGGGGGCAGATGCGATCGCCTGGGTGCGTCGCAGTTGGTTCATCGTTACGATCCGTGTATTACGTCAAGCCTGGAACTTATCCAAAGACATGTTCTTGCAGAGATCAAGGGGAGTTTTCAACAACAACAAAAACAAGGAGAGTTTGGAACATGAAACTGGCAAGAGACGTGTGATGCGCAAACCGATGGAGCGGGCCAAACGACGGAAGCAATTGCCTTACGCTGTGACCTAGGAAAGCGTCCATACAGAAAAACAAAGCCGTATACGGAAGAAGAAAGAAACGCTTCTCCTTTTATTATTAGGTATTAGATATAGATAGATAAGGATTTCTCGTCTATTTTATAAGCAGATGTTTTCTTGGAGGCGGCAATTCAGCTCGCAGGTGTAAATGTACCCATTATGAGAAAACATTTTTTGAAATGACAAAAAATTCGAAAAAAAATTCTCATATACATTCGAACATTTTATGTTAGTTTACAAGTTTCGGGATGAAAGAACTCGTGTGACATGTTTTGTCTTTTTTACACGACATATAAAATGTGTTTTCCATTCCGAAAACTTGTGAATCAACATAAAATATTCGAATGTATATGTGGAATTTTTTTTCAAAATTTTTGAAAAATATTTTCTTACAGTGGGTGCATTTTTACGAACGAGCCGAAGCGAATATCGGATGTTTCCTTTCCTTAGGCACGTGGAACTCAACGTCGACACATCATTGTTGTGAGTTTGTAAAGTAAACCACGCCTACAGTATTATTTATGAACTGCTTTCAGAGTTCGAGGCTGTAACTTAAACCGATCTCGCCATCCCTCGTGAACAAATGACGTTTTCTCTGACAAACTACAAGAACATACAAGTACACGTATATGTAAACGTTCGTCCTCACAAAGGCATGATTCCTAATAGCGAGGGCGAACCGGCGGTAATCATCACCATCCAATCGAACTGAAGATGTTATTAGATTTATATGGGTTGCGGCTCATGTAGGCAGTTTATTTAGTCTAATAAATTCTGAAATCTCAATGCCCATCTACTATGGCAGCTTGGGAGCTCTGTGGAAGACAAAGTTTAGTCTCACATTGCTAGTTGAGAGAGTTGAACCAGCTTATAAGGTGAGTTGTTTCACTCCCACTAAGTGAGTGAGAAGAGAAGGAGTCCATGCGCACTCCTCCTCCGCCGCCCGCCTCGCCTCGCCCGCACGCGCGTCGCATTTCGTGAATTGAGTTCGAGTTAGAAACTCGTTTTGTGGAAGACTAAATTTTTGCTTGGTGCACTAGCTATTGTGTACTTATCAACATTCGTGTGCATGTTTGACGTGTGTCCTTGTCTTCCAACGCGTGGCGACTTGGTCGGCTCACTTTCTACGCTTTATAGAGCGAAAGACAGACAGATCTAGATGCATCCAGTTCTTCTCTCGGTCTCTCTCACTGTGTGTTCCTCTTGCTGCGCTGCTCTCTAGGCTTCCCCATCTCGGCGGCTACGTGCACTGCTGTTCGGGAGAGCAGGCCTCGAAATCCCGTCCGTTGAGATCCTGCACCGGGAGACGGGCGATAAGGTTTTTGGGGAGTGTCTCGGCGCGACCGCTCGCCTCCGTTCGTGTGTTCTTCTTCAGCAACCGACGACCTCATCAGCACCATGGGCGACATCAACAAGGACCAAGGTGTTGTTGCGGTGACGACCTTTCTGGTCAACCTGTACATGTTATTTTTCTCCTTGTATGCACTAGTTCTTACTAGATTTTCAGATCTACTAGATGTGATTGTTTGGCTGCATGTGTTTAGATCTGCTAGTGCTTACATAATATTGATTTCGGTAATTAATCTCATGGGGAAATTGCCTAATACTCTAACAATCCAAAAACCTTATTTATTTAGGCAATTTTCGTCATCTGCCTTTGCTGCTTCGCTGAAACCGAGCCCTTTTACGGGTGCTAATTTTAAGAGATGGTAAGGGAAAACCCTCTTGTGGCTCACTGCAATGGGCATAAAAAAGTTGCAGCTGACACTCCCAGAGGTCCGCTTACTCTCGAGGAAGAGAGAGCGTTCAGGGAGGCCACTGTACTTTTCGTGGGCTCTGTACTCGGTGTGCTTGGAGACAAGTTGGTTGATGCATATTTGCATATCCGTGATGCCAAAGAACTATGGGATGCGCTGGACGCTAAGTTCGGTGCTGCCGATGCCCGTGGTGAACTGTATGCTATGGAGCAGTTCAATAACTACAAGATGGTTGAAAACCGATCTGTAGTAGAACAAGCTCATGAGCTACAGATCATGGCAAAGGAACTCGAACTCCTCAAGTGTGTGCTTCCGGACAAGTTTGTCGCGGGATGCATTGTCGCTAAGCTTCCCCCTTCATGGAGGAACTTTGCCACTTCTCTGAAACATCAGAGGCATGAGCTCTCTGTTGAGTACCTTATTGGTTCTTTGGATGTTGAAGAGAAGGCGAGGGCAAAAGATAAACACACTAGTAGAGCCGAGGGATATTCTGCTGCCAATATGGTGCAGAATAATGCCCACAAGTCCAAGGGAAATAACAAAGCCTGCCAGAGTACCAACTTCAAGAAGAAGAAGGGGCAGAACAAGGAAAACAAAGAACATTGCTGGGTGTGTGGCGAGATTGGCCATTGGGCTCATCGTTGTCCACAGAAGAAAGGCAAGAAGTGTCAGGCTGGACAGAGTTCTAAATCTGTCAACATGGTCATTGGCAATACTGATGCAGGAACTTCAGGTTCTGGGTATGGTAATTTATTACCTACTGTTCTTTTAGTATTTCAACCCACAGAATGGTGGGTTGATACGGGTGCAAATGTTCATGTGTGTGCTAACATTTCCATGTTCACCTCTTATCAGGCTCGAGATTCCTCAGTCATGATGGGGAATGAGTTACATGCTACTGTTCTTGGTGCTGGCACGGTAGATCTGAAGTTTACTTCGGGCAAGATCGTGCAATTGAAGAACGTGCAGCATGTCCCTTCTATCAAGAAGAATCTCGTTAGTGGTTCTCGTCTTATGAAAGATGGGTTTAAGTTGGTATTTGAGTCCAATAAAGTTGTACTATCTAAGTATGGAACCTTTGTTGGAAAAGGCTATGAATGCGGAGGCATGTTCCGTTTTTCATTGGTAGACTTCTGTGATGACGTAGTGAACCATGTTTGCACTACTAGTAATGAAACTAATGTTTGACATTCACGACTTTGTCATATTAATTTTGGTTGTATGTCGCGGCTTGCTGGTATGAGTTTAATTCTGAAATTTACTATTGTCAAAGGCTCTAAGTGTCATGCTTGTGTGCAAGCAAAGCAGCCTCGCAAGCCTCACAAGCCTATGGAGGAAAGAAACTTGGCACCTCTTGAGCTCATACATTCAGATCTATGTGAGATGAATGGTGTGCAATTAGTGGAAAGAAATATTTCATGACTTTGATTGATGATTCTACAGGTACTGTTATGTATATCTCTTGAAAACTAAAGACGAGGCTTTAGATTTCTTTAAAATCTATAAAGCAGAAGTTGAAAATCAACTTGAGAGAAAGATCAAAAGAAGTCGGTCCGATCGTGGTGGATAGTACTTTTCTAATGAGTTCATTTTATTCTATTCGGAACATGGTATTATACATGAGAGGACACCTCCCAATTCCCCTCAATCCAATGGGATTGCTGAGAGAAAAAACCGGACTCTAACAGATTTGGTTAACGCCATGTTAGATACTGCCGGTTTATCCAAGGAATGGTGGGGGGAGGCTATACTGACTTCGTGTCATGTCCTAAACCGTGTTCCAACTAAGAATAAAGAGATTACACCATTTGAAGAATAGGAAAAGAAAAGTTTGACACTCTCTTACTTACGAACTTGGGGTTGTTTGGCAAAAGTCAACGTGTCAATCAACAAGAAGCGTAAGCTTGGACCGAAAACTGTGGATTATGTCTTTCTTGGCTATGCTTCTCACAGCATTGCTTACAAATTTCTTGTGGTGAAATCTGAAATGGACGACATGAGTATCGGTACCATTTTTGAATCAAGAGATGCTACATTCTTTGACGATATATTTCCTATGAGAGATATGCCTAGCATATCTAATAAGGAATATGATCCAGTTTCTGAACCTGAAACTCCCATAGAGACTGATGAAAAATCAGATGATGTGAGTTCAGATTTGGATGAGGATGACAATGAAGCTCCCACAAGGATTAAGAGACAAAGGATCGCAAGATCTTTTGGTAATGATTTCATTGTGTACCTAGTGGATGACACTCCCACTTCTATTTTAGAAGCTTTTGCATCTGCGGATGCAGACTACTGGAAGGAAGCGGTTCAAAGCGAGATGGATTCCATCTTGGCTAATGGAACGTGGCAGATATCTAAATGTCTGTATGGGTGTAAACCTGTAGGATGTAAATGGGTATTTAAAAAGAAGCTTAGGGCTGATGGTACTATTGAAAAGTACAAAGCTCGGCTTGTGGCTAAAGGCTATACCCAAAAAGAAGGCGAAGATTTCTTTGATACTTACTCACCTGTGGCGAGATTGACCACAATTCGAGTACTACTATCAGTGGCTGCCTCTCACGGTCTTCTCGTTCATCAGATGGACGTTAAGACAACTTTCCTAAATGGAGAGTTGGACGAGGAAATTTACATGGAACAGTCTGATGGTTTTGTACTAGAAGGTCAAGAGAGAAAGGTGTGTAAATTGAAGAAATCTTTGTATGGCCTCAAACAAGCTCCCAAACAATGGCATGAGAAGTTTGAAAGAACTTTGACATTTGTTGGCTTTGTTTTAAATGAAGCCGACAAATGTGTGTACTACCGCCATGGTGGGGGTGAGGGAGTTGTCCTATGTTTGTATGTAGATGACATACTAATTTTTGGGACAAGTCTCAAAGTGATTAATGAGGTCAAAACCTTTTTGTCTCAATATTTTAAGATGAAGGATCTTGGAGAAGCTGATGTTATCCTAAACATCAAGCTGTTGAGAGATGAGAATAATGGGATTACACTTGTGTAATCACATTATGTGGAGAAGGTGTTGAGCAGATTTGGATATGATGATTGCAAATCCTCTCCCACACCTTATGATCCTAGTATTTTGCTTCGAAAGAATCAAAAGGCGGCTAGAGATCAATTGAGGTACTCTCAGATTATTGGCTCACTTATGTATTTAGCTTGCGCTACGAGGCCTGACATCTCATTTGCTGTGAGCAAACTTAGCCGGTATGTGGCCAACCCAGGATATGATCACTGGCATGCTCTTGAGAGAGTAATGCGCTATCTAAAGGGAACCGTGAGCTATGGAATTCATTATACCGGATATCCAAGAGTACTTGAAGGGTATAGTGATTCAAACTGGATATCAGATGCTGATGAGATAAAGGCCACAACTGGATATATATTCACTCTTGGTGGTGGCACTGTTTCATGGAAGTCTTGCAAGCAGACCATCTTAACGAGGTCAACTATGGAAGCAGAACTCATGGCATTAGATACTGCGACTGTCGAAGCAGAATGGCTTTGTGAACTCTTAACAGATTTGCCTATGGTTGAAAAACCAATACCGGCAATCCTTATGAACGGTGACAACCAAACTGTGATTGTCAAAGTGAATAGTTCTAAGGATAATATGAAGAGTTCAAGACATGTCAAGAGAAGACTGAAGTCTGTCAAAAAGCTGAGAAACTCCGGAGTTATAGCATTGGATTATGTCCAAACGGCTAAGAATCTGGCAGATCCTTTTACGAAAGGACTATCAAGAAATTTGATAGAAAATGCATCGAGGGAGATGGGTTTGAGACCCACGTGAGTTGTCAAGGGGGAAACCCAACCTATGTGATCAGAGATCCCGTGAATTAGGACCTGGGAAAACAAACCGAAACAACTGAGTTGAGAGAAACTTTTAATACTCCCACTCCGCTGCAGATGCAATTCTCTCATAGTATACTATAAGGAAGGTTGATTATATCTTAATGTGTTCTGACTGTCTCCTTGGGAGCAAAGACGCTGTCCTACAGAGCGATCTTGAAAGAACACACCTATATGAGCTACACTGCTAGTCATAGTGTATGAGATTTGGGTGAATCTCTAGGAAGCTCATGAAAGGCCGAGGAGTGTGACTTATAAGCTCCACCCGAGGGGTAGCCTATGGTAGCCAAGTACCGGTAACAACATTGTGTGAAAGTTGATGTGCAAGACTGGCAATTCAATGCATAGTCCATTGTTCAGTTGTAGTAAGCGTATCTCTATGTCTAGGTGGAAGTTCAACTTAACAGTCTCCACTGAACTGCAGGTATATTAAATAGTGATTGGAACTAATGTGCCTTATGATGTGCCTCTGAGATCTGGTGGGGGGATTGTTAGATTTATATGGGTTGCGGCCCATGTAGGCAGCCCATTTAGTCTAATAAATCCTGAAATCTCAAGGCCCATCTACTATGGCAGCTTGGGAGCTCTGTGGGAGACAAAGTTTAGTCCCACATTGCTAGTTGGGAGAGAGTTGGACCAGCTTATAAGGTGTGATGTTTCACTCCCACTAAGTGAGTGAGAAGAGAAGGAGTCCACGCGCACTCCTCCTCCTTCGCCGCCCGCCTCGCCTCGCCCGCACGCACGTCGCGTTTCGTGAATCGAGTTCGAGTTAGAAACTCGTTTTGTGGAAGACTAAATTTGCTTGGTGCACTAGTTGTTGGGTATGTGTCAACATTCGTGTGCATGTTTGACGCGTGTCCTTGTCTTCCAACGCGTGGCGACTTGGTCGGCTCACCTCCCAGGCTTTATAGAGTGAGAGACAGATAGATCTAGATACATCCAGTTCTTCTCTCGGTCTCTCTCACTGTGTGTTCCTCTTATTGCGCTGCTCTCTAGGCTTCCCCATCCCGGCGGCTGCGTGCACTGCTGTTCGGGAGAGCAGGCCTCCGAAACCCCGTCCGTTGAGATCCTGCATCGGGAGACGGGCGATAAGGTTTTTGGGGAGCGTCTCGGCGTGACTGCTCGCCTCCGTTCGTGTGTTCTTCTTTAGCAACCGACGACCTCATCAGGACCATGGGCGACATCAACAAGGACCAAGGTGCTGCTACGGTGACGACCTTTCCGGTCAACCTGTACGTGTTATCTTCTCCTTGTATGCACTATTTCTTACTAGATTTTCAGATCTACTAGATGTGGTTGTTTGGCTGCATGTGTTTAGATCTGCTAGTGCTTACATAATATTGATTTTGGTAATTAATCTCATGGGGAAATTGCCTAATACTCAAACAGATGCTTGGCATGGAAATCTAGACACCAGAGTCAGTTGGAATTTGGGCTCCTTTTCTGATTATGTGCAGAGGGAGTCATAACTTTTAAGAGAATTTAACTACTGTACTAAGATTGCAATGGTCCAATAGATGTCATAGATTTATGGAAATTTAGATATATCTAGACACAATTTAGTATAATATAAATACATTTAAATTTAGATAAATTTCCAACATCTATTTTGAGACGAAGGGAGTACCAATGCAAAAATAAAGGAACACTGGTAAAATGAAAAGTAAGGACTGGACACTGAAGAGAATGAGGGCCTAGCTAGTTAGGGACTCAGGGGGGCCTCACAGTTTCTCCGTGCGATCGGCCTGATGCCAGGACCAGAGCAAGCTCGTCCATGATTTTCTAAGAAAGTTGTTCTTCAGAGGAGAATGTACTGTTGAAAACCCGAGAATTTCGCTGTTGGGGATATACTTTCCAGATATCCTCACAGTTCCTCACTAACCAGGGTGGCCCACTTCGGGTTAGAGATTTGCTTCACGGGCGGCCCAGTCAGGGGGAAGAAATGGAGTCTAGTCCGACTACGGGAAGGCCCAGAAGACTTACCGACTTAGGCCCATAGTGTTACTTCTAGTTCAAGATGTACTCTGTAACCGACTCTTAGTCGTAGCCAGATAGATCTCTCCTGTAAACCCTAGGCCGGACATCTATATAAGCCGTCCTAGGGAGAGCCTTTAGGACAACCCTCAATAGTCTACAATCACAACTCGCATAGGCGAACCCTTGTAACCCATATTCCGGCTCTGCCGTATTACTGGATTGCTAGCAGGAGTAGGATCCGTCCAAAGCTGGCGGATTCGAACCTAGGTAAACTTGTGTGCTCACCGTCCCGGAACACCGTACGTCTCACACCCCTCTCTTCCACATGCCCCGAGGACCCCCTCATGGCGTACTTGTCATCAATCCGATGACAGTTGGTGCCCACCGTGGGGCAAGTGAGCTTCGGATCTGCGTTCCAAACGGAATCTGCAAGAATCAGAATCGGCGAGACTATCACCGTCGGTCGCATCCTCTACGCCAGCGACGTCCCTCTCATCGTTCTCGATGAGACCTGGATTCCGGCTAGGGAAGCCGTGACCACCTACACCATCATGTCTTTCGGTGAGATCGATATTTACATCGGCTTTGCTGAACCTGTCCCACCCACCCCAGCGGTGATGATAGAGGCAGAGGAAATTTATGGGTCCCCTTTGTCCGCGGAGGCGGCAAAATTCCGGATCTCAAAAAACCCTAATCCCACCCAGCCCGTACCAGTTGCGGAGATAGTGGAGAAATCTGAGCCTGAAGCAGACCTAGCTGTCCAAGTCGAATCGGGAGTGGATCTCCTTGGAGAGACCGAATCCCAGATCGACCCACCCACTAAAGTCGAAATCCAAGAGGACCATATCAGTGACACTTTCCTGAGGTACACGCTGCGACGTATGATAATGCAAAACTCAGGCATAGATGCAATTCTCGAGACCATCAAAAGTTTCAACGAAGCTGATCGTGAGAGCCGCATGTACCTCAGGAAGCACGCGTCGCACTTCGTCGGATATGTGGGATCCGGATCCGGCTCTACCGATGCTGGAGACAGCACCGACTCGGTGCTGGAGGCAATTGGAACAAACACCGACGTACCCGCATCCTCGGATGAATCGATGACATCGACAGATTTCCGAAAGTTCTCCATGGAATATGAAGAGGAGTATAACTCCAAAGCTGCAGAGGAAGGAGAAGCCATGGATGAAGGATCTGGAGAAAACTCTCCTGAAGCACAGGACAATATGGATCTCGGAGATGATCCCGAGAACCAAATGGCCGAAAGTACCGATCAGATCTTGACTCCGAAAAACAGGCCCAAAGCCGTCTTTGCTACCGGCGCTCCCAAGAAGGCAAAGAAGAAGAATAAGAAGAACAAGACCCCGGCAAAAGACCCTCTGGCAGAGGAGGTGATTGCCGAGGAATACGAGGAAGACTCGGATGGAGCGCTTATCCCAGATGAGCCCAAAAAGTAAGAATCGGTGGATGGACACATGATCACTGAAGGTGCACGTAAACTCATCGATGCTGCATTAACGACACCTATTCCTACAGCTGCAGAACTTACTGCTGAAGAACTGGACGAGAGGGCACAGGCCCTAGAAGCGTGTCGTCAAGTACTCTTCGATGAAGCCAAAAACATTGAGGAGGAAAAGAAACGCATAGCATCTGTGGAGAAGTACAACTCCAGGCAATACCAGAAGACCAGGAAGCATCATACTAATGACAACCAATTCCCGCAGATTCACGCCGTCCTGTTCGGAGAAGAAATGGGGAAGCCTCAGAAAGATAGCAAAGGGGATTGGGTATATCCAACCCTAGTGCAGAATACCGTGGCAGCCCGATAAATTCTATCGGCTAATCCAGGCCCAGAGGAGATCCGGTTGGGAATCAAATTACTCAACAAGGGACTGGAGCAACAAAAGGTCGCCATGCCCGGAAGTCAAAAGCTGGTCTCCGATTCTGACCAGTGTTGCACATATCCGGCATGGGCTGACGTAAGACCCCAGCGTGTTCCAGAGTAGCATCACCGTTCCAATCATCGGGAGGACAATTACTCAAGAACCGGATCTTCGAGACAGCACCACAAAGCTGCCCGTGACTGGCATAATGTTAACCTAGTTGCGGAGCAAGAAGCAATTGCTGCACTGAATCCGAGGAACCCACCCCGACGAGATTTGAAAGACCACAGGGACAACGATAAAGAGAAATGTCGGGAGGAGGATCGACAAAGAATGCCACCTCCTAGACACGCTAGCCGTCCGGACGATGGACGAAGGAACGACGGACACCATGCCGAGACAAGCCGGCAGGGGGCTCGTCACAATGAAGACCATCCCCGAAACCGGAATAATGACGCTCCGGATGGAGCCCGGTGATCAGCCGGAAATAACCTAGCTGCTCCACCTTCCCCGCCAAGTAGCCATCACAACGGCTCCCAAGGAGGCCAGGGAGGGCGTCATGGTGGAGGAGGTGGTGGGAGAAGCCGAAGTCTGGCTCCAAGGCACCGCAGCCACAACCGACACTCGGGACGATCTCTATCCCCGAACGACGCAAGGCACTTGATCAACTCCAATATAGAGGCGCGGCGCTACGAAAATGATGATATATACGTGGGCCTAAAGTGCTTCGGACCACGCATCAGAGCTACGAGATTCCCGGAAGGATTTGCTATCCCACGACATATCCAGGCCTACGATGGCATTGCTCGGCCAGATACTTGGCTGCAGGATTTCTTCCAAGCTTGCTACATCGCCAAAGGCCGAAACAGCCTGGTCGCAACCCGATATCTCCCGCTCATGTTGCGGAAAACAGCACGATCATGGCTCAATGAACTTTCGGAGAACACCATCCTGATAGGTTCGTAGCATGGAAAACAAAAAAATTCTACCGCAAGAACGAACAAAACCTAGATCTAATCTAGATAAAAGCCAAGATCTAATCTATTAGACATGTGCAACGAGATAGATCTGTACTAACCCTTGTAGATCCGAAAGCGTTACGAGATTAGATCTCGTGGTTGCTGTAGTCGATCACTTGTCGATCTCAAGATCGAGTGGACGATCCTTCCGGCGCCGTGTTCCGGCAGCGCTTCCGCAGTCGGTCACACGTACGGAGTCGAAGCAGACCTTCCTCTCCCTGTTCCAGCGAGCAGCGGAGGTAGTAGATCTTCTCCACGGAATCCCAGCAGCACGACGGCGTGGTGGTGGTGGTGGAGTAGAGAATTCTGCAGGGCTTCGCCTAAGCCTGAGTAGAAGAAAGGAGGAGGAGAGAGGCGGCTTGGGTTTGGATTAGTAGAGGAGGGCTTGGAGGGGGCACCCCTACCCCTCTATTTAAAGGGGGGAGGCGCCATGGGAGGGGGAGTCCTTGTAGGACTCCCCTCCCTCCTATGGCCGGCGGATTGGGAGGTGGGGGGAGGAGTCCTCCCCCCCCCCACGAATCCTTGTCTTACCCCACAAGGACTCCTTGATCCTTTCTTGGTTTTCAAGAAAACTCCAAGAAATCTTCTAGAACCTTCCAGAACATTCCGAAACCTTCTAGAAACCTCATACAAATACTCCAGAACATTTCCTAACTCAAAAAATGATCCCCAATATATGAATCTTATTCTCCGGACAATTCCGGATCTCCTCGTGATGTCCCGGATCCAATCCGAGACTACGAACAACATTCGGTCTCCAACGCACATTCCATATCTACTTAAAAACAACTTCGAACCTTAAGTGTGTCACCCTACGGTTCGTGAATATGCAGACATGATGGAGACACCTCTCCGATCAATAACCATCAGAGGGATCTGGAGATCCATAACGGCTCCCACATACTCAACGATGACTTTGTGATCGATAGAACCATTAACATACGAAACCAATTCCCTTTGTCACGCGATACTCTACTTATCCGAGGTTTGATCGTCGGTATCTCTATACCTAGTTCTACCTCGTTACTGATAAGTACTCTTTACTCGTTCCGTGATATGTCATCCCTTGTGACCTAGTCACATGCTTGCAAGCTAACTAGATGACATTCCACCGAGAGGGCCCAGAGCATATCTATCCGTCATATGGATGGACAAATCCCAATCTTGGTCCATGAGCTTCAACACATACTTTCAGAATACCCAATGACACCTTTATGACCACCCAGTAACGAAGCGGTGTTTGATGTCATCAAAGTACCCATCCGGTGATGGTGATTAACATAACCTCATGGTCGAAGGATTAGGTTACTATGTATTTTAAAGCTTATAGCAAACGAACTTTAATGACTTGATCTTATGCTATGCTTACTACGGGTGTGTGTCCATCACATCATTCTCCTAATGATATGATCTTGTTATTAACGACATCCAATGTCCATGATCAGGAAACCATGATCATCCATTAATCAACAAGCTAGTTTAACAAGAGGCTTACTAGGGACTCTTTTATGTTTATAAAACACACATGTATTAGTGTTTCCTAATAATACAACTATAGCATGGGATGTAAACATTTATCATAAACATAAAGATATAATAATAACCACTTTATTATTGCCTCTTGGGCATATCTCCAACAGTCTCCCACTTGCACTAGAGTCAATAATCTAGTTAAAAAATGTGTACATTCAACACCTATGGCTTTCTGGTGTTGTATAGACACTATAGCTAGTGGTAAACATAATCTTCGGATCTGACACTTCCAGGTCCGTGTGTATTTGCATGTCCTTGCGTCTCTACGCATTACTCATTCTCCAATGAGATGGCATTGTATAAATTTGGTCCTTTGGTGAGACCTTTAGTTCCTTGGGATTAAATTATGTTGATACAATTGTCATACAATGTATCTTCATAGTATTATCCCACTTTGAACCACACCTAGTTTGATAACAAACTACTTAACACAAATGCCCTCCTTTGCTGCTACTATAGCAGTTATATACTTAGCCTTTTTGTTGTAGTATCCGTCACAATATCTCAACTTTGGAACTCATCCAAATCCATCATGGAACATCCTTTCCATTATTGTGCCACCCATAGTCTAAATTGAGATAAATTTAATTTGTATCTTGTGACAAAACTAGTAATAATGTAACACTTTACAATGAACTACCTTTAACTATTTGTCACTTATACATGATATATTCTTAGTTCTTCCAAAGCTCATGAGAATATCTTTACTATTGTCCAATGATCATCTTATAAATCATTCTGGTATATGCTCATAACATTTAGAGCATAGGACATATCTGGATGTGTACATCTCAAAGAATGATTGATCAAAATATTCTTGTGATTTCACCAAGTGTCAAAACACTTGAATCTCGTGTCAACACACTTGAATCTTGATTTAGTCCTTTTTGTGCATCAAGAACCTTTCTTGTTGTTTCCATATTGAACTCATTCAACATCTTATCTATGTACATTTGGCAAAACCATATTAGCGCCTCAATCTATTCATATAGACATTGATGCCTAATTCTTGAGTTATGCCTAAGTCTTTCATCGAAATTAAATTCTTAACATGTGTCAATAAAAGATACATTATTTCTAATCAACAATATGTCTTTCACATAATGTATTAGAAATATGTCTTAGCGCTCCCACTTAATTTCTTGCAAAATGCAAACATCTTCATCGTCTTTGATGAAATTAAACCTTTTAACGGTTTCATCACGGTGAAGATTCCAACTCCGCGATGCTCACTTCAACCATTGAAGTTTTGCATACTCTTTTAGCATCCTTTGAATTAACAAAACCCTTTGGATCGTGTCATGTACACGTCCTAGGTAACCATTCTATTAGAAGAACTTGTTTTGTTTGTTCAACTACCATATACCAAAATATATGTAGTGGTTGCTACATTAATCCGTCCAGACTAAATATCGCTATGAAAGATCAAATCTTATCATAGTCAATTCCTTGAACATTGTCGTAAACTCTTTCCGATATGTCGACTATTTCATAGATTTGAAACATCCATGTCTATTTCTTTATAGATCCAAACACGACCGATAGGCTTCACGCGTTTCTGGAGGGTCTTCTAAGTTCAGAAACTTGATTTCTCGTGTATGGATACTATCACGGATTCCTTGACTTCTAGTCATTTTATGGAGTCAGGGCCCATCATCGCTTCTTTGCATGTAGTCGGTTCATCATTGTCAAAACAATAACGACTTGCTTATCAAATCTTACTATTTGATTCTTACCGACCCACACGGTTCTATAGGAACTCTAATCTCCGAGATCACACCTTTTGTAATCACGAGAGCCATGAGCATTGCGGCCGTCACCTGGACACTTTCCGGCGCTGCGCTACTTAGCACATATAGCTAAGGTTCAACAACCTTATCAAAGTTCTATTGTCCTCCCACTTAACTTTTCACAAAAAAATCCTTCTCAAGAAACTTGACGTTCCAAGTAACAAACTCTTTTGTCCTCGGTGTTATGGAGAAATTCCCAACAAATTCTTTGGGATAACCTACAAAGACGTGCTTATCCGACTTTGGTTGTAAACATTTTACTTATGCATAACATACAAAAATTTAAGAAAAGACAATTCAGGTTTTATCCCAAACCATAACTCATATGGTGTCATTTCAACGGATCACGATGGAGCTCTTTTCAGTGTAAAAGCGGTAGTCACTAAAGCTTTAATCTTTAATATATAATGGCAGTTTTATAAACGACACCTTTGATCTTACCATGTCAAACAAGGTTTCATTACATATCTTGAACACTCCATACTCCTATGGTGTTTTGGAAAATGCAAATCCATGGAACGATTCCTTAAATCTTAGGTGTTTTTGCTAAACATGTAACTCAAATATCTTCCTTTATGATCGAATCATAAACTCTTTATTTTCTTATTACAATGATTTTTAACTTCATCTTGAAAGTCTTTGAACAACTTTCAAATGTTTCATACTTCCTCCTTATTAAGTAAATATACAGATATATTCACTCAAATTTTCGGAGAAAGTATATGAAGCAAAAAGATCCATCGCATATGGCTACACATAATGGACTATGCACATCATCATGCACAATTTCCAATAAGCTAGTCATCCGTTCCTATCTGGCCTATGGACGGAGTTTCAATTATCTCGAGGAAAGTCTCACATGCGTCAATTGATCAAAATCAAAGACTCCAAAATTCCATCAACATGGAGTTTCTTCATGTTTTCTTTCAAATATAATTTAAACATCGATGTCACTTCATAAGTGATCTTTCAATCATTTGTCTTGCGACATTTTAGCAATAGTGTTTATGGATGTGATTTCTCCCACCAGACTTGTATATTATCCATCTATTATGGAATACGGCAATTATTTGAACAACCTTTTGTCGTCATAATACCTGATCAAAATAACAATTCTTGAAACAAATCTTGAAGGCAATCTTTGATGTTAACGAGAAACACAACAACCCTTTGTTTGTTTTCGATGAACATCATCACATTTTCTCTTGCTAGTTACTTAGGCCATTGCAGTTCATGAATTGTGTTGTCCTGTATGACACTTCATACCAACCAATTCGGTATCCAATACCTAAGAACCACATTGTTTAACAAGCAAGGAATACAACCATAACATGTATATCTCCTATATGCCTAAGTTGGACATCTCTAACCTTTTATTTTCTGCCAAATATTGTATAGATTCTCTTTCAGCAATTCCTTTTTTTTAAAGAATCTATCAACATCAATAGTGGTGTCATCAACATGACACATGGTACAAAGCGTATATAGTCAACTACTAATACCTTTAGATTTGCACTTTGAGGTGGATCACCATCATCAAATGTTTGGTGTTCTTTCAAAATCCATTCATTAGTAATCTTTTAGTGTAGTAAACATTTTACTTACATCTTCTATTCATCCTTATCATGACAACTTTCATGATTAAGCTACTATAGCCTATAAGGAAGAACCGATATAATATCAGTTCCCAAAACCTTTTTGGTAGATTCGGATGCCTAGCATCTCCATCCTTCACAAATTCTCATACAATATGAGAACATGTATTTTGCTAAATTATACTCTATCATAATGCAACCAAAAACATTGTTTCAGATATCACAATATCTTTCACACATGATGGTTTCTAAAACAATTTTCAGCTCCAATATAATCTTGATATTAAAACAACCTTTTGGATATCAATAATCATGGAGGCAAACACGATACTTTAGATACTAACATTGGAATTCTTACTCTTGATTTAATACTAGTTATTAAACTTAATGGAGTAAATAGAGTTTGCTGAAAGTTTGCAATAGGACTTATAAACTTTAAATTGACATTCAAAACAATACGATACCAGTTCGTAAAGTAAATATCCAGAATTTCTATAGTTCCACTATCTCAACTATAACTAAGCGTTAGGTGGTGAACGGATGCCAATGACTACAACAAACTATGCAAATTCACTTTGATTGTGTTTATGATAAATTGAGTTCGACTAATCCAAATTACAAATGAACTCCCACTCAAAACAACATCCCTCGAGTTGTTTTAGTGATTACACGAACCAAATCCACTACACCAAGTCTGATCATCACGTGAGATGATGTAGCTTTAAAGGCGAACACTCAACATGTTCATCATATCATCCATATGACTCATGCTTTACCTTTCGGTATTCCGTGTTCCGAGACCATGTCTGTACATGCTAGGCTCGTCAAGGTTAACCTTAGTTTCTGCATGTGCAAATCTGGCTTGCACCCATTGTATGCACACGTAGAGTCTATCACACCCGATCATCACGAGATGCTTCGAAACGACGAGTCTTAGCAACGGTGCCAACTAAGGACGACCACTTTATTACTTGATATTTAGTGAGAGGGATCATCTTATAATGCTACCGTCGTGATCTAAGCAATACAAAATGCATAAAGGATTAACATCACAGGCAATTCATAATATGTGATATGATATGGCCTTTCTTCTTGTGCCTTTGATCTCCATCTCCAAAGCATGGACAAGATCTCCATCATCACCAGCGTGGCGTCAAGGTCCGTGGCGCCGCTTCATGGTTGTCCATCACCACCAACAACTATTACAACTACTTGGAATAAAGCTATTACATGATGAAATAGACACGCAGGTCTTAAACAAAATTTAAAGACAACCATTAGGCTCCTGCCGGTTGCCATATTACAATAAGGATCATTGCATACATCAAATATAATCACAATCACATAATGGCCATATCACATCACAAAACCCCTGCAAAAATGAGTTAGACGCCTCTAATTTTCTTTGCATGTTTTACGTGGCTTGGGGCTTTCGAATAAGAACGGATCTTACCTACGAACATGAACCACAACGTTGATACAAGTGTTGTCAGATGCTCATTGTAAATTGAATCTTAACTATGGTGGGAGAGACAGACACCCGCAAAGCCACTTGTGCAAAGCAAGTTGCGCGTCAAGCGTGGAGCAAGTCTCATGTGCGATGACATGTAATGTTAGCCCGAGCCGCTTCATCCTACCATGCCGCAAGATGCAAAGTACACGCTAAGACACCGTCAACAAAAGCATCAACGCCCACAAAAACATTGTGTTCTACTCGTGCAACAGATCTACGCATAGATACGGCTCTGATACCACTGATAGGTTCGTAGCATGGAAAACAAAAAATTTCTACCGCAAGAACGAACAAAACCTAGATCTAATCTAGATAAAAGCCAAGATATAATCTATTAGACATGTGCAACGAGATAGATCTGTACTAACCCTTGTAGATCCGAAAGCGTTACGAGATTAGATCTCGTGGTTGATATAGTCGATCACTTGCCGATCTCAAGATCGAGTGGACGATCCTTCCGGCGCTGCGTTCCGGCAGCGCTTCCGCAGTCGGTCACACGTACGGAGTCGAAGCAGACCTTCCTCTCCCTGTTCCAGCGAGTAGCGGAGGTAGTAGATCTTCTCCACGGAATCCCAGCAGCACGACGGCGTGGTGGTAGTGGTGGAGTAGAGAATTCTGCAGGGCTTCGCCTAAGCCTGAGTAGAAGAAAGGAGGAGAGAGGCGGCTAGGGTTTGGAGTAGTAGAGGAGGGCTTGGAGGGGGCGCCCCTACCCCTCTATTTAAAGGGGGGAGGCGCCATGGGAGGGGGAGTCCTTGTAGGACTCCCCTCCCTCCTATGGCCGGCGGATTGGGAGGTGGGGGGAGGAGTCCTCCCCCCCCACGAATCCTTGTCTTACCCCACAAGGACTCCTTGATCCTTTCTTGGTTTTCAAGCAAACTCCAAGAAATCTTCCAGAACCTTCCGGAACATTCCGAAACCTTCTAGAAACCTCATACAAATACTCCGGAACATTTCCTAACTCAGAAAATGATCCCCAATATATGAATCTTATTCTCCGGACAATTCCGGATCTCCTCGTGATGTCCCGGATCCAATTCGAGACTCCGAACAACATTCGGTCTCCAACGCACATTCCATATCTACTTAAAAACAACTACGAACCTTAAGTGTGTCACCCTACGGTTCATGAATATGCAGACATGATGGAGACACCTCTCCGATCAATAACCATCAGCGGGATCTGGAGATCCATAACGGCTCCCACATACTCAACGATGACTTTGTGATCGATAGAACCATTAACATACGAAACCAATTCCCTTTGTCACGCGATACTCTACTTATCCGAGGTTTGATCGTCGGTATCTCTATACCTAGTTCTACCTCGTTACTGATAAGTACTCTTTACTCATTCCATGATATGTCATCCCTTGTGACCTAGTCACATGCTTGGAAGCTAACTAGATGACATTCCACCGAGAGGGCCCAGAGCATATCTATCCGTCATATGGATGGACAAATCCCAATCTTGGTCCATGAGCTTCAACACATACTTTCAGAATACCCAATGACACCTTTATGACCACCCAGTAACGAAGCGGTGTTTGATGTCATCAAAGTACCCATCCGGTGATGGTGATTAACATAACCTCATGGTCGAAGGATTAGGTTACTATGTATTTTAAAGCTTATAGCAAACGAACTTTAATGACTTGATCTTATGCTATGCTTACTACGGGTGTGTGTCCATCACATCATTCTCCTAATGATATGATCTTGTTATTAACGACATCCAATGTCCATGATAAAGAAACCATGATCATCCATTAATCAACAAGCTAGTTTAACAAGAGGCTTACTAGGGACTCTTTTATGTTTACAAAACACACATGTATTAGTGTTTCCTAATAATACAATTATAGCATGGGATGTAAACATTTATCATAAACATAAAGATATAATAATAACCACTTTATTATTGCCTCTTGGGCATATCTCCAACACATCCACAACTGGTATGACATGCAAAGTGCGTTCTTTCGGAACTTCGAAGGCACATACCGGAGGCCCTGTACGGTTGGAGACCTACGGTGTTGCACCCAAAAAGCCGGAGAAACTTGCCGATATTACCTCGGATGATGGATCGACACCAAGAACTCCTGCGAAGGAGTAAATGATCAAACTGCGATTGAAGCTTTCATTGCAGGTCTCCCAATTGGTTTACTACGTCATCACTTGAAATGCGACAAAGTCACTGATTTGGGAGAGATGATAGAAACAACGAGCAAGTATGCAGATGCTGACGATGACACAGAGGGATTACTCAACGCCCTAGTTGTGCCACAGTCGGCAAAACAACCGAAGCAACAAGCTCAGAAGCACAAAAACACCTCGGAAGAAAAACCCAACGCGGAAACGACAGTGGTCACTGCTACTTTCGGGTCTGGAGGACGAGGAGGACGTGGCGGAGGCCGCGAACGCGGCCGTGGGACTTCGAGAGTTCAAGGTAGAGGACACCAGCAACCAGGCAAAACCTACTCTTGGGCCGACATTGCCAATAACCCATGTGTGCATCACTTAGATGCCAATGGGGGCTCGTCTCACACAAACGTCGAGTGTCGTTTCAACGACGACATTAAGAGAGATGATACCGCTGGCTACAAAGGTAAGCGGAAGAAGGGAAAGAAGAATCCTGAAAAGGACAAAGAGACCAAGGAAGATTCTGACATGGAGGAAGCCGATGCTTCAAATCCCAAGCCGGAAGGGAAGAAAAAATTTCTGACCAAGAAAGACACTTATGTCACCTTCCTCGGATCTCAACCAGCAAAGGTCAAGAAGGCAGTGCTACATGAGCTCAATGCAATAGTTCCGGCTGTCCCCCAATTCTTGGACTGGTCGGAAGTGGCAATCACATTTGACCGCGTTGATCATCCGCCTAAGCTACACAGGCAAGGAAAATACGCCTTAATCGTCAATCCACTTATTGACGGTTATGGTTTCTCCAAGACCCTCATGGAAGGTGGCAGCAATATCAATATTCTGTATGTCGAAACGCTACGCCAGATGAAGATCTCGGAGACCCAGCTGAACCATAGCTTTGTGATCTTTCACGGAGTTGTCCTAGGAAGACAAGCTAATTCCCTGGGAGAAATCACTTTGGATGTTACCTTTGGAACTCCAAAGAACTATCGGACGGAGGCACTTTCCTTCGAAGTGGTCCCGTTCAAGAGCGCGTACCACGCTACATTCGGGCGTCCGGCTTACTGGGCTTTTATGGCTCGTCCATGTTACATTTACAGTATGATGAAAATTCCAGGTCCCAACGGCGTAATCACCATCAGGGAGACCTGAAGAAAGCACGAGAGTGCGAGGATGGAAATGCCGCCTTTGCTGAAGCCGTGCTGCACGCCCAGGAGTACTAGGAGATCAAGAAGAGCATAGATCCGTCCGAGATGCCCGCAATGAATTAGAAGGTGACGAAGCCGAATACGGAGTTCAAGGCATCAGAAGAGACGAAGAAGACATCGTTGAAGAATGATGACCCCTCCAAGGTGACCCAGATAGGCGTAGGCCTAGATAGCGCATAGGAAAGCGCGATCAT
The DNA here is from genome assembly GCA_910589775.1 of Avena eriantha. Lineage (NCBI taxonomy): Eukaryota > Viridiplantae > Streptophyta > Magnoliopsida > Poales > Poaceae > Avena > Avena eriantha. The sequence goes on along the minus strand of OU342740.1, from coordinate 388,173,592 downwards.
CAAGTTCCTCAAAGCAAATCAAGATATCTTCGCATGGCAGCCATCTGACATGACCGGAGTACCTAGGTAACTTGCCGAGCACTCTTTAAATGTAAACCCGAACGCTAAACCCGTCAAACAGTCATTACGATGTTTCGGCGATGAAAAGCGTAAGGCATTAGCTAAGGAACTAGCACGACTAGAGTTAGCCGGATTCATAGAAGAGGTCATCCACACTGAGTGGTCGGCTAATCTTGTAATGGTCCCTAAAAAGGACACCACTGATTTAAGGATGTGTGTTGATTATACTGCCTTGAAATAGGCTTGTCCAAAAGATCCGTTCGCTCTGCCTAGGATTGATCAAGTTATCGATTCTACGGCAGGCTCGAAACTCCTCTGTTTTCTCGACGCATATTCCGGTTATCACCAAATCCGGATGAAGGAATCTGACAAAGTCAAAACTTCATTCATAACCCCCTTCGGAACCTTCTATTTTGTTACAATGCCCTTTGGGCTAAAGAACGCAGGAGCGACGTACCAACTCACAATGCAGTGTTGCCTCCACGATCAAATCGGACGCAATGTACATGCATATGTGGATGATATTGCGGTGATGTCCAAAAAGAAGGAAACATTGATTTCCGACTTGGACGAAACGTTCGCCAATCTACGAAAATACAACATCATGCTTAATCCGAAGAAATGCTTCTTTGGAATTCCAGTCGGAAAATTGTTAGGTTTCATCATGTCTCAAAGAGGCATAGAGGTGAACCGGGACAAAATCAAGGCTATACTCAATATTTCCAGGCCAAATCGCCTGAAGGACGTACAAATTCTAACTGGTTGCATTGCTGCAGTCAGTCGGTTTGTAAGCCGGCTCGGTGAAAGAGCTGCACCATTATACAAATTCCTGAAAAAGACCAAGGATTTTGTGTGGACCGAAGAAGCTAAGGCTGCGTTACAAGACCTAAAGAAAGTACTCTCATCTGCTCCTATCCTTGATGCGCCGGAACCACAGGAACCGATGTTGCTTTATCTTGCTGCGACAAACAAAGTCGTTAGTATTGTCATGGTGGTGGACAGACCGGAGGAAAATCAGAAACATTTGGTGCAGTGTCCGACTTATTTTGTCAGCGAGGTTCTAACAGAGTCAAAACAACGGTATCCGCACTATCAAAATCTGGCTTACGGTGTTTTCTTGGCATCTCGTAAGCTACGACACTATTTTCAAGAGCATCCAATTACCGTGGTGAGTACAGCTCCCATGAGGGATATAATCAACAACAGGGACGCCACAGGACGCGTCGCCAAATGGGGCATAGAGCTCTCAGCTTTCGATATTGAGTATAAACCCCGGACAACAATCAAATCCCAAATCCTTGCCGACTTTGTTGCTGATTGGACAGAGACGAAGGAGAATATGACCCGCCCTGAGTCGGAATATTGGACCCTATACTTCGATGGGTCTAAGGCTCGAGGGGGCTCGGGGGATGGCGTGGTGCTCAAATCACCTCAAGGAGATAAACTTTTATACGTGTTGCAGATTCACTTCACATCGACAAATAATATTGCCGAGTATGAAGCACTGCTACATGGAATCCGAATTGCTAAGGATATCGGCATCCGAGGATTGATGTGTTATGGAGATTTAGATCTTGTTGCTCAGCAAGTGTCGGATATTTATAATGCAAATAAACACATGGCAGCATATAAAGCCGTCGTGGATGATTTATCAAAATCGTTCGAAGGGTTTGAGGTTCAACACATCCCTCGAGTAGAAAATGAGGAAGCAGATGCTTTATGTCGAATAGGCTCTGCATGGAAAGAGGTTCTGGATGGCGCTTTTTTGGAGCACCTCAAAGTTCCCTCAATAAAGGGAGTAGATGAGGAATATCCGACCAAATCCGACTCATCGTTAATAGCAGTTCTGGCTATAATTCCAAGCTGGACTCAACCCTACCTTGATTATCTGGTAGATGGCAAATTACCCGAAGACGAGGTTCTGAGCCGGCAGATCGTCCGACGAGCAAAAGCCTATATTGTTGTTAGTGGTGAGCCTCCATACGCGGAGTGTATCTGGGGTCTTTCAGCGTTGCGTATCTCCGGAAGAAGGAGTGGAAATCTTAAGAGAAATCCATGAAGGCGAGTGTGGTCACCACGCTGCAGCCAAATCTTTAGTGGCAAAAGCTTTTAGACACGGTTTTTTCTGGCTTACAGCAAAGGCAGATGCTGAATGGCTGGTCAAGTCATGCAAGGGCTGCCAAAAGTACGCCAAACAAGCTCATGTTCCGGCTGATCAGTTGCAAACAATACCTATAACATGGCCTTTCGCGGTCTATGGGCTTGACATGGTAGGACCATTTAAACGAGCTCTAAGTGGATTTACTCATCTCTTAGTGATGGTGGATAAGTTCACTAAATGGATTGAGGTTAAACCTGTCACTAGTTGTGATGGAGCAACAGCCAAAATATTTGCCGAGGATGTTATAATCCGGTATGGTTATCCGCACAGTATTATCATGGACAGCGGGAGTAATTTTTCTATGGGAGAACTTGCCGAGTTCTGCGAAGAACAAAATATTCGGCTGGACATTACATCAGTCGCACATCCACAAGCTAATGGACAGGTTGAAAGAGCTAATGGTTTAATCCTACAAGGCCTAAAACCGAGACTCAAAGCACTACTATGACGTGCTGCGGGGGCCTGGGCAGAGGAATTACCCTCTGTAATATGGAGTTTACAAACAACTCCGAACAGGTCAACCGGATACACACCTTTCTTCTTAGTCTATGGCGTAGAAGCAGTTCTTCCTAGTGATTTGATTCACACTTCTCCTAGAGTGGTCGCGTATATCGAAGAAGATGCCGAGATTTCTCGACAAAATGATCTCGACTTAGTCGAAGAAGTGCGCTTCGTTGCTGAAATGAGATCAACAGCCTATCAACAGAACTTACACAAGTATCATATGCAAAGAGTCAGAAACCGGTCTTTCAATAAGGGCGATTTGGTTCTCCGGCTTGTGCAACAAAGAAAGCACAAACTTTCCCCAGTATGGGAAGGGCCCTTTTTAGTTAGTCGAGTATTGCACAATGGTTCGTACTACTTAACTGACATGAGGCCAGTCAAAGAGAGACCTGCTACTAAGAAGAGAAAGAGAGCTGGAGGCAGTACAAATCCGGATGAGTTAGACAGACCGTGGACTATTGCTCAACTACGTCCCTTTTATTCTTAGTTTATCTTTCTTTGTAATCATATATGTGTACATGTTGTACGAGAAATAAAAGTCTTGGTTGCCTCAAGTTTTTTCTGAGAAGTTTTTACCATCTTATTTCCGAATGATCATGTCACAGTCGAAAATCCCAGAATACTTGAAAGTATTTATGCTCATGTTTGTTCTGGTTTAGATTTCCAATTCTAAAAATGCTACCTTCGGGTATGACTCTAAAGTTTCTAGTCTATACTTTGGTTATTTGTCTGATTGCCGGATGCGGGTATTTTCCGAGTAGTGAATTGTTGGTACTAAAATCCGGCTTTGTTTCCGAGTTTAAACTGGTTTAGCAATTGAGCTCCGTTGCTCGGTAAAGTTTCCGTGCAAAAGGTTTAGCCGGCTCACAAAAGGGACGAGGCGGAAAGCCAGATAAACGATAAGTATAGATGAAAAAGTATAAGTGCTTATGTAAACATTTCAGGCACACAAAAATTTAAAGCCAAAAGTGTTGAATTGATTAAAAGCTTAGCACTAGCAAAATTATAGTACTGCATATTTATAGACCCATAATGTTTCTCGGAATAATACATTTTCTGGTAATCTATGGTGCAGGAGAAGAGGTCGGCGCTGCCGGCTTTCTGGATGCATCGGCCTCGTTTTGATAACGCTCCGAGACGTTCAGATCCGATACAGTATGTTCATCATCGGAAATTTCTGTTGCTTCTTCCGAAGGGAGAGGCGGCGTGTCCACGCGCGGGTGAAGAAGGGAGTGTCATAGCTGGTTAAATCAGCCACGTGGCACCCATATCCGGCACATGAGTTCATGATGTCTTTGATTTTCTGCTTCGGCCGTCTTCATCTACAGTAGAATACCCTCTGGTCACTTGCCATATCTCCATGCTTCCATGGTGACTCATGACCATGGTGAGAGCATTCTGCGTTGCGGATCGCGCGTAGGACATGTTCCAGTCCTAGACAAGCTGCGACATGTCCTTGGCCTTGTCTCGCAACTGAAAGTCCGACATGCTATGCATGTCCGGAACCTTGAGAGCTTTGCCAATATCCTCAAGGGATTGGCGGAAGTCGTGAAGCAGATCACTGACTTGGGTAAGCCGGTGGGTGCGAGGCTCGGTGGAGGTGGAGTCCGTCAAGTTCAGAGGACCTATACACATAACGCAAAACAGTTAAGAAAAATCCGACATTGAAAGAGTCGAAGAATATAGACAAGTCAGAAAGATGGAAACTTATCGAAGATGACATCGTCAACTTTGGTCTTCTCTTCTCGAAGACTCCGGAGTTCAGCCCGGAGTGCCTCGGAAAGGTCCTTCTCTCTACAAAGCTCATTGTTGAGATCCGAGATTCTCTGATCTTGAGCCGCAATCTTACGATCACGCTCGTCAGTAGCCATGGAGGAGGATTCGAGAACTTGAGCGATGCTCTTCTCATGATCCGCCTTGAGATTATCCAGCTCTTGGCGAAGTTCTTTGTTCTCCACCACCAAGGTTTTGAGGTTCTCGGCCTCTTCAATCATAGAGCGGGACTGTTTTACCAGTGCTGTAAGTCAAAAGGAACAACAGTTCAACAAAAAAAATCGACTATGAAAATACAAAGACAAGGTTTGAGTCTTGGAATGTTTACCTTCGGCCTCATCCTTGGAGACCTTCAGCTCAGCATTTTCAAGTCGGAGAGCTTTGATCTCTCTCCGCTTATTGCAGATATTTTTCAACAAATCCTGGTTATATGAATTAACTTTCTGTAAGTCAGAATACCCAGAGTCAGAAGTGTACTGAAGACTCGGGCTAATATTGATATTAATATCAGTACGAGCCTTGGGGGTTACACTAGTTCATTCTTTCGCATCCTAGGGAAGCATAAACTCGGATTGTATATCCTACTTCATGCTTGGGGGCTAGAGGATATGACATGAAATACAATAAAGAAAATCGTGAGTTGGAATTCTGACTTACATGATGTTCATGTGTGAGCTTGCTTAGACACATGTTCACCTCGGTGGTAACCTTCTCGGCGAGGGTGAGCGGAATAACCGGAGGTGGTGGAAGCACACCAGCTCTAAGTCCCTCGTCACGAAGGCGAACTTGCTCAAGAAGGTCAGAGTACTTGATGTCTTCCGCCTCTTATGCTTCTTATTCGGCAGAGAGATTTCTCTTCTCTAGGCATTGCCAGGCCAGAAGCTGGATTTCTTCTATAGATTTCCGGGACAAGCCAAATTTGGCAAGACCCTGATTGTTAAGGAGGTTTTCAGCGAAGGTCTTGAAGGGAATATGCCCGAGAGGCAATAATAAAGTGGTTATTATCTTATTCCATGTTTATGATAAATGTTTATTTTGTATGCTATAATTGTATTAATTGGAAACGTTAATACATGTGTGTTTAATAAACAAAATACAAAGTTCCTAGTAATGCCTCTCATATAAACTAGCTCGTTGATTAACAAGATGATCAAGGTTTCCTGATCATGGACATTGGATGTTGTTAATAACGAGGTCACAACATTGGTGGAATGATGTGATGAACATTCATCCGAAGTATAGCATTACGATCAAACTCATTATGTTTATATTTCTATAACATCATACGAAGTAATCTTAGTCCTTAGACCATGAGATCATGTTAATTGCTAACACTAGAAGAGTATCTTGATAACACCAAACGTCACACCGTAACATGGTGACTATAAAGGTGGGTTCAGTACTACGAAGGTGTTATGTTGAGGCTCATGGATCAAGAGTGGAATTTCTCAATCCCGATGATGGATAGTTATACTCTGGGCCCTCTCGGTGATATCACATTAAGATAGCTTGCAAGCAAGTGATGTGATCACTAGAATGTTATATCACGGGAACCAGAAAAGAGTGCATGTTGGTAACGAGATCAAACTAGGTATTTGGATACCAATGGTCGAATCTCGGACATGTATTGTATCATGAGACAAAGGGATTTAGTTACTAGCGTTAAAGGTTCTCACGATCACAGAAGTCATCATTGAATGTGTAGGAGTCAGTATGGATCTCCAGGTCCCGCTTCTGATTATTGATCTAAGAGGGGTCTCGATCATGTCTGCATTATTTGCGAACCGTAGGGTGGCACACTTAAGGGATACCGACACCATTTGGAGCAAATATGTTTCAGATAAAGATTTAAGAAAGCGCTGGAATTATTTCAATATACACCGAAACTGTTTCAGGTGAAATTGCTGAAATTGGTTCTGCATGTAATACTGAAATGTTGCAGGGGTTTTATGTGAATGTTTGTTAATTAAAGTAATTAACAAAATTCTGAACAAAAATAATAAAAGAGTTTTATTAAATGTGAGAGCATTAAATTTGGAGAAATTTAATGCATTTAAAGTGGAGACTTTAAAAGAGAATGTGAAGGGGCATTTTAATGTGGAGGGGTTACCACCGCATGAATGGGGGAGGTGAGGAGTCACCCCCATGGGGTGCCGTCCATGGGGAGGGGTACCCCCCTTCTCCTATAAAAGGCCCCCCTCACACCCCTTCGTCCACACACCTCCTCGTGAAGGATCTCTCTCCCCCTCTAGTATTATTCCCCCATGGTCTCGGATTAGCGAGATACATGTTCCCGGTGGCTTTATCTGGAAAGGAGTTGCTGCTTCCGCTGCTTTGCTGGAGCGAGGGACGGAGGTTGTCGGGGTACCGGACGTGTGTGCGATCACGGATGCACCGCTGCTTTGCGGTGCTGGACTTGGTGGTGCTGGACATGCTGGAGCTGTATCTGATGGACGTGCTGGAGCCGGACCTACTGGACTTCATCACAATCTTGAGATCGGCAAGTGTACGACTACATCATCCACGAGTTCCAACTCGTTAATAAAGCTTTGTTGTCTTCGAGGGTAAGTTCTCTATGGATGTATATCCACCCGTTGCTTGTATCTAGTAGATAGATCTTGGCGTATAGTTCCCATAGTAGGAATTTTTTTGTTTTCTATGCTGTGAACGCCAACAGGTCTCTGCCGAGGGATCATTACCCGAAGAGGGTTCACCTTTATCTAAACCTGAGCCACCTGGGTGGCGTCAGTCTGCGATTCAAGGATCGCTGGCCCCGCTGAAGGAGCCAGATCTTCTGCGATAACCGGCAAAGGAATACTCACCGGTGTTGCAGAGGGTTGTGGGACAGGAGTCGAAGGAGCCACGGCAGGAGAAGCTATAGTCAGCTTCGTCTTCCGCAAGGGCTTCGAAGAAGTTCCCTTCCCCTTACCCTTGATGAGCTGCTTAGCTCTGAGAATGTGATAGAATAAAAAACATTACATCTCGGAAGCAACATTCGAGTAAGGTACAAAGGCGGAAGTTGTGTGGAAAGCTACCTCTTCACGACTGGCACCTCCTTTGTGCCGACGGTCATTGTCGGAGCTTTGCGCTTCCTGGGCACAACATCCGGCAGTGGAACCCGTTCAGCCTCCTGAGAAAACTCCGGAGGATATCCCTCGAGGGGAGCTAGCTCCGACTCGGGGAGGTCGGCAAGCTGATAAGAAGAAAATATCTCAGTATTGCGGAATAGCTTAAAAGGTGAAACACATAAAAGGGATTATTATCGAAGCTTACCGGAACTATAGGATCTTCCGCTGTATGCATATCCAGAGACGAGTCCGGAACCTTTCTTTCAATCCGCTCCTTGATCAGCCATTTGATCTGGCTTATGTAATCATGTGGCTTTAAAGCCTTAGGACTGATGCGGAGAGAATCATTCTTTGACGCCGTGATGGAGTGCATCAGACGGTCGCCGTGGTATTGGAGAGGCTAGATCCGGCGTGCGACCTAGCATTGGACTAGGTCGGATCCTTTGAAGCCCTTATGTTTTATCAGATATTTGATCTGCCTCTTAGCGAGGATCAGATCCTCACTTGGAGCCGGAGGGGCCTCGTCCCTAGACGGTTGGGCCGTGGTGCCTCCGTCGATGAAATTCGACAAAGCAGTGGCTTTGCTAGGAGCAGGAATATCCCTATGATAAAAGAAAATTGCCGGCCATTGTTTGACCGACTCACTGGCAGAAATACGGGGATAGCTACACTCGCGTCTAACAGAAAGGCTAATAGTACCGGTAATGTAAGGATTACCGGTAGTGATGGAGTTTCTACGAACATGGAAGTAGAAACGAAACAAAGTGAGACTCGGCCTAATGCCGAGATACCCCTCGCATAAAGCTGCGTAGGAACTCAGCTCTAAGATGGAGTTCGGGGGAAGATGGTGGAGCTATACACCGTAATGATCAATCACCTCAGAAAAGAATTCTGAGGGAGGGAAAGACAAACCTCTGTCGAGGTGGGTGCTGAAGTGGACCCGCTCGCCGGCGCGCGGGTGGGGGATGGTTTCGCCGAAACCGCTCCGCTAGTCGCCGGCGCGGAGGAGACCTTCATTCTCTACGCCTTGGAGTTTCTCGTCGTCGAGGAGGCACGGGATCCAGACTCCCCGGTTGCTCTCCTTCTCTGCCGCAGCCGTCGCCACCACCGCCGCTGCTGCCGTTGCCAAACCGGAAGAGGAAGAAGAAGCCATTTCTCCGGTGAGCCGGTGACCTTGGATGGGCGGCGCTAGGAAATCTGGGAGGCAGGAAAGCTTTGTGCGCTAGGGAGATGTGGAGGAGAAGGAACGGCAAAAGGAACGGGTGAAGAGAGGAGAAGGAAAATCCTCACCCCTTATAACCACCTACCTGCGCCAAGATTCGTGCAAACCACACTGTGTAAATGCCACGCATCGTGGAAGGAACTAGGAAGGACCCACGCGATGATTACGTCGCCTCGATCTCTGCGTACGCATTGAAACGGTGCCTCAGTTCCACGAACCGCGGACCCACCAACGGTCGTGCTGACAGGATGTATGTCAGATGACGTGACTTGACCATGACCAGTGTCAGATGACATCAGAGACCAAGTTCCGACTTAGTTTAAAAATCAAGCTGGAAAAGTCCGAGTAACTTGTTGATAGGTCCAACTTATTTTTAAGACCCGGATCGTATTTTTTGTTGTGAAGTTTCAGGAACCCTTTAAGATTCTGCAAGCCGAAGATCAAGCTAGACGATGATGAATCCGACTTTGGATCTTGGAGACTTCTGGGGGATGCTGTTGGGGATATACTTTCCGGGTATCTTCACAGTTCCTCACTGACCAGGGTGACCCACTTCGGGTTAGAGCTTTACTTCACGGGCGGCCCAGTCAGGGAGAAGAAACGGAGTCCAATCCGGCTACGGGAAGGCTCAGAAGACTTACCGACTTAGGCCTATAGTGTTATTTGTAGTTCAAGATGTACTCTGTAACCGACTCTTAGTCGTAACCGGATAGATCTCTCATGTAAATCCTAGGCCGGACATCTATATAAGCCGTCCTAGGGAGAGCCTTTAGGGCAACCCTCAATAGTCTACAATCTCAACTCGTACAGGCGAACCCTTGTAACCCATATTCCGGCTCTGTCGTATTACTGGATTGCTAGCAGGAGTAGGATCCGTCCAAAACCGGCAGATTCAAACCTGAGTAAACTTGTGTGCTCACCGTCCCGGAACACCGTACGTTTCACACCCCTCTCTTCCACACGCTCTGAGGACCCCCTCATGGCGTACTTGTCATTAACCCGACGACATTCGCTCTTTGCAGGTGAAGTCACCAGGTGGTAGGGTGACAAGCGGCACCCGCATAACGGCCCGCAAAAGTAAAATATAGGCAAAAAGATACTCCAAAAGCGGGCGAAATTAGTGAAGAATTAGTGAAAAAGCAATGCCGCAACCCGTCCCACTTGACACCCTACCAGGTGGCCATGACCAGCGAATTACATGCTTTGCCAGGGCGATGATCGGACCACCGAGATGCAAGGTTTGCTAAACTGCTCTGGTTAGGAGCAAGTGAAGCCTGAAGATGAAACTAAATCAGGAGTTGTCGCCAAACCTCATGCGAGTAACTGCAGTCCCAGATCCCTCCCGAATGCAAAGTTTTTTTATAATTTTCTTTTACGAAAACGCAAAAAGCTTTGCGTTTCGATTTATTGATAGAAAAAAAATTAATTTTTCATTGCTTGGCTGCTAATCTATGGCAAAGAGCTTAACTGCTGACAATCTGATTGAGCGAGGCTGGCCCAACACGCCGATCTGCACTCTCTGCGGATCCACTCTTTCATCTCGTGAAGTCCAAGTTGCTGGATGAAACGATCCTTTTGGCTTCGTCAGTCGGCCTTCGTGTGCCAAAGGGAAAACAAACAAACTTTCAGTTTATGTAATATAACTCTTCATGTCAAAGCTATCACAAAAACATCAGAGTGGCGCAGCGGAAGCGTGGTGGGCCCATAACCCACAGGTCCCAGGATCGAAACCTGGCTCTGATAATGTTTTTTTGACGTTTTTATTTCTCATTTTCTGTCTGTTCTTTTGGTGCTGAAGAATCTGATGTACATTTGCTCTGAACTGTTGGTCAATCACACATCAGTTCCGGTCGATTGCAATTTTCATTTCCATTCACTTTTCCATAATTAGCCTGCCAATATTCTTTTTGTTTGACTGATTGATAGGCAAATCGTTTGAGTCTATTGTGGAAACTTTCCTAGCTCGCCCCCAACTGCCACCACCGTTAGCTAACCACAACAGTACGAGCACGCGGCCTCTGGCACCTCCGGTGTGCTTCTCTCTGTCCTTCATCTTATCCTGACCTCGCTGGCAAGGTCCATACTCCATTGCTCTACCTCGTTGGGTCACCCGACATGGCCAAGAATAGTAGTCGACTGAATTTGAGCGTGAGGGGGGAAGAATAGTCACAAGCAAGTGCATGCAGCTGGAGTTCCTGTCCTATGCTCAATTATTTTTGGCGTAGTATGTCTGTCTGATTGGATGTGATCGTGAATCATTTATGGTGAGATCTTGTCGATTTGTCAGACGGGGAGATATTCAGATGGATGGGGAGGCCGGGCGCCCATCCCTCATGATCAAATGATAGAGCACAGTCCAACAGTTTAAATGGAAGCATGGCGTAGGGTACTCGATGGAAAATCAAGATCACTTTCTTAATTAAACATCATACAATCCCCACATCGCATTGCTACGCTCCTGAATATATAAACTCCAAAAATATACTACAGTACGGTATATGTTTTCTTCATTGTAACACAAAAAGCTCACCCAAAGATTAAGCTAATACAATACTGGATAAGAGTGTTTCGTTTAATCTCTTCTTGATTTTAAGCTGATGAGGTTGTCTTTGGCGCCTTGACGGCCTCGAACCTTGGCTCCTTGGCCTCGAACTTGTACTTGCTGTACACGTCCATGTAGTCCCCGAACACGAACTCCGGGTACGCCGACGCGGCGTCTCCGCCCTGATCGGCCACGGCCGGCGAGATGGCCGCCTCGAAGGCCGGGTTGTAGAAGGACGCGATGGAGCGGCGGTTGCCGTTGCGCATGGGCAGGACGCGGTGCCACGCGCTGCGGTACCGCCCGTTGCTCAGCACCTCCACCTGGTCGCCCGTGTTCACCACGATGGCGTCCGCCAGCGGCTGCACGTCCACCCACTCGCCGTCCTTGAGCACCTCCAGCCCGCCCACCTTGTCGTCCTGGAAGAGCAGGATCACGCCCCCCGCGTCGGTGTGCGCGCGGAGGCCCGTGACCAGGTCCGGGCGCGGGCACGGCGGGTAGTGGCTGACCTTGGTGCCGAAGAAGGGCGCGTGGAGGCCGTCGGAGGTGAAGGCCGCCTTCATGCGGCCCTTGTCGAGCCCCAGGTTCTCGTCCATGGCCTCCATCACCCGCTCCGCCAGCTTCTTGAGCTCGGCGCGGTACTCGCGCATGGTCTCCTTGAACGCCGGCGGGTCGGAGGGCCACTGGTTGTCGTCGTGCAGGTAGAAGATGTCCTCCCAGTCCATGTCGTCCACCGGCGCCACCGCCTCGCCGCGCCGCTCCGCCTCCACCAGCGCCTCCAGCGTCCGCACCGGCTCCGACACGCGGAACGCCGCCTCACGGAGCCGGTAGCTCTCCGAGCACACCTTCTTGACGCGCTCCAGGAGCTCCAGCGGGATGCCGTGGTTCACCAGCTGGAAGAAGCCCCAGTTCTCGCACCCGTCGGCGATCTGCGCCATGGTCTCCGCCCTCTCGGCGCCGTCCAGCTTCGAGAAGTCGATCACGGGGACAACCATGGTGGAATTCTCAAGGAAGATGGGTCGCTACTGGCTACGCTCTGGAAATCTCTGAAAGGAACTGGTTGTTCTTTGCAGAGCTGATGGTTGAGATGGATGGAGCAAGAACCAATGGCCTTTTTATAGGGGCAACGAAGCACCTGCCACCTCCAGGGGCTGCTGCTTCAAGTTAACAAATTACTACGTACTCCAAGGATAAAAAATTAGCAAATGCAAGAAATTTCTGTGCATGTGCCAAACAGAGAGAAGTTTCCGGGAGGTAGCTGGCTAGATTGCAATGTGGTTGGATGCTCATGCTCAGTTGGATCCGGCATACTAACAGACTACTAGATCACCGGATTGATTGATCGTATCATTGTCAAAGACTTCTCCGAACAAGAACAAACCTGTCCCCGTCCATATGACTTTCCATGAAGAACCGTAAAGTAACCAAACTATGGAGTCTGGACTCTGAACTCTGAAGAGGAACCATAATAAACTATGCCAACATGGGATCGTGCTATAACGGATACTATGTTAGAACAAGTTGACTGAGAAGCTTGACCGAGGATATATATATGTTGTTCTTTGGCTGATGAATGTATTGATGCATTTCTCTTTCATATAAGATGATTCTTCTTGCAGGGGTACATTATTATTAGCACCCTTTCAATGATTTTTGTTATGAATTGGAGTCAGTTCATCCGGTGATCTGTGGGAGGGCCATTCTTATTTTCTTAAAGAACCGTCTGACCTTAATTGCTTAACTAAGAAATATAAAGCGCGCCAGATGGAAGTACTGAAGTAAGCATGGATAACAACGATTTCGCATAAAACAAAAAGTCCCAACAAGCTGCTTCAAAGTCCTGGTTTCTATCTTCAATCAACTTTTAACCATACTTACGGGAAATACGCCGTAAGACCAAATCTGGACAAGCTAGACTAATCTCGTGTTGGGTGTCCTCCTCACGTGGACCTGTACGAGATCTTCTGATGCCTTTAAGAGAAGAACATATTGTAGCCATATTTGGTAATATGGAAGAAGATTTGGGTGGCTTTCGGCCACAGTTTTTTTCCCTCAAGCTGAGAAGGTTTCCACGTAAACTATGGGCTAAGAGCTTACCGTTACATTTTTGGGCTAAGAGCTACTAGTACTTTTACTACCTGCTTTGAAAATAGCAAGAAATTGTAGTACCTCGTCGATATTTGCATCTAGAACTTGGTCTAGGTTCTAGATGAATCTAATTCCTCCATATATGTTTGATGCACATGTCTTCTTCCGACAAGAGCAACGATTTATGAGTTAGTACACAGTGGTGTGGAAGTTATATATTGAATCTATTGCATATTTTTCAGATCACGTATTAGTGTGTCGATTCCACAATGAAGTGGTATAGGAGCTCTAGGTTTCTGAAATGTTGCTGGTCGCAATGTCTTTGGAAGAATATGTCGCCACACGTGGCATGATAAAACTCAAGTCTTTCAATTACTCAAAATGGAAGCCCACAATGAAAGTCCATAATGGAAGTCATCCTTTATTGAAAATTCGTACGAGTCTCAATTGTTAAAGAGAATGTATCGACCGTTTTCATAGAAGAAGAATATATAGTATTGAACCAAAAGGTAGTAGATATGATAAGATTGAGATTAACAACAATATAATCCCCCATTTTACAAATGACATAAATGTGTATGAGATGTGGCAGAAGTTGAATTCCATATATGAGAGGAACACATCTATGAAAAAAGCCTCGACAATCAAAAGACTTGCAAAGCATGGGTACCCATATGGCAGTAGTGTGATTAAACATTTGAATATCTTCTAGTGCATGTAAATGAACTTTTAGCCATGATGATCAACTTTGAAGATAAGATGCACACATTGTTTGTTGCTAAATTCCCATGCCTAATAGTTGGAACACATTTGTGTGTATGTTAGCAATTAAGCTCTAGAGGGGGATATGACATTAGAGATGGTGAAGAATATCATACTTAATGAAAAAGTAGAAAAAGAAGCAAAATGATGATTCCTAATATTCTTACACGTATATGGTTGAATCGCATGGTAAGAATCGAAAGAGTGAATGAAGCCAAGCCAGATTTCAACAAGGCAAAGAGAAGTCCAGGGGGAGATCAAAGTCAAAATAGAGACAAGAAATTACTTGATTTTATCGTGGCAAGCCGAATCACAAAAAGAGCATTTGCAATAAATACAAAAGAAATATTGCATAGGCTAAACAAGCAAACAAAGCCAAGCAAAAGGTCTAAATGGTGCCACCATGACTTTAAAATGTGAAGAAGGTGAATACTATCTAGTCACCGAAGATGATGATTTATATAGTATTGTTCGTAATGGTGCCATGAGTTGCATTGTGGATTGAAGCACACCCTTCCACACCACATCACTTAAGTACCATGTCATGTCATATATCAGCGACATTACTGGCCAAACAAGGACATGAAGAAGTAGTTCATCGGTAATTGCTGTCAAGGGCACTATATGCATTGATAAAAATACATGATGCAAGTTGACGTACATTTGATGATGTGAGGCATGTTCCTGATACGACTAAGTCTGTTGTCAGTGGACATGCTCGATGGAATTTGCCATGGTAGTTGCTTTATGAGGAAAACTAGAAACTTACAAAAAGGATCTTTGATTGTGGATCAAGGAAATAAGCAAGGTTCTATGTGACTAAAACCAAGCTATGCAATGAAGTGCTGAACATCATCGAGAATGATACTTCGATTGAAATGTGGCATAAGAGGCTTGGTAATATAAGTGAGAAGGGCATGCAAGATCTTGCTATCATGGATTTCATCTCTGAGTTGAAAGGTATAAACTTGAAACCCTGTGAATATTGTTCTGCTAGCAAACAATATAGGGTTACATTTCTTACACGCCCATCGCATCATGCGGAGAACATTCTTGATATTGTTTACATAGATGTTTGTTCCATGAAAAATCCCTCGACAGAGAATTATACTTTGTGGCATTCACTGATTGCCATTATAGAATGATTTTCATGTATGCTTTGAGAAAAAGTGGCAGGTGCTGAGGATCTTCAAGGAAATCCTTGATAACATTGAGAGACAAAGTGTCAAGAATTTGAAGTACATTAAATGATACAATGGTGGTGAATATTGAGGCCCCCTTTTGAGGAGTATGACAAAAAGTTCGGAATCATGCTTGAGAAGATTCCACCAAAGATACACCAGCTCAATGGCCTTGTAGAGAGAATGGATATGACTCTCATAGAGAGGGTGACACATATGCTCTCTGATGCAAATTTTACCTAATATTTTTTGGGATGAAGCATTGAATAATGTTGTATGTACTAAACATGTCCCCAACAATCCATCATGCAGGTGATATTCCTTAGAGAGTTTTTCACTAAAACAAGTATCATACAAGAATTTGAAGCTATCCAGGTGTAAAGCATTTTTGCATGTCTCGAGGGATGGGAGATCCACAATCTTGATTGCAAGAAAAAATAGTGCATCTATCTCAACAGACCACAAGGCAATAACCAACCACTATAAGAATCTCCAATAAAGAATAATTTGGATAGAAATTTCAGGATTCAGTTAATATAAGACACATATAACTCAATATGTGGTTTTTATTCAAGATGAGACAATAAAAGATAATGAAAAACCGAAGAATCCAAAGACCACCACACCTCGGGGTAACTTGGATCTAGTTAACCCTTCCCAAGGATGCATGACAATCATGGGGGAGAGGATGATGTTGAAGATAGTGATGATGCAACCGATGAAGGAAATACAAGTGAAGGACATTAAAATCCATCTCATGAATATGATGATAATGATGGTGACGATAATCCATCTGGTTCACTACAAATTTGGTATTTGAGGAGAAGCAGAATAGCTCAAATACTTCCCAACAAGTATCCACCACGTCAACATGTGTTGACGAAAGATGTAGGTGAGCCATCATGCTATGAGTAGGTAGTGCCTGATGAGCACAAGAAGTAATGGTCATAAGGCATGCATGATGATATGTACAAAATCTTGATGTTGGTACCTCTAGCTCTGCTACCCCAGATCTTGCTTAAAAATGGCCTACCAAGATTTATAGCTACTACCGGATCTTCAGGCATGTAAACTATAACAAAGTCAATAGGTGTTGAGCATCCTTTGATTTGTACACAAGAAACTTTCATGAAGGAATATATTAGAAACACAACAGAGCGGCCAAAAACCCTAAAGTGACTCTATAGAACACATTTGAAGCCATTTTGCATATTGGAGAGGAGATCTCAGCCATCATCACCATCACCATAGCCATCCCTCCTCTCAATCTCCACTCCATAGCCATAGCCATCTACTTTTTTTGGAAAAGAGTATATATTAATATCAGGAGATACCAATTACACCCAACCTCTACAACAACGCATGCCCTAGTGGCCTTACGGATGCACACCACTGAGAAAAAAGAAGAAGAATTACAAAAAGAAAAGTCCCGCTACCAAGAACGATTCCTTGAAGCAACGACACTAACACCACCGAAACAACACCAGTAGTCCAACCACTCCAAACGCGGCACCTTTAAGAAGGAAACAATGCACAAGCGTCATCGTCGCCCAATCAAAGATCGTAGGTTTTCACCCTGGAGAAAGTCCTCACTCGCAAAGCAATGCCTTCAACAAGGTCATTGTTAGTCACAACCAATTAAGGCCAGATCTTGGATTTTCACCCTGCAAGGTAAGACCGGGAAATCCTCCTATGTTATCGTCCCCACAAACATTCGCTGCTGCGAGTCACATATCACACAACCAGTTCCTCGACGCCACAAAGACTCAAATCACCATCGCTTTCCTAATGTTCCGGCTTTCCTGACATTCTATGCATATAACTTCACCATGGATCATCGAAGACATGACACATGATAGTAAAAGATACCAGAGCTTCACAATTATCCTGCTAAAACCAAATTCCAGACAAAAACATGGGTACGCTCGACCGAATTCAATCTGATCCAGCAATCTTCTAGGCATATTCGCCCATGGGAGTTCGTCGGTGGAGCCTTCCGGAACTTGACAGTCTGGCCATATCAACGAGGGCATACATCAAGAAGATCTTCGTCCTGGCACGGGAGGAACTCTAGGACCACCGCCATTATTCGCGAGACTCATAGGCCCTGAAAGGATAGAGATGTCGCCTAGAGGGATTGAATAGGAAATTTCAAAGCTATTACAGTTTTGGCTTGACAGAATGCGGAATTAAACTAACGTTTATTTTACAAGCACAAAACCTAAATACACTGGGCTCAACTAAGTGCACCAACAAAAAGCTAAGCTAAGCAAGATAACACAAGATAAATATACCACAAGTGATAAGCAAGATATAAGTACTTCAAGCACAATGGCTATCACAAGGGAAGTAAGCTCGGGTATAGAGATAACCGAGCTACGCAGAGACGAAGATGTATTCCCGTGTTCCCTTACAAGAAGGTACATCACGTTGGAGAGGTGTGGGATTCCATGAAGGATTTCCCAACGCCACGAAGGCTCACCTTCTTCTCCGAGTCTATCCCATGAAGGAATATGTCCTTTCCTTATGGCTAGCTTTTCCTCCACTCCAGAGATGGCAAGCTCCACAACCACTTCACAAGCTCCACGAAGGAGAAGCCCGCATCTCTTCACATCTTCCACGAAGAGGACACCGTGGCACCAATCGCCAAGCCAACTAGGAGGTCACCCTCCAAGAGTAACAAGCTCACGGTCTCTCACTCGAACAAATCGTAATAGAGAGCTCAACACTTATGCAAGAAAGTAAAGCAAGAACACCAAGGGTGCTCAAATCCTTCACTCTCAAATCCCACCAAAGAAAAAAGTGTTAGGGAGGAATTAGAGAGGAAGAAAAATGGTGGAAGTCAACCAATGACTCCAAGATCTAGATCCAAAGGGTTTCCCTCACTTAGAGGAGGAATTGATTGGTGGGGATTGTAGATCAGATCTCCTCTTCCAAAGCCCTCAAAAAGATGCAAGAATCATAGGAGGGAAGGGAGAGGAAGCAAGCTCAAGAGGGTCAACAACGGAGGTCAATTTCAAGCTCAAGAACTACCAAAAACATTGGGGGAAGAACCCCCTTTTATAGGGGAAAGAAAATATGGCAATTGGAGAGAAAACAATGAAAACTCGGTTTCAAAGTCGGTTGGACCGGCCCCAGAACCGGGAAACTTGGTCGTCCTACAAAACGGAATACCTCTGTTTGCCAACTCGGAATAGACTCGGTCGCGAAAATCGGAAAATCCGGTTTCAGATCTGTTCTAACCGGTGCTGGCGCCGGACCGTCCGGTGTGGGAGTCGGTTGAACCGGACCCACAACTGGGATGAAATAGAGTTCATGAAAAACGCAATAATTTTTGCATCCGAACTCCGATTTCAATGATCTTGGTGCATGAAAACATAATAGTCCAACAAAGGAGGATATAACAAAATGAGGAAAGGTATGAAGCCTCCCTATAAGAAGAACCAGTAAAACCTTCAAACTCGAAAACGCCATAGAAGATGCATACAAATTCCATTTTTGATGATCATGGGCTTGTTGAAGAGCTAGCAACAAGCTCAAGAACCTCACATGGAGAAACACCAAGAATCAACAAAATAGGTAGATGTAAAGTATGCAAAGGATTGAGCTCCCTAAGACAATGTGGTCAAGTTACCCAACCGAAAGCCCCTCTTGATGGTGTAGCTATCTATCCTATAACCCGGTCTCCCAACAACCACCTTGAGATCGGTAAAAGGAAAACCTAGCAATGACATACCTTTTCTGCGCATCCCGCTTGATCTTGATGACAACGCTTCAAGCTCCATCCAAGCCGGAATGCATCACTTGATCATTGTTGCTTCGCGAAGACTCATAATTTTCTCCCCCATACACCACTATGGGATAGCTTAATTAAGACACATCTTCAAAAATCCATTATCACCAATATGGATGGCAAGCTGCAAGCAAATGATCTTCTCGAGATGCTTATCTTGAACTTTCCCTTCTCAGCCTTGATGACGATCACCACTTGATGTCATCCTCTCATGTGCTATATGAGATCTTCACTTTTGAAGCATGCCCATGGAAAGATACCTATCCCATATAGAACACGCAAAGGCACATATATAATTGGTTAGTTCATGATGCATAAATGACAAGGCTTACCATACCACAAGATCCATGTGGTACATTCTTTATGCTTCATGTGTTGACCAACTTGAAATCACTCTTCACTCTTTGTATTGGTCAACCAAGTATCTTCTCATGCTCCATCTCAATATCTTGAGGTACATAAAGAATTATTCATTTGATTACATGCTCTAAATCTTAGTTAACCATAGCTCAACTAATGAGGCTATCATGACACCGACTTAGAGCCATATCTTGAATTATTCTATTGAGATCACACTCTCAAGATCTTGAACATATCATATTCTTGTCTTCAATTCAATGATCTTGATGCCAAAACTCAAGGTATATCTTTATCTTCATGGCATGCATACTTGAATCCAACATATGGACTACAAGCATGACCTATGGAATATTCCTTCATATAAAACTCAATGAAAACATTAGTCCATAGGGATTGTCATTAATCACCAAAACCACACATAAAGGCAATTGCCCTTTCAATCTCCCCCATTTTGGTAATTGATGACAATCAAAACAAGAGGATTTATATAATAAATATTAGAAACAAGTACGCAACTTATCCGAGAATAAGTTGTATACAAGAGGTTGTATTTGATATGGTTAAGTAACACAAAGAAACTATCCCATATCAAAACATATTATAATCACACAAACTACAACTAATGCAAGAGATGTGAGTAGAACCAACATATATAGAGAAAACTCCCCCACAATATATGCACGTGTGATGAACTTGAATTTCATTGCATACATTGTCAAGCATAACCTTTGGGAGAGTTTCCACTATATATTAAACCATGCAATACATAATGAAGATGAAATGCATGAAAGGAAAACACTTAAGAACAAACCAATATTAAGTAGAAAATCATTTCCCTTAAAACCCTCTAAACTTCTCCCCCATTAAAAACAAGTGCCAAAATGGATGACAAAGTTAGAAGGCCAATATAGTTCAAGTTCCTCCCAAGGTGTGCATGTCTCATAATATGAGTGAAATCATATGCACATATCCAATGACGAAGACTTGGAGGAAATAAACTATATTTAGGATCAAATATTTCTAAAAGGATAACAAGGTGAAGAAACTTCAACGGATGAAGCAGGCAATGAAAAGATCCAAATAATCAAATGGACAAATAGTGCTCTAAATGAAATAAGAAAGCTCCCCAAGGTTTGTGCATAAATTAGTTGTTTCATTTGAATACAATATGCACAAACATGGAATCCTCACTCCCTCTATATCATTTAGAACACAACCAAGATATAGGGAGTATAGATATAAATCAATACACTTGTCAAGACAAGTTTAAGTCCAAAATAAACCAAATATGAGATATGAGTGTGTGAAGATGCAATAAAAGTAGACCGAGCACTCACAAATCAAGACCTTACCAATACTATTAAAAACCAAGAGGATAAGAGAGATGGTTGGCAAAGAGCGAGGATATTGACACTCTTGTGTATATAAGTTTCTGAGTGGACAAGACATGAGAATAATCCACAAAGAAACATCCACACATAAGAGGTTGATAAAAATAAGAATACAAGATATCCAAGAGTAAGTCATAACATATGCCAAAAAGGATATTTTATTAAGTGCATATATAGCCCATGGCTCTATTTCTCTTATGGTATATCAATGAACTTCACTAAATAAAAAGAAAAACCTCAAAAACATCACAACTAATACTAAGGGAACTAATGCTAGTTGGGATATTTTGAGAAAGGCAACAAGTATCAAAAGGAAGGATTCAATGCAATTTTAACAATATTGCACATGGGAGTACCCTGAGGAATTGATATGCAATAAATTGCTATAAGGCATATTTGGAATTGGTGAATCATGAACATGATTTTATATACTCCCCAAAATATGCATCATCTCAAATTACTCACAGAAGTAATAAGGATAGAGAAGTCTTTCAAAGATCCTTGCAAGAACCACAACATTTACAAACAAATAAATTCATTCCAAGATGTAACCTACAAGAGATTGGATGGAAGAATAGTATGCATGACTAAAATACTTGTTACCGAGATATCAATGGTATGATGTAGTAGATAAGAATTCTTCGATCATCCTAGCTTGGCTCCAATTATCATGTGGTGACAAAACCTTCCGTATAGATAAGACAAGCATCCATTGCATCTCCAATGTACCTAAAACAACATTCAAGTACATCTTGGTCCCCAAACTTATTGGGTCCAAAGTGGTTAGACTAACCACAACACATAGGACATACTCCATAAAAATATGTGCATATTTAAAAATGAAATCTGAATTTCATGCACATAATAGCTGTTTAAGGATTTGATGGAGCAAAGAAAGGAAAACATGATAATAAGATATACATTTAGTAAACATGCATGCACTAGACTTTCAAGAACCAACGAAGATATAATTTGGACAAAACACCAAAATATTCAAGAAGGCATACAAGGTGTGACAAAACACATTTGTTGTCCAAACTATATCAAAAAATCAAATCAACACAAGATTTGTTCAACAAAGTTCAATAAATGAACCAAGCAAAAACTATTGAGCATAAAAGATGAGATAAAAACACAAATTCTCAAGGATTTATCTCATTCAAGCAAATAACATAGAGAAGAAAGAATGAGATAACAAACTCCCAAAAGAGCAAGGTTTCAACAAATAAACCAAACCCTTAACACTTTTCACAATGGCACAAGGTTCCGAGAAGAAAAGGTTTATCTTCCACTAAAAGCACGTTTGATAATAATCAAAAACACCATCAAAGAGATGTTCAAAAGCCAAGGAAGACAATGGGAGCCACAAAAAATTTTGGAAAGGAAAAAAGCAATAGGAGGTGAAATCCAAGGTGAAGATGATCCACAAATGCTACCACACCAAAGTATATCAATTATTGAAGACAATGAGTGTATTGGAATTTATTTTAGGTGGTATATTACATAGACATTAAAGATAAATCTTCACAATAAAAAGCATAGGATAGGAATAAAAAGATTAAGCACTATGCAAAGATAGAGATTCTTGATAGCTTCAACTAGTCACACAATCATGCAAAGCAATGATTAGAATAACTTGAAGCAAATGGTCTCCCAAATAAGATATAGAGATATGCATTTGAGGAAGGCCACACCAAGAATTTCTTACTCAAGAAAAGATTGAAAATACGAGCAATAAAAGCTTCTAACAAAAATTAGGACCTTGTTTGAGCTAACATGCCACCTAGATACAAGATAATCAACAATATCAACTCTAAGTGGCACCACCTCATATGTGCACATTTCCTAGGATTGTGATATGCAAAATAAGAATATTACTCCCCCATAATGTGGTATTCATTTTTTCTTAATAAGAGGAAAAACAACCTCAACTAGAGATAACTAATGGACATTTAGAATTTGAATTTCTCATGAGTATGACGCACCACATAGTTACTAGATAAGATTGCAATATCAATACTAAGTGGTATTACTCATGTACACACATTTTAAGGTTTGAGAGATGCGCGGGGCATATCACTCCCCCGGAATAGGATGTTCCATTAACCTCTCAAAAAGAGCCAAATAAGATATCATCAAGATGCATTAGAGGCTCACAACGAAACACATGAGTAAATGATGTGCCAAACACCTAGACATACTTAAATACACAAAATAAGCAATCATGAGGCACAACAAATACAAACACATACTTGGTACAAAACCAAAACATGTAAAGGGGCAAGTAACTTACAATATAAAAGAGTTGAGTTTTAGTTACCACAAAGAGGCGCATTGGGTATATGGTAGGGAGATGACAATCCTTATAACTTGGCTTGATCAAATATAGTATATGAAGATCCCTTAATTCTTCATGTGTTAGCCAAGTATCCAATTCCCTCCACAAACACCTATTGATCAAGTTTGAGCTTGTTGGTCCCCAACCAAGTTGGGTCCTAAGAGGTTAGTCACAATAGGCTTGGCAACCCAAATGGTTCTTTTCTTAACACCACTTTGAGTTCCAACAAACTTGGCAAACACATTGCCATCCTTATCCTTCCCAAGAGAATAATCATCATAAACAATGATAGGGTTAGATAAGGTACCATTTGAACATGAAGAGGCCAAGTGCCACTTCTCATGACATATGTAGCAACAAGTGCTCCTCTTTCTCTTCTTTATTGATTTCTTGTCTTGGGGGGCCTTATCTTGATTTTTCTTGGGAAGTGGCCTAGCTTAAACTTGAGGTTGAGATTGGGCTTGACCTTGACCTTGTGGCCGCTTCCCTTGTTGTTTCTCATTCAAGTGCTTTTTCTTCAATGGACAAGATCTTACATGATGTCCTACAACCTTGCACTTGAAGCAAATAATCTTGGCCGAATTCTTGACTTGGTCTTGGCTCTTATTCTTGTTGTTCTTGGAATTGTTTTTGTTATTGGAGTTGAATCCAAGTCCACTTTTATCATTGGGGCATTTTTGCACACTCAAAATATCATCGAGTGTGGATTTGCCTTCATGACTCTTTTCCAAGTCTTTCTTCAAAGAAGTGACTTGGGCCTTGAGCTCTTTGATTTCCTCTACATGGTTAGTAGAAATAGAGGTACTAGAGGAATTGGAAGCTTCATTGTTATAGCAACAAGGCAAAACAAGTAATCCAACACAAGTTTTATCAATAGTATGACAAGAAGGATCACTAGGAATAACACATGGCAAAATATCATTTTGAGTAGAAGTTGTGCTAATGTCCAAATGAGGCTCACAAGATGTTACCTTTGTGATACTTGCCTCACGAGCTAACTTTAGACCATCATAGGAGATTAGAAGATCATTATGAGAGCCCGAGAGAATTTCATGACTCTCTTCCAATTTCCTATACTTGCTAGTTAGCAACTCAAGTTGAGCCCTTAGCTCAACATTCTCCTTTAATATAGATGCTTCACAAGAAGTAGAGTTAGTAGCAGTAGCATCATTAATAGATTTTTCCTTTTCAAGCTCATAAGATTCAATTTTTTTGTATGAGGAGACAATTAGTGTGCTTCTCATCGGCAATCTCTTGCTTAAGGAGATTGAATCTCCGACTCCCATTATCAAGTTGGAAATCCAACTCCTCTATGGTTTCCGTTTGTTTAGTTATGGTATCCATAACGTGTGTGAGACAAGCAACGGCCTTAGTATTACCACGAAGAGAGGTACACAAAAAGGTCAACTCAATAACAAGAGCACTAGTATCCTCATCAAGGTCATCATCACTATCATCATTATCATTGCTATTGTCTAGAGAAGATATGTTGGGATACAAAGTAGGAGATACCTTTGATCCTCTTGCCATAAGGCACATGTGAGCACGTGAGAATGAAGATGAGGATATTCTTGAATCTTCATTCATGATCGTGTCTTGCTCCATAGGGTGTTTGATTTCCTCTACATTGTTAGATACACAACTAGAGGAAATAGAAGCATTTTGTTTATTGGAATACGACAAATCAAGCATATCATTTACACTAGTACTCAAATAATTTCTAAACAATATGCAAGGACTGGCAACACAAGGGTATATACAATTATTGTTGCAAGAAGTGCTTAATTACAAACTCTCTACACCATTAGCATTTATAGAACATGAATCATTGGTATAAAGAGAACCACTACGATCATTACATATGATTTCTCCACTCACCTTGCCATTACCTTGTGACTTGTCACATGTAGGTGAAGTGGAGGGAATTGAAATCTCATCACGGCCGGAGGTGGAAGCCACTTGGAGCTCTTCATGATGTGAACAAGAAGAGAGCTCCTTGGATATACCATCGACCCAATGAGAAATGGACCCACCAAATATTTCTTTAAGCTTAGTCCACATCTCATGAGATGACTTGCGCTTCACAATCATCAAGAAAAAATTAACTGTGGGGCTCAAGGAGGAAAAGAGCTTATTAGATACTTGATCTTCGAGATGTAATTTTTTCTCATCCTCTAAAGATAGATTTTTAGGATCCATCGGAGGATAAAAACCTACATCTAGAAATCGCTCAATATTTGGACACAAGGTCCAAAGATTACAAAGCAAGAAATTTCTCCACAAAATATAATTTGTCCCATCAAAGATAATTGTGTCAGTGTGCACTATACTACTAGCCGACATATTTACACTCTAGGGAATGAAGCCTAAACAAGGAGAGACCTTGCTCTGATACCAATTCAAAGGATAGAGATGTCACCTAGAGGGGGGTGAATATGCAATTTCAAAACTATTATGGTTTTGGCTTGATAGAATGCGGAATTAAACTAGTGTTTATTTTATCAGCACAAAACCTAAATACACTAGGATCAACTAAGTGCACCAACAAAAAGTTAAGCTAAGAAAAATAGCACAAGATAAATATAACACAAGTGATAATCAAGATATAAGTACTTCAAGCACAATGGCTATCACAAGGGAAGTATGCTCGGGTATAGAGATAATCGAGGCACACAGAGATGAAGATGTATTCTCGTGTTCCTTTACAAGAAGGTACGTCACGTTCAAGAAATATGCTAACTGGTGACCCCAAATATTGGTCATAGAAAGGTCATAGTAGTCCATCTATGACCTTTCTATGACCAAAAGCAGTATCACGTACCGAGCGTCACTATAGACAGCTAACGACCTTTTTTATGAATTGGTCATGGATATCTATGACCAAAATAGATGGTCATGGAACTCAGGACCAAAAAATTGGTCATGGGCTACCTACCCTCTCCACGTAAGATCCTATGTGGCAAATCCATGACCAAATCAGATGGTCGTTGATCAAATTCAGCCCAATCCAGTTAGGTGCTTTACATGGGCCGAACCCAACAATTTTGCACTTTTTTCTATCAATTTCAATGAGTTACATGGGCCAGTCATAACATTTTGGCCTTCTTATTTCTACGCTACGGCCTTCTAATTTTTGGGCTTTGGCCACTGTACAAATCATTATTTATTTCAAGTAATCCAAATTAATTTGGTTAATTGTCCACCATTCCAGTCCAAGGTAGTTTGGGCCACGACCCTTATGAAGACGAAATAGAATTTGGTCCGATTGTGTTTTCAGCCATTTTAATTTACAGATTTTAAATTTTCACTATTGTACAGCAAACAATCAAATTTTCAATTAGAACAAAGAAAACACAAAAATACAAATAACATCCAAAACTACAATATTTTCATAGTTTCTTATCTATCACCATATTAAGCTACAAATACTACAACTACTATTTGCTAACTGGGGCTTCAGGCTTTGTCAAATTTACCCATGCTGGAGCTCTTATAGATGAGGGGAATACCACTTTCCTGAAATGGACAACAAAACAAATCAGCTAGAAACAAAACGAAAGAACATCTACAAACAGCTAGGATTAAAACATGCTGAATAACACAAAGGTAATAATAGATCTGTGGGGCAACCAAGATAGCCAACATCAAAGTGTCACAATATCAAAGAAACAATAATACAAGTCCAAGTCATAGTATAGAAGAAATATATGGCTTATCAGGTATACAAGTTAAAATAGGAAAATAACAAAGAGCATTACCACTTACAATGGTATCTGACACCTGAAACATATCCACAAGCCCTTGGCTTAGAAACTAAACTAAAAAATCACTAAGGTGTGTGGGATACAATTAATATCAACAATAACCACCTACTTCCATAATGCAATCATATTTGGGACCTACAAAAACCAGTGAGGTGCAGAGATGGAGAGAAAGATGTGCATACCCTTGTGTCGTCGACATCTGGTGAGACTGACATCATGTGAAAAAGTGAGTCGCCACTATTGTGGGAGAGTTCATCGAGAATATGGTGCTTGAGGTCAATATAACAACCTAAGTATGAGAAAAAAGGGAGTCAGGAACAATCAAGATAGACCATGGAAGCATGGTCCATAACAATGTATGTTATCCAGTTAGGTACAAACATCAGTGGAAATATAAGAGAAGAAAAGCCATAGGTTGCCATGATAATAGTGAGTAAAGAATTTCCAATTAATCTAGAACACTTATCGAGTAACTTCATTTTCACAAGTTGACCATATTTTTGGGTTTCTGACTTTTGAGTAAAGAATTTCATGCAGAAGGTAAATTTGACATGCTAAAACAGTTCCTAGTCTAGTACTCAAGATAAACAGAACAGTACCACACAAGTCATACCACAAGATAAACAGAACAACAAGCCTGCAGGTTTCCAACCAAGCTATGTTTATTGCAGGCCACAGTCTAGTACTCAAGATAAACAGAAAAGTACCAAATTAACACAAGTAGCTATGCCGAGAAGATCAAGTTATATCACAATACTAGTCCACAGAAAATAAAAAGTAATAAAGAGAAAATGAATTCTCAAACAGATGTACTATCACAATAGTAGTACACAAGTAGATATGCCAAGAAGATCAGGCCATACTCAAGCCATGACAGATGTAATATTTCCCTAACAACAACAATCTGAATTCTCAAACATTCGTGAGAAAATGAAATTACACTCTACCATCAACACCCAAGAAGAATGCAAAGAATTTGATACACACAAGCACGGGCACATCAATAATCAGAACAATAATACAATAATGATCAGGGAGTATGATAACATATAACTACAAAGAATACTTGGCACTGGTACTGTTCTGGAGAAAGGAGCAATGAAATAAAGTACACTAATTAAAATGGAGGGCTCCTCTCGGCTCCAAATACAGTACATTCCTATACTTATATCAAATCAGGCAATAGAAAAACATAACTAGTTCAAAGACATTTCCCGGATTGTTGCCATGCCCACATTCTAGTGAAGAATAGAACTTAGATAATCGATGTGCAAAAGAATGAATATCAAGTTAATAATAGTAGGCAGAACTGTAATTATATATTTAAAACAACATAACTATTGCGTAAGGAAATTATATTAAGATTCTACAATCAAAAGGGTACAAATGGGAAGAAATAAGAACTAAGAATGTATTTCAACACATCCAACAATTATGTACAGTTGTACCACCCTCTTCTGCATATACTCAACTTCAACATATGCCGGCTCATTCTATAAGAAGACATTATTGTTCATTAGGTGAGCCACTAACTGAAAGCCTAAGAACAAATAGTATACTTAGCAACTTATTTTTTCACAGGTAACTGATTGTACTAGAGAGCATTCATCAATAACGAATTATATATTGAGCAACGTATACAACTACTGGACAAGCGCTCTTGAGATATATATAGCTACTACACAAGCACTACTGCATCCCAACAAATTTCTTTATCAACAGAAAAAGGGGTGTTGCAAGCATCATATATATATGCAATATAACACAGGTTGTAAGCATTGTTAGCTTCTACACCTAGCACTAAAAGAGTACAGCTAGCACAAAACAGACTATAAGCAAGGATAGTTTACACTAGTAGCTCTAGTCTAATCCACCACTAGTAGCACTAATATACAAGATACATCGATCTCAAAATTAAATGAAGCCAAGTTCATGCTAATCCAGCACACCATTATCATATTCCACACATTAGCTATTGTTTAGAAAAATGCAAACGAACATGTTTACAATAGTCTTCTTTTGAGGGGCTTGATCTTATCAATTGTTATTATAACTAGCAGCAAAGCACACCATGCCTAGCATCAATCCAAGCTACTCATTTGAGGAGTCCACGGTGCAATAATTGTAAATGCAGCTACTCATTTGACATTACTATGGCCATATGCAGATGAGGAGTTTCATATTACAGCCAAAAATCCATGACAACTATACTACATGAACATGGATTTTCTATTCACAAACACATCAAGTTATATCCCAAAACCCTAACTATCCAGCATAGGGTAAACACTGGTCGTTGTAGGTTGATTTTGCCTCATGAAC
Organism: Avena eriantha; assembly: GCA_910589775.1. Lineage (NCBI taxonomy): Eukaryota > Viridiplantae > Streptophyta > Magnoliopsida > Poales > Poaceae > Avena > Avena eriantha. The sequence continues at coordinate 388,144,266 of OU342740.1, read as the reverse complement.
CAATCTATTACTGTCGGTGGGGATGTGGGTGCAGATGATCCTCAACGCCTCGCCGTTCGCTGTAGTAGAGGTCGGTGACGCCAGATCCGAGTAGGGTTCCACTTCCCGAAAATTTCGTCGACGATACGGTGAGGCTCCACCCTCACGTCCGGTGGTACTTGCACAGAGAGAGAAAGAGATTGAAAGAGAACCCGAGAGAGAGATATCGAGAGGGGAGAAGGGGAATAAAGCGAGGATGCCTAGCTAGGTCTGTTGCCGTGCAACACCGCGAGCAGGGCAGCCGCTGGGGACCACCGATCCTAGGGCTAGATCTATCGGAACCATGGATTGGTCCACCACGGGATCTCACACGCGCCTACTATGGCGAGGCCGTCCATCTCGGCTCCGGTGCGAAGGTATTTCTCGAGGCGGACAGATCAGTCGGCAACCTCCCCACTTAGCATGGGCGCGACATGGTGCTGTAGCTGTGGACATCCCCTAGGGCATCCTATGGCTACACCGCCATGTAGCACCATGAATGGGGAAGCTGCAGGGGGCCGCGCCGGAGAGAGGTAGGGTAGGACCGCACCAGAGGGCGATGAGAGGGGAGAAAATCAGTGAGACGCGACGGTTGTTGGGACGCGGTGGGGAATTTGATCCACACAGGCGGCTGGGGATTAGGGTTGTGCGGGTGGGTCTGGATGCGCGATGGGGTGGGTGGGGTATTGGGTTGGTCTGGATGCGGCAAATTTGGTGGGGGCGGGAGTGACCTGATTGGTGGGGTTGTTGTCAGATTGATGACAAGTACGCCATGAGAGGGTCCTCGAGGCATGCATAAGAGAGGGGTGTGAGACGTATGGTGTTCCGGGACAGTGATCACACAAGTTTACCTAGGTTCGAATCCACCAGCTTTGGACGGATCCTACTCCTGCTAGCAATCCAATAATACGACAGAGCCGAAGTATGGGTTACAAGGGTTCGCCTGTGTGAGTTGAGATTGTAGACTATTGAGGTGTGCCCTAAAGGCTCTCCCTAGGAAGGCTTATATAGATGTCCGGCCTAGGGTTTACAGGAGAGATCTATCCGGCTGCGACTAAGAGTTGGTTACACAGTACATCTTGAACTACAAGTAACACTATGGGCCTAAGTCGGTAAGTCTTCTGGGCCTTCCCGTAGCCGGACTAGACTCCGTCTCTTCTCCCTGACTGGGCTGCCCGTGAAGCAAAGCTCTAACCCGAAGTGGGCCACCCTGGTCAGTGAGGAACTGTGAGGATACCTAGAAAGTATATCCCCAACAGCAGCCCCCGGAGGCCTCCAAGATCTAAAGTCAGATTCATCATCGTCTAGCTTGATCTTCAGCTTGCAGAATCTTGAAGGGTTCCTGAAACTTCATAACAAAAAATACGATCTGGGTCCGAAAAATAAGTCGGACCTATCACATGTTACTCGGATTTTCCAGCTTGATTTTCAAACTAAATCGGAACTTGGTCTCTGACGTCATCTGACACTAGTCATGGTCAAGTCACGTCATCTGACAAAGATCATGTCAGCACGACCGTTGGTGGGTCTGCCGTTCGTGGAACCAAGGCGCCGTTTCAATGCGTATGCGGAGATCGAGGCGACGTAATCATCGCGTGGGTCCTTCCCACTTCCTTCCACGACGTGTGGCATTTATACAGTGCGATTTGCACGAATCTTGGCGCGGGTAGGTGGATATAAGGGGTGAGGATTTCCTTCTCTCCTCTTCACCTGTTCCCTTTGCCGTTCCTTCTCCTCCACATCTCCCTAGCACACAGAGCTCTCCCTCCTCCCAGATTCCTAGCGCCGCCCATCCAAGGTCACCGGTGCACCAGAGAAATGGCTAGTTCCTCATCATCCGGCTTAGCAGCGGCGGCGGCGACGGCAGAGGCAGAGAAGGAGAGCAACCGGGGAGTCTGGATCCCATGTCTCCTCGACAACGAGAAGCTCCAAGGCGTGGAGAATGAAGGTCTCCTCCGCGCCGGCGACTGGCTGAGCAGTTCCGGCAAAACCATACCCCATCCGCGTGCCGACGAGCGGGTCCACTTCGGAACCCACCTCGACAGAGCTTTGTCCTTTCCTCCCTCGGAATTCTTTTCCGAGGTGATCGATCACTACGGTGTACAGCTCCACCATCTTCCCTCGAACTCCATCTTAGAGATGAGTTCTTACGCAGCTCTGTGCGAGGGGTTTCTCGGCATTAGGCCGAGTCTCACTTTGTTTCGTTTCTACTTCCATGTTCGTAGAAACTCTATCACTGCCGGTAATCCCTACATTACCGATACTATTAGCCTTTCTCTTAGACGCGAGCGTAGCTATCCTTGCATTTCCCCCAGTGAGTCGGTCAAACAATGGCCCGCCACTTTCTTCTACCATAAGGATATTCCTGCTCCGGGCAAAGTTACCGATTTGCCGGCTTTCATCGATGGAGCCGCCACGGCCCAACCGTCCTGGGATGAGGCCCCTCCAGCTCTCAGTGACGATCTGATCCTCGCTAAGAGGCGGATTGAATATCTGATAAAACACAAGGGCTTGAAAGGATCTGACCTAGTCCAATGCTGGGTCGCACGCCGGATCTAGCCTCTCCAATACCACGGCGACCGTCTGATGCACTCCATCACGGCGTCGAAGAATGATTCCCTCTGCATCAGTCCTAAGGCTTTGAAGCCACAGGAGTACATAAGCCAGATCAAATGGCTGATCAAGGAGAGGACTGAACGGAAGATTCCGGACATGTCTCTGGATATGCATACAGCGGAAGACCCTGTGGTTCTGGTAAGCTTCAACAATAAACCCTTTTATGTGTTTCACCTTTTAAGTTATTTTGCAATACTAAAATGTTTTCTTCTTTTCAGCTTGATGACCTCCCCGAGTCAGAGCTAGCGCCCCTCGAAGGATATCCTCCGGAGTTTTCTCAGGAGGAGGAACTAGTCCCACTGCCGGACATTGTGCCCAAGAAGCGCAAGGCTCCGACAGTGGCCGTCGGCACAAAGGAGGTGCCTGTCGTGAAGAGGTAACCTTCAACACAACTTTCGACTTTGTTCCTTATTCGAATTTTGATTCCGAGATGTAATGCTTTCCATTCTTATTACATTCTCAGAGCTAAGCAACTCATCAAGGGTAAGGGGAAGGGAACTTCTTCGAAGCCCTTGCGGCAGACAAAGCTGAACATAACTTCTCCTGCCATGGCTCCTCCGACTCCAGCTCCACAACCCTCTGCAACGCAGGTAATTACTCCATCGCCGGTTGTCGCAGAAGATCTGGCTCCTTCAACAGAGCCAACGATCCTTGAGTCGCAGACTGACGCCACCACGGGTGGCTCAGGTTTAGATAAGGGTGAACCCTTTTCGGGTAATGATCCCTCGGCAAAGACTTTTGCTGAAAACCTCCTAAACAATCTGGGACTTGCCAAATTTGGCTTGTCTTGGAAATCTGTAGAAGAAATTCAGCGTCTAGCCCAGCAACGCCTGGAGAAGAGAAATCTCTCTGCCGAAGAAGAAGCACAAGATGCGGAAGACATCAAGTACTTCGACCTTCTTGAACAAGTTCGCCTTCGTGACGAGGGACTTAGAGCTAGTGTACTTCCACCACCTCCGGTTATTCCCCTCACCCTCACCAAGAAGGTTACCACCGAGGTGAACATGTGTCTGAGCAAGCTCACACATGAACATCATGTAAGTCGGAATTCCAACTCACGATTTTCTTTATTGCATTTCATATCATATCCTCTAACCCCCAAGCATGAAGTAGGATATACAATCTGGGTTTATGCTTCCTTAGGATGCCAAAGAATGAACAAGTGTAGCCCCCAAGGCTCATGCTGATATTTAGTAACAAATTAGCCCGAGTCTTCAATAGACTTCTGACCCTGGGTATTCTGACTTACAGAAAGTTAATTCATATAACCAGGAATTGTTGAAGAACATCTGCAACAAGCGGAGAGAGATCAAAGCTCTCCGACTTGAAAATGCTGACCTGAAGGTCTCCAAGGATGAGGCTGAATGTAAGTTTTCCGAGACTCAAACCTTGTCTTTTGTGTTTTATAGTTGAATATTTTGTCGTTGAACGGTTGTTCTTTCTTGACTTACAGCACTGGTAAAACAGTCCTGCGCTATGATTGAAGAGGCCGAGAACCTCAAAACCTTGGTGGTGGAAAACAAAGAACTTCGCCAAGAGCTAGATAAGCTCAAGGCGGATCATGAGAAGAGCATCGCTCAAGTTCTCGAATCCTCCTCCATGGCTACTGAAGAGCGTGATCATAAGATTGCAGCTCAAGATCAAAGAATCTCGGATCTCAACAATGAGCTTTGCAGAGAGAAGGACCTTTCCGAGGCGCTCCGGGCTGAACTCCGAAGTCTTCGAGAAGAGAAGACCAAAGTTGACGATGTCATCTTCGGTAAGTTTCCATCTTTCTGACTTGCTTTTATTCTTCGACTTTTTCAATGTCGAATCTTTCTTAACTATTTTGTGTTATAGACACAGGTCCTCTGAACTTGACGGACTCCAGCTCTGCCGAACCCCGCACCCACCGGCTTACCCAAGTCGGTGATTTGCTCCATGACTTCCGCCAATCCATCGGGGACATTGGCGAAGCTCTCAAGGTTCCGAACATGCATAGCATGTCCGACTTTTAGGTGCGGGACAAGGCCAAGGAGATGCCGTAGCTTGTCTAGGACTGGAACATGTCCTACGCGCGATCCGCTGCACAGAACGCTCTCACCATGGTCATGAGCCACCATGGAAACATGGAGATATGGCAAGTGACCAGAGGGTACTACAAGGTGGATGAAGACGGCCAGGAGCAAGATATCAACGCCATCATGGACTCCTGCGTTGGATATGGGTGCCACGTAGCTGACTTAACCAGCTACGATACTCCCTTCTTCACCCGCGTGGACACCCCGCCTCCGCCTCCGGAAGAAGAAGCTGAAGTTTCCGATGATGAACAGACCGTATCGGATCTGAACATCTCAGATCGTTATCAAACCGAGGTCGATGCATCCAGCGAGCCAGCAGTGCCTACCTCTTCTCCTGCACCATAGATTACCAAAAACAAATGTATTATTCCGATAAACATTATGGGTTTGTAAATATGCAGTACTATAATTTTGCTAGTGCTAAGCTTTTGATCTATTCAGCACTTTTGGCTTTAAATTTTTGTGTGCCTGAAATGTTTTCATAAGCACTTATAATTTTTCATATACACTTATCATTTATCTGGCTTTCCACCTCATCCCTTCCGTGAGCCGGCTAAACCTTCTGCACAGAAACTTTGCTGAACAACGGAGCTCAATTGCTAAACCAGTTTAAACTCGGAAACAAAGCTGGCTTCCAGTACCAACAATTCACTACTCGGAAAATACCCACATCCGGCAATCAGACAAATAACCAAAGTGTAGACTAGAAACTTTAGAGTTATACCCGAAGGTAGCATTTTTAGAATCGGAAATCTAAACCAGAACAAACATGAGCATAAAGTACTTTCAAGTATTCTGGGATTTTCGACTATGACATGATCATTCGGAAATAAGATGGTAGAAACTTCTCAGAAAAAACTTGAGGCAACCAAGACTTTTATTTCTCACAGAACATGTACATATGTATGATAACAAAGAAGGATAAACTAAGTATAAAAGGGACGTAGCTGAGCAATATTCCACGGTCTGTCTAACTCATCCGGATTTCTACTGCCCCTAGCTCTCTTTCTCTTCTTAGTAGCAGGTCTTTCTTTGACTCGCCTCATGTCAGTTAAGTAGTACGAACCATTGTGCAATACTCGACTAACCAAAAAGGGCCCTTCCCATACTAGGGAAAGTTTGTGCTTTCTTTGTTGCACAAGCCGGAGAACCAAATCGCCTTTATTGAAAGATATGTTTCGGACTCTCTGGCTATGATACTTGCGTAACTTCTGCTGATAGGCTGTTGATCCCATTTCAGCAACGACGCGAACTTCTTCGACTAAGTCGAGATCATTTTGTCGAGAAATCTCGGCATATTCTTCGATATACACGGCCACTCTAGGAGAAGTGTGAATCAAATCACTAGGAAGAACTGATTCTGCACCATAGACCAAGAAAAAAGGTGTGTATCCAGTTGACCTGTTCGGAGTTGTTTGTAAACTCCATATTACAGAGGGTAATTCCTCTGCCCAAGCCCCCGCAGCACGTCGTAATGGTGCTTCGAGTCTCGGTTTTAGGCCTTGTAAGTTTAAAACATTTTCTCTTTCAACTTGTCTGTTAGCCTGTGGATGTGCGACTAACGCAATGTCAAGCCGGATATTTTGCTCGTTGCAGAATTTAGCTAATTCTCCCATAGAAAAATTACTCCTGTTGTCTGTGATAATACTATGCGGATAACCATACTGGATTATAACATCCTCGACAAATCTTTTGGCTATTGCTCCATCACAACTAGTGACGGGTTTGGCCTCGATCCATTTTGTGAATTTATCCACCATCACTAAGAGGTGAGTAAATCCACTTGGAGCCCGTTTAAATGGCCCTACCATATCAAGCCCCCAGACCGCAAAAGGCCATGTTATAGGTATTGTTCGCAGCTGATCAGCTGGAACATGAGCTTGTTTGGCGTATTTTGGCAGCCCTTGCACGTCTTGACCAGCCGTTCGGCATCTGCCTTGGCTGTAAGCCAGAAAAAACCGTGTTTGAAAGCTTTTGCAACTAAAGATTTGGCTGCAGCGTGGTGACCACACTCGCCTTCGTGGTTTTATCTTAAGATTTCCACTCCTTCCGGAGATACACAGTGCTGAAAGACCCCAGAAACACTCCGCTTATAGATCTCACCTTTAACTATAATATAGGCTGTTGCTCGTCGGATGATCTGCCGGCTTAGAACCTCGTCTTCGGGTAATTTGCCATCTACCAGATAATCAAGGTAGGGTTGAGTCCAGCTAGGAATTATAGCCAGAACTGCTTTTAGAGGTGAATCGGATTTAGTCAGATATTCCTCATCCACTCCCTTTATTGAGGGAACTTTGAGGTGATCTAAAAAGCGCCATCCGGGACCTCTTTCCATGTAGAGCCTATCCGAGATAAGGCATCTGCTTCCTCATTTTCTGCTCGAGGGATGTGTTGAACCTCAAACCCTTCGAACGATTTAGATAAATCATCCACGACAGCTTTATATGCTGCCATGTGTTTATTTGCATTACAAATATCCGAAACTTGCTGAGCAACAAGATTCGAATCTCCGTAACACATCAAACGTCGGATGCCAATATCTTTAGCAATTTGGATTCCATGTAGCAGTGCTTCATACTCAGCAATATTATTTGTCGCTGTGAAGTGAATCTGCAACACGTATAGAAGTTTATTACCTTGGGGTGATTTGAGCACCACGCCAGCCCCCGAGCCCCCACGAGCCTTAGACCCATCAAAATACAGGGTCCAATATTTTGACTCAGGGGGGGAGGGGTCATATTCTCCTTTGTCTCTGTCCAATCAGCAACAAAGTCGGCAAGGATTTGGGATTTGATTGTTGTCCGAGGTTTGTACTCAATATTGAAAGCTGAAAGCTCTATGCCCCATTGGCGACACGTCCTGTGGCGTCACTGTTGTTGATTATGTCTCTCATGGGAGCTGTGCTCACCACGGTAATTGGGTGCTCCTGGAAATAATGTCGTAGCTTATGAGATGCTAGAAAAACACCATAAGCCAGCTTCTGATAGTGCGGATATCGCTGTTTTGATTCTGTCAGGACCTTGCTGACAAAATAAGTCAGACGTTGCACCAAGTGTTCCTGATTTTCCTCCGGTCTCTCCACCACCATGACGATACTAACGACTTTGTTTGTCGCAGCAAGATAAAGTAACATCGGTTCCTGTGGTTCCAGCACAACAAGGATAGGAGCAGATGAGAGTACTTTCTTCAGGTCTTGTAGTGCAGCTTCAGCTTCGTCGATCCACACAAAATCCTTGGTCTTTTTCAGGAGTTTGTATAATGGTGTGACTCTTTCACCGAGTCGGCTTACAAATCGACCGACTACAGTGATGCAACCAGTTAGTCTTTGTACGTCCTTCAGGCGAGTTGGCCTGGAAATATTGAGTATAGCCTTGATTTTCTCTCGGTTCACCTCTATGCCTCTTTGAGACACGATGAAACCTAACAATTTTCCGGCTGGAATTCCAAAGAAGCATTTCTTCGGATTAAGCATGATGTTGTATTTTCGTAGATTGGCGAACGTTTCCTCCAAGTCAGAAATCAGCGTTTTCTTCTTTTTGGACATCACTGCAATATCATCCACGTATGCATGTACATTGCGTCCGAGTTGGTCGTGGAGGCAACGCTGCATCGTGCGCTGGTAGGTAGCTCCTGCGTTCTTTAGCCCAAAAGGCATCGTAACAAAACAGAAGGTTCTGAAGGGGGTTATGAATGAAGTTTTGACTTTGTCAGATTCCTTCATCCGGATTTGGTGATAACCGGAATATGCATCGAGAAAACAGAGGAGTTCCGACCGTGTCGTAGAATTGATAACTTGATCAATCCTAGGCAGTGCGAACGGATCTTTTGGACAAGCCTTATTCAAGGCAGTATAATCAACACACATTCTTAAATCAGTGGTGTCCTTTTTAGGGACCATTACAGGATTGGCCGACCACTCAGTGTGGATGACCTCTTCTATGAATCCGGCTAACTCGAGCCATGCTAATTCCTTAGCTATTTCCTTACGCTTTTCATTGCCGAAACGTTGTAAGGACAGTTTGACGGGTTTAGCGTTCGGGTTTACATTTAAAGAGTGCTCGGCAAGTTCCCTAGGTACTCCGGTCATGTCAGATGGCTGTCATGCAAAGATATCTTGATTTGCTTTGAGGAAGTTGGCGAGTGTGATTTCCTATGCACTATCTAGGCCTACGCCTATCTGGGTCACCTTGAAGGGGTCATCATCCTTCAATGACGTCTTATTCATATCTTCTGATGCCTTAAACTCCGGATTTGGCTTTGTCACCTACTTTTTCATTGCGGGCATCTCGGACGGATCTATGCTCTTCTTGATCTCCTGGTACTCCTGGGCATGCAACACGGCTTCAAGAAAGGCAGCATTTCCATCCTCGCACTCTCGCGCTTGCTTCGGGTCTCCCCTGATGGTGATTACGCCGTTGGGACCTGGAATTTTCATCATATTGTAAATGTAACACGGACGAGCCATAAAAGCCCAATAAGCCAGACGTCCGAATATAGCGTGGTACGCGCTCTTGAACGGGACTACTTCGAAGGAAAGTGCCTCCGTCCGATAGTTCTTTGGAGTTCCAAAGGTAACATCCAAAGTGATTTCTCCTAGGGAATTAGGTTGTCTTCCTGGGACAACTCTGTGAAAAATCACAGAGCTGTGATTCAGCTGGGTCTCCGAGATCTTCATCCGGCGTAGCGTTTCGACATACAGAATATTGATTCTGCTGCCACCGTCCATGAGAGTCTTGGAGAAACCATAACCGTCAATAAGTGGATTGACGATTAAGGCGTATTTTCCTCGCCTGTGTAGCTTAGGCGGATGATCAGCGCGGTCAAACGTGATTGCCACTTCCGACCAATCCAAAAAATTGGGGGACAGCCGGAACTGTTGCATTGAGCACATGTAGAACTGCTTTCTTGACCTTTGCTGGTTGAGATCCGAGGAAGGTGACATAAGTGTCTTTCTTGGTCGGAAAATTCTTCTTCCCTTCCAGCTTGGGGTTTGAAGCATCAGCTTCCTCCATGTGGAATCTTCCTTGGTCTCTTTATCTTTTTGGGATTCTTCTTTCCCTTCTTCCACTTAGCTTTGTAGCTAGCGGTGTCATCTCTCTTGATGTCGTCATTGAAACGACACTCGGCGTTTGTGTGGGACGAGCCCCCATTGGCGTCTAGGTGATGCACACATGGGTTATTGGCAATGTCGGCCCAAGTGTAGGTTTTGCCTGGTTGCTGGTCTCCTCTACCTTGAACTCCCGAAGTCCCATGACCACGCCCGCGGCCTCTACCGCGTCCTCCTCGTCCTCCAGACCTGAAAGTAGCAGTGACCACTGCCGTTTCCATGTTGGGTTTCTCTTCCAAGGTGTTCTTGCGCTTCTGAGCTTGTTGCTTTGGTTGTTTTGCCGACTGTGGCACAACTAGGGCGTTGAGTAATCCCTCTGCATCGTCGTCGGCATCTGCATACTTGCTCGCTGTTTCTATCATTTCTCCCAAATCAGTGACCTTGTCGCACTTCAAGAGATGACACAGTAGACCAATTGGGAGACCTGCAATGAAAGCTTCAATCGTAGTTTGATCATTTACTCCTTCACAGGAGTTCTTGGTGTCGATCCATCATCCGAGGTAATCTCGGCAAGTTTCTCCGGACTTCTGGGTGCAACGCTGTAGGTCTCCGACCATACAGGGCCTCTGGTATGTGCTTTCGAAATTCCGAAAGAATGCACTTTGCATGTCATACCAGTTGTGGATGGTGTTCTCCGAAAGTTCATTGAGCCATGATCATGCCGTCTTCTGCAACATGAGTGGGAGATATCGGGTTGCGACCAGGCTGTTTCCGCCTTTGGCGATGCAACAAGCTTGGAAGAAATCCTGTAGCCAGGTATCTGGCCGAGCGATGCCGTCGTAGGCTTGGATATGTATCGAGATAGAAAATCCTTCCGGGAATCTTGTGGCTCTTATGCATGGTATGAAGCACTTTAGGCCCACGTATATATCATCATTTTCATAGCGTCGCGCCTCTATATTGGAGTTGATCCTGTGCCTTGCGTCGTTCGGGGATAGAGATTGTCCCGAGTGTCGGCTGTGGCTGCGGTGCCTTGGAGCCGGACTCTGGCTTCTGCCACCACCTCCTCCACCTCGATGGCCTCCCTGGCCTCCTTGAGAGCCGTTGTGATGGCTACTTGGTGGAGATGGTGGAGTAGCTAGGTTATTTCCGGCTGATCACTGGCCTCCGTCCGGAGCGTCATTATTCCGGTTCCGGGGAGGGTCTTCATTGTGACGAGCCCCCTACCAGCTTGTCTCGGCACGGTGTCCGTCGTTCCTTCGTCCGTCGTCTGGACGGCTAGCATGTCTAGGGGGTGGCATTCTCTGTCGGTCCTCCTCCCGACGTTTCTCTTTCTCGTCGTCCCTGCGGTCTTTCGACTCTCGCCGGGGCGGGTTCCTCGGATTCAGTGCAGCGATTGCCTCTTGCTCCGCAACTGGGTTAACATTATGCCATTCACGGGCCGCTTTGTGGTGCTGTCTTGAAGATCCGGTTCTTGAGTAATTGTCTTCCTGGCGATCGGGGCGGTGGTGCTGCTCCGGAACACGCCGGGGTCTTACGTCAGCCCATGCTGGGTCTGTGCGACATTGGTCGGAATTAGAGACCAGTTTTTGACTCCCGGACATGGCGACCTTTTGCTGCTCCAGTCCCTTTTTGAGTAGTTTGATTCCCAATCGGATCTCCTCCGGGCCTGGATTAGCCGATAAAATTTCTTGGGCCGCCACGGTGTTTTGTACTGGGGTTGGATACACCCAATCCCCTTTGCTATCTTTCCGAGGCTTCCCCATTTCTTCTCTTAAAAGGACGGCGTGAATCTGTGGGAACTGATTACCATTAGTATGACTCTTCCTGGTCTTCTGGTATTGCCTAGAGTTTTACTTTCCCGCAGATGCTATGCGTTTCTTTTCCTCCTCAATGTTTTTGGCTTCATCGAGGAGTACTTGACGACGCGCTTCTAGGGCCTGCGCCCTCTCGTCCAGTTCTTCATCAGTAAGTTCTGCAGTTGTAGGAATAGGTGTGGTTAATGTAGCATCGATGAATTTACGCGCAACTTCAGTGATCGCATGTCCATCCAGCGATTCTTCTTTTTTGGGCTCGTCTGGGATAAGCGCTCCATCCGAGTCTTCTTCGTATTCCTCGGCAATCACCTCCTCTATCAGAGGGTCTTTTACCGGGGTCTTGTTCTTCTTGTTCTTCTTCTTTGCCATCTTGGCAGCGCCGGTAGCAAAGACAGCTTTGGGTCCGTTTCCCGGAGTCAAGCTCTGATCGGTACTTTCAGACATCTGGACTTCGGGATTATCTCCGACTTCCATATCATCCTGCACTTTGGGAGAGTGTTCCCCGGATCCTTCATCCATGGCTTCTCCTTCTTCTGCAGCCTTGGAGTTATACTCCTCTTCATATTCTGCGGAGAACTTTCGGAAATCTGCTGACGTCATCGATTCATCCGAGGATGAGGGTACGTCTGCATTTGTTCCAATTGCCTCCAGCACAGAGTCGGTGTTGTCTCCAGCATCGGCAGAGCCGGATCCAGATCCAAGATATCCGACGAAGTGCGACGCGTGCTTCCTGAGGTACCTGCGGCTCTCGCGATCAGCTTCGTTGAAACTCCTGATGGCTTCGAGAATTGCATCTGCGCTTGAGTTTTGCATTATCATACATCGCAGCGTGTACCTTAGGAAAGGCCTATCTGTCCCGGTGGCATCAGAGCTAGAATCAGTGCCGTTGCTATGTTCCTCCTGGATTTCGACTTCAGCGGGTGGGTCGATCTGGGATTCGATCTCTCTAGGGAGATCCGCTCTAGAATCGACCTGGTCCGCTAGGTCTGCTTCAGGCTCGGATTTCTCCACTATCTCCACAACTGGTGCGGGCTGGGTGGGATTAGGATTTTCTAAGATCCGGAACTCTGCCGCCTCCGCGGACAAAGGGGACCCAGAAGATTCTTCTGCCTCTATCATCACCGCTTGGGTGGGTGGGATAGGTTCAGCAAGCCGATGTAAACATTGATCTCGCCAAAAAACATGATGGTGTGGGTAGTCACAGCCTCCCTAGCCGGAATTCAGGTCTCGTCGAGAAGGATGAGAGGGACGTCGCTGGCATAGAGGATGCGACCGACAACGATAGTTTTGCCAATTCCGATTCTTGCAGATTCCACTCGGAACGCAGATCCGAAGCTCACTTGCCCCCCGGTGGGTGCCAACTGTCGTCGGATTGATGACAAGTACGCCATGAGGGGGTCCTCGAGGCATGCGGAATAGAGGGGTGTGAGACGTACGGTGTTCCGGGACGGTGAGCACACAAGTTTACCCAGGTTCAAATCCGTCGGCTTTGGACGGATCCTACTCCTGCTAGCAATCCAATAATACGGCAGAGCCGGAGTATGGGTTACAAGGGTTCGCCTGTGTGAGTTGAGATTGTAGACTATTGAGGTGTGCCCTAAAGGCTCTCCCTAGGATGACTTATATAGATATCCGGCCTAGGGTTTACATGAGAGATCTATCTGGCTACAACTAAGAGTTGGTTACAGAGTACATCTTGAACTACAAGTAACACTATGGGCCTAAGTCGGTAAGTTTTCTGGGCCTTCCCGTAGCCAGACTGGACTCCGTCTCTTCTCCCTGACTGGGCCGCCCGTGAAGCAAAGCTCTAACCCGAAGTGGGCCACCCTGGTCAGTGAGGAACTGTGAGGATACCCGGAAAGTATATCCCCAACATGGGTGGGGTTGGGTATTTGTCCGTTGTATTGAGATGATATGGACCATCAAGATCGTGTCCTGGATGCTGATGTGTGGCACTAGGTATCCTGTGTTCTGATTGGTTGAAAAAGTGTCCATGGATTGACATTCATCCATAGTAAAAAATGCGTATTTTATGAAGAACCTAACAGGAATATGATTCGAAATGTTATCATCCCATTTTTCAAAAATATTAGACCACATTCCATGGACAATGTCTCAGCCGGGGTATGTTAAACCTTTTTGTCCACCCTCGTGAAGAAAAAAAATCATGCCGATTCGACATGAAGTGGTTTAGATTTGAACTATATGTACATGATTTAATGCTCATGATTTTTCCAAAAAATCATTTTTAGCGTTCACAATATGCTATTTTAACAAAACTGGGAATGCGGTCCACTAAAATTTTAGCAAGACTCGGCCCCTAGACGAGAAAGGTCACTCCCGCCGTTTTGACCGCATCTTGAAATCGGCATAACTACTTCAAAAAAATAGGAAAAAATGGAAAGCCTTCGCGTTGCATCGTTTTATATGACATAGTATCCAAGAAAATAACAAACTTGAAATATTGCGAATGACACATATGTAGACACATCAGCGTAATTTGACACATGGACGCGACACATCGATCAACTTGCTGACGTGGTCACCCGTCTTTTTAAGTAATCATGAATAGCACCCATGACCATTTAAATTGGTCGTAGTCAGCCCAAAAATAAGGTCATAGATCAGTGTTGTCTATGTTATGACCAATTGGAGTAAGCAAGCTATGACCTTCCTAACATAAAAGGTCATAGTTTTTCAGGGTCTGGACCCTCCCAAATGGCCTACGACCATTTAGTTCAAAATGGTCATCGATCTATGACCACAAAAACCATGGTCAAGAAAAGGTCACTAGTTAACACATTTCTTAGAGTGGTTGGAGAGGTGTGGGATTCCACAAAGGATTTCCCAACACCACGAAGGCTCACCTTCTTCTCCGAGTCTATCCCATGAAGGAATAGGCCCTTTCCTTATGGCTAGCTTTTCCTCCACTCCGGAGATGGCAAGCTCCACAACCACTTCACAAGCTCCACGAATGAGAAGCCCAGGTCTATTCACAATCTTCCAAGAAGAGGACACCGTGGCACCAACCGCCAAGACAACTAGGAGGTCACCCTCCAAGAGTAACAAGCTCACGATCTCTCACTCGAACAAATCGTAATGGAGAGCTCAACACTTACGCAAGAATGCAAAGCAAGAACACCAAGGGTGCTCAAATCCTTCACTCTCAAATACCACCAAAGCAAAAAGTGCTAGGGAGGAATTAGAGAGGAATAAAAATGGTGGAAGTCAACCAATGACTCCAAGATCTAGATTCAAAGGGTTCCCCTCACTTAGAGGAGGAATTGATTGGTGGGGATTGTAGACCTAGATCTCCTCTTCCAAAGCCCTCAAAAAGATGTAAGAATCATATGATGGAAGGGAGAGGAATTAAGCTCAAGAGGGTCAACAATGGAGGTCAATTTTGAGTTCAAGAACTACCAAAAACATTGGGGGAAAATCCCCTTTTATAGGGGAAAGCAAATATGGCCATTGGAGAGAAAACAGCGAAAACTCAGTTTCAAAGTCGGTTGAACCGTCCCCAGAACCGGGAAACTCGGTCCCCAGGCCGGAGGACCGGCCTACAAACTAGAAGACCTATGTTTGCCAACTCGGAATAGACTCGGTCGCAAAAACCAGAAAATCCGGTTTCAGATCCGGTCTAACCGGCGCTGGCATCGGACCGTCCGATGTGGGAGTCGGTTGAACCGGACCCACAACCGGGATGAAACAGAGTTCACAAAAAACGCAATAACTTTTACATCCGGCCTCCGATTTTGATGATCTTGGGCTTGTTTTGATGGGGACAACAAGCTATAAAATATGGTGCATGAAAACATAATAGTCCAACAAAGGAGGATAGAACCAAATGAGGAAAGGTATGAAGCCTCCCTATAAGAAGAACCGGTAAAACCTTCAAACTCGAAAACGCCATAAAAGATGCATACAAATTCCGTTTTCGACGAACTTGGGCTTGTTGAAGAGCGAGCAACAAGCCCAAGAACCTCACATCGAGAAACACAAGGAATCAGCAAAATAGGAAGATATAAAGTATGCAAAGGATTGAGCTCCGTAAGACAATGTGATCAAGTTACCCAACCGAAAGCCCCTCTTGATAGTGCAGCTATCTATCCTATAACCCAGTCTCCCAACAACCACCTTGAGATCGGTAAAAGGAAAACCTAGCAAGGCCATACCTCTGCCTTGCGCATCTCACTTGATCTTGATGACAACGCTTCAAGCTCCATCCAAGCCGGAATGCATCACTTGATCATTGTTGCTTTGTGAAGACTCATAATTTGCTCCCCCATACACCACTATGGGATAGCTTAATTAAGACACATCTTCACATATCCATTATCCCCAATATGGACGGCAAGCTTCAAGCAAATGTTCTTCTCGAGATGATTATCTTGAACTTTCCCTTCTCAACCTTGATGACGATCACCACTTGATGCCATCCTCTCATGACCTATATGAGATCTTCACTTTTGAAGCATGCCCATGGAAAGATACCTATCCCATATAGAAAACACAAAGGCACATATATAATTGGTTAGTTCATGATGCATAAATGACAAGGCTTACCATACCACAAGATCCATGTGGTACATTCTTTATGCTTCATGTGTTGACCAACTTGAAATCACTCTTCACTCTTTGTATTGGTCAACCAAGTATCTTCTCATGCTCCATCTCAATATCTTGAGGTACATAAAGGATTATTCATTTGATTACATGCTCTAAATATTAGTTAACCATAGCTCAACTAATGAGGCTATCATGACACCGACTTAGAGTCATATCTTGAATTCTCCTATTGAGATCACACTCTCAAGATGTTGAACATATCATATTCTTCTCTTCAATTCGATGATCTTGATGCCAAAACTCAAGTTATATCTTTATCTTCATGGCATCCATACTTGAATCCAACATATGGACTACAAGCATGACCTATGGAATATTCCTTCATATTAAACTCAATGAAAACATTAGTCCATAGAGATTGTCATTAATCACCAAAACCACACATAGGGGCAATTACCCTTTCAGGCCCCACACCATCAACGTCCTCTAGCATGAAGAGAATAGGCATGGAAGTAGTAGACGGCTGAGATGTCAAAGGGATCGAGGACCCCCGCAACCGCAGCCTGACCCAGGATCCTCCATCCCTGATCAAGGGCCAAAATACCCAAATCGTGGTCAAGAGGCCCAGATCGCACTCACCGGTGATCAACGCCATTGCTGGTGGCCACACCAGCAGTGCACCGACGCCTCCACGTCGTTGTCCTGCCGCTGGAGGACTCAAGCCTCGGCCCCGCCTAGGTCCTGCCGCCTTGCTCCCTCAATCCATGCCACGCCGCCTCCCGCATGACACGATCGAGCGCCCAACTCCGCCCACCGTCGTTCTGGCCAGATGGGCGCCTCCCCACCACTACCGATAGTGGCGGCCATGTCTTCTAGATCGTTTGGGCCTAGAGGATGGAGGTGGAGACGCCTCTAGAGCTTCCTGGGAGGGAGGCGACCCGGGAGGGTTAGGGTTTAGGGTTAGAATCGGACCGCATGTACCATTAAAATTGGGGGATATCCTTCTACTTGTAATGTTGATCTCATCATGATTGGTGAGACTATTTAGTATTTGACTTAAGAATTTCTCTACAATGTCTGTGATTGTTGATCTAATCATGTGTGAGTAGTCCTCACAGACTACATGCTAAGGTAGAAGCCTCGCAACGGTATGTGTAACTTCTAATTCCATGGGATATTTTGTTGTGATTGAATGTTAGATTTTATCCTTTATATTCTTGTCTATTGCCTCAATCTAAGGCCTTGTCAGGTACCGAAGACCATCAGTGCAGGTAATTAGGTAAGATGAGTGGTGATCGACTTCTACTTGTGAATCCTATTGATAACAGGGGGAGTATGGTAGTTGTTTTAGAGATCCATTTGGGAGTAATGGTAACATCATTTATCATAAAGCTTTGGTATGTTTTACTTAATAAATGTCTAACCCCATGCGATGGTGGTACAATGGGTGGACAAAAATCTATTATATATGTGGCTGGCACATACTATAGTAGTTACGGACATACCACCCTTATTATTTATCGATATACCTAACAACTCATGAACAATATTATTGATATTATATTTATCCCTAACATATGTGCACAACTCATGAACAGGATTATTGACATTATCTTTATCCTTAACATTTGTGCACACCTCCATGTGGATCCTTATCTCTGTCATATCTCCATCTATTGATTCAAACCACAAAGAGTAAACATGAAAGATCGGGTAACAAATATACTAAGAGTTTCTAAGGTCTTGTTCAGCAAAATCTTACACCATAGCGGTTTCTTCCCAAGGTTCGATGAACCTAGGTATTCTAGGTAAAATCAAGATATACTACATCTGTAATCCGGGTCGAAGATATCAACCCTTTTTCTGGCACCATTGCAGGGGAAGCAATTCTAGCTACCTTGGCGTGGTTATTAGAGATCTTACTAGTTAGTTTTATTTTTGTTTTAGTTTATTTATTGTTCTTAGTTTACTTTTTGTTGTCTATTGAAAACACAAAAAATTGTTAATCTTTTTTATTATTACTATTATTGTTTTTCTTAAACCAAAAATCTAAAAACACAGTATCCATGAGGAATATTAAGCTTGGAGAGTATGTTACTCACAATGATATTTTCGTGCACCTCTGAAAACATCCATGGGAAAAAAAGAAGCTTGAAGAGTATGCTACTCAGAATAATATTTACGTGCACCTATTACTTAGCTCACTCTTACAACAAAGAATTATGAAATTAAGCCAAACTATTTATGTTTTGTTTAACATAAACAGTTTTGAGGCACAGCTGCTGAGGATACAGGTATGCACTAAAATACATTTACTGAGATATGCGACATGATGCGCATAAAAGATGTTGACCCTCATACGGTCAAGCTGTGTTTATTCCCTTTCTCACTTAGAGGAAATGCAAAAGTTGGTTGCTAGCATTTCCTAAAGGCACTATTACTTCATGGGAGTAATGTACTACATTTTTCATGACTAAGTTTACCCCTCTCGCTAAAGCTATGCAATTTTGATATAATAATCTAGGTTTTAGACAGCAAGACAACGAGCCACTAGCGGTTGCGTGAGAAACGATAAAGGGATCCATAAAAATTGACCCAACCATGGGATGAAAGAGTGGTTAACTCTCCACTTGTTTTATAATGTTTTAAATCCTATGTCAAAATCTATGCTTGACACAATAACCTTGCTCATCTAGCCCTCAAGCTCCAGTCACGGGAACCCCCTCAAGAGCAACAAGATCTAACCTATACCAAATCTGACCGATGTGACTTGGCACCTTCTTCCTAACATGAATTCGACCCATGGCATATAGCCGAACCTTAGCACTACAACTACTACAACTATCTGAAACGTCTTTGACGAATCTCTTCTTCCATCTTTGGTTGGATATACCATCATGAAAGGCACGGGATCGCCCTAGTTCCTTCCAAGGGGCTCTAAATGGCAGGGAGCAATGGAGGAAAATGTAAATTTTATATGTAAATTCAATGAGTTTTTACAAAAAAAGGGAATAGGACCCCTGGGTACATCTATTGATGCGCACATCCTTTTATTAAAGGTTAATCATCCAAAGTTATTACAAAATTATTATAAACTCAAGGATTGCTTAGAGTTAACACATGAATCAACCAACAAAAAAGTAAGCATGCGACGACTAAGATCCTGCAGTCGACTAGTATGTTGTCAGCCATCCTGGCTGAATATATCCTGAGGAGCAACCATCAGGAGATGTTTGCATCCAATAACTATAGAATCCTGCTGGTCATGGGGTTGTATAAGTGTCCATAGCTGCACCCAATGTGCCACCATAAGAATGGCATGCATAAAATTAAATGATCTTGTTTTTAAAGATTATGTCATTCCTGCATCTTCAAATAGACCAATATTTGGCCAAAATACCAATGTGAATTCTAACCTTAGATGTATTATAAATTCCATTCAACTAGTTCCCAAACATAATTGTTATATTAGCTGAGGGGGAGGTTATAAGTAAAATTTACAATGCACCATAAAAGACGGAAAATATACAATATATAAACAAATGTTTCCTAGGATCCACAAAAACAACATTTAGTACACCCGGCACAATTTGTTTTTAGGTTATCTTTTGTGAGTATTACTTTGTTATTAAGAAACTACATAAAAATCTTAATCATAAGTGGGATTTTTAATTTTTAAATATACTTTCAAAGAAAGAAAGACCTTATGATCATTCATAAGGTCCTCGTACATAGACTTAAGAAGACACCCGAGGATGTTAAGTTCCACAAAAATTTATCTTGATCCTCAGATAGCTATACCATCATAAGTTGTTGGCACAAGTGTAGCCATGCAGTCCACTACTTATTACGAGTGAGTGCTCTTTTGAAACCAATATTCAGCTGTACTTGCACAAGAACATGGTAACATTCTTCTGTTGCACAATATTAAATAAAGATGGATATTGCTGCACTAATGGTGTATCTCCCATCAATGTATTCTCCTAAAACCTAGTATTCGAACCATCCCCTATTTTGAAATGACCTCTAGCAAAGAACTCACTCTTTACCCGCCTAAGTCCTTTCCAAAAGGGGGAATCAATTGGTTTTGCTTGGACTCCGAAAATCATTTTTTGACCTAGGTACTTGTTGTGTAGCGGCTCTTGCCACACCCTTTTTCATTAATTCGTTTTAAAAGTCATTTGCTTAGTATATATTTATTTTTAATCTCAAATACCTCAATACCAAGACACCTTGATCCTTTGTCTAACATATTATATTCCATTTCATTAATCTATACCCTTTTATCTCATCAGTGTGCTAGAAAAGGCGTGACCTATAAAAATCTAGTCCTTTACTTACGACATCTCCACCGGGCCGACCAAAACTTGCGACCGAAACGGTCCGTTTCTACCCGTTTAGGTCGGCCCGCGGTCACTTTGGGGTAGCGGTCCGTCCTGTCCGGCCGACCACGCCCAACAGCGTGACCCGAATGTCCGCGCCTGGCTAACGCTGTCCAGAGCTGGCCTTTGCATATGCATAGTTCAGTCAAATTATAAAGACAAATGTATATTTTTACAAGCAAATAAACTAGATTAAATGATATAATTAAAAATAGTTCTTCCATATGAATAGTACACAATGACATTGTTCATAAAAAATAACCAAATGTCACTTAAATTGTAGAAAACAAATTATGGGTTAAGCATTTTGATTTCCTGCACGAGCCTATATATGCTCAACCAAATCTAGTTGAAGCCGCTCATGGTTTTGCCTGTGACGCAAATTTTCATGTACTTGCATGAATTCTTCCCAAGACGCTAGACCTGGCTCTGGCTCAACCAATAGATCCTGGAAATCCCAGCCTTGGTCCAAGATGTCGTCATCACACTCGTCCTCGACGATTATGTTGTGCATGATCACACAAGCAGTCATCACATCCCACATTCTCTCTGTGCTCCAGATTCTAGCAGGGTATTGAACAATGTCCCACCTTGACTGAAGCATACTAAATGCTCGCTCCACATCTTTCCTAGCGGCCTCTTGCTCTTTTGCAAACCTCTTGCATTTCTCGTCTCCAGGGTTGCGGATTGTCTTCACGAAGGTGGCCCGGGATGGATAGATACCGTCAGCTAGATAGTATCCCATATCATATGTATTGCCATTAATCTCATAGGAAACTTGTGGAGCATTGCCTTCTGCCAGCCTAGCAAACACCGGGGACCTCTACAGCACATCGATGTCATTGTTTGATCCAGCCATGCAAAAAAGGAGTATCAAATCCAAGATCATGTGATGCAACAGCCTCAAGTATGACGATGCAACCCTCCACATGCCCTTTGAAGTGCCCTTGCCAACCAAAAGGACAGTTCTTCCACTGCCAATGCATGCAGTCGATGCTGCCAAGCATCCTAGGAAACCCCCTACGCTCGTTGATAGAAAGAAAGCAGGCAGTGTCTTTGGTGTTTGGCTCTCTCAGATGTACTTTGCAAAACACCGCTACAACTGCGCTGTAGAATCTATACATGGCCTCATGGCATGTATACTCGCTCATGCGCATGTAGTCATCGAGGAGATCACCGGGCACTCCATATGCAAGCTGCCGAATGGTAGCTGAACATTTCTAGTAGGAGGAGAAGCCAAGCTTACCGGTGAAAATCGTACTTGGCCTCGAAGTAGTCGTCGTACTCCCTCAAACCATTGAGTATGTCCAAGAACATGTTCCTAGACATCCGATAGCAGCGATGGAATGTTTGAAGACCGGATTAGTTGGGTAGAAGTAGTCCTTGTAAAGGCGTATGAGCCCCTCTTCCCGGTCGCGTTCATGGTTGGGTTCGTGCCGCTTCGACGAGCCAACCCTACGCGGCGGTAGGAGGTAGTGGTCGTGCACCATCTATGCAGCTACAAGCAGAATTTCGGTCTCACCGTCGGACGACTCGATGAAATTCCTGTAGAAGAACTCGATATCCCTTTGACTGCTAACCATCTGTCCAGCAGGCTACCGTCAATGGCTATGCCAACTCCCGCGGCGGACGAGATAACCAAGAAAGGATCGGCGAACGCATCTCGGCAAACGACCGAACAGGTTGTGCGCGTCCAATCGATAGGCTGAGGCCGGGGGGGGAGGGGGGATGGTATGTGGAGCGTCCAGTCAACTCCGGCAACGCGCGTGGCCTGCGGTCGTCCTGCTCGATATCGCGGTGGGCGACGCAGGCAGTGGCGTCGGCGGTGGCGGCGGGATAGGGAGGGCGAGGGTTTGGGGGAAGAGTGGTTGTTGTGCCACTGGCTACAGGGCCAGGGTGAACAAGTGGGCGGACACGCGAGGACGAGCGCGCTGTCCGGTCTGACCCAGCGGTCACACAAATTAGGTGCACGGATGGGTCGAGTCGGACACGTCGAGCCGGATGGGTCAGACCGCTGGAAGACCGCGCACGTCCCGCGCGTCCGTACGGACGTATTCGGACACGCCCGGGCTGGTTGGATCGGTCCGGTGGAGATGCCCTTACCCCTTAGGTATTTCCAACTTGTCCATCCTCTTTTGTCCGTACAATAAGGTTGGCCAACATATCAACAACGATATTGAAAAGCATTGGAGACAGCCGATCTCCCTGGCTTGAACCTTTCCAAGTTTGAAAATAATGTGCGATGTAATCGTTGACTCTTAATTGAGTGGCTCAAATTGCAATTTTCCGTTACTTTTTGTGTGACGTACGTAGAAAGACTCTACTTAGCATGCGATAGATTGCTATAATCTCATTTGTCTCATGTTGTGCTCAACAATGTGAGTGAACCATTGTAACTAGCTTCTTAAACTTGTGATATCCGTAAGGCTAGTACTTTCTCGGTCTTAAAATATAAGACGTCTAAAGATTGGTCAACAAATATATACATTTACATTATAGAATGGACATATTAAAAAAAATATTTTATGATAAATATATTGATATTAATTTGATATTTTAAATATTTATATTTTTATATATAATCTTGGTCAAACTTAGTTGACTAAACCTTAGTCGCTTTATATTTTAGAATAAAGGGAGTATTTGTTTTATCCATCAATTGCGATGCTTAAACTTCAGATTTTTCTCTCGATTTTTCTCATCCTAATCCTTTTGTGGTTAGACTAATTTGCATGCAGACCTTTCCTTTTTCATCACGTGTTCATGGTACATGTGCCACCTGATCTACCGGTGGCTTCTAAAATTCCTAATCACGATAAGCACTACCAGCTAACCCATGCATGCCGCATTGCCTTATCAACTAGGTGTTAGGTAATCCCCCTTCAAGTGTGCAACGCTCGGACGGGAGACCGACGAGGCGATCCAAATCTGTCGTGTTGATGTCACGGCAGATGCTATGGATAGGCTAAAGGTGGGGACTAAATGCACTAGAAAAATCTAAGGAGGGATAGTGTGGTGATTTCACACACAATTGCTTTATATTCAATGAGATTCCAAGGTTACAACTGCTTCTTGAGCTGTCTTGGGGAGAATAGCAAGAAGGAACTCTCTTACTCTCACCACTAGCTAGCTCTCAGGAAAACTAGAACTGAACAAGTAAAGACCAACCTTTTCTACAGAGGCCCTAGCCCTCCTTATATAGGGGTAGCTAGGTTTCTAATTAGGGCATACGTGGAGACATATTCTAGGGAATATGTTTTTTCCCAAAATAGCAAACCGACCGGGTCACTTTTCCCCAACGTAAGCCATGCAGAGGATGCATGAGCCTCTGCGACACCTGCGTCATCCGATATAGGCATCGTCACCCTTGTCGGCCACGCCTCGGTGGTCCTGGCCTTTGTCCGCTTCGCTCACGCTCTGCGTACAGTGGCCACCTTTTGACCAGCGAGATACCTTCCTTCTCTTGCAAGCCTGATATAACCCGGATCACGCCTGGTTAATCCGGCCACATCTGTACCTGCATACAAGTTAGATACATCCTACTGACATACGACATAAATCGGCCGGAACTCAGTTAGGCGGACATTCTTCGGTCCGGGTCACTCCGTGATTCGGCCTGTCTTGAGGTGACTCGGCCAGCACTTGCTTTGACCTTGTCGTACCTCGGCTAACTTGGCCATTCTACCCCGGCATGACCTTACCTAGGGGTATCCCCCAACATTAGTCCCCGAAGCTAGTGCGGTCTTAGCTGCCTTAGCCGCTAAGGCCACAGCAGGTTCAATTTTCCCGAACCTTTTGTTCCTTTTCCGAGTTATCTCATAGTCCGGATTCTATAGGTTTACTTTCCCTTGGCACATTTCGAGTTTTCACTCGCTGGCCGGGTCATCCTTTGGTTATCCGAGTTACTCTTCCTTCCCTCGTACGCTATCCCACGTGGAGGGTAATCATTATCTTGCCTCATTTTAAGGGTCTGCACTAGTAACCGCCGCAGTTATTGTCAAATATTACTGTAGCACACGTCACATCGTGTCTGTCTCCTCGTTAACTGTATCATAACGTCACGTCGTGGGATCTCCTACGCCCTGTGGCCCTTCCTATGGCTCGCTTCTGATTGGTTGATCCGGATTATACCCGGCCACACGGTGTGGCCCATCCGCACAGCACGATCCCACTACCCCTCTGGGGCGTGGTTAAATAGGGGAGGGGCGCACCCCTTGGGTCTTTTCCCCATCTTTGCGCCCCTCTACCCCTTCTCCTTCTTCTTCCTCCAGCGACAGCGCTGCCGCCGCCGCACCTGCTTAGCTGCACCGCCGCCGCACCGTTCCTCGCGCACCAGCGTCGCCGCGACTCCCGCGCATCTCCTCCGCCACGGGTCCACGCCAATCCAGGCCACTGCCCCCCACCGCCGTTAGGGACAGTGAGGACAGTGACTTAGAGATGACAGAGGAAGAACTCACCGTCGCGGAGCAAGAAATGGAGGAGGAAGCGGGGAACACCGACCGCGGCGCTTGGGCTGGGTCCTGGGTATGCCAGGACGACCTTGATTGGTTGTACCGCACCTGGCATATCCCGGAGGGCATCATCGCCCGCCTCGCCGCCGAGGAACTTGCTCCCTCACCCAATCCGGGTGAGTTCGTAGTATTCCTCTCCCACTTCCAGCGTGGGTCTGGCCTCCCTATCAGCGACTTCTTTCACGATTGGCTTAACACTTACGAGCTTCAGCCACATCATCTTCCGGCGAACGCCATCACTTCTCTTTCTGCCTTTGCTTCCACCATAGAGGGCTATGCCGGATTGTGGCCCACTAAGGAGCTCTGGATCCGGTTTTTTGGTCTCCGCCGGAATGTAATTTCGAATAGAGAGCTTGACCCGGAGGACAAGCAACTTACGCAGTTCGGCGCTGCATCTATCTCTCCTCGGAAGCTGTCCATCTTTCCCCGAGTTACGGGGCTTGAATCCTGCAAGGGCTGGGCCCGAACCTTCTTCTATGTCAGAAATGGCACGGATGAAGATCTGATCCGGCTGCGCCCCTACGCTCCGGGTCCTCCTAATCCGGATCTGTGGGACCAGATCCCCAAGAAACCCACCGTCCTAGCGAACCAAGTCAACAAACGGTTCTAGGAGCTGAAGGATCTAGGATTGCGCAACAAAGACGCAATGATCACCCTCGTCCGCAACCGGATCTCCCCCCTCTAGAAACGCATGCATAAACTTTGCCACATGAGCTGGCGCCTTGACCCCAACCGGACCTCCTCATTCAAGTTGAGCAACACCGAGATTTTCCGCTGGGTCAAGGCCCTCTTTACTACCAACAAGAACTTCTCCACTGAATGGGACAGGGGGATCGAGCACTTCTGCCGAGATAGGCTTCCTCCTGTAGTAAGTCTCGTGCTCCCATCTTTTTCCGAGTTAAACCATATGTCGGATTTTGTTGTATGTTTGATCCCTTCGCGTTTTCTTTCTTAGATGTTTCTTCAGAAAACTCTTGAGGATGGCACCGAGCCTTCTCTCAAGTGGGCGCCTGATCGAGATACCCCGGACATGGAGGAACCAGATCAGGAGATGTTCCTGCCATTCCCTGATGCGACCAAGCGGCACACCGGTAAATTCTCTTCCATTATAGATTGGCCTGACGATGAAGATGATTCCAACATTGAGGTGATGGAGGCATTTGACGCTGTCCCCCTTTCTTATGCTTTTCTGGCATCAGCTAACCCCGGTGGGCAGATCCATGAAGATCCTCCCCTTGCCACGGGTGAGCCAGTCCCGGTCACACCAAAGAAAAGGGGAGCCGCATCCGCTGCTTCCTCCGGACCTTCTAAGCCAACCAAAAGGCAAAAGAAGTCCACAGACAAAGCTGCCACCAAGCCTACAACCAAGGCGATAACCAGGAGGGCTCGGAAGCCCAAGGAGCCTTTGACCTCGGATGAGTAAGCCATTTCTTCCTTATCCAATTTTCTGCTTTGTGCCTTCCTTTTGTTGTAACTTATTGTTCTTCGTTTGATTCGGCAGGGCTGTGGTGGAGGTTCCTCAGAGCGGATCTAGCATTGCCTCGCCGCTCTGACATAGCCCTTCTCCCCCTCATGGCAATGATTCTCGCCCGCTGAGCCCCATTCAAGAGGGTCCAGCGGCTGCTCTGGGTTCTAGCCCACCTCGTCAAGAGAAGGGCAACCTCGGAACAGGGGGAAGTGGTTCTGCCGAGGCTGCGGTTGCTCCTAGCTCCTCTTTGGCTCAGACACAACCAGCTACCACCGAGGTTCCTTCAGCACCCCCGCCAAGATCAACACTAGCGCCAGCACCTGCGCCAGCAGCACCAACTCTTTCTGCCTCGTCCGAGTCTTCCAAGACTCGGCGAGAAGACACATCCAGCACCAAGGCTAACACCAAGGCTGCGCCCAAGGGCAAATCCGCCACCCAAACCTCAACTTCTCAGCAGCAGCCCAAGGGCAAGAAAGCTTCTGATGCCGCCAGGGCAGCAACTATCAAGGCTGGACAGCGCACACTCGCGTCCATGCTTCCGTAGAAGACCCCACCAAAGAAAGACACCTCTGCCGGGTCAGTTGATGCGCAACTTGTCTTGCACACCAGCCCTGTTGTTGCACAAGTTGAGAGAAGGGAGGCCCACGCCAAGGGTCTGGTCGCGCCCCACATGCTCAGTGGAGAACGCTATCCTCCGGCCTTGATCGAGTTCGTTAACAACTAGAACAAGGCGGAGTTCGTCCATAATGACGATCTCTTGGAGAAATTCGAGCCCGCCGAGTTTGCTGCACAAATGAACACCGCTGCTAAGGCAATCAACCTTGTAGGTCAGATGATGGAGGTACGTTACTTCGCCTTTTCCTTAACATGTACTAGATATTAGTGATATAGCCATTAGTCCCCGAGCCTCCGAGGGAGTAACTTGTTACTCGGCCGGATGCTCCTTAGAGAACTAGCGTAGCTCCTTAGTAACTTTGAATATGAACACACCTAGAGCTAGGTTAAGTTCCACTTGGCCCAGATCTTGTACACTTTGAATATGCACACACCTAGAGTCGGGTTAAGTTTCACTTGGCACGGATTTTGTACACTTCGAATATGCACACACCTAGAGCCGGGTTAAGTTCCACTTGGCCCGGATTTTGTACACTTCGAATATGCACACACCTAGAGCCGGGTTAAGTTCCACTTGGCCCGGATCTGGTACACTTCGAATATGCACACACCTAGAGCCGGGTTAAGTTCCACTTGGCCCGGATCTCGTACACTTCGAATATGCACACACCTAGAGCCGGGTTAAGTTCCACTTGGCCCGGATTTTGTACACTTCGAATATGCACATGACTAAGCTATCTTTTTGTACTCTTTTCAGGTGACCACCAATCACCGGAGCGCTAAGTTTCAGCGTCTCTTGGACACCCACAAGATGCTGCACGCGAAACATTCTACACTTCTCGCTGAGTTCAAGAAAAGGGGTAAGTTTTCTCCATAGCTTTTTCCCACCTTACTTTGTTTTTCTTGCCGTGCTGATCCATCATTCGGATTGAGCAACTAGAGTGGAGGCCGAGAACATCCTCATGAGGAAAAACTTGGATCAAATAAAGGGTAAGTCATTTTTTCTTAATCTTCCTCTGCGCTCTATCTCCTTCTCTCTTTGGCTCAGCAAATATTCATACCTCGGCTTTGCCGGGTCAACAAACTATTTCAGCATCTCTTGAAGATAGTTTGTCCGTGCCTGATATGATGCTGCATTTTCTCGAACAAGCAGGGCAGCATCAGGCCAAACTCAAGAAGAAAGATGATGAGCTCGCCCTTCTCCGGACCAAGGATGAAGAAATTGCCAAGCTTAAGGCAGACATGAAAAAACTCAAGGCGCTCCACAAATCCGAACTTGATAAAGCTAGCCAGAATTTTACTGAAGAACAAGAACGTCTCAACCTCCGAATTGCCAAGGACCAAGAACTGCTTAAGGAGGCTGACATTAAGCTTGAGTCAGCGAACGGTGAACTTGTGCAACTCCGGGAGAGGCATGACAATTGCACCAAGGAGCTGACCCGGATCCACAACCATATCTTTCGTAAGTTCTGTTTCTTCAGCTGGCATGAATCTCTCTGGGTCAACTTCCTTCACTTATTTCTCTTGTCTTGTTTTTCCAGACAAGTTTCCGGAGGGTGATGCCATTGCATCCAATGCTGTTACCAAGTTCCGCTAGCAGAGGGGTACTCCATCTGGTCCTAGCACCATTCCTCTTGATCTGGAGGACCTGCTGGTCAGCTTGTCTTCTCGCGTTGAAATTATGAAGAACCATGGCAAGGATATCCTAAGCGCAGCAATCCGGGTCTTCAATGCCCTTTGACCTGGTGAAGACACTCTAGAGGGTACCACTGCTCTAATCAACAAGTTAATGGAGTGCGAGACCCAGCTAGACCTTTGGAGGGAATCCGCCGGACGTGCCGGAGCTGAAACCGTTCTCCACTATGTGCTCACATGGTACGAGAAAATTAATATCGATCTTCTCGAGCGCATGCGCACCGGGTCAAGGTGGTCAACTGATCCGGATTGCGTAGCTCGGCGCAAGGCTTGCACCCATAACCTCATTCAGTATGCCCCCATCCATCAATGGAATCAGGGACTAAGCTTTCTCGATGCCGTTGACGACGAATACGTCGAAGATGGTTCGGGTGAAGATGATGAGGGCGAAGCTTCGGACGTCAAAGAAGATGAAGATGATGCTGAAGCGGAGGCTGGAGTTCCACCTGCTGGCGTTGAGTTACCTCCCACTGCTACTCCTTGATTAAGAACACTTTGCAGTTTATCAGATCCCTGGTATGCCGGGTGCAAATGTATTAAGCACACAAGTTATATTTTGCTACTAAGTTTTTTGTGCCGGATTAACTTGGGCGTAGTCCCCGAGTTTCATTTTCTTGTTTCTCCAATTTCTTGGCTCGGCTCGTGTCTACCTTGGTTTGGTTTTATGACTTACGAGTTCGAGTTTCAAAAATTGACTTAACAATACTTGGAAACTTTAGGATTAGCTCAAAATAATTCAGTATAGTAAACATAAAGTAAGCATAAGGTTAGTCCGAATAACAAATGTCAGCTCGAGTAAGTTCCTTTCCTTAGACGTTTTTCGTGTGCTACGCAATTCCAAACTTGTTCTCTTGCTTGCCATGAAGCCAAATCATGTTGGACAGCAGCAAGTCGAAGAGTTCGGCTTTTGGTGCTCACACACTACTAATCCGGCTTAGGTAGAAGCAACTTATGCCAGCCGACATATAAATAATAAAATAGAGAAAACAAACAATAAATATTACTAAGGCAGTCCTCGAGTTACTGCTCAAGGTGCCAAGATTTCATTGATAAGCTCATTTCCGACATACATACCGACATATGAGAGACTCGGATACATACACTTCTTTGCTAAGTGTAGAACGGGCGAAGTAAAGCTACATTCCATGGTCGCTTAGATTCCTTGCCGGACCTGTCCGCCTTGTTCTTCTCTTGCGGTTTTGCATCGATGAGATAATACGAGTCGTTGTGTAATGCTTTTCTCACAATGAACGACCCTTTCCATGGGGGGGGGGATAACTTATGCATGCCAGCAGTACGTTGTACCAACCGGAGTACCAGATCACCTTCCCAGAAAATTCGGGGGTTTACTTTCCGGCTATGATAGCATCGGAGATTTTGCTGATATATGGCGGATCTGGACAATGCCAATTCTCTCGCTTTTTCCAGCAGATCAACATCATTTTGCCGGGCTTCTTGCACTTCGGCTTCTGTGTATTGGGTGACCCTAGGCGAGTCATGCTCTATGTTGGCTGGTAATACAGCTTCTGCCCCATATACCAGAAAGAATGGCGTATAGCCTGTTGATCGATTCGGAGTTGTTCTTAAACTCCATAGTACCGATGGTAGTTCTTCTATCCAGCACCCCGCTGATATTTGCAGCGGCTCAATGAACCGGGGTTTTATCTCGGATAATATCAATCCGTTGGATATTTCCACTTGTCCATTCGATGCGGGGTGAGCTACCGAGGCTACGTCTAGCCAGATCTTCTTATCTCGGCAGAATCGCACAAATGCTCCTTCAGCAAAATTTGTGCCATTATCTGTTATGATACTGTGAGGATAACCGTATCTCAAGATGATATCTTTGAGGAATGTCACGGCGGTAGCTCCATCACATTTTCTTATTGGCTTCTCCTCAATCCATTTTGTAAACTTGTCAACCATGACCAAGATGTGGGTCATGTTCCCTCTTGCTGGTTTGAAGGGGCCAACCATATCCAAACACCATACGGCAAATGGCCAGGTAATTGGTATGGTCTTGAGCTCCGACATTGGCATATGTGTCTTTGTAGCATATCTTTGATAGCCATTGCACTTTCTTACCAGATATTCTTCTTGTTCCAAGGCACTTGGCCAGTAAAACCCGTGACGGAAAGCTTTTGCTACCAAGGCTCTGGACGAGGCATGATGCCCACATTCCCCTTGATGTATATCTCGGAGGATGTCAAGTCCTTCTTCTGGGTCAACACATCGCTAGAGAACGTTCGTCACACTCCTTTTGTATAGCTCGGAATTGATGATCGTGTATGCTTTTGCTCTCCTCTGAGTTTGCCTGGAAAGCACCTCCTCACTGGGAAAGGTTCCATCTTTCAAGAATTGAAATATGGGCAGCGCCCAAGCTGGTATGGCTCGTACTGGGAACATGTCCTCATCAATCTCCATCTGATCCACCGGCATAACCTCAGCCGGATCACGCTGCACAGTCCTCTGGTCTCGCGAAGCAGTCCCCGGGTTTGCCAAGGCAGTCTCCGGGTCTCGTGAACCACTTCCCACATCAATGTCCATGGGCACAACTCCGGATTCCGGATTTGCCGGGAGAAAAATTGAGTTAGATTCTGGGGATGGCCTGATAGAGGTTTTCTGAGATGCTCTAGTGCTACCCCTAGCAGGATTGCTTGTCGGGTTGATCCGAGCTTCGACAATACGTCGGCAGCCTCATTTTCCACCCGAGGTATATGATAAAATTCACATCCCTTAAAGTATCCTGATATCTTCTGCACATGAAATCTATATAGTGCCATATTTGCATCCAAAGCATCCCATTGTCTGGAGACTTGCTGGACTACGAGATCCGAGTCACCGAAGCATTGGATCCGACGTATTCCAATTTCTTTTGCACTTTGAGCCCATGCACAAGTGCCTCATATTTTGCAACATTGTTTGATGTTGTGAAGTGGATCTGCAGCACGCATTTCAGCTGGTCCTTCTTGGGCGAGGTAAGCACAACTCCGGTGCCTAACCTGGTTTTTGTTTTTGACCCGTCAAAGTGGATTCTCCAGTAGTTCGGATCTGGCAATAGTGGCTCATATTGCACCTCGGCCCAATCCACAAAAAATTCGGCTACCGCCTGAGATTTGATTGCTTCTCTCCTGTCATATTGTGGTGCATAAGGGGCTAGCTCAATTGCCCATTTTGCAATCCCGCCACTCGCATCCTTGTTGCTCATTATCTCGGATATGGGGGCTTCACATATTACTTTGATGGGGTGCTCTTCAAAATAGTGCTTTAGCTTTTTAGCCGCCATATACACACCATATGCCATCTTCTGATAGTGGGGATAGTTTTGTTTTGAGGCTGATAATACCTCGCTCAGATAATATACCGGCCTATGCACTGACTTACCCTCTTCGTCGTGCTTTACCACAATTACTTCACTTACAACTCGGTTGGTTGCGGCTATATAGAGCAACATTGGCTCCTTTGACAGTGGAGAGGCTAACACTGGTGCAGTGGCTAACATTTTGTTTAATTGGATAAAGGCTTCATTGGCCTGCGGCGTCCAAATGAACTTGTCTGACTTTTTCATGAGTTGATAGAGAGGTAGTGCCTTTTCTCCCAACCGACATACAAACCGACTTAAGGATGCCAGGCAACCAGTGAACTTCTGGACATCATTAAGGCACTTCATCAGTTCCATTCGCTCTATGGCTCGGATTTTAGTTGGATTAACTTCGATACCTCGGTTGGTGACAAGAAATCCGAGTAATTTTCCAGCCAGGACACCGAAGGTACATCTCTCCGGATTAAGCTTCATTCGGAACCTCCTTAGGTTCGCGAATGTTTGCCTGATATCGTCAAGGAGAGTTTTTCTTTCCTTGGTCTTTATAACAACATCATCCACATATACCTGCACATTTAGACCAATTTGGTCATGTAAACATTTCTGCGTACATCTTTGGTACGTTGCCCCTGCATTACGTAAACCAAATGGCATGGTGCGATAGCGATAAGCCCCATACAGGGTGATAAACGCAGCCTTTATTTGATCACTTGGGTTCAGAGGTATCTGGTGGAAACCAGAATATGCATCAATGAATGACAACAGTTCACACCTAGCAGTAGAATATATGACTTGGTCTATCCTTGGCAGTGGGAAGGGATCTTTCGGACACGCCTTATTTAGGTTCGTGTAATCGATACACATGCGCCAAACGACTACCACGTTCGGATCATCCTTCTTCTTCTCCACCAGCACCGGATTAGATAGGCAATCCGGGTAAAGCACTTACATCATAAATCCAGCTGCTAGGAGCCGAGCTATCTCATCTCCTATGACCTTTCTCCTGTCTTCGGCGAAGTGGCGGAGAGGTTGCTTCACCGGCTTTGCTCCGGGTCTCACATTCAAAGAGTGCCCGACCAACTCCCTCGGAACACCTTGCAAGTCCTGTGTGGACCAAGCAAAAATATCCCGATTCTCATGGAGGAAGTTGACGAGCTCGATCTCCTATTTGTCATTTACCCGACACCAATTGTTACGGTGCGCTCTGGGAACATATCATCAATAGGCACTTTCTTGGTATCCTCTGTCGCTTGGAATGACACACGACCATGCGGGTTACTCAGCACTGGCATATATTGCTGCGCGGATTGAGCCAATGCCGCCACCTCCTTAATCTTTCTCTTCTCTTGCGCAATCACGAGTGACTTGGCCAGGTTAGACCTGGCTGATGGGCACTCACTGGAACGTCAGAAGTCACCAGCTATGGTGATTACCCCAAGAAAATAGTCTTGATGACCCACAAGTATAGGGGGTGTATCGCAGTATTTTCGAGGGAAGTGAAACCCAATTTATTGATTCGACACAAGGGAAGCCAAAGAATATTTATAAGCCTTAACAACTAAGTTGCCAATTCAGCTGCACCTAGAAACAATCTTGCTCACAGCAGTTTATCAGTAGCAACAGTTTTGTAGTAGGAATAGTAAAGTAACAGCAGTAGCAAAGCAAAGACAGTAGTCACAAAAGCAGTAAACAGTGGGATTCGAGTGCGGTAGGCATAGGGATGGATGGACGGGCGTTGCATGGACAAGACAATTCAAATAGCAATCAGAACATAGGGCAATTGCAGATAAATAAGATAAAGCACCCAAGTACTAGACAATCCTAGGCATGTGTTCCATATATAGTCATACGTGCTCGCAATGAGAACTTGCACAACATCTTTTGTCCTGCCAGCCCGTTTGCAGCGGGGGCCTCTAGGGAACTACTGGCAATTAAGGTGCTCCTTTTAATAAAGCACCGGAGAAAAGCATTAACACTCCGTGGACACATGTGATCCTCACATCAAAGCCTTTCCCTTCCGGTTATCCCGATTTCTGTCACTTCGGGGCCATAGGTTCCGGACAACAACGTGTGTATACAACTTGCAGATAAGAACAGAAACAATACTATCATGATGAATCAATAATAAGTTCAGATCTGAAATCATGGCACTCGGGCCCTAGTGACAAGCATTAAGCACAACAAGTCGCAAACAAGTCATAAAGCACTAATAAAAGATACTAGGCACCATGCCCTAACAATCTGATGCCATTACATGAACGATCTCATCCAATCCCTACCATCCCCATAGCCTACAGCGGGGGATTACTCACTCATAGATGGGGGAAACATGGATGGTCGATGGAGATGATGGTGAAGATCAATGGAGATGGCTCGGGGGGCACTTCCCCGTCCCGGCAGGGTGCCGGAACAGAGACTTTTTGTCCCCCGAATCTCCCCTTCGGTGGCAGCAGCGCATCGGAACTTTTCGTGGAAAAACGTCGAACCCCCCGAAGTTTTTAGGTCAGAAGGCTTATTATAGGCGAAGAGGGAGACCGAGGGGGTGCCTGGGGCCACCACACCATGCCCTGGCGCGGCCAGGCCCAGCCCGCGCTTGGGGATGGTGTGGCCAGCCCTTGGCCCTCCTCCGTCTCGTATTCTGGCTCCATGAGTCTTCTGGAAAAATAGGCACTTTGGCTTTTGTCCCGTCCAATTCCGAGAATATTCATTTTCTGACTTTCCTGGAACCAAAAACAGCAGAAAACAGGCAGCTGGCATTGTGGCTCTTGTTAATAGGTTAGTCCAAGAAATCATATGAAAAGTACTCCAAAGTGTGGACAAAACACAAGAAAGTGGATAAAACCAAGCATGGAGCATCAAAAATTATAGATACATTTGCAATGTATCAACATCCCCAAGCTTAACTCCTGCTCGTCCTCGAGTAGGTAAGTGATAAAAAGAAAGAATAATTTTTGAGGTGACATGCACCATTAAAGACTTGACCAAAATATTTGTAAAACATTCAAAGCTGGGATCATAGTACTTCAATCATTACATGAAAGACAAAGTTCTAGCAATAAGACAAAGAGACTATGATGCAATATAAAAAGGCACAAACAAAAGACTCATGAATAACAATGCTCAAGACGTTTGTTTGTTTCACATAAAGAAAACATAGCATAGTGGCATTCAGCTTGTCCCTCATAGAGTAGCAAACATAAATGCATAGGACACCTTCAAAGTTTACAAGAGTGACTAGATACAAATAGTTTAAAACAAGCAATATCAAGGTATGCATCAATCAAAAAGTCCTGGGACAATGCACATAGAACTAAGAATGGCCACTATGCTCTCAAGAAAGTGCTCATAGAATGTGTGGAGACTCAACAAGGAAATGAAAAAGGTTTTGAAAAGTTTGAAAGGCTTCCAAATGCTGAAAGTATGGTACTCATTAGCTTTGAGCTCTCATTGCCCCTATCATAAGCATCTTTAATGTGATTAAGGTGAAAGTGACACAACTAAGAGGATATGCTTGACAAGTTATAAATCAAAGTCTCATGCCCCTTACTTACGAAGACCGATCCTCATGCTACTCAACTTTAGTCATGAGTAAGCTCTTGTCATTGTAAGTATATACGTATCATAGAGAACCGCCAACGGGGTACCCCTTGCACATGACACGGGAGCTATCCCATAATCAAAATACAAGGCAAGCAGACAATGAGCATCTCGGCGATCTTTTTATTTACTATGTGCATAGATTTTTATTGAGGATGCTTCATAAAATGCTCATTATGGTTATGATGCAAGTTTCCACCATGATTAGGCATGGCTTAGGCTAGCGGCCCAGGCGTTTCTCTAACATACATACAAACGCCATGATCTTACAAGTTCCACTTTTATTTCACACCGTCGGGATCCATAAGCAAAAGAACATGATATCAACTAGGTACAAAGTACCTATGAAGTGTTGAAAGCGGTCCCCATGATACATGGTTTTGCTAGCTTCAACTCATAAAGCGCAAGCATATACGCAACAAAGAAGGACGCAATGGTTCACGTTTATTAAGTGCAAGAAAATAAAGTGTGCCATCAAGTTCGTGAGAGCTTTACTAACTAACTTTCTCATAACAAGCAAACATTTTATTCGGAAGAAAACAAGGCATATTGAATATGCACGGAAGTAGCAAATGATGATAATAGGTAGGTATGGTGGACACTTTGAAAATAATTGGTTTATGGAGTTGGGAACTTGAGTAAAACATACTCAGTGAAAGTGAAGGCTAGCAATAGTAAGGGAGCGACAAACGAGAGAGCAATAATGGCCATAATCATGCAGAGCGACAAACATCATTGATCAAAGCATAAAGTGATACTACAAGTTGAAAACTAAAGGATCATAAAGGCTATGGTGACTTGGGATAGTCATAACATGGTATGAACATGTGCCAAGTCAACCCAAATAAAGCATCAAAGGAGAATACCACAATACTATGCTTTAATATACTAAAACAATGCATGATTCATCCAAGGCACATTAAGTAATCTCAATTGTTTATAACAAGTCATGCTACATCAAAGAATACTAAGCATAAAGCTAAAACAATATCAAGCATGGCACGACAAAGCGTAGGCCACAGTCAAAAACAAGCTCTCTTTACCACTTAAGCATGAGCTTTCCTACTCTTTTCCAAACCAAACCAAACCAAACTATTTGAACACCAATGCATGAAAGAGGAGGTCCACCCAATTTATTCAGCAAACTAAGCAAACTAAAAACGAAAACAAAAACGAAAAAGAAGACGCTCCAAGAACAACACAACTGTGCATGAAACAATAAAAATAAAGTGTTTGGAAGAAACCTGGGATTTTTATTGATGAAGAAGGGGATGCCTTGGGCATCCCCAAGCTTTGACGCTTGTACTTCTTGGATATTTCTTGGGGTGACACGCGTGGCATCTCCAAGCTTGAGCTTTATTCCATCCTTCATCTCATTACTCATTCCTTCCATACACCTGAATTTTTTCCTTCATACAGAACTTCACACAATCTTTATTAGCAACATTAGTGCACTCAAGATAAATAAGTCTTAAGGTTCAGTTCTAACACCAAATAAACTTCCATTAGAACACTAGATACTGTAGCACTTCCATCAAAAAGCTCAATTCCCCAAAAGAACTCAAGAAGGAACCAACAAGAAGCAAATGCAGAAAATGGCAGAAATCTGTCAAAACAGACCAGCAGGTAAAGACGATTTTTTTCGAAGACCTTATGTTGCTCAAATCAAGAAGTGTTGAACTAACGAAAGTTAGATAACAACCTGGGGCAGAAGCACAAAAATTACAGCTCAATCCGATATACAGAGCTCTCTCACGAATGTTTACGGTGAAGCACAAAAATCTGTTTCGGGACAGCAACTTTCCCAATCATTACTTCTCTCTCATTAGAGGTTAATCTTGGCACAAAAAGCAAATAAAAAGGATAAGGAATGGTTATTATAGAGGTAATAACTTCCAAGACCCATCTAAAACTCTTGGGTTATCTCCCAACAAGTACTTCTCTTTAACTCCTTTAAGTTAGGCATAAGAAGCAAAAACTAAAATGGATAGAATAGAAGTAAGCGGAGATAATCATGGTGAAAACATTGTTTTGTTCAATGAAATCCTTTTGTTAACAAGGTTGATCAGGTCTTGTTACCAAAACAATTTCATATGAGACAAAACTTTGTATTCCACTAATGATTATGTTACCTCAACCTTGATAGCAATGGTCCCAATCATAATAGTTTCAAATTTTTCTCTTCGCATGGGACAATATATTTCTCCAACTTGAATGGCCTCAACATGTTCAATTGAATTCAAACCATAAGTCCTTTCAATCTTCTTGAGGAAATAGACAATGTGTTCATTGAAGGTCACCTTCCCTTGATTACAATTAATAACATCTCCTGCAGTATTTAAGAAAAGGTCTCCCAAGAATAATAGACATATTATCATCTTTAGGCATAAAAGTTTGAGAGGATGCTCTCATAAGAAATATGAGTTGAAGTAAAAGAGAGCATCAAGAAGCAAATTCAAAACACATTTAAGTCTAACCCACTTCCTATGCATAGGAATCGTGTAAGCAAATACCAAAGTGACAGGCATAGGAAGATAAAACAAGAGGAACTTCAAAACTTTCAGCACATAGAGAGGTGTTTCAATACCATGAAAACTTCTACAACCATATTTTCCTCTGTCATAATAATTTTCAGTAGCCTCATGAATAAACTCAACAATATAACTATCACATAAAGCATGCTTTTCATGATCTACAAGCACTAGAGCTTCATCATAAACATTATCAAGAGAAACCTCAGGAACATAACAATCATTCTCCTTTAGTAAGCAAGGGGGACAATCAAATAATGTAAGGGATAAAGAGTTACTCTCATTAGAAGGTAGTCATGGGTAGCTAATCAATTCTTCCTCCTTTTGTTCATCACTCTCCTTCTCTTTTTCATCTAATGAGATTTCAGGTTCATCAATTTCTTCTTCCATAGGATCCTGCAAGGAATTAGTCTCTTCCATTTGTGGAAAGCATCTATTAAAATATTCAAGAATATAGCCATTTTCATCCTTGTAATTATCAAAGAAAAATTTAAGTATACCATAAACCTCATACTTATAAGGTGAATCATCAATATTTTCAAGCAAACAAGCAAGTTCAAATGCACCCTTCTAAGCAATAAATTCCTCAATTTGTTCCACATCATAAAGGTCATAATTTCCCTTAACATAGGAAGATATGATAACATTATCATTATACTCACATTGAAAGGGGAGGTGTTTGTACCTCCTACCGCAACAAGATTTATCAAGACAGTAAGTAACATTATAAGTAGAGCACACATTTCTAGCAATGGTGTACAATTTATCAATTTGTTCCCATAAGTGTTTCCCTTTTTGTGACAAGCGGTGTTCCTTATAATAATACTTTTCATCTTCCGTGAACCCACCTTGCCAATAAGATTCAGTTTCAAAGAAACCAACCATTGACAACAAGCATGATAAAGCAAGACAATAACAGACCAATGAAAATAACAACTAGAGTAGGAACTAATTTTTTTTGTATTTTTGATAAAGAAACAAGCAAACAAGGAGAAAGATAAACTTATCTTGAACAATAGTGAATCCAAGTGAACTTGATAAATAAAGCTATGCTCCCCGGCAACGGCGCCAGAAAATAGTCTTGATGACCCACAAGTATAGGGGGTGTATCGCAGTATTTCGAGGGAAGTTAAACCCAATTTATTGATTCGACACAAGGGGAGCCAAAGAATATTTATAAGCCTTAACAAATGAGTTGTCAATTCAGCTGCACCTGGAAACAATCTTGCTCACAACAGTTTATCAGTAGCAACAGTTTTGTAGTAGGAATAGTAAAGTAACAGCAGTAGCAAAGCAAAGACGGTAGTAACAAAAGCAGTAAACAATGGGATTCGAGTGTGGTAGGCATAGGGATGGATGGACAGGCGTTGCATGGACAAGACAATTCAAATAACAATCAGAACATAGCGCAATTGCAGATAAATAAGATAAAGCACCCAAGTACTAGACAATCCTAGGCATGTGTTCCATATATAGTCATACGTGCTCGCAATGAGAACTTGCACAACATCTTTTGTCCTGCCAGCCCGTTTGCAGCGGGGCCTCTAGGGAACTACTGGCAATTAAGGTGATCCTTTTAATAAAGCACCGGAGAAAAGCATTAACACTCCGTGAACACATGTGATCCTCACATCAAAGCCTTTCCCTTCTGGTTATCCCGATTTCTGTCACTTCGGGGCCATAGGTTCCGGACAACAACGTGTGTATACAACTTGCAGATAAGACTAGAAACAATACTATCATGATGAATCAATAATAAGTTCAGATCTGAAATCATGGCACTCGGGCCCTAGTGACAAGCATTAAGCACAACAAGTCGCAACAAAGTCATAAAGCACTAATAAAAGATACTAGGCACCACGCCCTAACAATCTGATGCCATTACATGAACGATCTCATCCAATCCCTACCATCCCCATAGCCTACAGCGGGGGATTACTCACTCATAGATGGGGGAAACATGGATGGTCGATGGAGATGATGGTGAAGATCGATGGAGATGGCTCCAGGGGCACTTCCCCGTCCTGGCAGGGTGCCGGAACAGAGACTTTCTGTCCCCCGAATCTCCCCTTCGGTGGCGGTGCCGCAGCGGAACTTTTCATGGAAAAACGTCGAACCCCCCGAAGTTTTTAGGTCAGAAGGCTTCTTATAGGCGAAGAGGGAGACCGAGGGGGTGCCTGGGGCCACCACACCATGCCCTGGCGTGGCTAGGCCTAGCCCGCGCCTGGGGGTGGTGTGGCCAGCCCTTGGCCCTCCTCCGTCTCCTATTCTGGCTCCGTGAGTCTTCTGGAAAAATAGGCACTTTGGCTTTTGTCCCGTCCAATTCCGAGAATATTCATTTTCTGACTTTCCTCGAACCAAAAACAGCAGAAAACATGCAGCTAGCACTGTGGCTCTTGTTAATAGGTTAGTCCAAGAAATCATATGAAAAGTACTCCAAAGTGTGGACAAAACACAAGAAAGTGGATAAAACCAAGCATGGAGCATCAAAAATTATTGATACATTTGCAATGTATCACCCCATTTGGCCCAGGCAGCTTCATCTTTAGGTAGCTGATGTGGCAACTCGCCATGAACTTGTCAGGGCTGGCCTGCCGAGCAACGCGTGATATGCGCTGTCCAAATTGACAACCTCGAATTCCAAATTCTCAATCCGACAGTTATCTCTTGAGTCGAACAACACATCAACCCGGACCTTGCCAATGTGTTCACAAGAAATGCCTGGCACAATGCCATGGAAAGTTGTCCTTGTAGCTTGGAGCATGTTCTCCGAGATACCCAACTTGCGCATCGTGTCCAAGTACATGATGTTTATGCTGCTGCCATTGTCAATCAGCACCTTTGAGAACCTCACATTGATGTTTGGGCCAATGAATGTTGGGTCCAACACTAGCGCATACGATCCAGGACTTGGCATAAGCTTGGGATGATCTTTGATGCTCCAGGTAATTTCCTGGTCCGACCAAGGCATATACCTCGTCACCGCTGGTAGTACCGCATTAACTTCCATGTGTCGGCGCTGCAAGCTCTTTCCGTCTGTCTCTTCTGTGGTGAACACACAGTAACTCTGATGATGCTCTCTGTACTCATTTCTCCCCTCATTTCTGGGGTACCTTTGATCTGGTTGATGTTGGTCTTCCACTTTATGCACTGCGTCCCTTCTCTCATGGTTTTCATACCTCGGTGGAGGGGGAGGCAACATTAACTGTTGCGTGTTCGCTCCAGAGAGCAATTGCTACTGGGGTAACTCCTGCCGAGGTTGATCATTCTAAGGTGCCTGAGCATTTCCCGAACCACTTTGTTCTATCTTTCGCATCCACTCACACTGCCTGGTTGTGTGACCCGCTGGGTTACTCGGATTTGGCATGTGAAATTTACACGGCTGATCCAGCATGGCCGCATATGTATACCTCGGACGGTCCTTCTTTTCTTGCCACTGTTTCTTCTGCTCTGGCATCCAAGTTTTCTTGCCATCATTTCTTGGAGTCCATTGCTGTCCTCCAGTTTTCTGACGTTGGTTGCTTCTTGCTCCGGGTTGATCTTGATTCATAGTAGCAACTTGTTGCAAACTGTACCGGTAATCCGGTCTATCATCTCTTCTTTTACCCCGGTAATCATTCCTCCAGGATGATCCGTCCCCGTCACGCTGATAGCACTCCTCGTTGACTCGTTTGACATGAGCCTGGGCTGAGTCGGATCACCCAACGCGTACGAATCAGCAATCCGGATTGTTTCTGCCAATGTAGTTGGCATATCCCTTTGCAACCTTTGCCATAGCATGCTGGAATACCTGCAACCTTGCACAAACCAGGCTATGGCATGTGACTCAATCACACCCTCACATGAGTTTCGCACTGTGCACCAGCGGGTTACGAATTCCCGGTCTATCTCATTCGGTCTCTGCTTGCACATTGCCAGGGTTTGTGGTCTATTGGGCCTCTGATACGTGCTTGATAAATTACTAACAAACATTTCCTCAAATTCGATCCAACAGTTAATACTTCCGGGCGGCAAATTGTTTAGCCATACCCTCGCTGGCCCCTCCAGCATCTGAGGTACATATCTCATAGCCCATCTCAAGTTGCCTGTAGCAATTTTTACAGCTGTTGCATAGTTAATCAACCAATCCTCTGGCTTTGTGCTGCCGTCATATGTCTTAGTGCCTCTAGGTAACTGGAAGTTAGGTACTGGAGGCTCCTTCATGATCTGGGGCCCAAAACACGCTGGACTCGGAGGACCTTGACATTCAATTTGCTCCGACCTATAAAGCCGATCCAGTTTTAACCTGGCGTCATCAGGCATTAAGTTCCTGCTTCCCAATCTTGACCCTATCGCGTGATAGTCCGGCCTGGGATACCCAGCGTTCACCATTTCCGAATCACCATCATTGTACCTATCTTGGTCTTGTGGAGTTGCTCTCTGTTGCATACCTTGGCCGGCACTGCTGCGGTTGCCCTGCACCTGCCGAATTGCGTTGTGGGCTTTGCCGTTCACAGCGTTCCCCTGACCGGTATTGCCTTGGTCGCGGTTGCCTCGGCCAGCTTCACCTCGGCTCACACTTTGTCGATCCTCATTTCTCTGCCCTTCTTTTCCTTTCCCTGCCCTTGCTGGGTCATATGGGACTATTTGTTTGTTCCTCCTGGCCAAGGTTACCACCTCTTCTCTCATAGGACCACCATGAGGAGACGATGCAGCTCCAGCTGATTTCTCCGGGTGAACCTACCGCCGAATAAATGATCTTGGAGACCCCAGCTCTTTCCGGGTTAGCCCTGAGAAGCTCCTCATTTTGCTTGTTTGCGATCCGAACTAACTCATTAACCCTTTCCTGCTGTCTTTGGCGGGCTTCACCCATTAGACCTTCTAACTCAGATGCAGCTGCATCTGCTGCTCTGAGGTTCTTTGCCGGGGTACTATACTTCGGCAGCCCCACGGACAAACAGTTCTTTGATTCCTCAATCCTAGTATCACCCTCTTTGTTCATTTCACTCATGAGGTTTCTCCCCTTCACTTTTACAGTATCAAACTTATTTGCCTTTCCATACTCACGCAGTGTCATGTTCAACGACTGCTGATCCACGACTATCTTTTTCGCACCCTCTAGTATTTTTTGCCTAGTCTCCTCTAGCTCGGCATGTGCCTGAGCCGGATCTACTACTGCTGCTACGGGGCTCGCCAAGCTATCTATTGCTTGTTGCAGCACATTCTCTGGCCTCTCTAGAGGAGGACCTCTACTTTTCCTCGGTGCCTTGGGCATTACCTCCGGATCTGGTGCTAGATCCTTGCTCGCGCCAGTGCCTGGCGCAGTCATCATCACCTCGGCGTGGT
This sequence comes from Avena eriantha, assembly GCA_910589775.1. Lineage (NCBI taxonomy): Eukaryota > Viridiplantae > Streptophyta > Magnoliopsida > Poales > Poaceae > Avena > Avena eriantha. The sequence goes on along the minus strand of OU342740.1, from coordinate 388,100,693 downwards.
CAGGGGAGCGAGTGATACGCGCCCCATGAGCCGCGCTAAGGGGTGGCTCGCCTCCCTCGACGACGTGTCGTGGGTGAACACACGACACATCGACAGCGACGTAGATCTTGTGCGCGCCAAGCTTGACAAAGAGACCGTTGCGCAGAAGAGGACGCTTGCCGAAGCAGCCAGCGTTGTCGCTGACAAAATCCAACGCTCCAAAGCGCTGGACGAGCCCGGAGACGATGCGTTCGCCGGTGCCGATGAGGTTTCCCGTCTGGATCTTCACCCCTGCTAGCGCTACTAGCCCCACGGTGGGCGCCAACTGTCGTGGTGGTGTCACGGCAGATGCCATGGATAGGCTAAAGGTGGGGACTAAATGCACTAGAGGAATCCAGGGAGGGATAGTGTGGTGATTCCACACACAGTTGCTTTGTATTCAATGAGATTCCAAGGTTACATGTGCTCCTTGAGCTGTCTTGGGGAGAGGAGGAAGAAGGAACTCTCTTACTCTCACCACTAGCTAGCTCTCAGGAAAACTAGAACTGAATAAGTAAAGACCAACCCTTTCTACAGAGGCCCTAGCCCTCCTTATATAGGGGTATCTAGGTCTCCAATTAGGGAATACGTGGAGGCATATTCCAGGAAATATGCCTCTTCCCAAAATAGCAAACCGACCGGGTCACTTTTTCCCAACGTAAGCCATGTAGAGGCTACGTGAGCCCCTGCGGCGCCTGCGTCATCGACACAGGCATCGTCACCCTTGTCGGCCATGCCTCGGTGGTCCTGGCCTCTGTCCGCTTCGCTCACGCTCTGCATACAGTGGCCACCTTTTGACCAGCGAGATACCTTCCTTCTCTTGCAAGCCTGATATAACCCAGATCACGCCTGGTTAATCCGGCCACACCTGTACTTGCATACAAGTTAGATACATCCTACCGACATACGACATAAGTCGGTCGGGACTCAGTTAGGCGGACATCCTCCGGTCCGGGTCACTCCGTGATTCGGCCTGCCTTGAGGTGACTCGGCCAGCACTTGCTTTGACCTTGCCGTACCTCGGCTAACTTGGCCATTATACCCCGGCATGACCCTACCCGGGGGTATCCCCCCAACAAAATCCAATCTAGGGACCTTCCTCGTCAGCGACGCTACCGGTACTCTTTATCTGCCCTTAGGCATTAGAGGTGTGATGGATCATGATCCTTTGTTTGCAGGGGTTTCCATTTTTTTTTGAATAGTTTATGTGTCTTTTTTCGGGATGGTGAAGCGGCATCGACATTAGAATGTCACAATAAGACCACCTCTAGCGCCAGCGGAGGGCACATGGACCTGTGTGTCCGGCGGATCTCCTGGATATGGTCAGTTTTCGTGTTCATACGCGTGGTTTCAAATCTAGCTCATCCAATTTGATGTTCTCATCGTTCGCGGTGGCTTCTGCTCTAGCGCGGTGGTCTTTTGAGGGCTTAAAACGATGATTTTCTGTCTGGCTACTACAAAAAGCTATACTACGACAAGCTTTGCATGACTTCAGTGTTGGAGGGTTGAGGACGGCAGCAGGCCTCAGTCCTTGTAGTTGTTGCTAGGCGGTCCAAGAAACTACTTGTATTTTTTAAAACTTTTATTAGGACTGTTTGTGCCGATGTTCATGATTATTAATACACGATGGACCTTTTTGCAAAAAAAAAGGTGTTAGGTACTTAACAGTTTATTTAAAATGTATCATTTTGTCTTTTAGCAAGATCAAACTAATGACTTGTTCAAAGCACTCGTGAGAAGAAGAAAGATTCAAACCTTGGCTCTAGGAAAATAAATTACTCAGAATGGAAACCAGGAGACTATCTAACTAACCCAGGCATGTGGCAAAGATTTGCTTGCTGAATATTCAAGTTCCTGTTGTCCTTTTGTCGATTGTTTTGTTAGTGAATTGAGAAAAAGAAAGATGAACTAATCCATTCACTCAATACCTCCTTGATTGTTGAACATGGTCATCTCCTATTCAGGTTGTAAAGGTGATTGGGACATTTGCCTGACTCCCTGCCTGCCAATTCCTGGTCTTGTTTTGCCTTTTTTTCATGGTCATGTAACGCTACCGAGCTGGTAAACTCTAAACAAAACCACGATAAGATAGAGCACGAGTAAGGCAGGGCGTGGCGTGCGCAGCCATGCGATGCGAGGCGTGTTCAATCCCCGGTGCCGAGCGTGGCAGATCTGCTGGCTCGTGTCGTTCTAGCCAGCAAAATGACGTTAACGATAGCAGGGAATTATTCTATTTTTTTTTTTGGAGAAGCAGGGAATTATTCTACACACCACAGAATAATTCTTGCAAAACCAGGGAGGGAGATGGGAATCAACTTTCCAAGAGGGACAGCTAATGCACTCAATATAACTTGATATCCTAAATTAGGTGTAATGCATATCTTTTAGTAACATAACACATCGGCTAAAATAGACATCTGCAATATAGAGGAGGCGGAAGAATTTCTTATTTTGACAGACAATAAAATCAAATACTACCAAAAAGTAGGTTTAATTGTGTCATTTTTTGGTGTCACTTCATGGACTACTAAGTTCAACAAAGATAACTATAGCATAGTTGACAATTGCAAGAGAAGTTCCACCTCATTTTATTTACTACCGTTGATCAGGGTCGATACATGGTTAAGGTAATTACCATTCGTCGACTCTCATCGGTAGAATAGAAGTATAAATGGTATTCCATGAGAGGGACCAAATAACATCAACCGCAATGAAATCTTGAAACGTGGATGATATAGCCGCAACTCCTCGATTATAGGGAGATCCATGCCCCCTGCCTGTCCACCTGTCTTGGTCGATCTAGAAGTATAGATGATACTCCATGAGATGGACCAAATAAACATCAGTTGAAATAAAACCTTGAAGCATGGAAGGGAAATGGGGTCGCAATTCCTCGATTATGGGGGAATGCATGGCCCCTACTGGTCCTCCAGTCTTCGTCTCGATTCAGAATGCTGATGTTTATCTTGAATGGAAACTTGCGAAAACAAATTGAACTTTTTTTCTGGTAGCCACACAATCACATGGGCAATTAATCCCTTTGGTCCCCCAATCACAGATGGATCATATGACACACTTGCAGAAGAACACAAGAAAGGAACATCTAGTATACTGCCCAGTGTGAACTTATTATTGGATCAGCTAGCTAGAGGCACGCGAGGTGAGAGGTCCAATCTGAATTCCAAGGAATCCAATTCTGGCCTTGCAAGCTCCAGCGGTATTCCTCACATTTTCCTTCAGAAAATTGAAGGTGACAACAGCATAATGACTCACCCGGGACCAATAATTAGTCTTGGCAAGATGTAACAGGTTATTTTCAAGACAGATATTTTTTTTGTAGCTTCGAAGAAGCCATTGGATAATGCCAAGTTTGATGCCACATTTTTCCAATGGGAAATTGAGCAAAGACTCGTGATTTTCATGTAGGTTCATATGAAGACGAGGATCAGTAAGATCCAAGAATTGGTAGTCCTTGGCTGCATGCTTTGAGATATTGTGGATGTGGGTGAGCCTCTGTCGGCAGTGGAGTAGACGATATTCTTTTCTCGGGCAGGAGAATAATAACAAAGTCATTCACAACTCTCTGGCAGTGGAGTACCTTTTCTTTTTGTAATAAGATAAAAAAAATTCAGCACAATAACTGGCTTTGTATAATATCATTTATTAATATTTTTGCATTAATCAATGAAGAGGTTATTTTCCCAATCCGGCAAGCCGATAAGCATGCACATCTCTTCCACACGGCAACTACATAGTTTCCTTCACTTGCTTTGTTGCCTTTCTTGGCCCCACGAACCTATTTCACCGGCATTTCTGTATCTGGTGCAAACTACAAAATCGACTCTTTTGTGAAAAGTTCAACCAAATATGACCTCTTTGCAAACTTTAACGAACCCTTACCATTTTCCTTAACGTCAACCTCTGTGTTGTTGAACTTGCATGGCTATGTTAACGCCATATACCTTGGTGCTGAAAAATCCTAGTAACAAAACTAAGATTCTAGGGTCAACGACATAGACCATGTCATTGAGCTATTAAAAACTCAAGCACATTCATTTGCAATTTCTCGAGGACAAAATTGCCGGCCAACTTGTTCCGTGGCAAGGAAAATCTTCAACATCACAGGTAGAACCGCCTTGGTCAAGTCGGTGCTCATCTCCCAAGCCATTTACCTCCTCACCGTCCTTGATGTCCCAGCGGAGTTCCTTCTTGCCATCCAAAAGTTGATCCGCGCATGTCTTTGGGCCGGTACCCACAAAGCTAAAGGGGGGGATGCAAAATTAATTGTACCGCCGTGTGCGGACCAACCGCGCTTGGAGGGCTTGGAGTCCTCAACTTGCAAAAGTTCTCTTGCGCTTTGCGTCTACGTTGGCCATGGCTTGAATGGACGGAGCCCGATCGTTCTTGGGTGTGCACCGAGTTACCTTGCACTAAGGAGGACATAGAGTTCTTTTATGCTATGACAAAGGTCATTATTGGGAATGGACGCTTGGCTTCCTTTTGGGGGGCGCTGTGGTGAACGGGATCAGCCCCAAAACCATTGCACCATCAATCTATGGTCTATCCAAGAAAAAGAAGTGGGTTGTGCATGCCGCCCTTCAAAACAATGCTTGGATTCAACAAATTGACTTCTCCGATGGGCTTACGGTCAATAACCTAGAGGAGTTCTCGCGTCTTTGGCACTTTATCTCACAAGTCCATCTCAATGAGGACGTTAGTGACTCGATAGTTTGGAAACTCACACCCTCGGACTCATACACATCGGCCTCTGCTTACAAGGCTCAGTTTGTTGAGTTAATTCGCACGGACATGAGCATCGTTTGATAGAATTGGGCACCTCCAAAATGCAAATTCTCCTCTTTGCTTATCATACAAAACCGAGTGTGGACGGCGGATAAGCTTCAAAATAGGAGGTGGCCTAATTGTGGCAATTGCCCGCTGTGCAATAGAGTACTCGAGTCGGCAGCTCATCTTCTCTTCAAATGCTGATATGCCACAAGAATCCGGGTCACGGTTAAAGGGTGGCTTGGCCTTCATGCTTTTGAAACTTCTGAGTGGGGGTTTTCGATGATGTAAAATCTTGGTGGCTTCATGTGGTTCATGGCCACCTCGGGAGGAGGAAGGCTATGGCTTCCCTCTTGATGTTAGTCTCGTGGGAGATTTAGAATGAACGAAACGCAAGAGTCTTCAAGAATAAGAGTAGTTCGGCCATAGGGGTTTTCGCTCGTATTAAGTTAGAGGCGAGTGCTTGGTGCTTTGCCGGTGCTACGCATTTGGGTCATCTTTTACCGGGAGATTAATCATAGTATTTGAGCCTGTTGAACTTCGTGTAACGTCGAACTATTTGCTCCCTCTTATGCAATGAATTAAGGCAAATATTTTTCCTTTCTTTCAAAAAAAAAACCTCAACGCCACAGTCATTCACATTGACACACTGAATTTGGCATGGACCGTGGCATCGAGTTCTAATAGCTCAACACCATGAACTCAAGCGTTGACCTATGTAACACCCTCGAATCGGTCCTATGCAAGTTTTAGCCCTTTCCGCCAAACCCGCATAGAAACGATTCAAGGACGCCCACCAAGCACTTTCGTGCGGGCGGAAAAACGAAGTAATACCATTACACAACAGTCCTCGATGGGACCCACAGAACAGATATATATACAACAGCGACTCATCGAGTCAAGAATACAGATATACAATACAAAGATCCAAATCACCTTGAAAACGATAGAGCGTCCGGCTACGGACAAGATGCAAATGGGGCTAAGAGCCTTGAAAAATAACCAATAACGTCCATAACCCTGCCCAGGCCAAGCCGGAAGGGTAACCCTGCTAACGACGACAGTCTCAAACCTGCTAAACCAAAAGGGGTGCCAACAAAGGGCAAAGGAAAAAGAGAAGCGTCAGTACTGAGGCCAGTACATGGCGAGGCTAGAATTCGGCGGTCCTCGCCTACACAAGTATGGTGGGCTGAAGCGGCAGCGCAGCGACACTAAACAACCTATAGAGACATGGTACAACTGGCGGCTATCAGAGAGGGGTAAGAAAGAACTATTCGGATCCAACCTGATACTAACACCAGACAAACCCATCCTGGTATTTCCCCCTCGAGAACAAACGAGGAAGTTGGACCAAGGAACTCAAACAGTTGGCAATTTTACTCATTCCGTTTTAGTTGCAGAACTTACTAATCAGATATAGCTAGCAGGAGTCATCTTGATGCATAAGTAGTGGGCAGTTTTAATTACCATGTCATTGTAGTTGGAACATTTACTAGTCAGATATAATTATCCTGAGGAATCCCAAACCCAACAGTTGTTGACACTTTTATCACATTCCATTGTAGTTGCAATACTTACTAGGCAGATATAGTATGTCACAAAACAACCCAGATCCACCAGTTGTCGGCATTTTTAATATCCATTCCGTTAAAGTTGAACCTGATTACTAGTCCTATATTAAGTTAAATTTATAGCACTACTTTAGTTATGCTTGTCTATGATCGAGATATTGTGCTCCAAGTCGTCCATAAGCGCGGACACGGCTTTCAGAAAGTTTTACCCTGCAGGGGTGCACAAATAGCAACACACACTCGATCAACCCCGGAAAAACCAACTCAAAACCCAATGAGGCATTCACGACAAAGTGATCACAGGATTCAGAAATATTTCAGGGGGCAACCCAACTAAGCTACCTGCAACGAAGTTGGCCGGCTCCGGAACGGACCCAGGGTTTGTGTGGACGGCTGTAAACGACTGGGAACCTGAAAGTGTGACTGGGCTTGTCGATACAGCGAAAATGTGTCACGATCCTAAACAGTACAGGTGCTCCACGCACAATCGTAAATAAAGGTAAAGCATGGCATAAGTACAAGATAGTAATAAAATCCCAAACTAGTTTGTGGCCCCAAGAAATAGAAATGAATCAAGCTCTGGCTCGGGGGTCCATAAGGCCTCCCGGATGTGGATAGTGCGAATAGTCAAGGAACATGTATCAAGTACTCGGGGTCCCACGGGACACAAGTGAGCGTGGAAGAACCAAATAACATCTATTGCCCACCGATGCCTCTACATTAGTTATATCTAGCATTTTAATAGTTGTATTTAAAGTCATGATCCTCTCCACCCATAAGCATCTCCACCAATAACCATCTGCCCGCATACCAACATCGGTGGTACTCGACGACACGAGATCGCACCTGAGCAAGCAACTACGACTCGAAGGCCAGCTATCTACCAAACACGGTAATAGGAGGTGTCCAAGGCAATATAGAGGCTGCACGGAATATATCGGGTACGGAACTAAAGCATCGCGACACGGATAGCAATAGATCAACAGGAGGAAATAAAGACTATAAATGCAAAATAGGTAGAAAAGGGAGAGATGCTCGCCTGGGAAACACTGCCGACGGATCATATCCGGAGAACTTGTCGATACTCGCATCAACTCATTGGCCTAATCCGCGAAGAAGCAAACACTGGAAGAAACACCGGATGCAATATTTAATACTACGGCAGAAGATCCAGCATGATTATGATATGATGCAGATGCGGTGCAATTAGGCAGTATTAAGCGGAACCGGGGTCCCGTCAATTAATTATATGGTTCAAGTTATTTATCTACCCCGCAAATTAAATGTTGTCTTAACAAGACAAAACATGGCATCGGTTCGCTGCACAAATTTAAATGGAGTCCGGAGTAAGACTAGAATAGCCCGCATATAGACTCCATATTTAATTATGAGGTGAATCGGCATAATGCCCCCATACCCACAAATATGTATGCAAGCATGAACAACTTATTATGCGACAGTTGATAATGTCATATTATAAAAATATAGGCTTAGGGTCACACATCTGGGTTCGGAAGATCTTGGGTTCCAGGGGTTCTGGGTTCGGGTCTCAGGGTTCGACGGGGATCGGTTCGACGGGATCGCTCTCGGACACGGGAAGGAGAGCTTGGCGTTCCGGGAAGAAGGACTTGGCGTTCCGGTGGCGATCTTGGTGGTCTTCGGATCCGGGTTTCGTATCCGGGCAGGAGGTCTTGTCGGGATCCTCGGGTTCCACTTCAGGTCTCGGCCATCGGACTCGTGCGGACGATCTTGTCGTACACGTCGAAGAACTCGGGTTCAGGGTCGGGTGTCGGTGGAGTACTTGATGTTCCACGTAGAAGATCTTCGGGTTCGTGTAGTAGATCTTGGCGTTCCGTGACGAAGGTGTTGGTGGTTCCGACTTCATTTGTCGATGTCGGGCTTGGGTTGCGGTGCTCGGGTCTCCGGGGTCGAACTTGCCAAAGCAACACTTGTAGCTGCGGGATGGTCTCGGCAGGGAACATTTTGTCATCGGCACGGTTCTCAGAAGTGTCCTTCAGGTGGCACTACACCACTCAACTCACCACCATCTCACTGCACATCGCACCACCTCGAGCACCAGGGAGGACCAGCAGCAGCAAGGTCGACACAAAACCGATAAACGCATGAACTTGGACCGAGGAGCTCGGACGTCTACAAGCCAGGGTCCTCACAGAGGACGCAGAGACGAGGTGGTCCGGGTGGAGCTTGCGTGAGCGCGTGGAGGACGATGAGGCGCGGCGACCGGGCGCAACACGGGGTAGAGGAGACGAGGGGCGCCCCTGGCGGCAGACAGAGGAGGCCCGACTAGGCCGGCTCGTAGAGGTGGGCGCGGCCGAGTGGCGCCAGCTCGAGGAGGAGGACGTCGCGGCCAGCGACACTGTAGGGGGCGTCGAAGAGCACGACAGGGACTCACGATGGCGGGCCGATGCGAAGGAGAGAGATGCACGACAGGGTTCGGGGCGTTGAGGCGACGGCGACGAGCTCGGGGTGCGCGCGCCACGCGGCCGGAGAAGGGAGCAGGGAAACACGGGGCTGGGGCGGAGGTAGAAGATGGCGGCGGCCAGGCGCTTGCGGCGGCGGCGGTTGGTGAGCGGAGGGAGGGGATTTGCTGGCGGCGGCGGCCCGGGGAGGAAGGAGGTGAGTCGGGGCCCGCTGCTTGCCGGTGGGAGGCGAGGAAGGCGGCGGGGTGAGCAGAGTGAGACGGAGGGCGCGGGCACCGTCGGGGCGACGCGGCTCGGTGGCGGAGGCCGGCGCCGGTGAGGGGAGGAGCGGCGGCGGGGGGGCCTGCAGATGGAGGGCGGGGCCGATGTGCCCTGCAGGGGTTGGGTCGCGATGTGGATGCGAGACGGGGGAGGCGTGCGATTGGGCGAGGGGAGCTGGCAGGTGGCGTTGTCGGTGGAAAAGGTGGTGGGGCGGGACTGATGGCGATGGGGTGGCCGGGCCACTGCCCGCGGGGCTAGGGAAGGCCTGGTCGGGGCGCAGGTAGTGGGCCAGGTGGAGATGGCAGGTGGGGTGAAGCAGGGCTAGGGATAAGGTGGCGCGCGGCGGCAGGTTGGGTGGGTCGGTGGAAAGGAGGGGAGGACAGGAGGTGGCCCGCGGGTGGGGCCGGCCACGCGGTTGGGTGCGGTGCTGTGGCGGAGGTATGCGCGTGGTGTGTGTGGCGATGTGGTGGGAGGCAGGGGTGGCCAGAAGGTGAGGTGGCGGGATGGGATAGGACGGGGTGAGGTGGAGGGGGGCTGGGGTAGGATAGGGTTGGGTAGATTAGGGATTTTGGAGGTGGCCGGCCATGCTTTCGGGCCTGGCGGGCTGCCTCCTAAAAACAACTAGAAAATTTTATTTAATTAAAACGGGGTTTTTGCAAACTGTATTTAGACAAACCAAAATATTCCGGCGGCCCGGGTTTTGTATTTGAATAACGGCTAGGTATTTAGAAAACAGAAATAGGGTTTTTCGAAAATAGTTTCAGACAACAAATGCATGATGATGACGATGCTCAAATGCAATGTGGCATGATGACATGAGCATGCGGTCATGATGATGCAATGCACAAAAACAACGCGATTTTCTAGTAGTGGTTTTTGCGGGGCGCCACGAACTAGAGTTGAATGCTAAGTTTTTTCTACGCCAAGATATGTGATGCTACATTGCCAATTTCAACGCCAGAGGGGCTATAGTTGGCAAAGGTGTTAGATTTTGTTAAATCTATTCAATTTCTTTAATTTTAAAATGTACTTATCTATGAGCTACTTTTGAACAATTGGAAGCATGTCATTGCCCAATCTGTAAAATCTCTCATTCTGCACAAAATAATACAACTAGATCAGATGAACTTAGATCTCGAGAAGATCAACCGGCTATTCATATCTTGATGTATAGTTGTGGAACCAACGGTTGTACTCCAAATCATAAAGGCCGTTCAAAATTTTGATACTATATAGGTCTAGCTCAACACATCATTTTCTCATATAAATTTTGATCAATTCCGAGACCCATGTGCACAGACTACTTTTCACCGGTTACCAAGGCCGATATATAGGTATATTTCTGTCTTGAATTCGTGGTCAGCTTCTATCTTCACGAATTTTTTATAAGGAGCATATATGAATATCGTGAAGATACCAATTACACCAGCCTTTGCAATAACACATTCCCCTATCGGTATTACGGATACACATAGTCGAAAAAAGAAAAAATAATTACAAAAAAAGAAAAATCCCACTACATCGATCAGATCCTTAGTAGCAGCGAAACAAACACCACTAAAACAACACCAGAAGCCCAACCCCTCGAAAAACGACACCTCTAAGAAAGAAATAGTGTACAAGCGACGTCGTCGTCCAAAGATCCTAGGTTTTCACCTTGGAGAAAGTTCTCGCTCGCAAAATAATGCCTTCTACAATACCACAGCCAGGCACAAATGAAGGCCAGACCTTGGGTTTTCACCCTGTAAGGTAAGACTGTGAACTTCTCATGCGTTGTCACCCCCACTAAAAGTCAATGCTGCAATTCCCAGATCACCAAGCTAGTCCCTCATCGTCATAAAGACAGAAACCACCATCGCTAGTCCTCATATCCCGGCTTTTATGACATTCTCCGCATCTGACTTCACCATGGATCATTAAAGACATGTCTCATGATGGTAACACACTGTAGAGCTTCGCAATGCTCCCTCTGAAACCAAACGGTCAGAAACAATATGGGTGCACCCGACTTAATCCCATCCGATCTAGCAATCTCCAGGCATGAGGCGCCCATGGCAATTCGCCAGCGAAACCTTCCGTAACTCGACGGTCCAGCCAAAACGACAAGGGCATGCATCTAGTAGATCTTCGTCTTCGCGTTGGAGAAATCCTAGGACCACCACCTTTATTCGAAGCCAGGACAGCAACCCCCACGCAACCAGCCTTCGTCGGATGCTTGAGTCACCGGAAGAAGTCGACAGATCGAGGCGACCCTGGTCGCCACGCCCTCACGCAACACAACGCGTAGCACTACGGGGAGAAGGGGATCTGGCCATGGTAGCCACAAGCGCCGCAGCAGTGGCCTCTATCCCTTGGGCCCAGACTGCCGCCGCGCGCCGCCGTCCAGCATCGCTCCACATCCACAACACCTCGCGAAAGCGCCGGATCGGAAACCGCGTCGAATCCCTGCGCCACTCTCCTCTCCACGCGAAAAAGAAGAGTAGAAGGAGCCGTACTTGCCTTCACCGCCGATTGACGGCGGAGGCCAAGAGATCCCGGCGGCGGCGCCTAGGTTTTTGTGGAGGATGGGGTCACCCCAGGACCGCCTGCGCGAGCGACCCGGGGCGTTTTTTTGCCACTTTGCTAATGACAGGAATACCTATCTTCACCGTCGTAAGAACCATTTCTGCTTCTTGCCCTATATTTTCCGTAGTAATCTCAAAAGTTCGCACCTTTTTACGACCAAAAAAAATACACTAGAAATATGTGGTGAGCAACAAACCGGAAGGCTAAAAGTCATTCCTAGTGTGCCTGAGTCGAAGCCTCCTTTTTGTGAGATGGAGATGCCAGTACCAATTTGGCACAAGCTTCCAACGGGTTGCTGCTGCCCAGAAGCTTCACATGAACATCAGCCAGATCAGCTCCAGTGCTTGTGTTGACCAGATTTTTGTCTGAAAGTATTCTTTTGACCAGATTATCCTACCCTGGTGCGCTATAAATACCTCCATGGCCACCCATGTCGCTCCATCTCAACCCATCACTTGCACTTGGTTACATCGACAAGATTGCATACAGCACCAGAATCTGAAAATCTCGATTTTTCTTGAGAATTTAACTAGCTCCTCATCCTCATCATCACCATGGTTGTGCCGGTGATCGACTTCTCGAAGCTGGACGGCATCGAGAGGGCCGAGACCATGGCGCAGATCGCCGACGGGTGCGAGAACTGGGGGTTCTTCCAGCTGGTGAACCACGGCATCCCGCTGGAGCTCCTCGACCGCGTCAAGAAGGTGTGCTCCGAGAGCTACCGGCTCCGGGAGGCGGCGTTCCGGGTGTCGGAGCCGGTGCAGACGCTGGAGGCGCTGGTGGAGGCAGAGCGGCGCGGCGAGACGGTGGCGCCGGTGGACGACATGGACTGGGAGGACATCTTCTACCTGCACGACGACAACCAGTGGCCCTCCGACCCGCCGGCGTTCAAGGAGACCATGCGCGAGTACCGCGCCGAGCTCAAGAAGCTGGCGGAGCGGGTGATGGAGGCCATGGACGAGAACCTGGGGCTCGACAAGGGCCGCATGAAGGCGGCCTTCACCTCCGACGGCCTCCACGCGCCCTTCTTCGGCACCAAGGTCAGCCACTACCCGCCGTGCCCGCGCCCGGACCTCGTCACGGGCCTCCGCGCGCACACCGACGCCGGCGGCGTGATCCTGCTCTTCCAGGACGACAAGGTCGGCGGGCTGGAGGTGCTCAAGGACGGCGAGTGGCTGGACGTGCAGCCCCTGGCCGACGCCATCGTGGTGAACACGGGCGACCAGGTGGAGGTGCTGAGCAACGGGCGGTACCGCAGCGCGTGGCACCGTGTCCTGCCCATGCGCAACGGCAACCGCCGCTCCATCGCGTCCTTCTACAACCCGGCGTTCGAGGCGGCCATCTCGCCGGCTGTGGCCGAGGGCGGCGCCGCCGCGGCGTACCCGGAGTTCGTGTTCGGAGACTACATGGACGTGTACAGCAATCACAAGTTTGAGGCCAAGGAGCCAAGGTTCGAGGCCGTCAAGGCGCCCAAGACAGCTCAAGCTTAATCAAGGAGAGCTTAATTAAAGGAAAATATTTATTTATTACTTCGATATCACTTATGCATATATATATATATATATATATATATATATATATATATATATGGGCCATCTCATAGAAAAAGTTCCATATTTTGTGAGTGAGAGAATACTTGAACATTTCATTTCTTGTGTTTTTTGTATATATAAATGCATTTTATTATAGATATAGTGGCCGAATGGTTTGTACTACTACCTTCTCTGTCCATTAAATACAATCTTTTGTAAATTGAAGAATTCTATACACTAAAACGTGCCTAATATATACGAATTTAGATAAGTCTAACTCACTTATTTCGGGAAGAAGGGAGTATTCTGAAATTGGCAGAAACATTTACAGTTGCAAGGCGCATTTTCATCCTAAAACAAAAGGTATTATTCATTTAGGCCAATGTTGCTGGCTTAGAAGAAAATTGGAAAAGATGACACTTAGAAATAATCTTTTACATAATATGTTATCTGCTACTATTTCTTTAAGCAAAAAAAAACATTGGATGAGAAAAAAAGGTGTCGGCAGCGATGCTAAATTAGCATTTTTGTTGTTCCAAAATTAAAGAAATATTTAGCCAAAACCGGTCTCTTTGCACCACAATTTTGGTAAGCTGATTCCGATGCCTGCTCGAAAAAATGATGCTAGAACAATTAAGGAAGCGAGCCTCAGCTGGTAGGGGCCTGGGTGTATGCGATAAATAGAGATTAGATGGATGTATATATAGCTGTGCGAGTATATATACACCGTACAAAGATCATTACAAATCAAATTAGGATTGTAGGGAGACGTATCCTGTCTCTATACCGTTATAATAAATGTATATGCAATACTCTAACATTTCCGCAGTCGTAGCGGTAGCGTCGTGAACAACTAGAACGTTGCAGACGATTAGACTGGAGATAAATCAAATTAGCATCCAGTAGGCTGACATCCCCTTGTAGTCCGAGCAGGAACATTGTGGACGGTGTCGTGGCACGGTAGTTTGGACTGTAGAGGAAGCTGGTGAGATGCTCAAGTGAGGTGATAGCCGTTATGCCGATGTCGAGGGAGCCAAGAGTGTGGGACAGTGCAATGGTCGATGTAGCCGTGCAAGGGGTCGCCGTGGTAGGAGATACCAGTGTCGAGGTAGCCGCACGTGAAGCCGCATGCGCATAGTGCGCGAGATTGATGACAGAGACGCGTCGAGGCAGTCGTCGAGGGTGTCGATGCCGGAGCTGATGCAGTCCAAGCCGTTGAGGACGAGGTGTGGCCATAGTTTTGTCAGAACTAGACACACATCACTAACGAATGCATCCATTGGTTTTTCCAGAACCAAGGATACAAAGAAGAACTCGTCGGTGACACGATCGAGAAAGTCGTAGAGGTCGATGCCAAAGAAGATGTTCTCAATGATGTTGTAGACGAGACGTCGATCTGAGTTTGCCAGACTCAGGAACACGTCGGGGACAAAGGCACGTACCGGGCGTGCGAGGGTAGGGACCCTCATGAACCTGTGCGGCAATGTCGTAGGACGAGATGACTATGGCGACGAGGTCATTGTGGATGAAGATGTAGAAGGCGGCAAAACCAGCGGTGACCCGGAGTGGTCATGCTGGACGCCTAGGGAGGCGCGAATGCGGTACTCGATGTATGCGAAGAAGAACCCGACGGAGTGACGAAGACCATGTGCGGATGTAGGCGACCCACACCGTGGGAGGTGGAGATGGCCTGGGTCATGAGTGCGCAGGGACGGCGATGTAGACTACGTGCAGCGACTCTTCAACCTGATGGGGCGGCAGAGCTGCATGGCGCGAGTCGAGGCAACGACTGGAGGCTACCGGCACATACACGCTTGTGAGGCGCGTTGGAATCCAGTAGGTGAGGACTAATGTCGCGGCATTGCAACCCGAAGGTGCGACCCAGTGGCATCCCGTAGGTCGATTGGTGGTAGGCCCGTGCTCAGGGACCTGCTTGGCGTAGACAGGCGCGGGATCAGTTGATCAGACCGATGGTGCGTCGTATGCTCCATGGTATGGACGACTTGTAGATCAGAGTCGATATCAGCGTTGCGGTGAAGTCCTGGACGATGACGACGAAGACGATCCAAGGAGGACAGTCGCGACAGCCTACAAAGGAAGGCGTAGCAGCCAACCAAGGTACACGGTAGCCTGCCGAGGCAGGCACGTCAGTGGAGGAGGCAGGCGCACGTGCACGGTGTAGATCGTTGATGCCGACGGTCGGAGTAGAGGCGCGGCCATGACAACGGCGGTGGGCGACTCAATCCGATCTATGATCGGCGAACCAACAAAGAAAACCGGCCAAGCGACTGGCGGAGAGAAAAACCGACCTAGAGATCGGAAAAAAATACTCATTAGGGCATCTGATCGAGGATCGGCGGACTAGCCCTGCTAAGGATCACGCGACCCCCGGCGGAGCTCATGGAGATCGATCCCCCGGGAGCGGCGTGGTGGAAGTGTGTCGGTGGCGGCTAGGTTTTAGGATCGGTTTAGATTGATACCATGTAGAACGATAAAGAGAGACTTGCGGAATATGATGGATGTATTATTGAGCCTCATGAGCGAATATATATAGTCATACAGGGGATCATCTTAGAGCACAAGTCTAAGTTAGGATTATATAAAGACGTATCATATCTCTATCCTATACTATCATAATAAACGTATACGCGATACTCTAACACTAGGTTCAAATCCCCATGTATACGGATTTAGATATCTCATTTATATTCGATGACCATATCTTCCGGTACTCGTGCAATTTATCCTCGGAACCATCCTTGGTGCTTTACCAAGATAAAAGATTTTGCATGTGTGCATCTCTAGTTGGTGTACAGGAAGTGAAGTTCTCTCCCAAATTTTAAGAGATTACTTGCAGTCTACCACATCATCTAGCCTCATAGGGAAATATCTGTAGTCCACAACACATGCATCCATCCATAGCAAAGATTAGACGTTCCTCCGTAAGGAGTGTCATGCTTTGCTATTGTTGAGGGATACAAATCTCCTCATGGGCCCCTCCTCCCCCAAGCGTTTCTGAAGGTGCCCCCAACACTAGAACTCCCCCTCCCCGAGACGGAGGGCAGGAGAGGTGGTCCACGGTAGCGCTCCATGGACGGAGTGGTGACGTGGAGGTGCTGCCGCGCTAGCGAGCCATGGTACTCAGATTTGATATGGGCCTCAAGGCCCGATCAGGGCTAGTGCGGACACAGGGCTACCTTCTCCTCTAAGGCTAGTCGGATAGGGAGATGACTCGAGGCGTGGGGCTCTACTGGTATTGCGAATAAAGGTGGCAGTCTTAGTGTTCTTTGCGCAGCAAGGAAAAGTCTGTGTGATGAGTCCTCCTTGATTTGGTCGTCGACATGTTCTAGAACTTCTGTCGAGATCTTCACGGATTAGTGCATGATGCCCCTGGATATCTGGATCTGATTGTCATGTGCATCCATATTAGCTAGTTGTTCGACGCGTGTAGAGTGAAGCTTCGTTGTATGTTGGATTTGAGGATCAATAATGGCGGAGGAGGTTTTGGAGGCGATAAAGACTTTGCTTCACAAGCTAGTGTCCAGAATCTGCTTGTGTGACTTTCCCAACCATTTCGGATATGGTACCTATGAGCCTGGTGTTTGCTGACTTGCAGGAGAAGCCTGAGAAAGTGGGGGCGACAACATTGGACGATTTTAAGGGCGTGATTGGTAGACCACGCCACTTGCAAATAGGCCTGCCAGCTGCAAAAACGGGCTGATTGCCAGCGCACGTCAAAGCAGCGCTCAGCCAGACCCAACGACAACATCCAAATCGGCCATTTTCCTAGAGTGAGGCTCGCTAACCTCTCCCAATTAGCACAACTTGTTTCGGTTCAAATAAATTTGTACATGAAAAACATGCCCATCAACGATGTGATTTTATTCTGACCGTTGGCAACGAGTTTCGTGAACTGTATCTTCTCAGATTTGAGGTCAAAGTTGGAGATTTTTTGGACGAATTTTGTCCGATTTTTCACACTCGATCGACCGTTAGAAGTTTCCTTTGAGGAGTAGCTTCACCTCGCCGCTGTGCACAACTCGTGTGTTGCAAGTTTTTGATTCGGTGATCATAGACAATTCTCCCTCTATACTGTGAGGCTCACATAGGTGTATGAAGGTTGCTTGGTTCATTTTTAGATTCAGGTTCAGTTTCACTTTGCTTGGTTCAGGTTCTATTGCAGGTTGCTTAAGCACTGCACCAATGACCAGGAAGCTGGGGACAACCGGCTTTGGCTCGACGCCGAGGTCGACCTCGAGTTAGTACCATGAGAAACTACACCGATGTCCACTCCATGAACCGGAGCATCGTTGTTGCACGCCGTAGGGAACCATGGCACCACAGCGGCATTCTTAGATGCCCCGTCACCCCAACGATGTTCTACTTCCCGACCGTCTCCACCGTGCTATTGACCATGGCGGGTAGCTGTGGTGGTGTGAGATAAGTGTTTTTAGTCTTGGATTAGTGTGGTTGTTGATGCGTCACTTAACTATACAGCCAACCAATCAAAGTGGTACCTGCACTACAAATGATGCGACCCTAGGTACCAAACAAAATGCACAACATGGCTCTAGTGTCTATGTGGCCATGTTCCCTAGGGCCTGCCCCCAGGGAGCTCGGAATTTGGCTCAGGCTGACAATCCTGCCCTAAGTTTGGTAGTGTTCCTTGAGTATCAGGTCTTGACTTTCAGGAGAAAACCTAAGGTCTAACCTTCATTAGTTATGTCTGTCAATGGAGTTCAGACTTTTTTCGGGTAAAAACCTAAACTCTTGAACCGGATGATGATGCTTGTGCATTGTTACTTTCTTAGAGATTTGTATTTCGGGTAATGTTTTTGGCGGTGGTCTTTGAGCTGCTACTACGAAGAGTTGGTCATTGTTGATGAGTGTATATTTGCATCATATTTTATATTAGGGATTTCTATTTTCGTACCATCGGTTCGTTAGTTGTACCCAGTTTTTCCCAGCCGCTTAGTTTTTCCTCACTTTTTCCTTCCCTCCATTCCGAAACCCTCACATGCGCTCGGACGGGGGGATGCCGTCAGGTCAAAGGCTTGACCGTTACATGCTAACCGGTGGGACCTCATTGAGGCGGGTCCTGCGTTGAGCGTTACGTTATGTCGCCTCGACCGTTACATGCTGACAGGTGGGGCCATGATACATGGCGGATCATCCATCCGTCTCTCGCTAACTTGTGGGTCCCGTTTTTCCTGATTGTGTGGTTAGTGCAGCCAATGACAAATGGGGCCGTTCTAGGGGGCCGTTGAAGCCAATGAACTATGGGGCCGCTATGTGGAGCCATTCTGTGGGGCCTTCGTAGCCAACAACCGATGGGGCCATCATGTGGGCTGGTGGGGGATTTGCATATTTTCTACGTTTTACTTTGCAACTTGCATATTTGCCTTTTTGTGTCAATGACATGTGGTGGTCATGTGGCAAATATGCAAATTTCAAAGAAAAAGTTTGGGAGATATGCAAAATTGGCAAATATGAAGTAATTGACAGGTGGGGTCGTCGACTCTCTCTCTCTCTCTCTCATCCGCTCCAAGCCCCCAGCCATAAGCAGCTCCTATCCATAGGCAGACATAGCAGCCATCGTCGGCGCGTCGGCGCATCGTTGGATCTGTCCTACAGCGGTATCGGACGGACTGCCGCGCTGCACCTCAACCACGGCTCCGGCACCTATTTCGTTTGCACGCATTGTATGTTGATGCAGTACCGACCGCAGGCAGGTCCACTGCCCATGACGACCGGGATTTGGTTCCGCCGCCATAGCTCGACGAACAGTCAGAGCAATTGCTAGTAGTGCTTGTTAAGATCTCCGTTCCTGCTCCGCCCAGCTTAATCAATTCGGTTCCTGTAATTTCCTCGATACTGTAGGTGCAAATTAGTCCTCAATGTCTGGTCGCAGCGTGTACATCGGCGAGGGTGGGGAAACGATCATGTCGTGGACACATTCTCCTTCTCCTACCACGTAGGAAGTGCATGTAGCTCCTTCTCTTTGTACTACCATTGAATTTGAAGTGCTGACATGGCATGTCAGACTGATTCCAATTTGGGTTGTTTTGGGATTGTTACAGTGTGCTATACAGGCTGATGATCCATGGTACATTGCATACCAAGATGAATCAACTCAGTGGTCTAGCCATAGGATGGATTTGGAGGATATGGTTGCCAAGTTAGGTGATGAATTGGCCCATAAAAACCTGTTGATATTCGAGCTGAAGCGTACTGTCGAGAAAGAACTCGGAGCTTATTCACAAAGAGAAGTTGACACCTAAGGTTGATCTTGCCGTATCTGATCAAGGCGTAGAAAATCTAAAACATGAACTTCAAGTGAAGAGGGGGGTGGGATAGTAGATTCATGTGGGCAGTTTTAATAGTCGTCATCCGTGTCCTAGCAGTTACAGTATGCGGTTGTGCTGAAGGGTGGCACGTGTAATGATTAGTTGAATAGATAGCTAATTTAGAGAGTAGAATTGTTATTCAATGGATGGTGATGGGTTCGTAGCATGGAAAACAAAAAATTTCTACTGCAAGAACGAACAAAACCCAGATCTAATCTAGATAAAAGCCAAGATCTAATCTATTAGACATGAGAAACGAGATAGATAGGAACTAACCCTCGTAGATCCGAAAGCGTTAACGAGATTAGATCTCGTGGTTGATGTAGTCGATCACTTGCCGATCTCAAGATCGTGTGGACGATCCTTCCGGCGTCACGTTCCGGCAGCGCTCCCGCAGTCGGTCAAGTTGACGATCCTTCCGGCGCCGCGTTTCGGCAGCGCTTCCGCAGTCGGTCACACGTGCAGAGTCGAAGCAGACCTTCCTCTCCCCGTTCCAGCGAGCAGCGGAGGTAGTAGATCTTCTCCACGGAATCCCAGCAGCACGACGACGTGGTGGTGGTGGTGGAGTAGAGAATTCTGCAGGGCTTCGCCTATGCATGTGCAGAAGAAAGGAGGAGGAGAGAGGCAGCGGAGATTGGGTGTTGTGTGAGAGAGGGCTAGGAGGGGGCGCCCCTGCCCTTCTATTTAAGGGGGGGCGCCTGGGGAGGGGGAGTCCTTGTAGGACTCCCCTCCTATGGCCGGCGGTGGGAAGGGGGGAGGAGTCCTCCTCCCCCACGAATCCGTGTCTTGCCCCACCAGGACTCCTTTGATCCTTTCTTGGTTTTCAAGCAAACTCCAAGAAATCCTCTAGAACCTTCCAGAACATTCCAAAACCTTCTAGAATCTCCATACAAACACTCCGGAACATTTCCTAACTCAGAAAATGATCTCCTATATATGAATCTTTCAAAAATCCATTCTTTAGTAATCTTTTAGTGTAGTAAACATTTTACTTACATCTTCTATTCATCCTTATCATGACAACTTTCATGATCAAGATACTATAGCTTATAAAGGTGAATTGCGAGTATAATGTTTCTTTTTCAAAACCTTTTGGAGGATTAGAACGACTACCGTCTCCAACCTTCACAAATTCTCATCAAATATGAGGACGTATACTCTATCATGTTGTAACCAACACATTGTTTTAGATATCGCAATACCTTTCACATATGATGGTTTCTGAAACATTGCTTTCAGCTCTTACATAAACTTGATATTAAAAACAATCTTTTGAGTATCAAGAATCATGGAGGAAAACATGATACATTAGATACTAACACTGGAATTGTTACTCTTGATTTAATACTACTTATTAAACTTCATGGAGCAAATAGAGTTTGCTGAAAGTTTGCAATAGGACTTATAAACTTTAAATTGACATTCAATACGATACCAGTTCGTAAAGTAAATATCCAGAATTTCTATAGTTCTACTATCTCAACTATGACTAAGCTTAAGGAGGTGAACGGATGCCAATGACTACAACAAACTATGCAAATTCACTTTGATTGTGTTTATGATAAATTGAGTTCTACTAATCCAAATTACAAATGAACTCCCACTCAAAACAACATCCCTCGAGTTGTTTTAGTGATTACACGAACCAAATCCACTACACGAAGTCCGATCATCACGTGAGATGATGTAGCTTTAAAGGCGAACAATCAACATGTTCATCATATCATCCATATGACTCATGCTTTACCTTTCGGTATTCCGTGTTCCGAGACCATGTTTGTACATGCTAGGCTCGTCAAGGTTAACCTTAGTTTCCGCATGTGCAAATCTGGATTGCACCCGTTGTATGCACACGTAGAGTCTATCACACCCGATCATCACGAGATGCTTCGAAACGACGAGTCTTAGCAATGGTGCCAACTAAGGATGAACACTTTATTACTTGATATTTAGTGAGAGGGATCATCTTATAATGCTACCGTCACGATCTAAGCAATAGAAGATGCATAAAGGATTAACATCACAGGCAATTCATAATAAGTGTGATATGATATGGCCCTTTCTTCTTGCGCCTTTGATCTCCATCTCCAAAGCACGAACATGATCTCCATCACCACCAGCATTGTGTCAAGGTCAGTGGCGCCGCTTCATGGTTGTCCATCATCACTAGCAACTATTACAACTACTTGGAATAAAGCTATTACAAGATGAATAGACACGCAGGTCTTAACAGAATTAAAGACAACCATTAGGCTCCTGTCGGTTGCCATATTACAACAAGGATCATTGCATACATCAAATATAATCACAATCACATGATGGTCATATCACATCACAAAACCCCTACAAAAACAAGTTAGACGCCTCTAATTTTCTTTGCATGTTTTACGTGGTTTGGGGCTTTCGAACAATAACGGATCTTACCTACGAAACTGAACAACAACGTTGATACAAGTGTTGTCAGATGCTCATTGTAAATTGAATCTTAACTATGGTGGGAGAGACAGACACCCGCAAAGCCACTTGTGCAAAGCAAGTTGCACGTCAAGCGTGGAGCAAGTCTCATGTGCGATGACATGTAATGTTAGCCCGAGCCGCTTCATCCCACCATGCCGCAGGATGCAAAGTACACGCTAAGACACCGACAACAAAAGCATCAATGCCCACAAAAACATTGTGTTCTACTCGTGCAACAGATCTACGCATAGATACGGCTCTGATACCACTGATGGGTTCGTAGCATGGAAAACAAAAAATTTCTACCGCAAGAACGAACAAAACCCAGATCTAATCTAGATAAAAGCCAAGATCTAATCTATTAGACATGAGCAACGAGATAGATAGGAACTAACCCTCGTAGATCCGAAAGCGTTAACGAGATTAGATCTCGTGGTTGATGTAGTCGATCACTTGCCGATCTCAAGATCGTGTGGACGATCCTTCCGGCGTCGCGTTCCGGCAGCGCTCCCGCAGTCGGTCAAGTTGACGATCCTTCCGGCGCCGCGTTTCGGTAGCGCTTCCGCAGTCGGTCACACATGCGGAGTCGAAGCAGACCTTCCTCTCCCCGTTCCATCGAGCAGCGGAGGTAGTAGATCTTCTCCACGAAATCCCAGCAGCACGACGACGTGGTGGTGGTGGTGGAGTAGAGAATTCTGCAGGGCTTCGCCTATGCCTGTGCAGAAGAAAGGAGGAGGAGAGAGGCGGCGGAGATTGGGTGTTGTGTGAGAGAGGGCTAGGAGGGGGCGCCCCTGCCCTTCTATTTAAGGGGGGGCGCCTGGGGAGGGGGAGTCCTTGTAGGACTCCCCTCCTATGGCCGGCGGTGGGAAGGAGGGAGGAGTCCTCCTCCCCCACGAATCCGTGTCTTGCCCCACCAGGACTCCTTTGATCCTTTCTTGGTTTTCAAGCAAACTCCAAGAAATCCTCTAGAACCTTCCAGAACATTCCGAAACCTTCTAGAATCTCCATACAAACACTCCGAAACATTTCCTAACTCAGAAAATGATCTCCTATATATGAATCTTATTCTCCGGACCATTCCGGATCTCCTCGTGATGTCCCGGATCCAATCCGAGACTCCGAACAACATTCGGTCTCCAACGCACATTCCATATCTACTTAAAACAACTTCGAACCTTAAGTGTGTCACCCTACGGTTCGTGAATATGTAGACATGACAAAGACACATCTCCTATCAATAACCATTAGTGGGACCTGGAGATCCATAATGGCTCCCACATACTCAACGATGACTTCGTGATCGATTGAACCACTTACATACGAAACTAATTCCCTTTGTCTCGCGATACTATACTTATCCAAGGTTTGATCGTCGGTATCTCCATACCTAGTTCTACCTCGTTACTGATAAGTACTCTTTACTCGTTCCGTGATATGTCATCCCTTGTGACCTAGTCACATGCTTGCAAGCTAACTAGATGACATTCCACCGAGAGGGCCCAGAGCATATCTATCCGTCATATGGATGGACAAATTCCAATCTTGGTCCATGCGCTTCAACACATACTTTCAGAATACCCAATGACACCTTTATGACCACCCAGTTACGAAGCGGTGTTTGATGTCATCAAAGTATCCATCCGGTGATGGTGATTAACATAACCTCATGGTCGAAGGATTAGGTTACTATGCATTTGAAAGCTTATAGCAATACGAACTAAAATGACTTGATCTTATGCTACGCTTACTATGGGTGTGTGTCCATCATATCATTCTCCTAATGATATAACCTTGTTATTAATCACATCCAATGTCCATGATCAGGAAACCATGATCATCCATTAATCAACAAGCTAGTTTAACAAGAGGCTTACTAGGGACTCTTTTATGTTTACAAAACACACATGTATTAGTGTTTCCTAATAATACAATTATAGCATGGGATGTAAACATTTATCATAAACATAAAGATATAATAATAACCACTTTATTATTGCCGCTTGGGCATATCTCCAACAGTCTCCCACTTGCACTAGAGTCAATAATCTAGTTAAAACTTGTGCATTCAACACCTATGGCTTTCTGGTGTTGTATAGACACTATTGCTAGTGGTAAACATAATCTTCGGATCTGACACTTCTAGGTCCGTGTGTATTTGCATGTCCTTGCGTCTCTACGCATTACTCATTCTCCAATGAGATGGCATTGTATAAATTTGGTCCTTTGGTGAGACCTTTAGTTCCTTCGGCTCAAAATATGTTGATATTATTTTCACACAATATATCTTCATAGTATTAGCCCACTTTGAACCACACCTAGTTTGATAACAAACTACTTAACACAAATGCCCTCCTTTGCTGCTACTATAGCAGTTTATATACTTAGCCTTTTGTTGTAGTATCCGTCACAATGTCTCAACTTTGGAACTCATCCAAATCCATCATGGAACATCCTTTCCATTACATTGTGCTACCCATAGTCTAAATTGAGATAAACTTAACTCGTGACAAAACTAGTATCAATGTAACAATTTACAATGAACTATTTGTCACCACTATATAAATAACATATTCTTAGTTCTTCCAAAGATCATAGGAATATCCTACTATTGTCCAATGATCATCTTATGAGTCATTCTGGTATATGCTCATAACATTTAGAGCATAGGACATATCTGGATGTGTACATCTCAAAGAATGATTGATCAAAAAATTCTTGTGATTTCACCAAGTGTCAAAACACTTGAATCTCGTGTCAACACACTCGAATCTTGATTCAGTCCTTTCCGTACGTCAAGAACCTTTCTTGTTGTTTCCATATTGAACTCATTCAACATCTTATCTATGTACATTTGGCAAAACCATATTAGCGCCTCAATCTATCCATATAGACATTGATGCCTAATTCATGAGTTATGCCTAAGTCTTTCATCGAAATGAAATTCTTAACCTGTGTCAATAAAAGATAAATTATTTCTAATCAACAATATGTCTTTCACATAATGTATTACAAATATGTCTTAGCGCTCCCACTTAATTTCTTGCAAAATGCAAACATCTTCATCGTCTCTGAAGATTCCAACTCCGCGATGCTCACTTAAACCATTGAAGTTTTGCATACTCTTTTAGCATCCTTTGAATTAACAAAACCCTTTGGATCGTGTCATGTACATGTCCTAGGTAACCATTCTATTAGAAGAACTTGTTTTGTTTGTTCAACTACCATATACCAAAATATATGTAGTGGTTGCTACATTAATCCGTCTAGACTAAATATCGCTATGAAAGATCAAATCTTATCATAGTCAATTCATTGAACATTGTCGTAAACTCTTTCCGATATGTCGACTATTTCATAGATTTGAAACATCCATGTCTATTTCTTTATAGATCCAAACACGGCCGATAGGCTTCACGCGTTTCTGGAGGGTCTTCTAAGTTCAGAAACTTGATTTCTCGTGTATGGATACTATCAAGGATTCCTTGACTTCTAGTCATTTTATGGAGTCAGGGCCCATCATCGCTTCTTTGCATGTAGTCGGTTCATCATTGTCAAAACAATAACGACTTGCTTATCAAATCTTACTATTTGATTCTTACCGACCCACACGGTTCTATAGGAACTCTAATCTCCGAGATCACACCTTTTGTAATCACGAGAGCCATGAGCATTGCGGCCGTCACCTGGACACTTTCCGGCGCTGCGCTACTTAGCACATATAGCTAAGGTTGAACAACCTTATCAAAGTTCTATTGTCCTCCCACTTAACTTTTCACGAAAAAGTCCTTCTCAAGAAACTTGACGTTCCAAGTGACAAACTCTTTTGTCCTCGGTGTTATGGAGAAATTCCCAACAAATTCTTTGGGATAACCTACAAAGACGTGCTTATCCGACTTTGGTTGTAAATATTTTACTTATGCATAACATACCAAAATTTAAGAAAAGACAATTTGGGTTTTATCCCAAACCATGACTTATATGGTGTCATTTCAACGGATCACGATGGAGCTCTTTTCAGTGTAAAAGCGGTAGTCACTAAAGCTTTAATCTTTAATATATAATGGCAGTTTTTATAAATGACACCTTTGATCTTACCATGTAAAACAAGGTTTCATTACATATCTCGAACACTCCATACTCCTATGGTGTTTTGGGAAATGTAAATCCATGGAACGATTCCTCAAATCTTAGGTGTTTTGCTAAACTTGTAACTCAAACATCTTTCTTTATGATCCAATCATAAACTCTTTTATTTTCTTGTTACAATGATTTTCCACATCATCTTGAAAGTCTTTGAACATTTTTCAAATGTTTCATACTTCTTCCTTATTGAGTAAGTATATACATATACTCACTCAAATCTTTGGAGAAAGCATATGAAGTTGAAATCCATCGCCCACGACTACACATAATGGACCATATACATCAATATGTACAAATTCCAATCAGTTAGTCGTCCGTTCCTCTTTTGGCCTACGAACGGAGTTTTAATTATCTCTAGGAAAGTATCACAAGCGTCATTTGATCCAAATCAAAGACTCCAAAAATCCATCAACATGGAGTTTCTTCATGTGTCCCTTTCAATATAATTTAAACGGCGATGTCACTTCGCAAGTGATCTTTCAATCATTTGTCTTGCGACATTTTAGCATTAGTTTTATGGTCGTTATTGCTCCAACCAGACTTGTACATCATCCATCTATTATGGAATACCGTAATTATTTGAACAACCTTTTGTCGTCATAATACTTTGATCAAAATAACAATTATTGAAACAAATCTTGAAGGAAAGCTTTGATGTTAACGAGAAACACAACAACCCTTTGTTTGTTTTCGATGAACATCATCACATTTTCTCTTGCTAGTTACTTAGGCCATTGCAGTTCATGAATTGTGTTGTCCTATATGACACTTCATACCAACCAATTCAGTATCCAATACCGGAGAACCACATTGTTTAACAAGCAAGGAATACAACTATAACATGTATATCTTCTATATGCCAAAGCTGAAAACAAAGGATTAAACGTATCGAATGGAAGGAAGTAATAGTTTGCAAAAGTAAACACAAAGCAGTAAACAGTTTATAGATTGTATGTAAAGAAAAGGACCGGGATCCCTAATTCACTAGAGGTGGCTCTCCTTAAGATAGATAACATGCTGGGTGAACAAATTACAGCAGGGCAATTGACAAACACCGAGAAAGCAATACATGCATATACTAATCATCTTTACTCCTTTGAGACTTGATTGGGCATTACAACATTATACATAGACCGCCATCCAACTACATCTATGACTAATAATCCACCTTCAGGTTATCATCCAAGCCCCCTCCAGTATTAAGTTGTAAGCAACAGATTATTGCTTTACGAATTGCGTGTAAAGTAAACAATACGATTGTTCTATGACAAAGGATTGTTGTTTTCTCCCTAGTAGCAACAGTACATCTAGTACCTTAGAGATTTCTGTCATTTCCCCAGATTACCAGAGGCATGAACCCACTATCGAGCATAAATACTAACTCTTGGAGTTGCTAGCATCTACTTGGCCAAGATAGCTACTAACAACGGAAAGCATGCAAGATCTCAAATAACAAAGACATGATAGAATCAATAATCAATCTGAAATAGCATCTCAATATCCATCGGATCCCCGCAAACACAACATGTATGGATTCCAAATAGATGATCTTGATCATGAACGGAGCTCACAAGATCTAAACATGAAAGCACAAAGGAGGAGAAACCAGCCATCTAGCTACTACATGGATCTGTAGTCCAAGGATGAACTACTCACGCATCACACCGGAGGCTTACATGGTGATGAAGAAGGCCTCCAGGGTGAATTCCCCTCTCCGGCAGGGTGCCGGGAAGAGCTTCAGATCCCTCCCGATCTAGGGATGGAGATGACGGCGGCTATAGACTCTTTCGTGGATTTTTGATCGGGTACCTAGGGTTTTCGTCCCGAGGGCAACTTATAGTCGGAAGGGGAGGCCGATGGGGTGCCGGGAGTGGCCACACCACCCCCTGGCGCGGGCCAGGCCTGGCCGCGCGGCCAGGTGGTGTTGTGGCTCCCTGGCCCTTCTTCGTCTCGTATTCTGGCACTTGATCCCTTCTAGAAAAATAGGCACTTTGGCTTTTGTCCCGTCCAATTCCGAGAATATTCATTTTCTGACTTTCCTGGAACCAAAAACAACAGAAAACAGGCAGCTGGCACTGTGGCTCTTGTTAATAGGTTAGTCCAAGAAATCATATGAAAAGTACTCCAAAGTTGGAACAAAACACAAGAAAGTAGATAAAACCAAGCATGGAACATCAAAAATTATAGATACATTTGCAATGTATCAACATCCCCAAGCTTAATTCCTGCTCGTCCTCGAGTAGGTAAGTGATAAAAAGAAATAATAATTTTTGAGGTGACATGCACCATCAAAGACTTGATCAAAATATTTGCAAAACATTCAAAGCTAGGATCATAGTACTTCAATCATAACATGAAAGAAAAAGTTCTAGCAATAAGCAAAGAAACTATGATGCAACATGAAAAGGTACAAACAAAAGATTCATGAATAACATTCTTTGCAAGACGTTTGTTTGTTTCACATAAAGAAAACATAGCATAAAAGTATTCAGCTTGTCCCTCAATAGAGTAGCAAATATAAATGCATAGGACACCTTCAAAGTTCATAAGAGTGACTAGATACAACAGTTTAAAACAAGCAATAACAAGTTATGCATCAATAAACTAGTCTTGGGACAATGCACATAGAACTAAGAATGGCCACTATGCTCTCAAAGTAGGTGCATAAAGATAGAATGTGGAGACTCAATATAATGGTGGAAGAAAGGCCTTTTGTAAAAGGAAGTAGGGATTCAAGTCTCATAAAGAGCTTCCAAGAATTATGGTACTTATAGCTTTCAGATCTCATTGCCCCTAACATAAGCATCTTGAAGTGATTAAGGTTAAAGTGACACAACTAAGAGGATATGCTTGACAAGTTATAAACCGAAATCTCATGCCTCTTACTTACGAAGACCGATCCTCATGCAACTCAACTTTAGTCACGAGTAAGCTCTTGTCATTGTAAGTATATGTGTATCATTAAGAACCGCCAATGGGGTACCCCTTGCACATGATACGGGAGCTTTCCCATAATCAAAATGACAAGGCAAGCAGACAATGAGCATCTCAGCGATCTTTTTATTTGCTATTTGCATAGGTTTTTATTTAGGATGCTTCATAGAGTGCTCATTATGGTGATGCTGCAAGTTTCCACCATGATTAGGCATGGCTTAGGCTAGCGGCCCAGGCGTTTCTCTAACACACATACAAACTCCATGATCTTACAAGTTCCACATTTATTTCACACCGCCGGGATCCGTAAGCAAAAGAACATGATATCAACGGGGTACAAAGTACAAGTGCGATGTTGAAAGCGTTTCCCATGAAACATGGTTCTGCTAATTTAAACTTATAAAGCGCAAGCATATACACAACAAAGAAGGACCCAATGGTTCAAGTTTATTAGAGGCAATAAAGTAAAGTGTGCCATCAAGTTCGTGAGAGCTTTAATCACTAGTTTTCTCATAACAAGTGAAAGGTAAACAAAAGCATGAATATACTTGGAATAGCATAAGCTAGTAGGTAGGTATGGTGGACTCTTTGGAATAACTTGGTCTAGGGAGTTGGATGCATGAGTGTAACTCATACTTGGTGGTGGAGGCTAGCAAAAGACTAGGAGCGACAAACTAAGAGAGAAATAATGGCCATAATCATGCAGAGCGACAAAACATCATTGATCAAAGCATAAAGTGATACTACAAGTTGAAAACTAAAGGATCATTAAGGATATGGTGACTTGAGATAGTCATAACATGGTGTGACCATGTGCCAAGTCAACCCAAATAAAGCATCAAAGGAGAATACCACTATACTATGCTTTAATATGCTAAAACAACGCATGATTCATCCAAGGCACATTAAGCAATCTCAATTGTTTATAACAAGTCATGCTACAGCAAAGAATACTAAGCATAAAACCAAAACAATATCAAGCATGGCATGACAAAGCATAGGCCACAGTCAAAAACAAGCTATTTTTACCACATAAGCATGAACTTTCCTACTCTTTTCCAAACCAATCCAAACTCTTTGCAAACCAAAGTATGAAAGAGGGGGTCCAACAAATTTATTCAGAACAATAAGCAAACCAAGCAAACTAAAAACCAAAACAAAACGAAAAAGAAGACGCTCCAAGAAAGACACAACTGTGCATGAAACAATAAAAATGAAGCGTTTGGAAGAAACCTGAGATTTTTATTGATGAAGAAGGGGGTTCCTTGGGCATCCCCAAGCTTTGACGCTTGTACTTCTTGGATATTTCTTGGGGTGACACGCGTGGCATCCCCAAGCTTGAGCTTTAGTCCATCCTTCATCTCATTACTCATTCCTTCCATACACCTGAATTTTTCCTTCATACAAAACTTCACACAATCTCATTAGCAACATTAGTGCACTTAAGATAAATAAGTCTCAAGGTTCAGTTCTAACACCAAATAAACTTCCATTAGAACACTAGATACTGTAGCACTTCCCTCAAAAAGCTCAATTCCCCAAAGGAACTCAAGAAGGAACTAATAAGAAGCAAATGCAGAAAATGGCAGAAATCTGTCAAAACAGACCAGCAGGTAAAGGCAAATTTTTCGAAGACCTTCTATTGCTCAAATCAAAATGTGTTGAACTAACGAAAGTTATATAACAACCTGGGGCATAAGCACAAAATATTACATCTCAATCCGACGTACAGAGCTCTCTCAGTAATGTTTAAGGTGAAGCATAGAAATCTGTTTCGGGACAGCATCTTTCCCAATCATTACTTCTCTCTCATTAGAGGTTACTCTTTGCACAAAAAGCAAATAAAAAGGATAAGGAGAGGTTATTACAGAGGAAATAAATTCCAATACTCAACTAACACTCTTGGGTTATCTCCTAACAAGTACTTTTCTTTAACGCCTTTAAGTTAGGCATAAGAAGCAAAGAAAGAATCAAGTGTTCTCAAATGAAGAAGCATTAAGACCAAATTTTGTTTTCATAGGAGAAGCAAAAGAAATCTTTTCTCTCTTTTTAGGGAAGTGTTCTATACCTTTCTTGAGTGGGAGTTGATATTTAATGGTGCCTTCTTTCATATCAATGATGGCACCAACAGTTCTAAGAAAAGGTCTTTTCCCAAAGTAATAAGACAAGAAGCATTGTATTCAACATCCAAAACATAGAAATCAACGGGGACATAGGAATCGTTAACCATAATAAGAACATCATTAAGACTCCCCATGAGTTTCTTTTTAGCATTGGCATCAAGTGGGACATTCAAATAACAATCTTCAAGAGGAGGCAAATCAAGCATATCATAAATCCTACTAGGCATAATAGAAACACTACTATCAAGATCACACAAAGATTTGAAATCAAAGTCATTCACTTTCATATTAATGATGGGTTCCCAACCATCTTCTTTATTTATAGGAATAGAAGCTTTATGTTTCATCTTTTCTTCTTTAATATTTATGAGAGCATCAGTAATGTGTTTTATAAAAGCCATGTTCATAGCACTAGCATTAGGACTTTTAGCAAGCTTTTGTAGGAACTTAATAACTTCAGAGATGTTGCAACCATAAAAATCAAAATCAAATTTATCATCTAAAGTAGTAGAACTATTACTAGCGTCAAAACTCGTGGTGGTAATAGTAGAAACACTAATGTTTCTAGCAATTTCATCTTCTCTTTCCCACTTAGCATGTAATTCAGCTAATAGTCTAACATTTTCATCAATTCTTACTTGTATAGCATTAGTAGCTGCAAAGGGATTCTCATTAGTTTCGGGTTTAGCAGACATTTTATTCAAAGTAGATTGAGCTTCAGCCAAAGATGTTATATTTCTTTCAGCATTAGAGAGTTTTTCCTCAATAGTTTTATTGAAAGCAGTTTGTTTACTAATAAACTCTTTAAGCATAACTTCAAGTTCAGAGGGAGCACTCTTATTATTGTTGTAAGAATTTCCATAAGCATTACCATTGTTGGGAGGATATGGCTTATAATTGTTGTTACCAAAATTGTTCCTATAAGCATTATTACCATAAGCATTGTTGCCAAAGTTGTTATTTCTTATGAAGTTCACATCAACTTGCTCTTCTTGAGCAACCAAAGAGGCTAAAGGAACATTATTTGGATCAATATGGGCTTTTCCATTAACAAGCATAGACATAATAATATCAATCTTATCACTCAGGGAGGAGGTTTCTTGAACAGAATTTACCTTCTTACCTTGTGGAGCTCTCTCAGTGTGCCATTCAAAATAATTAACCATCATATTATCCAAAAGTTTTGTTGCAGCACCCAAAGTGATGGTCATAATGGTACCTACAGCTGCTGAATCTAATAGGTTCCTTGAAGAATAGTTTAATCCTGCATAAAAAGTTTGGATGATCATCCTAGCAGTCAGTCCATGAGTGGTACAATTCTTTACCAAAGATTTCATTCTTTCCCAAGCTTGAGCAACATGCTCATTATCAAGTTGTTTAAACTTCATTATTTCACTTCTCATGGATATAATATTAGCATGAGGACAGTATTTTCCAATAAAAGCATCTTTGCACTTAGTCCAAGAATCAATACTATTCCTAGTTAAGGAATTCAACCATTCTTTAGCTTTTCCTCTCAAAGGGAAAGGAAACAATTTCAGTTTAATAATATCACCATCTATATCCCTATGCTTTTGCATCTCACAAAGTTCAACAAAGTTATTTAGATGGGAAGCAGCATCTTCATTACCAATACCAGAAAATTGTTCTCTCATAACAAGATTGAGCAAAGCAGGTTTTATCTCAAAGAAAGTATTCTCAGCCACAGGTGGAGCAATAGGTGTGCTCATAAAATCATTGTTGTTGGTGCTAGTGAAGTCACACAACTTAGTGTTTTCAAGAGTAGTCATTTTTATGGGTTTTCAAATAAGAAAGCAAACAAGTAAAACTAATATTTTTGTGTTTTTAAAGAACCAAAACAAGCAAACAAAGCAAAAAGAAACTAAGAAAAATAAAAACAACAAAGTAAAGAGATTGGTTATGAGGGACTCCCCTTGTGAAGATGTCCTTGAGTCCCCGGCAACGGCGCCAGAAAATCGCTTGATGGCTCAATGCACGGTGCCCAGAAAAGTGCTTGGTGCGTGGTGTTGATGTAGAGCTCGTTGGGAACCCCAAGAGGAAGGTATGATGAACACATCAGCAAGTTTCCCTCAGTTATGAAACCAAGGTTTAATCGAACCAGTAGGAGCAAGGAAACACTTCAAAGGTGTTACTAGCTGAGCTTTGGCAGGGCGCACTACCGGTGCTAGTAGCAACGTGGAGACCTGCACAACACAACCACAAAACTTTGTCCCCAACTTGCGATGAGGTTGTCAATCTCACCGTGTTTTGCGGAAAACAAAGGATTAAACGTATCGAATGGAAAGAAGTAAAACTTTGCAGAAAGTAAACACAAAACAGTAAACAGTTGTAAATTGTATGTAAAGACAAAGGACCGGGATCCATAGTTCACTAGAGGTGGCTCTCCTTAGATAGATAACATGCTGGGTGAACAAATTACAACGGGGCAATTGACAAACACCGAGAAAGAAATACATGCATATACTAATCGTCTTGACTCCTCTGAGACTTGATTGGGCATTACAACATAATACATAGACCGCCATCCAACTGCATCTATGACTAATAATCCACCTTCAGGTTATCATCCGAACCCCCTCCAGTTTTAAGTTGCAAGCAACAGATTATTGCTTTACGAACTGCGTGTAAAGTAAACAATACGATTGTTCTATGAACAAAGGATTGTTGTTTTCTCCCTAGTAGCAACAACACATCTAGTACCTTAGAGATTTCTGTCACTTCCCCAGATTAATAGAGGCATGAACCCACTATCGAGCATAAATACTAACTCTTGGAGTTGCTAGCATCTACTTGGCCAAGATAGCTACTAACAACGGAAAACATGCAAGATCTCAAATAAATATTCATTTTCTGACTTTCCTGGAACCAAAAACAACAGAAAACAGGCAGCTGGCACTGTGGCTCTTGTTAATAGGTTAGTCCAAGAAATCATATGAAAAGTACTCCAAAGTTGGAACAAAACACAAGAAAGTGGATAAAACCAAGCATGGAACATCAAAAATTATAGATGCATTTGCAATGTATCACATACATCACGACCAATCAGAGCGTAGCCAAACCGAGCGTTAGTTGATGCGGCTGGTATACGTGTGTCAGGAAAAGGGAGGAAGAGACATCCAGCCTGTCGAGCTTTCCTTGCCGTACAAGGTTAGGTGCGCCCATCGGGAGAGAGAGACCTCCAGCCCGACGGATCATGATGTATCCAACGGTGGTTGGCCAAGATCCGTGTGACCTACATCTCGACCAATCAGAGCGCTAGCCAAACTTAGACATGAGAGAGGGTAAAAGTGAGGAAAACTTTAGCGGGAGGGGAAAACCGAGGAAAACTTTAGCGGGAGGGGAAGACTGAGTAGAGCTAAGGAAAACGAGGGCGCTTAGATAAAAAATGACTAAGGGAAATTCAATCTTTTGGCATAACAAATGGAAAATGTGTTATTTGAACAAAATAATCCATCTTGGCTGACATTATATTGGTTGCAACTCAAAGATACACAAGTGTACCAAATTTGGACTCATTTAGACAAAGTATGTTTTGGGATGGGTTATCTTGGAGGTTGACCAAGTAGAAAGCCATGCATCTTCATAGCTAGTAGCTCATTCCAAGAAGTGGTTTAGGGGAGAAGTCCATTTCTCTTTATTTCCTTTTCCTTTATTATTCATGCTAGGTTTTAATTAACACTAGACCAGGATGGCGCACATTGCCGCGCTCGTCAATTTCGACAATAGGATAGTTGGAATTTACAAAATATAGAGGTATGCAAGAAAATAATTAATGTAAGAGGTTAATACTTCTTAGTAATGGAAAAAAGTGCATTTCAAATGCCAACACAGAACCTCGTTCAAAACAATTGATAGA
Source organism: Avena eriantha (assembly GCA_910589775.1). Classification (NCBI taxonomy): domain Eukaryota; kingdom Viridiplantae; phylum Streptophyta; class Magnoliopsida; order Poales; family Poaceae; genus Avena; species Avena eriantha. The sequence continues at coordinate 388,065,639 of OU342740.1, read as the reverse complement.
CAACAGTACCAAAATGCAGTCCTCGAAAGAATGAAGGAGCAATACAAGTTAGAACTACTGGATTCTTATAAGCATAAACAATAGCCAAGATATTTATGAGCAAGCCAGGGCAAGCCATGGTTTTACCAATTAACTGCTGGCCTAAAAGTGTACAATATTACTTCAGAATATTATAACACAAGTTCTAAAGCCTATTTCAATCATGGACCCATTTCTCTTTGAGGAAGACGGTGCCAGAAGCATATTTGTGGCATAACCAGACAGCTAGGGCCATATGGAAGTTATTAAGTGAAGGAGATTATCGAGTACCCAGCTCCACCACAGGTTTCAGGAACTCTAGATAGAACATAAATATGGTCATCAAATCACAACACATCAACAAATTCAGGATCGCCAATAGCAACATGCAGCAACATTGAAAGGCCTGAGATAATATCAGGGGAGGCTACTTTAGTGTAGGTATGCAGCCCGCCGGACCCTGACTCTTAAACCATGCAAAGGTCCTATCAAACCGGCACAGGAAATTATAAGAAGAAACTAAAAACATAGAAAGGTGACCAAGCTCCAAATAGTTGTTCCCTATGATATGTACTCCCTCCGTTTCAAATATAAGATGTTTTATCTTTTGTGAAATGAGTGTATCTAGATGCCTTTTGTGTGTAGATCACTCCAAACACACCAAAAGACGTCTAGATACATTCACTTCATAAAAGCTAAAACATCTTATAATTTGAAACGGAGGAAGTAGTACCTTTGTGAGGCAAAAAATTCAGCTATGTAGTGATCTGATAAACAACTTCAGTTATAGGAGTATTTGCTCTTGCAGACCAAGTAGACACACTGTAATTTGCTGGTTGAAAACAGTTTATCTGCTCAAGAGCAACATCCTTCTCCATGTACTTCCTATACTTATCTAATGTTGTAGCCTCGATGCAACATAGTTCCCCATGGCCAAACAATGGTTTCTACACAAGCATCCATTGCCCCACCATTGGCTCCTGACCAATAAGGCCCCAAGGTACATAATCGAATTCTTATATCAGACTTCGAAATTCAACCTTAGAAGGGAAATGTTGCATAGCACAAGATCAGAGATCTCAGGATTTTGCCTGGTGGTAAAGGGGGAGGGGCATAGGGCCGAGGAAATTCATCACCTGTAATCGCTATCCAAACCAACAACAACTGAACCATCCCCGGTACTTGCAAGTCACTAGAAGTTGATAGCCTGTTAGATATGATGTCCCACTGCAGCACCACTGAGGAAATATACCAGAACCAGAATCCAAGAATTCCCCGAACAATTGGACCAAAGCCAATATCCAACACTTAGCACCTGCTGAAAATTGAGAGGGAGAAACATCATCAATTAGAAGGAATCTGAACAAATTGGAATCACCAGTATAACATGTTGGAGGGAATTGTACGGGGTGAAAATTGGGACCAAGGTGAAGATAGAAGGGAAATCTAGGGAAGCAATGGCGACGGGGGAAGACTTAAGATGTGTTTAGGCGGTGACATAGTAACATACCTCCACCGACGACGAGTGACACACTTCACACAATTAATGGATTTGAGAAACGGATCTCTTCAACTCCGGCGAATCATCTTCAATACTGACAGTGCATAGGCGTAGCTGCTGCCTCTTCAGGTGCCCCGCCCGCATCACGTGGATCGTCCTCCTCGCCCGCATCATGAATCGTCGATCGGATCGGCCGGCCGTGTCGGTTGCCTTCTCCCCTACCGAATCGAGTCGGTCCCAAGACCGCAATCTTTTTATCATTTGGTAGTTGCATCGAGTTGCATCAAGTGATCTGGTTTCCATCCCCCGGGGTCCAGTAACTGATATATGGTCTCTAACAAGTGATCACGACCCAATCAACCACAAGCAACCCTTTTGAGCTACAGAGAAGCGTCCCTCGGGGATGTTTGGCTCATGTGGGAAGTGAAACGCATCCAACGGCCAGAAAGAGTTTTATGGCATGATCAGACGATCAAAAATGCTGAGTTCGTGACAGACCTCCTCTTTGGCCCGGTTATAATATCCCTAATAACAAGACTCCATGTGAAGGTTGCACTATGTTTTGTCTTCTTTTTTGAATTAAACTAACCCTAAAAGCATTTATTTGAATTTAGTCACTTAGAAAAATAGAAATGTGGCTGATTACAAGTAAATCCAAAATTTCCAATTTCATATGGTAAATCAATCCAGGATACACAAGTGTGCCAAATTTTGGATCAATTGGTCAACATTTGCAATGGTTTAAGCCATGAACTAACTAAACCCCATGTGTTGACCACATGTCGAGGGCAAAACTGAGCAGTGCTAAGAAACTAGGTGCATGGCAATAGAAACTTGCAATAACACATACATTATGGGGTTATCCAACATACAAACTTGGAAGCGTCACAAACATTGATAGTAGTTCAAATTCAATACGAACATTGACAGTAGTTCAAATTCATCATACAAATTCAAATTAATAACTCAAATTCATTTTTTTCTTGCTCCTAGTGTTTTTCGCTGGAATATTCTCAGAGTTCACCACCTTACTCTAGGTGATCCTGGCTGGAATATTCTTGGAGTCCACCATCAGCTTCTTCCGTTTGTTCCCTTTGTTCTATTTCTCTGCATCAAATGAATCAAGTGCTTCAGTCTGTCGTACAATTGGTTCAACCATGTTTCGATTCATTGGTTCATATGGTTCAAAACACATTGGCATCATTTCTTCAATATCCTCTTGTGTAATTCCTTTACTTTTGAACTCTGCTTCTAATGCATAAATTGCTTCAATCTCCTATGCATTTGGTGCAATCTCCCCTTCATTTGGTTCAATCTCCCATGCATTTGGTTCAATCTCCTCTCGATCTGTTGGTTCAATCTGCAATGTATCCATTGATTCATTCTCCTCTCATTCAGATACTTCATTCTCATCTACATTTGCCGCTCCCGCCTGATCATCCATTCCATAAGCTGGGTCCACTTCAATTTTACAAAGCCTAGCAATGTGCCCTAGGATTCCATAATGTTTGCACTTACGTTGTCGAGGTGGTGCACCATCCTCTGCACTAGCTCTCATCCTATTCTTCCTTGGCCTACCTGCTGGTGTAATAAAAACTGGAGGGTATAGCTTGAAGCCTGGATTCACTTCCATCCATTGGTCTTTTCCCCCACAAGGCTAGAACATTGAGCATATGCTGCCATAAATTTGCCAATGGAGAAATACTCCGACATGTACTGATCAACTTCACCTCCTAGAAAACCCATGAAAAACAATGCATGTATGCAAGGTTTCCCACGGAGCTGCCATTGCCTGTCAGCCAAGCTCACTGGATACCTCCATTGCCTATCTTTACTGTCAGTGTACGTTACCTCAGCATCCATTCTTTTTCTAATGAATTTCATCTTCAATTGTTTTTCCCTGGCATGCAAAGCCTTAATCAAAGATGGGAGGATGAGATGGCCAGCATATACTATTGATATAATTCTTTGACGCAAATCAATCTTTACCATGATCATCTGCCTAATCTTATCAAATATTTGCCACAACATAAGCCCTTTCAATGACTTGACCTTTGCATTGAAACTCTCTACAAGGTTACTTGTCACATAGTCTACCTTGCAAATTTCATTGAATTGGCTTCTTGACCACTCCATTCCATGATGTGCATCCAAGTACTCCTTCACCGCATGTTTTTGTTTATACAACACTTCCAAATGATACAGATGCTTCCTCAAACTGCATGTGTATGAAGTTGGCCATAGGTTGTCAGTATAAACTTTACCCTTGAATTTCTTTGTAAAATTCTGCACTAAGTGTCGCATGCATTCCCTATGCTCCACTCCGGGGAATACTGCTTCTACAGATTTCTCCAAACCTTTGCAAGAGTCCATGTGGATAGTAAGTCCTGGTGGATGAGCTATAAGGTTGCACAAATTCTACAAAAACCAAGTCCAACTTTCCTCTGACTAAATCTCCAAAACTCCAAAAGCAACAGGGAACATCCAATTGTCGCCATCAACTGTAATAGCAACTACTAGCTGTCCTTTCAATCTGCCATGAAGAGTTGTTGCATCCACGGCTAAATAATGCTTGCAACCATCCAGAAACTCGTTGCCAGCAAGCTTTGAAACAAACAAAAGCCCTTCTAAAGCACTCCTTCTCCATTGTCTTCCCTCTTATTTTGTACTGAACTGTATGCCTGTCTATCTGTACAACACTACCTAGACTAGCCATCTCCACTTTAGCTTTGAAGCTGTAAAGAAACTGAAAACATTCATTCCATGGACCATTGATCCTATCAAGAGCCATTTCCTTTGCATAGAACATCCTCATGTAAGGTACTATCATATTAAACTTTTCAGAAACTTTTTTATGAGCGTTGTTGCACCAAGTGATGGGTTCGCTCTCATCTAATCCATGATTGCATCTGCCAACCACCTAGTCTTTGCTAGCTTTGTTTTGTCCTTTGGCTGTCCCCCTTGAGGTGGACAAGAATGTTCGAACCGGTTACCTTTTATCTGAAACATAATGAAAATGCCAGGTACAGTTAACAAATTCTACACAATGATCTAAAATACACAACTGGTTATAATACCTGAACCAAACTGCTCCTGAGCATAGTGGAAGCATTTATCCTCCACCTACACCTCTTGTATGTGCACTTCATTGTGAACCTTGCTGGCTCACTCTTAATAACAACATAATCATTATTGGTGTAGATACAATATGTAGTAAGGGCATTAAGATAGTCCCACATCGTTTCAAATACGGTGCCTTCTGAAATCTTAGGATCGTTCCTGTCTCACTAAATTACTGACAAGTCCTCACCATTGTACTCGGCTAAAACGAGACTGTCATTGTTCTCCTCGTTCTCTTATTCATCAGTGTCATCAAATCTGGCACTGTGGGCCAATTCCTCCATGTATTGATCCTCTAGTGCATGTTTACTGAATCTATCTACCAATTAAGGAAACATCAACTCATCCTCATCATCTAGTGGAGGCTCTCCCTCGGCAAGCTCTGCTTCATCCTCCACATCGGTCGCACGAGCGATTTGGCTTACACTCGTAGTGCGAACAGATGGTACTGTTGTGGACCTACAAGGAGCGCGGGGGTGCACACTATTAGCAGAGATAGCAGAGACACATGATGTCCGGCCACTTGATGATGCCTAACCACCAGATGATGCTTTAGCCCTCTTTACCATGTGTTCAACTTTAGGTTACACATGGAGACGAATTCGACCAAAATGTTCAGCAGCATTCAAAGAGAAAAGCATTACCAGATCAACTTTGCTAGTTAGTGGGAGCAATCTTTGCTCGCTAATGTTAAAATATTGCAAATCAACTGAATTGCCATTGCTCTAGGGGAATTTAGAATATATTTTATCTTTCAAATCTCTGAGAGTTATGGAGGTTGCAGCCACTGCTGGGAAGTAAAATCCAGAGAGATCCCGTTCAAAACCACGAATTACGCTAGTATCCAGTTTAACCGCCAGTCGAAATGCCAGCGCTGGATCAATCCTATTTGAAAAGCAAGGCAGTTAGCTGAGCACCAGTGATTCACGCTCAATTAAAACCTATAACCAATCCACAAAGGGAAACAATACTTACCTAGATGGAATCCATGCGTTAGATCCCTTTGATTCCACCTAATCTTCTCCACGCTCGACGGGGAGGACCAGTACACCCGCCGGCATCGCATACTGTTCCGCGAAAGGGGTAGATCTAGCCGGGGGAGGAAGCGGAGCCGAAGTGGGCTCTACATCTAGGGGAAGGGGTTCGATCGGGGGTCGAGGACGACATAAGGTAGGAGGTGCTCTCTGGTAGGAGGGCACGACGGCGGGGGAGCGGAGCGGAGGGGCGGTGTGGGAGATGTTCCAGGCTCGAAGCGAGTATGGTCGGTCCAACGTGTCTCCATGCAGCCCCACCATTCACCACGTATGCAAGACCCGTCCCAACGCGGCCCCACCCTTCACCACGTATGAAGGACTTGTCCCAACACGGCCCCACCCGTCAGCATGTAACAGTCAAGGCGATGTAACATAACGCTCAACACAGGACCCGCCCCAACGCGGTCCCACCTATCAGCATGTAACGGTCAAGCTTTGACCTGACAACATCCCCCCGTCCGAGCGCATGTGAGAATTTCGGAATGGAGGGAGCGAACAAGTGAGGAAAAACTAAGCGACTGGGGAAAACTAAGTACAACTAACGAACCAGGGGCACGAAAATAGAAATCTCTTTATATTATTATTTTGCACCGTAGATATAGGATCTTGGTATTTTATAGCATTCACGCGTACATTTTATGTCTATTTTCACTAGGATCAGGACAGATGATGGATACAATGGACAGAATTCTTGGAGCAGTTGTATTGGGGAGAAAAGGAGTCAAAAACAACGTAAATTGCTTATTTGGAAAACATCAATAACACCAGAAGAAAACCCGAAGCGGTCAAAACATACAGACGGTTTAACGACCAACTATACGGCGGGAATAAAATTTCCAATCGTATAGTTCCCGCCGTATAGTTGGCGCCACCACCGCCTCCTCAAATAGTTTCACCCCGTGCAACTGGATCAGGGAGACGACATACAGAACAACCAAAAATTGCCGAAACCTCACCTCCAGAAGGCATCTAGAGGGGGAACTCATCCACCAGGGATCCATCTTCGCCCTGCGCAGATCCGGGAGGCTAAGGCATCGATCTTCATCATCAACTGCTGCGTCACCACCATCTCCATCCATCCCATCTACATCTTGTCTAGATCTTGTTGTAATTTCCGTACTTGTTGTGGATTTATACAAGTATTATTCATCTATGATAGATTCCATCGTTATTGCCATGATATTGATTGCCTCCATGTCTAAGTAGATCCTTAGTTCTTCGGGAGATGGAGAAACCCTAGTACGATATTGAAATAAGATAAAGTTTATTATGATATTCATCGCTGTGACCATGTGTTAGATTGTCTCCATCTTGATGTTGAGAGAAGTCGACCTCTCAATATTTGCCTCTTATGGGGACTTGATGGAGGGAACTACTTGTTGGTAGACGGAGGCGTGTTAGCACTTACAGTGACTATAAAGTTGTTGGCACCCCTTACATATCAACTTGGGAACCGAGGAAACTCACGGAACACTATCCATGCTATGGGATACGTCCTACGGGATTACGTTCCTTAATAGCGCAGTAATTCGATTGATGTCGATTGCTGTCTGCTCTGGTTATGAGGATGATGTGAGCAGTGGTTGCTGCCTATTTGTCCAAATACAGAGTTCCAGCCACGCATACAAAGTTGAGAATATTCATGATAATAATCTTTACCTTAGCTCTTTATAATGCTAGTGGAGTATCCGCTACTCCCTGAGAATGCTTTTCCCTATTGCAGTTCCAAATCTCTTTTACATACACGATACATACTTTATGTGTTTAGTTACTTTACTTTACTTATTGTTCTCTTATATCGAAAACCCCAAAAAACATTTTTACACAATACTCGCATTTTATCTTGTTACTTATAACTTTATTTAGCATTTATTGTAGTATTTAATTCAAGAGTTATTAGACTTCAGACTCCTACTCTCAGTGGGATCGATATCTTTATTTCGAAACTAGCTACAAACGATCTGTGCACATGCAACCATCAACTGTGATGGGGTGTTTTTCCTTTTTTTAGATCAAAAGAGATTTACTCCCCGGTTCCGTTAATCAAAACGAAACCACCCAAGTTTAACACACACCAAAACAGAACACAAAGCGCGAGCAGAGCTCACAGACTACCAACGACACTAAAACTAGAGGATTCAAAAGTACAAAGGAAACCAAAGACTAAGTTTGGACAAGTTCCCGGAATAGATCGAGGACACAAGGTAGAAAATTACACACAAGCTCAAGACCGTCTCATCAGATCACCACGTGAATCATGCCATCTTCCTCCGGGTGTTCCTTCTGTTGAATCGTAGGATAGAAAGGTTTTACCTCTTTTGAGGGACGGTTGTGTGTTATATCATGTGTGGAATATCCCCACACGTGGCATTAGAGAGTTGGGTAATACCCCGCTTAATCTAGACCTGGGAGAGGTTTAGATTACACTTAAACTCAGCTAAACTTTTAGAACATAAAGTTTTGGTGAAGCCATCTACAATCTAATCCTTGCTTGAAATAAACCTGACATCAAGTTGCTTGCTAGCAACACGTTCTCGAAGAAAACAGAATCAATCTCAATATGTTTGGTCCGTGCATGAAAAACTAGGTTAGCAGACAGGTAGGTGGCACCAAGATTGTCACGCCATATACATGGATTCTCCTTGAGGGAAACACCGAGCTCACGAACCAGCACCTCAACCCAAATAAGCTCAGCAGTCGAATTTGCAAGGGCCTTATATTCATCCCCTATACTCGTCCTGGACATAGTAGGTTGTTTTATGGCACTCCAAGAAATAAGGTTGGGACCAAAAAATATAGCAAACCCACCTGTAGAGCGTTTGTCATCTAAATCACCTACCCAATCTGCATCTGAGTAGGCACTAAGCAAGGTGGAATTCGACCTATGAAAAGTAAGACCAACCTTGCCTATGCCATGAATGTACCACAAAATCCTCTTGACAGCAGTCCAATGTGTAGTCGTGGGAGCATGAAGAAACCGACATACCTTATTATCTGAGAAACAAAGATCAGGTCTAGTCAGTGTCAAATATTTAAGTGCACCTACAATACTCCTCTACCGAGTGATATCCTTAGGGCCAAGAGGAGACGCATCTATCAAAGACAATGTATCAGTCGTAGAAAGTGGTGTTGGACAGGATGTACAATTACTCATACCAACACGAGTCAACATATCTGTAGCATACTTCTCCTGAGTTAATAGCAAACCATTTGACTGTTTTTGAACTTCAAGGCCTAAGAAAAATTGCAGATCACCAAGATCTTTAAGAGCAAACTCAGAACTCAACTGATGAAGAAGAGCTGATATGGCCAAGTCAGAAGAACTGGTCACTATAATATCATTAACATAAATCAAAAGGAACATAGTAACACCTGACTTGTTGCAAAGAAACAGAGAGGTATCATCTTTTGATGGGAGAAAACCAAGAGTATGTAACTTGGAACTGAGGCGACAGTACCAAGATCAAGGTGCCTGTTTCAGACCATATAATGCCTTTCAAGTTTGCAAATGTAATTGGGAGTAGCGGAAGACTCAAAACCTAGTGGATGTTTCCTGTAAACCTTCTCTTCTAGAACACCATGTAAAACGCATTCTTGACACCTAGCTGCCGTAAAGTCCATCCTCTAGAAACTGATATGGATAAAACAAGTCTAGTATTAGTAGCTTTAACAACTGGACTAAAAGTGTCTTCATAGTCTATACCATACTGTTGTTTAAAACCTTTTGCAACAAGACGTGCTTTATACATGTCAATAGTGCCATCAACATTTCTTTAATGCGGTAAACCCACTTACAATCAATGATGTTCTTGTTTGAGCCTGGAGGCACAACATGCCAAGTGTTGTTCGCAAGAAGTGCATCATATTCATCTTGCATCACATGTTTCCAATTTTCATCTAAGAGAGCTTGAGATAGATTCCTTGGTTCTCCTGTAGTAGTAAGCAAGGCACATGTGACTGTACCATATGTATATATTTTTGGTTGTATAATAACTTTTTGTAGACGTGTTTGTACACCAACAGCAGGAGGCGCAGAAGATCCGGAGTCCTGAAGATCTTGCACGTGAGAAGAATCAGCAGCCGAATCAATCATGCCCCTGCAGTCGTCATTTACTGTTGCCTCCCCATTGCTATCGGTAAGCACAGGGAACAAGGACCGAGACAACGACCTGGTGGAAGCAGGGCGGTGTTCCCACTAGTAGAAAAATGGGCATCAATACTGGTTCCAGAGGCCCTTTTGTACCGGAAATGCAACCGGTACAAAAGCTTCGGGACAAAAGCCCCCCCCCTTTGGTACCGGTTCCTTACGAACCGGTATTAAAGGGGCCTCCATGTGGGCACCCAGCAGACCGCAGGGCTAGGGACCTTTGGTACCGGTTTGTAACAAGAACCGGTACCAAAGGTTGGCTACCACGGCAGAGAAAGTGCATAAATCTCTGCCACGGCAGAGAATCCATGGTTTAGGGTTTTAGGAGGGGTTTAGGGGTATCAGACCGTTTCATCGTACGAGGATCGCGTCGATGCGCCAGAAACGCGTTTGGGTTTAGGTAGTACATGAAGATCTAGGTGATGCATATCAACTTGGTGCATATAATATAACACATGTAATTGCATGAGATCGCAAAATTAAGTAGTACATGCATGAAGATTGATCTTCATGCATAGTGGTACTCTCCGAGGCATACTATCTATTACATGTAGCATAGTGGTACTCTCCGAGTCAAACTATATATTACAGGTAGATCTTCATTCATAGTGGTACTCTGTGAAGTTAGGTATGACGCCCCGAAGGAAAAATCCTGCCAATTCCTCGCCAATTGCTTTGAAGCGGTGCTCGATTGAGATCATGTCTCGCTTTCTTGCCAACTGTAAAGGAATGAGATACAAATGAATACATGAGCTATGTGTGTATATATATATATATATCAAAATCACAATCAAACAATTATGACTGAAACTCAGCACAAGTTATGGTAACAAAATAAATTTGTGAATATTGTTTTCATACCTCTCTATTTCTTTGATTATTCAATCTCTCGCTGATAATCTTGTGGATATTTTCACAAATGTAGTATCCACATAGATTAGTCCCCTTTGGTTGTTTTGCGCATTTCTGTACAAGAATATAATTCAATCAAACAATAATCAAGTATGATAAAGGTGTGTGGACCTAGGTAGTACTACTTACTTTGTTCGCACGCCATATCAGCTTCTGTTTCCATCCACCGACTGGATCTTCCTCGATGAATTTTTTCCATACGCTGCCCGACAAAAGAAAATGCATAAAAGAGTTATCAATTTGTTGATATTAGGAAATTAACGAAAAAACCGATAAGAATTAAAATTACTTTTTGAGCATATCAAAAGTCGTCTTGTATAGTATAGGCTCTTTGGTTAGTGAGTCAAAGACTTCAACTTCTCCATCGTACATTTTAATGACGATAAGAATAAAGTGGAACCTGCGCACATTTAAATATGAAGTGTCATAGATATAAGTCATCAGTTAAAAATTTAGCATATGGTGAGCAAAATAGAATGTGTCATAAGACAGTAACACTCACTTGAAGTTGTAAGGCCAAAGTACTATCTTTTTGTCACGTTGTCGCTTCAAAAACCTTAGCAAAGTCTCCGGTGTATCCTTGTTATAGATGGGATCTTCTATGGTTTTTTCATGCATTGTATCTGGGTCAATGAACCCAATGTCCGTGATTTCATCCCTTTTGCATTCGAGCTTCTTCGATCTGCATAATATAGTGCACAAAAGATTAAATTGAGGATAATTTGTAGACAATGAACGAGCTGAGCTAAAGACTTCTCAAATTACATTAATAAATCACTTACAAACAATAGCAACTGATGATAGATTTGTCGAGGGCCCGGAGATTGTATAACTGAAAAAGTTCACAGAAGTCAACGCTCACAGAGTATTCTTGGAAGTAGTGCTCATCCTTAACTCGCACCATGATAGCCTCGATCCCTCTCTTTGTGGCATTAGTGTACCACACATGTAAATTACGCATACTTGTTGGTAGCAACCTGATATTCTCGACCAAATCTTTCCCTTGAACAAATTTATATGCTACTTCAGCGATGGGGTAATCGGTTGTGTTTTGTCGAGAACTTTGAATGGCCTTCTCGTCAAACACCTTGAGAGGGGGGACCAATCGAATGGGTTGTTCTCCAAGTTGGTGCACTTGTTTCCTTTTTATACCCGAGACCACCGATTTATCGGGTTTTTTCGCCTCCACCATATCGTCATACGACATTTCAATAGAATGCCTATAGTCAGATGGCGGCGATGGTACAGGGTCATATAGATTCTCAACGGTACGCACAACTTTCACCAGATCTAGAGTCTTCTCAAAAGGTATCTCTGGCACTTTCTTAGCAAAATGTTTTTCCACCTCGGACTTAGAGGTTTCTATGCATTCCTCGATAGTTTTTTCCCAAGGTAACTTCTCAATAGGCGGCAGTGGTTTCTCCTTGCTAAGTCTCTTCCTAGGCGGCGTATCGTTTCGCTTAACGGGCGCAGTCTTATGTGGAGGATCTCGAGATGGTGGACTCGCGTTGGGGTCCCTCTCAGGTAGGTGTGGACTTTGCTGCTCATGTGGACTGCTACCATGAGGAGTCCATGGCCATTGATGCTCATGCGGAATTTGCTGCTCATGTGGACTGCTACGAGGAGGAGTCAGTGGCCTTGGCAAAAGGATGATGTATTTCTTGGACCATAGGGTGAAACCTCGCTTGACATCGGCCAATGTCTTCTCCTCGTCACCTCTAGGAAAATCAAGCTCCACTGTTTCATAACCCGGAACAACATCGTCCACCCCGACACGAACACAGCCAGCTGGAATGGGCATATGATGGTGCATTGCTCCATCTTCATTTGGGTAAACATAGCCGACCGCCACCTTAACGGACATGTTCCTCATTGGCAAATGTAGCTCGCAATCTATCTTCTCCGTGACATAATCCATGGGGTAGCTTCCTCCACATTCAAGATGCGAGGAACCCACACTGCTTCTTCGCTGAGATGGGGCGGCATCGGCTTGAGGATCTTCTAGAAACAGCGGCTGATCAGGTGCCCTCTAATTTTTCTCAAGCACCTCCACCCTATTTATCAATTCCGCTAACTTGGCTGACTCCTGCTTCTTCTTTCTCGAACGGCTTTTATAAGTTTCAGCGCACTCCGACCACGCTTCCTTCATGGTGACACCTGGAAGGGCTCATATCCGTCCAACGTGTTCAGGATTCCCCAGAGCGAGTGTCAGCTCGTCATTCTCTCTATCGGGAATGTACTCTCCCTTTCTAACTTTTTCAATTGCATCTATAAGCTCCGTCGTGATTGCTTCAAATTTTTTCTTCCATTTTCCCTTTGCAACGATCTTCCCTGTCTTTGGGTCCAACCCTGCCCCATGCACGAACAACCAGAACTTGGACCGGTTGGGCCAGTCCCATGTCTGTGGAGTGATTCCTGCCTCCATTAGTTTAGCTTCAAATGCTATCCACTTTGGAATGGCAGTCTTGTAGCCACCTGACCCCAAATGATGGAAATGTTTCTTCTTTGAAGAATTTTTCGTATTTGTGATTGATCTGGACACAGTAGTAGACGATTTCTTATACCTCTTAAATGCGGGCCAGTGATCTTTTATCTTCACTAGACTTTCAGTGAATACTGGATCTTCATCTTCATATCTAGCCTATAAATATTTCTTCCAGGTCTAGAATTGTGTGGCCATCTTCCTAAAAGTCCATTCCTTGACTTTCTTCTTCTGCCCTTCTGACATGTCTTCCGGTAGGCTGAAGTGTGTTAGTAGACTGTCCCAAAGAAACTATTTTAGAGTATCGTTGACATAACTAGCTTCAGCCCCTGCGTTCTTCGGCTTATGCCACTGTACAATGCTGATCGGTACATGGTCCCTAACAAGAACTCCAACTTGATTTACAAAAGTATGGCAGTGCTCCACCGATTCACCACTGGCCTTAAATGCGGTGAGGGCTAACCTACCCTCGCCCTTTAGACGTTGCGTCGGGCCTCGTTGGGTTTTAACAGATTTTCTCGATGATCCAGAAGGCTATAAGAAAAATAATTCGTTAATAAGTGCAATACAAATAAATCAATGCATCTAGCCTTGATATATAAATATACACATCGCCCGAGTTTGTTAAGTACACTTTGTTGTGTCTTCTTTCTTCAGACTCAAGTCCTCACCGACAGCATTCAGAAATTGTGAGGCGAAATCATCGTCATCTCCATCGGGTTCTGGTCCATGGGCACTCTCATATATCATTTTCTGCACCATTTCTTCTTGCTCCTCATCTCGGATGAAGGTGTTGTCCTCCATAGCTCAATGTCACTACAAAATTAAGTGGAATTATTTGATTCATCATGTCATGATCATAACAGATTGCTAGATGGATAACACCGCCGTCGGCGCCTGGCATAGGGGCAGCCTCGCCAACACCGCCATCGGCTAGGGGACCAGCGCGCAAGGAGCGTCGTCGGCTAGGCGGCGTGGCGAGGCCGTGTGGCGAGGCGGCGTCGACACCGGACACTGCCGGCCCGCCCGCGCTAGCGAGGCCGCTGTAACTACCTCGGTGAATTACACCCAGTATCCATCTTGCGGGTACACCTGTTCATCTGAATCAAACAATTTATCGTGTGAGACCCTAGGGGTACTCAGCAAGTCTTAATGCCGGTAAAGGGGACACAACCTGGGGTGACGCAATTGCAGCAAAAGATAATACCTAACAATTCTACAGATACTCGCTAACCTTCCGTCTAACCAAAGATAGATGAAAGTCCGTGAATTAAGAACAACAATTATAACAGTATATTTAACAGATCCATCCTCCTCCTCGCTTACCAACGAGGAAGCGGACGAACAACCCCCATCATCCGTTGGCAGTTTTATTAACCATTCCATGAGTATTTCACTATTTACTAGTCAAGTACTTAGTCAAATTAAAGCGGTACTTTAGTTATACTTGTCTATGATCGAGAAACTGTGCTCCAAGTCGTCCATAACCGCGGACACGGCTTTCAGAAAGATTTACCCTGCAGGGGTGCACGAATAGCAACACACACTCGATCAACCTCGGAAAAACCAAATAAAAACCCAACGAGGCATTCACGACAAAGAAATCACAGGATTCAGAAATATTTCAGGGGGCCACCCCATTAAGCTACCCGCAACGAAGTTGGCCGGCTCCGAGATAGACCCAAGGTTTGTGTGGACGGCGGTAAACGACTGGGAACCCGAAAATGTGACTGGGCTTGTCGATACAGCAAAAACGTGTCACGATCCAAAACATTATAGGTGCTCCTCGCACAATCTTAAATAAAGCAGTAACATGGCATAAGTACAGAATAGTAATAAAGCCCCAAACTAATTGTGGCCCCAAGAAATAAAAATGAATCAAGCGCTGGCTCGGGGGGTCCATAAGGCCTCCCGGATGTGGGTAGTGCGAATGGTCAAGGAACAGGAATCAAGTACTCGGGGTCCTACGGGACACAAGTGAGCATGAAAAACCAAATAGCAGATATTGCTCACCGGTGCCTCTTTCATTAGTTATCCCATTTAATGCAATCACGACTCAATAGGTACCTCGTTATTCCTCAGACACTCACATACCCTACACATGCTTTTCTACGACTCGCATGGCTCAAACAACTCCTGTAGTAATGGCTCATGGGATGGAGGAACAAGCTTCGGTGGGGTTTAAAAGTAAAGGCTATGCAGTACTTGGGATTTAATTTAATGCAATCGCGACTCAATGATGCAAGAATAAGATAGAGGCAATAGGTACTGTATGTATGCAAGCATGTGGTAGTGCTTGCTTGGTAGTTCAGTTGAAGCGAGAGATGGATCTGGGTAATACTCCTGTGAATCCTGGTAATTCTCCTGCTGGACGTCTATTCGAAGAAGAACCAAACAAACAAGGCCAACATAAATGAAGTGCACAAGCATATGAATTAAAATGCGACAAGCAATCAAGCATGCCATGATGAATGATGCACAATTTGCATGGCATTAAAGTAGCATGGCAAAGGTGAGGTGTGGATACAAGAAATAAAGCACTTTATTATTTAATTACCCAAGTATTATTGTCATAAACAGTTCAGGTTTTAAATTTCAACATGATGCATGCTTCAACTCAGAACAAGGACTGCATAGATAGAACGGGCTCGTCGCGCTGATCGATTTAGACATATTATTTGTCAAATTTGGAGTTATAAAACAAAAGTTATTAATTAAATAAGGAAAAGGGCATTTTATTGTAATTTTAATCCTCTAGAAATTTAAAGTGTTCAAACATAATTTTGAATGGCATATTTGAATTCCTCACATTTTTCTGATTCCAAAACATATATTATATGTATTATTTGGATTTGTGTTTTAAAAATTATTTGAAACTGATTTGAATTTGAATTTAAATAAATTTGGAAAAGGTTTAATTAAAAACAGACACAGGAAAATACTTTTGTCACCCAGGCGAAATCAGCCCCAGTCACTGACGGGTGGGCCTTTGCGCTGACTGGGCCACGCGCGGGGAATCTTTTTGTCACCGCGTCTCGGGCTAGCCACTGAAACTGCGGGGTGGGCCAACTGGCGCAGGCCCGCGTGTCAGCGGTGAGGAAGGCAGGGGCTGACAGGTGGGGCTAGGGCTGGAGCGCGGGTTACGCCGGAAAAAGCAGAGGGGCTTTCCTGCAAAAGTACTAGCGCGGCTAACTGGTGGGGTCGCTAGGAGCGCGGGTTGCGAGCGGAGTAAAAAGGGGGGGCTAACTGTAAATCTACCACAGCCCGTACTGTTCTTCGTCTTCGCGGTCTGATGGCGGTGTGCGCGCAGCGCGGAGCGGGGATTTGAACCCGGGACGCGGGCGAGCGCGCTGAGGGGGCGGAGCCACTGCGGCGGGCTAGGGGAGCTGACAGGTGAGGGGCTGGGGCCTAGATAGGGTGTGGCGCGGCGCGGGGAGGCTGCAGATGCCGGCGAGCGGCGTGCACTGAGAGCGCTCAACAAAAGCAACGGCGGCGCTAGGGCAGTACGGCGAGGCGGAGCATGTTAGGGAGAGAAAGGGGCTCACCCGCGGGATGGCTGGTGTGGTCGGATCGGGCGGAGAGGCACCGGAGCGGCGAGGACACTAACGCTCCTCGGAGTTAGGGTTTTGGACGGCGAGGCGCAGGATCCGGCGGTGCTGGACTTCTCGTCCACGTCGGCGAGTACGGGGAGCAGCAGGGCGGTCCTCTCGGTCTCCCAGGCCACCTCCACGACAAGCACGCCGGCTGGAGCGTCGAGGACGAGGTGGTGCTGGCGGCGACCGGCGTCGGGTGTGGTGGTCGGAGAGGAAGAAGGAGAAGAAGGGGGCGGCTCGGGCAGATCTGGGAGATGCTAGAGAGGCGTGTGGGCGAGGGAAAACGAGAGGGAGAGAGGAGGAAGGCAGGCGGGGCACGACAGAGATAAAGGTGGCCTTGGTGCCACCTTTCTCTCCTTTTCTTCCTCGAGCACGTGCTCGGCCGGGCTGGGGCTCGACCTGGGGCTGCAGGTGGACCAGGGCCGGGAGAGAGGGACAGGCAGGGAGGGCTCGGCTGGAGGGGGGCCCTCGGGTCAGGAAGAGAGAAGAGAGGGAGGGGTAGCTCGGCTAGGGTTAGATGGGGCATGGCTCGGGTTAGGGTTTTGTCTAGGTTTGGGGTAGGTAGCTGGGGTGTTGCTCAGCAGGTTAGAGAGAGAGGGAGAGTAAGTGAGAGAGATAGAGAGAGAGGGGAGAAGGTTAGGGTTTAGTAGAATTAGGGTTAGGATAAATTAGAGAGAGAGAGAGAGAGAAAATAGCTAGGTTAGGTGGTTTTAGGTATTTAGATTTTAATTTTGTTTAAGAGGCCATACCAAGAAGAACCATAGGGCTTGATCTTGCATGAGCTAATGTGGAAGAGAAACAAGAAAGAAAGAGGAAGAAAAGAATTAGGTGGAAAAAGTCACATATGATCATGCTTGAGGAAAATAAATAAAAGAAAGAGATATGGTTGAGACTATGGAGAGGTGGAATGGTAGGAGATGGTTTCCCCAAGATAGGATCCATTAACCCAAAAGAAAAACCAAGGAGTAAAAGGTGGTGAAGAATTGTGCATGGCCCATGAAAAATAATAATGCCATGATTTAATTTTGTGAAAACAATAATACTATTATGGCATTATTCTCATGCATTTCCCATAAGTGGAATAAAGGCCAAGAAAAGGATAAGTAGGATTAGACCCACCCTATTTCCCATGAGCTAGATAAAACCAAAATAAATACGCACAAGCTCGTGGTCTAGTAGGATGGTGGAATTATAAAGTGGTGGAAAAGAAAGGTGGTGGAATGGAAATAAAAGATATGCCCCCAACTCAACTTGGGCATTGAACAAAATATCAATAACCAAATACAATATCAAGAGGCAAATACAATTAATAATGCATATGAGAAAAAAACCAAAATAAAGAGGATTTTATATGATGCTCAAATGCAAGGTGGGATGATGACATGAGCATGATATAATTATGATGCATCAGTTATTTATGAAGTGGCCAATATCTTATTAGGACAAGTAGCATTCCAATTGTTAGACAATTGGGGTGCTACGGCCGCCTAGCCGGCGTGGCGTGTGGCGTGGCGAGGCCACCTAGCCGGCGTCATCGGCTAGGCGGCGTGGCGTGGTGGTGTCGCGAGGCCACGTAGCCGGCGCGAGCGAGGCGGCGTCAACATCGGACACTGCCGGCCCGTGCGCGCTAGCGAGGCCGCCTAGCCGGCATGGCGTGTGGCGTGGCGAGGCCTCCTAGCTGGCGTCGTCGCGAGGCTACGTGGGCGTGGGCGTGGCGTGGCGGCGTGGCGAGGCCACGTGAGCATGGGCGTGGCGTGGCGAGGCGGCGTGGGCGTGTGTGGCGCGAGCAAAGCGGGCATGTCGCCGGTGTGCGCTACGTGTGTGGCGTGGCATGGCATGGGCATTTCGTCGAACACCCTAAGGGCGGTGTCGACGAAGCCACACACACGCAGTGCACACCGGCGTTGCCGGCGTGGGCGTCCGCGGCGTCGGTGAGGATGGCGGCGCGGCGACGGATGGCGGCATGGCGGCGTGGCTGGGCGGCAGCGTGGCTGCGGACGGCAGCACGAGTGGGGGAGGAAAAGAAGGGGAGCAGCGAGGGAATTACCTATGGACGGCGACACGGCGGAAGGTGGGGGCGTGGCTGTGCGGAGACGGCGCGGTGGCGTGCGGCTGTGCAGAGAGATCGACGGTGTGTCGAAGAGGCTCGCGCGCGTGGAAAGGAGGCCCCCAAGGTGAGAAAATCCCCTGGGGGACCTTTGCTACCAGTTTGTGGCTGGAACCGGTAGCAAAGGTATTTTTGCTACCGGTTTGTGGCTGCAACCGGTAGCAAAGGTATTTTTATTTTCTTTTTTATTTCTGTTTCTATCTTGTTTTTTCTATTTCTTTTTCTTTTCTGTTTCTATATTGTTTTTTCTATTTCTTTTCTATTTCTTTTTCTTTTCTATTTCTTTTTCTATTTCTATTTTCTTTTGTATTTGTTTTTCTTTTCCATTTCTATTTTCTTTTGTATTTCCATTTGCATTTCCTTTTCTTTTCTATTTCTATTTCTATTTCCTTTTGTATTTATTTTTCTTTTCTATTTCTTTTTCTATTTATTTATCTTTTCAATTTCTTTTTCTTTTATATTTATTTTTCTATTTCTATTTCTTTTCTATTTTTTTCTGTTTCTATTTCTATTTTGTTTTTTTATTTCTATTTCTTTTCTATTTCTTTTTCTTTTCTATTTCTTTTCCTTTTTCTATTTCTATTTTCTGTTGTATTTCTTTTTCTTTTCTATTTTCTTTTCTATTTCTTTTTCTTTTCTATTTCTTTTTCTTTTCTATTTCTTTTTCTTTTCTATTTCTTTTTTTCTATTTCTATTTTCTTTTGTATTTCTTTTTGTATTTCTTTTTCTTTTCTATTTATTTTTCTTTTCTATTTCTTTTTCTTTTCTTTTTTTTTTTGTTTCTATTTTGTTTTTTCTATTTCTTTTTCTTTCCTATTTCTATTTTCTTTTGTATTTCTTTTTAAAAAAATATCATTTGTAGGTTCACAACATGCTATTTTATCAGAGATCCACTTCAAGTTCAGCGAGGCTCAGCCCCGGGCTAAGAAGATTTAGTCCTGGCTAGTGGGTGCAACCAAGACTAAAGTTGTCGGTGGGATAAGGACGCGTGGATAACCTTTAGTCTCGGCTGGTGGGTGCAACCGAGACTAAAGCTGTCGGCAGGATAAGGACATATGGGTGGACGCACTGCTCGATGAGATAAAGCATGTAGCGCACGATGCCTTGTCGGAGGAACAAGACAAAGTAGAAGCGGCGTCGTGCCTATAAAAGGAGCATCAATACGCCATGGCAAGCAGCTCAACAAGCCAACATAGGTAGCGAGAGTTTCATCCCCATGGATGGAGGGTTGAGAAATCTCCTATAACTACCTCGGTGAATTACGCTCTTAGTTACATGCCTGGATGAACGAAAGTGGTTAAAATAGTACGGTGGGGCCCAGGGCCACTCACGGTAGACCTTTCGGCCGTTCTAACCACTTTCAGAACATCGGGACAAGAACGAGCGGCGTAATCGGCAGGCGAAGGGATCAACTACATACACAAATGAGTATGTATGCAAGCCACATACAACAGTCCTCAGAGTCATTCCATCTAAAAGAAATAGAAATATTACAACGCCATATGGCAAGATTCAAATATCCTAGATAGAGATAATAATTTAGGATAGCTCCTCATACAACAAACATCAGAGTATCAGGCGGAAGCGGAAAACAAGATCCGAGTACGGATAAGAAGCAAATCGGCATAAGATGCCACATAAATAAACACATCCCGCCCACAGATCTCACGGATCCCCGCTCCCGGAATCTCTACACCGAATGATCGTTGCCAATATCATCTGTCTCCTCCACCCAGTATCCATCTTGCGGGTACACCTGTTCATCTGAATCAAACAATTTATCGTGTGAGACCCTAGAGGTACTCAGCAAGTCTTTATGCCGCTAAAGGGGACACAACCTGGGGTGACGCAATTGCAGCAAAAGATAATACCTAACAATTCTACAGATACTCGCTAACCATCCGCCTAACCAATGATAGACGGATGTCCGTGAATTAAGAACAACAGTTATAACAGTATAATTAACAGATCCATCCTCCTCCTCCCTTACCAACGAGGAAGCGGACAAACAACCCCCATCATCCGTTGGCAGTTTTATTAACCATTCCATGAGCGTTGCACTATTTACTAGTCAAGTACTTAGTCAAATTCAAAGCGGTACTTTAGTTATACTTGTCTATGATCGAGAAACTGTGCTCCAAGTCGTCCATAACCGCGGACACGGCTTTCAGAAAGATTTACCCTGCAGGGGTGCACGAATAGCAACACACACTCGATCAACCTCGGAAAAACCAAATCAAAACCCAACGAGGCATTCACGACAAAGCAATCATAGGATTTAGAAATATTTCAGGGGGCCACCCCATTAAGCTACCCGCAACGAAGTTGGCCGGCTCCGAGACAGACCCAAGGTTTGTGTGGACGGCGGTAAACGACTGGGAACCCGAAAATGTAACTGGGCTTGTCGATACAGCGAAAACGTGTCACGATCCAAAACATTATAGGTGCTCCTCGCACAATCTTAAATAAAGCAGTAACATGGCATAAGTACAGAATAGTAATAAAGCCCCAAACTAATTGTGGCCCCAAGAAATAAAAATGAATCAAGTGCTGGCTCAGGGGGGTCCATAAGGCCTCCCGGATGTGGGTAGTGCGAATGGTCAAGGAACAGGAATCAAGTACTCGGGGTCCTACGGGACACAAGTGAGCATGAAAAACCAAATAGCAGATATTGCTCACCGGTGCCTCTTTCATTAGTTATCCCATTACTACTCAGGATAAGTTGTTTAGGTACCTCGTGATCCATCAGACACTCACATACCCTATACATGCTTTTCTACGACTCACATGGCTCAAACAACTCCTGTAGTAATGGCTCATGGGATGGAGGAACAAGCTTTGGGTGGGGTTTAAAAGTAAAGGCTATGCAGTACTTGGGATTCAATTTAATGCAATCGCGACTCAATGATGCAAGAATAAGATAGAGGCAATAGGTACTGTATGTATGCAAGCATGTGGTAGTGCTTGCCTGGCAGCTCAGTTGAAGCGAGAGAGGGATCTAGGTAGTACTCCTGCGACTCCTGATAATTCTCCTGCTGGGCGTCTATTCGAAGAAGAGCCAAACAAACAAGGGCCAACATAAATAAAGTGCACAAGCATATGAATTAAAATGTGACAAGCAAACAAGCATGCCATGATGAATGATGCACAATTTACATGGCATTAAAGTAGCATGGCAAGGGTGAGGTGTGGTGCAAGAATTAAAGCATTTTATTATTTATTTAGTCCAATTTTTATTGCCATAAACAGTTCAGATTTATAATAATGACATGATGCATGCTTCAATTCAGAACAAGGACTGCATAGATAGAACGCGCTCATCGCGTTGATCGATTTAGACATATTATTTGTCAAATTTGGAGTTGTAGAATTAAAGTTATTAATTTATTAAGAAAAAGGGCATTTTATTGTAATTTTAATCATCTCGAAAATTTAAAGTGTTCAAACATTATTTTGAATGGCATATTTGAATTCCTCACATTTTTCTGATTCCAAAACATATATCATTTGTATTATTTGGATTTGTATTTTAAAAATTATTTAAATCTGACTTGAGT
Organism: Avena eriantha; assembly: GCA_910589775.1. Lineage (NCBI taxonomy): Eukaryota > Viridiplantae > Streptophyta > Magnoliopsida > Poales > Poaceae > Avena > Avena eriantha. The sequence goes on along the minus strand of OU342740.1, from coordinate 388,043,168 downwards.
TTGAATTAAACATTTACTGAAAAAAGTTTAATTAAAACAGAAAAGCAGAAAACATTTTACACCCAGGCAACCCCAGCCACAGTCACAGACAGGTGGGCCTCTGCGGAGTGGGACCACGCACGCGGAAAATCTTTTGCTACCGCGGCTTAGCCAGCCTCTGCGATTGACGGGTGGGCCAGCAACTAGAGGCCCACGTGCCAACGAACGAGCGCGCATAGACTGCCAGGCGGGGCCGAGCTGGAGCGCGGGTTACGGGCTGATGAACAGAAGGACTTTTTTGCGAGAATGCCAGGGTGGCTGACAGGTGGGGTAGGCTGGTCCGCTGGTTTAGGAAATAAAAAGGTTGGGGGTTTTCTGAAAGACGGCCACGGCCCCACTGTTCATCTGTTTCCTCTGAACTATCTGACGGAAAAGCGACGCGTGGCGACAGAGCGGCGTGATGAGGGCTCGATCCCGCGACGCGGGCGCGCACGCAGAGAAGCGATACCAGTGCGGTAGGGCGGGGTAGTTGTCAAGGAGTCGCTACGCGATCAGTTGAGGCACTACGCGGCGCGAGAGCGTGCAGACAACAGCGAGCGGCGGTGCACTGAGGCCGTTCGGCGTAAGGTCCGGCGCGGCTAGTGCTTCCCGGTGAGGCGGAGGTTGTCCAAGCGATAGAGGGGCTCACCGCGGGGTGGTCGGTGGTGGCGGATCGGAACGAGGCGCGGCGGATCGGCGAGGATGCAGGAGCTCCGGCGACCTAGGGTTTCGGGGGAGCGGCGAGGATCTGGCGGTCCTGTTGGCCTTCTCCTCCTCGTCGGCGCGTACAGGGAGCAGCAGGGAGGTCTCCTTGGTCTTCCAAACCACCTCCACGACGCGCACGCCGGCCGGAACGATGAGACGCAGGGATAGACGACGGTGACTGGCGGCAAGATCTGGCGACGGTGAAGAGGGAGGGGAGGAGTGGCGGAGCTTGGGGTGGATCTGGGCGATGTAGAGGAGACGTGGGGGAGGAGGCCAACGTGAGGGAGAGAGAGGAGAGGTTGGTGGGGCTCAGGTAGATAAAAAGGTGGTCTCGGCCACCTTTGCGTCTCCTTCTCACGTGGTCGAGCTGGGGCTCGACCTGGGGCAGCCAGGGCAGGGCAGGGAGAGGGGCTGCAGGTAGGGACGGCATGGAGTAGCACCTGGGGCCAGCATGGCAGGTAGAAAGAAAGAGAGAGAGGAGAGGAGGGCTCGGGTGAGCTAGGGTGTAGCTAGGTCATGGGCTAGGGTTTGGGGTAGATGGGGTGTGGGCCAAGGAGAGAGAGACTAGGGCATGGAGATCAGCATGGTGGAGAGAGGAGAGATGAGAGGGGTGTGGTAGGGTTAGGGTTTAAGTAGAACTAGGGTTAGGGGGAAAATTAGAGAGAGAGAAAGATAGGTTAGGTTTGATTAGGGTTTTAGGTTTTAAAATGTGTTTATGAGATCAACCAAGAGGGTAAAGTGAGGCTTTGATTAGATCAAGATGAGGTGAAGGAGAAACCAAGAAAAGAGAAAGAAAATAATTATGGGAAGAGGCCTCATTTGAATCATGCATGGAGAAAATAAAATAAAAATGATGTTGATGAGAATATGGGGATGGTGGAAGGGATGGAGATGATCCACAAAGAAAAGATCCAATAAACAAAGGAAAAACCAATGGGATAAAAGGTGGTGATGAAGGTTCCATGGCCCATGCAAAAATAATAAATGCCCTGATTTATTTGGTGAAAACAAAATAATAAAATGGCATGGATCTTATGCATTCCCAAGGAGTGGAACAAAGGCCAGGCAAAAGAATTTATAGAATTAGATCCACCCCATTCACATGAGCTAAGAATAAATTCAAAAGAAAAGAAATACAAGATCATGGTTTAATGGGATGGTGGAATTATAAGGTGGTGAAAAGAAAAGTGATGGAGTTGAATAAAAGATACGCCCCCAACTCAACTTGGGCATTTAAACAATATATCAGTAACCAAATACAATATGAAGAGGCAAATACAATTAATAATGCATATGAGAGAGGAACCAAAAGAAAAGGGTTTTATATGATGCTCAAATGCAAGGTGGCATGATGATATGAGCATGATATAATTATGATGCAACAATTGTATATAGGAAGTAGCCAATATCTTACTGGACCAAGTAGCATTACAATTGTTAGACAATTGGGATGCTACATCTCCCTACAGCATCTTCGGAAGCTCCGCCTCGGAAAAATTTCCTTGCAAGCCTGTGAAAGACTCCATCTCCTCTAACAGTGTTGGGGAAAGGGTTGGGAAATCTCCCGTGGCGGAGCTTCTCTAAGATGTCGTTGGTGCACACGCCCTACGGCATCTTCGGAAGCTCCGCCTCGGAAAAATTTCCCTGCAAGCCCGTGAAAAACTCCATCTCCTCTAACAGTGTTGGGGAAAGGGTTGGGAAATCTCCCGTGGCGGAGCTTCTCGAAGATGTCGTTGGTGCACACGCCCTATGGCATCTTCGGAAGCTCCGCCTCGGAAAAATTTCCCTGTAAGCCCGTGAAAGACTCCATCTCCTCTAAAAGTGTTGGGGAAAGGGTTGGGAAATCTCCCGTGGCGGAGCTTCTTGAAAGATGTCGCTGGTGCACACGCCCTACGGCATCTTCGGAAGCTCCGCCTCAGAAAAATTTCCCTGCAAGCCCGTGAAAGACTCCATCTCCTCTAACGGTGTTGGGGAAAGGGTTGGGAAATCTCCCGTGGCGGAGCTTCTCGGAAATTTCCCTGCAAGCCCGTAAAAGCTACTTAACTAGTAAAACAAGCCAACCATCTCCATTGTTAATATCTTACATACAGTAAGATCATTACACAAAAATAAATGGAAAGTGATTTTCATATTGAGATACACAAGTTATGATCCCTATCTAGTCTTCTGAGTTTTCTTCGTGTGTTTCCCTTTCTTCTGATTGCGACACAACCATGGACAATCTTTATTATTTAACATGATGCTTGGGTCAGTTCTCACCTTGAAGGGTGGAATATCATCAAACTTATTATAATCTTCTGACATGTCTGTCTTTTCCTCTACTTCCACGATGTTTCTTTTTCCTGAAAGAACTATGTGCACTTTGGCTCATCGTATGATGTGTCCTCTTGCCTTTGTTTTCTTTTTTTGGTTTGGTAGACATGTCCTTGACATAAAAAACCTGAGCCACTTCACTGGCTAGGACGAATGGTTCGGTGTCGTACCCTAGATTCTTGAGATCCACTATAGTCATTCCGTACTGCGGGTCTACCTGTACCCCGTCTTTTAGGTTGAACCACTTGCACCGGGACAAAGGGACCTTGAAATTAGGTCCATAGTCAAGTTCCCATATCTCCTCTATGTACCCATAATATGTGACCTTCTTATCATTGTCCTCTGCTACATCAAAGCGGACACCACTATTTTGGTTGATGCTTTTTTTATCTTGGGCGAACGTGTAAAATGTATTCCCATTTATCTCGTACCCTTGAAAAGTCGATATAGTCGAAGACGGTTGCTTGGCCAACAAGTATAGCTGTTCTTCATCAGTGACATTCATGAGACGTGTTTACAACCAACCGCCAAAAGTCTTCATGTGTTCTCCATCAATCCAATCTTCACGTTGCTCCGGGTATTCAGAGCGTAAAATATTCTTGTGTTCCACTATGTACGGAGCCACCAAGCTGGAATTATGTAGAACTGTGTAGTGCGCTTGAGTGAAATAATGTCTATCCATACACATTGTTGCTTTCTTTCCTATAGTTCCTTTTCCACGCAGTCTCCCCTCATAGCGCGATTTAGAAACACCGATCCGCTTAAGGTCAGGTATAAAGTCAACACAAAACTCAATGACCTCCTCTGTTCCATAGCCCTTGGAGATGCTTCCTTCTGGCCTAGCACGGTTATGAACGTATTTCTTTAAGACTCCCATGAATCTCTCAAAGGGGAACATGTTGTGTAGAAATACAGGACCGAGAACGCCAATCTCTTCGACCAGGTGAACAAGGAGATGCATCATAATATTGAAGAAGGATGGTGGGAACACCAACTCAAAGCTGACTAGACATTGAACCACATCCTTCTGTAAATTTTTTAGAGTTAGTGGATTGATCACCTTCTGAGAAATTGCATTGAGGAACGCACGTAGCTTCACAATGGGTACTCGAACATTTTCTGGCAGAAGCCCCCTCAATTCAACCGAAAGTAATTGTGTCATAATCACGTGGCAGTCATGAGACTTTAGGTTTTGAAACTTTTTCTCTGACATGTTTATTATTCCCTTTATATTCGACGAGAAGCCGAACGGGACCTTGATGCTACTCAGGACTTCAAAAAAGATCTCCTTCTCTTCTTTGGTAAGAGTGTAGCTGGCAATACCTTGATACTTCTCTGGATTCAGGTTGTTTCCTTCGTGGATACATTGTTGGTCCTGCCGTGCATCCGGTGTAACTTTTGTCTTCCCATACACGCCCAAGAAGTTTAGCAGGTTCACGCAAAAAAAATTTGTCACGTGCATCACGTCGATTGCAGAGTGAACCTCTAGGATTTTCCAGTAGGGTAGCTCCCAAAATATAGACATATTCTTCCACATGGGTACGTGTCCATCAACATCATACGGAACAGATTGTCCGCCAGGACCCTTTCCAAAGATCACTTTTAAATCCTTGACCATATCATATATAACATCCCCAGTAGGGCGGGTAGGCTTTGTTCGGTTATCTGCCTCACCTCTGAAATGTTTTCCTCTCTTTCTTACGTGATGTTGTTTTGGAAGAAATCGACGATGCCCGAGGTACACATTCTTATTTCCAAATATATACTGTCAGTCTCACCTAAACAGTGTATGCATGTATTGTATCCCTTGTTTGACTATCCTGAAATGTTACTAAGAGCAGGCCAATCATTGATGGTTACAAACAACAAAACTCGTAGGTTAAATGCCTTTTGTTCGTGCTCATCCCACACAGGTACACCTTCTTCACGCCACAACTGTAAAAGTTCTTCAACCAATGACCTTAGGTACACATCAATATCGTTGCCGGGTTGCCTCGGGCCTTGGATGAGCACTGGCATCATAATGAACTTCCGCTTCATACACAACCAAGGAGGAAGGTTATAGATACATAGAGTCACTGGCCAGGTGCTATGACTGGAGCTCTGCTCCCCGAAAGGATTAAAGCCATCTGTACGTAGACCAAATCTTAAGTTCCTTGCGTCATCTGAAAATGACTTGAACTCTCTGTCGATTTTTCTCCACTGTGACCAGTCAGCGTGGTGTCTCAACATCATATCTTTCTTACGGTCCTCTTTGTGCCATCGCAACAACTTGGCATGCTCTTTGTTTTGGAACAAACGTTTCAACCGTGGTATTATAGGAGCATACCACATCACCTTCACAGGAACCCTCTTCCTAGGGGTGGACTCGCCCTCAATATCGCCAGGGTCATCTCGCCTGATCTTATACCTCAATGCACCATATACCGGGCATGCATTCAAATTCTCGTACTCCTCGCGGTAGAGGATGCAGTGATTGATGCATGCATGTATCTTCTGCACCTCTAATCCTAGAGGGCAGACGACCTTATTTGCTTCGTATGTACTAGAGGGCAATACGTTCTCCCTTGGAAGCATCTTCTTTATTATTTTCAGCAACTTTTCAAATCCCTTGTCAGAAGTACCATTCTCTGCCTTCCATTGCAGCAATTCTAGTGTGGTACCCAGCTTTTTCTGGCCATCTTCGCAATTTGGGTACAAGAGTTTGTTGTGATCCTCTAACATTTTCTCCAACTTCATCCTCTCCTTTTCACTTCCACAGTTTATCTTCGCATCAAGAATGGCCCGACCCAAATCATCATCGGGGTCATCAAAAATGGGCTCTTCTTCATCTTCATCTTCCCCCATTCTACTATCACCGTCTTCAGTGAACATATGATAGTTGTCACTATCCTCTTCTTATTCGTTGTCTTCCATTATAATCTCTCTTTCTCCGTGGTTGGTCCAACAATTATAGCCGGGCATGAAACCGTTCTCAAGCAGGTGGACGTGAAGGGTCTTTGAGGTAGAGTAATCATTCGTATTGTTACAGGAACTACATGGACAATAAATGAAACCATTCGACCGCCTGTTTGCCTCAGCCACGTTGATAAAATAATGCATGCTAGTAATGAAGTCGGGATGGCATCGGTCACCGTACATCCATTGTCGATTCATCTGCATTATATATATAAGTATATCAAAAATCATTAATTACACAACATCATGGATATATGAGTGACCAACTTAATTAATATTCAAGTTCATCACATAAAACTAAGTTTTTTATAAAAAAGAAGAGGCTCACCGAGGTGGTACGGTGCTGGCTAGGGGACGACGCTGGCGATCGACGATGGTGAGGACGGGGACGATACTAAAACCTACAAATCATACTTTAATTTGAGCTCAAATTGCATATAAAAAGAATGAAATCCCTAACTTAGGCATTTCATCGAACATCTTGCTAGCACTACAAAAATAATACGAGTTAAACTAGGAAAGAAATGAGCTAAATTAGGAACTCCGGAAGAAAGGATGATATTGCTAACCCATGGATAGATGGGTGCCATCAATCTTGATAAAATGGTGGAAAAAATGGAGATTTGTTGGAGTGTGAGAGGTGAAAAATATTTGGAAATGTGAGATAGGAGAAGGAGAAGGGGAAATGAGATGCAAGCCGGTCGGGCTTAAGAAATAGGGCAGGGACCCTATAGTACCGGTTCTTAAGACGAACCGGTACTAAAGGTTCAGCTATGGGTCCACCTTGCTTCAAAATTGGACTGAAACCCTTTCGTACCGGTTCGTAACACGAACCGGTACAAAAGGCCCTCAACGAACCGGTATTAATGTTCCTCGGCCGCCTGGACAAGGGAGCCGGTACTAATGCACCCTTTAGTACCGGTTCGTAAGGGAACTGATACTAAAGGCTTAGATGGATGCCCATTTTTCTACTAGTGTCCATCATCGGGTTGGTGCGTCCCGGACGTGACCAACACGCGCAGGAGACGTAGTCTGTAGGGGCGATGTGGCACCAGCGAAGCCATGCGCTCGTACGAGGGCGGGAGAGGGCGACCTGATAGGCGTGCCAGATGTGCATGCGGGAGACATGGAGCGCAGAGGCGACGTGGAGGTAGCAGAGTCGCGCTCTTGTGCATGGGTGGGAATCGGCGACCCGACAGGTGTGTCAGTGCCTAGAAGCTCACGATCCGAGGAGGATCCTGCAGCGATATCAACCTCGGGATCAGTACGACCCAAGTTTGTACTGTTCTCGTGACTGGATGCATCATTTGATGCACCGTTTGTTGCTGTGGATGTAGAATTTTGAGCAGAATCTTCAGGATCTTCAGCAACAACCTATGGAGGATCAACAACAGGCATGACTTGCAAATAATTATCATTAGCTTACGCACCCCCATTATTTTGTGTTGACGATAGATTATCTTGTGGAAGGAGAAGTATTTCTTCTAGGAGACACCGACCAGTATTCGGATGAAGATCAACAAATAGAAAGATATTTTCATCAAATAAAACATCACGAGAGACATAAAATGCGACCAATGGTCACATCAAGAGATCTTACTCCTTTATATTTAGAGCTATAGCCAAGGAAAACACACTGTTTGGAACGAAAAGATAGTTTGTGTTTATTGTAGGGGCGGAGATTTGGCCAACAAGCGCAGCCAAAGGCACGTAGTAATTCATAGTTTGGCTTGAATTGCAAGAGGTTTTTTTGTAGGAGTTTCAAGATTGAGAATTTTGGTTGGGAGTAAGTTTATTAGAAAAGTAGCTATAAGAAAAGCATCATCCCAACATTTTAGAGGCATGGAGGCATTAGCAAGTAGGGCAAGACCAAGTTCAATAATGTGACAATGTTTACGTTCAGCAAAATCATTTTGTTGACGAGCATGAGGACATGAGACATGATGAGTAATGCCTATTCTCTGAAATAAACCATTGAGTTTTTCAATTCACCATCCCAATCAGTTTGTATTGTGATGATCTCTCTATCAAACTTGCGTTCAACATATTGTTGGAAGTTGAGAAAAACTTGATAAACCTCAGAGAATTTCTTAAGCAAATATATCCAAGTAAACTTACTACAATTACCAATAAAACTTACATAATAAGCATGTTTTCCTACAGAGAGAGGAGAAGGACCCCATACATCAGAAGTTTTTGTTCCAATGGAATAGTAGAGACACTAGTGGAAACATGATAGGGTAACTGATGATTCTTAGCCTATTGGCAGGGATCACATATGTATGAATTTATTTCTGGAGTATAGAATAATTTATTCTTTCTAAGAACTTCCTGAACAATAAAAGACGAAGGATGCCCTAGACGACGATGCCACGTGGATGATGAAGGCTTGATGGTTACACGAGCATGCTTGGATGATGACCCCATGGAGACAAGAACAAGGGAGTAGAGACCACCATGACACGGACCTCTAAACATGATTTGCTGCATGGCCTGGTCCTTAATCAAGAAAAAGAATGGGTGAATTTTAATAAAAGAATTATTATCTAGGGGAAGTTTGTGTGCAGAAAGTAAGTTCATAGAAGATGAAGGACATAAAGAATATTTTTGAGTTGTAAAGAGGCATGTAAGGTGTGCAAAACTAAATGACCAATATGAGCACTTTCCATACCTTGTCCACTAGTAGTGTGAACGTGATCACGTCCATGATAGGTATCATGAGCCTGAAGCTTGTTGAGTTGTCATGTGGTGTGATTTATAGTGCCAGTGTACATGATCCAGTTGGAATCTACTCCATAGGCACCTTTGGCATTGGTGGTGTCGTCCTCATCATCACCATAACGCCACCAACAATCGCTGGCAGGGTGGCCTTCCTTTTTGCATATCTGACAAATAACACTATCCTGCCATGACATGGCAACACGACCACGGTATCGATTCTTTCCTCGCCCCCCTTTGGGCCTATGCTATTCTGGAGGTGGACAACGTGTCGAAGGAGGTGTAGGTGGGCGCTAGGCCAGTAGAGGAGGGCGAGCCGGCGACGGCATGTAGGGCATAGGGGAAGGCATGTATTGTTGAGGGTATGGAGAAGGCATAAAATAGTGGGGTTGGTGTCGGGGGTGCATAGGGTTGCTGGTAGGTGGGTGGTGGTGGGGTGTAAGGCTGTCATGGTGGTTGGCGTGGAGGATCAGCCCCATAGGGAGAAGGGCGTGATGCTGCGTTGACAAAAGATGTAAAACTTCTAGGGGCTGGACCAGTAGATAAAAGCATGGCATCACGATTCTCATAGGGAAGCATATGAGAACACATGTTGTTGAGGGTGGTTGTAGGCACGGCGTTAATGGAAGCAATGAGAGATTTGAACGTGCCATCAAGACCGTTCAAAACATAATCCTTGAGCTCATCATCATCGACCATCTTCCCAGCAGTAGCAAGCTCTGAGGCAAATCCTTTCATCTTCGTGATATATTGTTGCGCGGTCATATCAAGCTTCTTAGTGTTGGTGAGGTCATCACGAAGTGTGGAGACCCGAGACTTGGACTGAGTGGAGTACACAGTGTGCAGCGCACGCCACACATCGACAGCATGATGGAGACCAAAAATATGGGGCAACACATCTTCAGAGAGGGAATTGACAAGTAAGCTAATAACTTGTTGATCTTTGGTGACCCAGACATCGTACTCCGGATTAGGGATCGACACCTTCTTCTTGTTCTCATCTTTAGCCTCCAGCCTCCCGGGAGGGGCGCTGTCGGTCCCCTCAAGAAGATCCATGACACAAGCGCTGCGAAGGGTGGGCAGAACAAGCGCCTGCCAGTAGAGGAAGTTTTCATGAGTGAGCTTGATCGCCGGCAGCACCCCGATGGAGGCCGATGCGACAGACAACGAGCGGGTCGCCATCGGTCCTGATGCTTTTTCTTGTGACGGAGAAGGATCAATCCATATCGGTTGCTTCCTGGAAACGGGGAGACAGCAAGATCGGAAAAAGATAGGGCAAGAGAGGATCCTTGGAGAAATCGTGGTGTTTTATTTTTGGAAAGGAGTATATATTAATATCAGAGGATACCAATTACACCCAGCCTCTGCAACAACGCATTGCTCTAGCGGCCATACGGATGCACACGGCCAAAAACAGAAAGAAGAATTACAAAAAAGAAAAGTTTCTCTATAGCTTCTCATTAATTGAAAAAGTAGTACTACCACCACCAAGACAGCACCAGAAGTCCATCTTCTCTAAAAAGACGCCTCCAAGAAGGGAACAGTGCACAAACACCGTCATCGCCTGATCAAAGATATAGGTTTTCACCCTGAAGAAAGTCCACGCTCTCAAAACAATACCTTTAACAAGGCCATTGTCAGGCACAACCAATTAAGGCCAGACCCTAGGTTTTCACCCTAAAAGATAGGACCATGAGCTTCTCCTATTCTGTCGCCCCCGCTTGCATACCACTGCTCCAAGTCACGAGTGACCAAGCCAATTCCTCATCACCGTCCGGACTCGAACCACCATTCTCAGTCCTCAGATCTCGGCCGTCATGGCATTCTCCGTCGGCACCATGGGACGAGAACATGCCCATGATATTAACAGCCAACAGAGCTTCGAAATCGTGGTGTTGAAGTTTGACGAAAGAGGAAAAAAGGCCGGGGAATTGATTCCCGGCGAGGAGGAGGGCGTCGTGGTCTTGACGATCTTGGTCGATCGATGATCCTGGTGGCAGCACGGAGAGGGTTCCCGGTGGCGGCGGCTAGCTAGAAGGGAGAGGAGAGGCTCATGATACCATGTTGAATTGTAGGATAGAACGGCTTAACCTCTTTCGATGGCAGGTTGCGTGTTATATCGTGTGTGGAATAGCTCCACATGTGACATTACATAGTTTGGTATGCATACGGTTGGTGTATTACATGTCTAATACCTTCAGGTACTCCAGACATATGGTGGGATCTCCAGGTACATGTCTAATACCTTCAGGCTTTAGATTGTGAGCAAGTAGCACCAGTACTTTCGCTCGTGACGCATTTCTAGCGAGATCTCCACGGAGAGACGCTGCGTGGTGGACCACCATTAGTGCGCATCCAAGTCATTCCAGCAGGTGGCGACGGCGACCCTGCCTTGCAAGTTGCGGCGACAAGAGAACAAGGTGCCTCCGGGTCCACGAGATCGAGAACAGGATGCTGCGTAGCTGATCAATGTCGTAGCAATCCACATTGATTCACAAGCACGCGTCGGGTGCTCGCGTGCTCCCATCATGTACTTGAACTCTAGAAGATGTCTTTGATTTTGCACAGATATGATCGATCTTATCTTAGTCTATGTGTGTACGGCTGTTCTTTTCATATTATAAGAAGAAGAAGGCCAGAGATTTTTATGGGACTGCATTGGCATGTGGGATTGGCAGCCAACCGGAACCGATATAGTATCAAGATTGGAGCGCCGCGAATCGTATCTTCACAATCGTATAGTATTAGCTAGCTGTTCGACACGTGCAAGGGAAGAGCACAAGGCAGAGAGGGACACGTACTTGGAACAAATGTTGTGCATTCTACTCTGCGATAGCGAAACGAGATAAGAAATGAAGGGCATCAATGTTCGTGACTTGTGTACAGTGTACACACACGATACCACCGACTTTTACGAAAGCTAGGCATAGTAGCAACTAGCAATGGCAAGTCAATATAAAAATAGGAAAAATCATATAAACAGTTTTTAGTTGATAATAAAGTATATACGGTTCCTTTTACAGGGGAATGACAACACATTTCAGCATATCCGATGAAAAAAATCATTCGAATCTACCATGACTGTGTACACGTCCTGCCACAATTTTGAAAGGCCGGGCGGTATGACGATAAAGTCTCGACAAGTGAGGGCGGGGGCAGCGAGGAGCTTTGGTTCTTCGAGCCCAGAGGTGAAAACCCCAAGTTCTGCCTTTACTACTTCAGCATGGTAGCGACGACACACGTGTTGAAGACATTGTTCGGAGTTTGCTCCAGCCCACTCTCCAAGGCGAGAACTCCAAGTTTAACCATCATTATTGTTTTCTTGTTAAAGACATTGTTTGTATTTGGCTCCAACCAACACTTAAAAGTGAAGACATGTAACCCAGTTCCAGTGGCTAGATATGTCAATGGAAGTGCATGTGTTACTTTAGTTTCTTGGCGGATAAATTTGACGGTTCCGGTTGTCAAATATTGAGAATGAAGTTGAAGATCATTTACTCCACCATGTAGATGTGTTTGTCGTGTATGATTGTTCATTATCATGTTTTCCTCCTTCTCGAAACAGGCATTCGCCCCCATTTGTAAGTAAGGTAATCACAATCATACAAAGTACGAGAGAACGATAAACAAAATAAAGGTCTACCGCGGCAACAACACAAACATGGCCAAACTAAGTGAAAGATTGCTACAATATTGTACTAGAAGCCTTGGGGGACAAGAAGTCTAATAGAGATAGAATTAGATTACAATATTGAACTACCAAATATGTCTAGCCGTAATATATTCTAACACTAAGAAATCAAAAGGAGAGCCTCCATGGAGGGAAAAGGCGCTCAACGGCTGGTGAGTCGAAGAAAGGCAAGCCTCCTCGAGCAAGTCCCGAAGCATAGCTTCCAGACGCTATCTATTCCTCTATCTACACAGCGGTACCAGTGCTACAAAAATGCCAAAAATTTAAAAACCAAGTCGGTAATGCGTCGAAGAAAGATCTTCTCAATCACCATCTTATTACGTATAGTCTAGAGAGTTAAGACATCGCGGAAAACACAACATAGAAGAGTCTTCTCTTCTTACGGTCACCGGGGTTCTATGAACTCGTTGAGTTCTTGGGCCTACCAATCAGGCCCTAAGGCTTCTTGGACAAAGTTCTAGAGAAACAGAGCCGCGAGAAGGTGAACAGTGTGTGGGCTCTCGATTCTGGAATCCCACATAATGGAGACAAACCGTCCCCCAACCCATGCCTCTTGGCCACCTCTACCCCCTAAGGGAGACGATCACATTTCAATTGCCACACGAAGATCTTAGTCTTCAGGGGTGAGTGGCGCTTTCCATAGTGGTCTGGTCCCGGAAAAAGGGGGTGTCAACCGCCAAGAGACGACACTATGCACACAATTGGAGAGGGCGAGCAGGAGGCTTGCCTTAAGCCCTCACCATGCCTAAGTTTCCTTTAGACCGAAGGTTCATCTCAATGTTCTGTGTCCCCTCCCAAGCCACGGTGGCTACTCTCAACGCGGGTTCTGAGCAGATAGCAAAGAGGCTAGGATAAGCCTCTCGCAAGGGAGGCTCCCTCATCCATGGATCCAACCAAAATAGGGTACTCTCTCCATTCCCTATGGAGAAGGTAATCCCTTCGGCAGATCTCATGCTTGATGTCTAGGATGGATCGCTAGAATTGGCATCTGTCTCGACGATCACAAGCCATAAGTGGGCGTCCTCATGGATACTTGGCCTTGCCCAACTGTAGATAGGGGCGGACCTAGGTTATGCTCAATGGGATCACAGGACACCCGTAAAAAAATGAGTTCCTTCATATATTTTATTCATTTTTAGTGTGTGACACCCACAGCTCTAGCTGAAAAAATGTAGGACTAAGACAGTGACACCGGCTCTTTTTTGTTCTCGGTCCGCCCCTGACTGTAGCAACATGCCTCCCTTGTCTCTTGTGTTGAAGTATGATCAATTTCAATTAAGGAGGCTAACTTCTGACGAGCGAAGCGAGACCCGTCGCCGGGAGGCTTGGGACGAAGCGAATCCCCCCCCTCCCCCCCCCCCCCCCCCCCCCGCGGTACAGATCGTCGAAGACCTAGGTTTCCACCGGTATATATATACCTCTTGTAAGCCGTCGGCTGGGATAAGTTGCATATGTGAAAATCATCGGCATTGTGTAAACACTCCCCGTTATAGTGAAGTTTCATTGGCTGGTGCCCATGTTTTTTTCCTCTCTTTATTGGAGAGGTCTTTCCATTTTAAATATGTGTCCTCTCGTTGTGATTTCCTTTTTGTTGTTCGTTATTTGCTTGTTGCGATTCTAACATGTTGTTGGTTATCATGTTTTCCCTATATTTTTAGTATTAATAAAATATATTTTTGTGTGCATCCTTAGGTCTTGAGTCTTGACCCAACAACACATTCTTGCACATGCTGCATTAATACAGTGTCCATGAAGAAAACTCGTATTGATAACGATAAAGAAGGGCATGGGCAGTCGGGACGATCGCATCTCTCCCTTACCCTACCCTTTGTGTAGCAACTACTCAAGATTTGCTAATTACGCCATAGGATTGTTGATGTAATTGATCGATAATTAACCAGGTTGGAGGCTAGGACTGGGTAAACCTGAGCCTGGTAACAGATTTACAAAAAGAAACTGGAGAGAGACGTTATGGGTGTGGCATGCAGCAGACAATGGCAGCCGATCGATCGTCAGTTGCACAAATTGAGGAAATCAGGCCAAGAATGGCGCTTGATCTTATCACAGTCGACGTCAGCTGCTGCACTCCTCACTTTCTACTCCCGTTTCCACTACCGCTACTTCCGCTCTCTCCATCGCCTCCGTCCATCCGCGTGTGGCGTCAAATCGTTGCGCATGGGTGGCTACATGCCGGAGGGCGGCGGCGGGGGCCGTGCCGCCCGCGCAGGACGGTACCCGCCCCTCGCCTCCCTCGTCGTCTCCACCATCGCCGCCTTCTCCGCCGTCATCGTCATCGCCGTCCTCCACTCGGTCTGTCTCTCTGCCGCGACGTTCGTCGTTCTTGCATTTATCGGGATTCGCGCTCGTTTAATTCTCTGCGGATAAGATCGAGCAGCGAAAGAAGTTTTCTCGGGATTGATGATTCACGACGAACAAAACAATGCGAATCTCAAACCGAATTTCTTTTACGTCTGCGCGTTGATGGTGTCTCTCGGCGCGGTGGCTGATGTTTTGCAGGCGTACGACGACGCGCTGTCCCGGACGCGGACGCTGCTGGGGCACAACCTGGAGCCGACGCCGTGGCACCCGTTCCCGCACGACAAGGGCCGCCCGCCGCCGCGCGCGGCGCTCCGGTGCGCCTCCTACCTGGCCTGCCTCCCGCCGCTCTCGCAGCCGCCACGGCCCACTGCGGCGGCGCCCAACGCGTCGTCGCCGAGGCCGCGGCGGCACTGCCCGTCCTACTTCGCGGCCATCCACCGCGACCTCGCGCCCTGGCGTCGCCGTCCCGGTGGCGGCGGCGGCATCACGCGCGATGTACTCGAGTCGGCCCGCGCCCGCGCGTCCATGCGCGTCACCATCACCGGCGGCGGGACGCGTCTGCACGTGGACCTCTACTACGCGTGCGTCCAGAGCCGCGCGCTCTTCACGGTGTGGAGCCTCCTGCAGCTGATGCGGCGGCACCCGGGCCGCGTCCCGGACGTGGACCTCATGTTCGACTGCATGGACCGGCCCGCCATCAACCGCACCGAGCACGGCGGCGAGGGCGCGCCGCCGCCGCCGCCGCTGTTCCGGTACTGCACCACCCGGGACCACTTCGACGTCCCGTTCCCGGACTGGTCCTTCTGGGGCTGGCCGGAGACGCACATCGAGCCGTGGAGCCGCGAGTTCAAGAGCATCAGGCAGGGCGCCAAGAAAGTGCGGTGGCCGGAGCGGGTGCCCACGGCCTACTGGAAGGGCAACCCGGACGTGGCCTCGCCGCTCCGCCTCGCCCTGCTCGCCTGCAACGACACCAACCTCTGGCGAGCCGAGATCATGCGCCAGGTAAGTAAATCTCCATCATCACCGAGCTCCGCTCCGGCGGTATATATATACATTCACCACCATGCATGCCGTGCTGAACAACAATCACAATTGTCGCAGAACTGGGACGAGGAGGCCCGGTCGGGGTACCAGAACTCGAAGCTGTCGAGCCAGTGCACGCACCGGTACAAGATCTACGCGGAGGGGTTCGCGTGGTCGGTGAGCCTGAAATACATCCTCTCCTGCGGCTCCACGGCGCTGCTGATCGACCCGCTGTACCAGGACTTCTTCAGCAGGGGGCTGGAGCCGCGGGTGAACCACCTGCCGGTGAGCGTCCTGGGCATGTGCGAGTCCATCCGGGACGCCGTGGAGTGGGGCAACGCGCACCCGGACGAGGCCGAGCGCGTCGGGCGGCGCGGCCAGCGGCTCATGCAGGATCTCGGCATGGACGCCGTCTACGACTACATGCTCCACCTGCTCACCGAGTACGCCAAGCTGCAGGACTTCCGGCCGGTGGCGCCGCCCACGGCGCAGGAGGCCTGCGTCGGCTCCGTGCTCTGCCTCGCCGACGCGCACCAGAGGAAGTTCCTGGAGGCGTCCGCCACGTCGCCGGCCACCGCCGAGCCGTGCTCCATGCCGCCGCCGCCTCCCGACGTGGTCTGACTGATCAAAGCGTAGCTGTAATCGGATGAGCGGAATTCTTCATATGCGAACTGGAGACTGGAAGCATTCGAGTCGTGTCCAGGGTATGGTGCATGGCGCCCGAAATTCAGGCCGTGTTTGGACTTGTACACGGTTGTGGGCGCCCGCGATTGGGTGGATTTGGGCTGAGAGCGAGAGGATGGAGGTAGCGGTAGAGGGATTAGTGTAGTCTCGGCGCGTCTCGGTTTTGATGCGGATTTGTATTGATCCATCCCTAATAAAAGAAAAGTTGATTTTCTTTCAATGTTTTGATCTGAACAAGTACATAGTACATGTAAAAGTCCTTACTCTTTCGGCGATAATGAATTCTTTGGAGGAGTGCCTAGATCACACGTGAACTTTTTATACTTCCTCCGTTCCAAAAAAAAAAGTAATCTTGGTTTGTCTAGATTCGCATATAAAGTCTAGATACACACGAATCTAGACAAATCCAAATCGCTTATTTTTAGGACAGAGGGAGTATCTTATAGTTTGCAGAGTTATGTGTAACTTTCACATTATTTGTGCTAATTCTTAGGTGCAATCTAGTTAGAACTTATAAAATATGTACTAATTTTCAGTTACAACCTATTAAATTCTCAGTTATAACCTACTTGCAACTCATATATAACTTCCACGCGACTAAGAATGTTTTACACTTCCTCCGTTTCAGAACAAGTGACTTTGGTTTGTCTAGATTCGCACGTATCTAACACATTTTAAGTCTAAATACACATGAATCTAGACAAATCTAAATCGTTTATTTTGGGACAGAAGGAGTATCTTATAGTCGGTAGCATGTGTAACTCCCACATTATTTGTACTAATTTCCAGTTGCAAACTAGTTACAGCTAATAAAATTTGTACCATTTTCAGTTACAACCTAATTATAACTTATTAAATTCTCAATTATAACCTAGTTGCAACTCCAGACTTCTGTGACGGGTAATCGTGGGGACGAACACTCAGCGAGGCAGCACGCACACACCAAGCAGCTCCCGTGAGCCCTACCCAGTCTACGTCCACCCAGAGTTGTCGGAATATCACCAGGGGCACGGTCACCCGTAAGATAGAATCACCTGTTGCAACTCATGTGTAACTCCCACATTGCACGAATCGCGAGACAAATCCAAAGATAAAAGACTAATCCATAAGAAGTTCTGAAGCGCCTAAGAAGTGAAAACTAGCAAATCAGTTTCCTTTTAATTTAGAAACAACACGGGGAGAAAATGCAAATGAATAAATGCATGTTAATGTAAAAAAATGTGTTTGTTAAATCCGACTATTGACACAACCATAGTAAGCTAAACATGGGAAAAACCACAATGGCATGCATAGACACCAACACCACCTCGTCATACTTAAACTGGACTTTGAGAAGGCTTTTGATAAGGTGGGTCATGGATTCATACTTCAGGTCCTTCAGCACTAGGGGTTTGGCAGTAGATGGTGCTCCTGGATCAAGATGATTTTATCCTCTGCAACCTCCTCGGTTCTGCTAAATGGAGTACCAGTTGCCCTCTTCCACTGTAAGAGAGGGGCCAGACAAGGGAATCCTCTTTTCCCTTTATTATTTGTACTTGCAGTATATTTCCTTCAGTATGTTGTGAATCAAGCTATGCAACAGGGTTTTCTCACAAGGCCTCTACCTTTAACCAGTTCCCCTGATTTTCTAGTAATACAATACACAGATGACACTCTCTTAATTCTACCTGCTGATGAGCAACAATTAATCTTTCTGAAATATTTACTCCTAAGATTTGGAGATGCAAATGGCCTGAAAGTTAATTATGCTAAGTCACACCTCATCCCAATCAATATCAGTGAAGACAGAGTCCACTTATTTTTCGAAGCCCTTCTCTGTCAGCTGATGACCCACAAGTATAGGGGGTGTATCGCAGTATTTTCGAGGAAAGTGAAACCCAATTTATTAATTTGACATAAGGGGGGCCAAAGAATATTTATAAGCCTTAACAACTGAGTTGTCAATTCAGCTGCACCTGGAAACAATCTTGCTCGCAGCAGTTTACCAGTAGCAATAGTAAAGTAATAGTAGTAATAAAAGTAAAGACAATAGTATCAATTGCAGTAAACAGTAGGATTAAAGCATGATAGGCATAGGGATGGATGGACAGGCTTTGCATGGACAAGACAATTCATATGGCAATCAAGACATAGGGCATTTGCAGATAAATAAGATAAAGCATCCAAGTACTAAATAATCATAGGCATGTGTTTCATATATAGTCATACGTGCTTGCAATGAGAACTTGCACAACATCTTTTGTCCTGCCAGCCCGTTTGCAGCGGGGCCTCAAGGGAACTACTAGCAATTAAGGTGATCCTTTTAATAGGGCATCGGAGCAAAGCATTAACACTCCGTAAACACATGTGATCCTTACATCAAAGCCATTCCCTCCGGTTATCCCGATTGCTGTCACTTCGGGGCCTTTGATTCCGGACAACAATATGTGTATACAACTTGCAGGTAAGACCATAAAGAATACTATCATAATGAATCAATAACATGTTTATCTGAAATCATGGCACTCGGGCCCTAGTGACAAGCATTAAGCATAACAAGTTGCAACAAAGTCAAAAAGCACTAATAATAGATACTATGCACCATGCCCTAACAATCTGATGCCATTATATGAACGATCTCATCCAATCCCTACCATCCACATAGCCTACAATGGGGGATTACTCATTCATGGATGGGGGAAACATGGATGGTCGATGGAGAAGCGATGGTGATGATGATGGCGATGATCTCCTCCAATTCCCCGTCCTGGCAGGGTGCCAGAACGGAGTTTCTGGTTCCGAATCACGGAATCTGGTGGTGGCGGCGCAACGGAACTCTTTCTGAAAAAACGTCGAACCCCCCTTGGTTTTTAGGTCAAGAGGCAACTTATAGGCGAAGAGGCATGCCGAGGGGGTGATCGAGGCGGCCACACCACCCCCAGGCGCGGCCTGGCCTAGCCCACGTGGCCAGGTGGTGTGGGCTCCTCATGGCCCTCCTCCGTCTCGTCTTCTGGCTCCGTGAGTCTTCTGGTGAAATAGGATTTTTGGCATATTTTCCGGGATTTTTCGTGAGAGTTGATTTTCTGCACAAAAACTAGACACCAAGGTAATTCTGCTGAAAACAGCGTCAGTCCGTGTTAGTTGTATCCAAATCACACAAGTTTAGAGGAAAAACAATAGCAAAAGTGTTCGGGAAAGTAGATACGTTTTGGACGTATCAACTCCCTCAAGCTTAGCTTATTGCTTGTCCTCAAGCAATTTAGTTGAAAACTGAGTGCGATAAAAGAAACTTTCACGAACACATTTGCTTCATAAGATGTATATATTCTCAGCATATGATCAAGTACTTGGTCAATTCATAATAAGGAGTATGCAGATAAGGTTACTCAATAGTCATTGCAAGCTATGCAGAGCTTCTAACTCAAAAATAATAAGTAGCATGAAACATAAACATAAGAAACATTGCAATGCTCATAAAAATGTATGATAGAGTGGTATCTCACTTTCCTTTAATGGTAGAGTAAATATAAATGCCAAGGCACCTCTGAAGTTCAAGTGAAGACTAGAAGTAAAGATATCAGAGATACAAGCATCAAAATCATGACATAATTGGTCAAGTTTGAGACAAGCACATTACACTAAGAATGATAACTATGCTCTCAAGAAAGTGCTCATAGAATATGTGTAGACTCAACAAGGAAATGCAAAGGTTTTGAAAAGTTTGAAAGGCTTCCAAATGCTGAAAGTATGGTACTGATTAGCTTTGAGCTCTCATTGTCCCTATCATAAGCATATTTAAATGATTAAGGTTAAAGTGACGCAACTAAGAGGATATGTTGGACAAGTTATAAGTTGAAATCTCATGCCCCTTGCTTACGAGTACCGAACCTCATGCTACTCAACTTCAGTCACAAGTAAGCTCTTGTCATTGTAAGTACATATGTATCATAGAGAACCGCCAACGGGGTACCCCTTGCACATGATACAGGAGCTATCCCATAATCAAAATGACAAGGCAAGCAGACAATGAGCATCTCAGCGATCTTTTTATTTGCTATTTGCATAGGTTTTTATTGAGGATGCTTCATAGAATGCTCATTATGGTTATGCTGCAAGTTTCCACCATGATTAGGCATGGCTTAGGCTAGCGGCCCATGCATTTCTCTAACACACATACAAACTCCATGATCTTATAAATTCCCCTTTTATTTCGCACCGCTGGGATCCATAAGCAAAATAATCATGATATCAATGGAATAATAAGTGCAATGTTGAAAGCGTTCCCCATGATACATGGTTCTGCTAACTTCAACTTATAAAGCGCAAGCATATACGGAACAAAGATGGTCGCAATGGTTCAAGATTATTAAGTGTAAGAAAGTAAAGTGTGCCGTCAAGTTCATGAGAGCTTTACTAACTAACTTTCTCATAACAAGCAAACATTTTATTCGGAAGAAAACAAGGCATACCGAATATGCACGGACTAGCAAATGATGCTAATAGGTAGGTATGGTGGACACTTTTGGCAATATTGGTTTTGGGGAGTTGGAAACATGAGTAGAACTCATAGTCAGTGCAAGTAAAGGCTAGCAAAAGTAAGGGAGCGACAAACGAGAGAGCAATAACTGTCATAATCATGCTTGCAACAAAATAGGACTAATCATGGCATGAAAGTGATTCAAGACCCCTGAGGCAAAATAATTCATCGAGGCTTAACTGATTATTGTTTCAGTCATATGCATGCGTGAGCATGTGCCAAGTCAATTCAAGTGAAACATTCAGAGGGAGATACCATAGTGTCATACCAAGTTATGAATAGAACAATGCAAGCAAAAATTCATATGACATGCTACAAACTATTAGCGAGCTGGAGCTAATCATAAGAAAGCAAGAACTACTAAGCATCCATAAATAACATACACCCTACATGAACAGACTAAGCATGCCCACAATGATGAGTATATGTACAAAAATGAAAACAAATAGAGTTCGTTACCAGCCTTTTACCACACCTCAAGTTGTCATTAATCCTCATTATTTCCCTTCACTTGTGTGGCTTGAATAATAACATGAAACCAAACTCCACTGAGGACTGATGAACCCTGCAACGAACTTCACAAAACCAAAGAAGAACAACAAATATTTTTGGTGTTTTTTTATTTTTAAAGGCAAGAACAAAAAGGAAAAACAAGCAAAGCAAAATATTTTTGGGTTTTTCGAATAGTTCAAACAAAGCAAATAGGAAAAAGCAAACCAAGGCAAAAAGAAGCAAATAAAGAGAAACAACGAAATATTTTTGGTCTTTTTGTGTTTTTAGAAAGCAAAAATAAAGAAAGAACGAAAACTAAAAAGAGAACGAAGCATGTATATACAAAGTACCGACTAAACATGATATGTAGATGAGTGTGATGTCGGTGTTCCTCCCCCCAAGCTTAGGCTTTTGTCCTAAGTGGGTATCAACCCCAACGCGGGTAAGGGTTCCAAGCAGGCGGGTCATTGTAAGAATGATCGTGGTTAGGCCCTTGGGAAGAAGAAGCTCCCCAATCATAGGTAGGCTGCTGATATGAAGACTCGCCCTCATTCGAGGGCTAGACCGAATCATCTGTAACCTCCCTTCCAGTATCCTGCTCCTGTTGGGAGAGCTCCCCTAGGTAAGCGTCGAGTTCTTCCTCGGTGAGTGACCATCCTAACCTGGTATCAAGGTTAAACAAAACAGGTGCAAGCAAAAGAATAACTCGCTTGGACTTGAGAAAGGTTATTTCATAAGACAAATCACTCAAATTAGCCCAAGAAAAAAAATTATGTTGTATCATGGAAAGGTCAAGCCTCTCTATGGGAAACTGTAGGTCTAGATGATGAGGCGCTACACCATGCAAAGCTAATAAATGAGAGGCGATGAGGCCTCCACAAATTCCACCTTTCTCGCGATTAGTAGCAAGACGAAAAGCTATCAAGGCACCCATGTTGTAAGTTCTATCTCGTTTTAAAGCAGCTGATATGAATGCTAGATCATATGAGGATAACTTATTAGCAGTTTTCCTAGCGAGAACTGTAGGGGTTCCGCGTATGAAAACAATAAATTTTACCCTATGCCCCTGAACCCCTGAAGCTGCCAGGACCTATCTATTAGTAATACAGTAACGGGAGGGGATTTTCGCGAACTTACCCTGGAAGACCGAAAAGCGTTGTCAACGCTCAGGAGAGCGTGGTTGATGTAGACGAGCCGAAGCCGACCTCAAGGTCATGATGAAGTCCTTGCGCTCCTTCTAGCTCCAACGACTTGAGTGCCTCAAGTGCGACACCTCGCGGGGAGTTACACATGTCCGGTGCCTGACAATGACTCTCGCTTCCCCGATCCAACAGTAGTTGTGGAAGTAGAGCTCTCGGATCCGAATCCCGCAGCGCGATGGCGCTCCGCGGTGAAGATGTCTCTCGCTCACGCAGTCCAGATTTGGGACCACAGTCACGAGAGAGAGAGGGGGAGAGAGAAAATATCAATTAGAGGTCCTCCCAAAAGTGGGGAGACCTTTATTGATTATTGGTGTATTTATCTTGGCCAAATACCCCATTATATATAGGGGGAGGAGGGGGTACACCCTCCCTCAAAGTCCCGAGGTGGGACTAAAGGAGAGGAGGGGGAGGAGGTGGCCCCCGGCCACCTAATGGGCCCCGCGCGAGGGGGCTAGGCCCAGCCGGCCTCCCCCTTGGCTCCTCTCCCTCTCTCATTTCCCCTAATGGGCCCTCTCCCTCCGGAATTGGCCCATTAAGCCTTTGACCATTAAAATTGATTTTCTCTTTAAATAATTATGAATAAATGATTAAATCAATATTTAACATTCATTCACATATTATTCAACCTCCATGGCTATGGAACACCTTCCACCTCCACTCCGGACCTCCTCCGGACTTACCGAAACCCTTCTGGTTTTCTCCCTACTCTTCTTCGGTGATTCCACCGATCCTATAAACACTCTCTAAGCATCATCAAGCCCTTAAGCGTGATACCCCACGGTTCGGGAACACTCTAGACATGGTCGGGACACTCCCGCACCAATGATCGACAGAGGGACATGGATGGCCATGTGACCCCTGTGCGTTCCACGAAGATCTTTTGTCGTTTGAACCGGGAAAGTCGTGTCATATTCCCTTTGTCACTCGATACTTGCATTGCCCGAGATCTGATCAATGACATCACCATGTCGTGTTCAATCTCGTTACTGAACAATGCTACTTGACTCGTTCCGACAAGTGATATCCTCGTGATCTAATCACACGCTGCGCTGCTATTGGATATAACCTCTCGAGTGGGCCCTTGAGTATCTTCCCGTCACATGGACGGACAAATCCCACTGTTGACATATATTGCCTCAACGGTTTCCTCTGAACACCTGAACACACCTTTATAACCACCATATTACCAGATGGCGTTTGATGATATCAAAGCACTCTCGGGAGACAGTGATTGATATAGCCTCACGGTCTAAGGAATAGTCTATGAGGATCCATTTCTAATCATCATAACATGAACTTCATGACATGATCGGGTCATGATGTTTAGGTTGGGTATTGGTTCATCATCTCATTCTCAGAATGAGATGACCTCATTTCCAACTGGCATAAATGCCACATGATCAGGAAACATGATCATCTATTGACCAATGAACCAGTGACTAGAGTTTCACTGGGAACCCCTGGTTGTTTGTATATCACACGTGTATTGATGTTTCCACTCAATACAGTTATAGCATGATATACAACTTAATCATAAACTATATGAAATATGATAATAGTCCTTACTACTATTTGACTCTAGGGCATATTTCCAACAGTCTCCCACTTGCACTAGAGTACAAATACACTAGCTGCATTTGTTCTCAATCATTGGCACCATATACCCGATACCCTGAACATGCTTGCTCATGGAAGAGGTTGAGTCTTGGGTCTGTACTTTACAGTCCCAAATCCTTTGCAACTTACTAATGTCACCTTGATTGACATTAATACTTTATCATCACATGATATCATATTTGTGTATGCATCGTCGCTATGGCATCAGAACGAGGCCTGATTCCAGGAGCCTACAGTGACGTTAGATCAACCTTGAGGGCTTTCTCATGGGCACTGTGCCCTGAGACACATCATTCTACGTTAAAAGCGAACTAGCCTCGCCATAGCATTATACAAAAATTTAGATGGTACCCTTATCTATTATTATAAATGTATTCATTGAAACACTAGTGCACTCTGTGCAACTTTCGATGTTTTGTTCACCTCGCTTCCTACTTGACTTTAATTGGTATCTACAGGAGTTTCCAACATATTCCCTTATAACATAACTCTTTATGCTTTAAGATATGTCATCCTTTATGGATTTGGAAAACATGTTTGCAAGTTCTCTATTAGACACTGCAGACAGACTTAGTTCAAATGTTTTGTGATTCGAACTTAATCACTTTCAAACATTCCTTATTTGGATCACATATTATGCTAAGTTATCATCATGGTTTACTAAGACAGAACCTATGTCTCAACATAGTGGATGATGATCATCCTTTTCTTTCTTTCAACCATTGATGTTAAACTTAATACTATTCCTAATTTGAGTCATTAAGGACTAGTTTCTTAATTAACTTCTATTCTGAAACATTTTTCAGAATTCCTTAAGGAATACCACATAATATCATAATATAGTTATTATCAACTTCTACATCTTATAAATCATTATTTATAAGTATTTGCGCTTTCATCCTTAACATACTTAAGAATTACTCTTATAAGCTCCCACTCAAAATATGTTCCTACATATTTGAATTTGAGTCTTATATTGCTCCCACTTAAAAATATGTCAATCACAGATTGTTTCAGGAAGACTTTCATAGCTCCCACTCAATTTTATGCAAATTGCATATCCCCTTACTATTGTGAATAACTTCAAAATCCTTTGATCAAATATCAAACTTGGAGATTTACTATGAGATACTAGTACTTTTACTAGTTTCAAACCCACTTGATATTTAGCACACTTGAATCAAATTCATTTGAATTTGTCCAATACTTGACAAATTGTGCTTTTTGTCATTCACCCCTTTTTCCACTATGGCTTTGTAGTCATTTGGGAAAATTCCAAGTAACCCCTTTTACTTGTGAGATTTAGCAACTAATTGCTTTCTAATCTCAAGTGAATTTTGCTTTTAGGATTTCTCATAATTTTAGTTTACCATTATTTCCTTTGTAGTTCGTAGGTATGTCATATTCCAAGAATCATGACAAATGATTCATAAATGTCTCCATACTAGATATGGATTACATTTTGAATCCTATTTCATGTAGTGAAAACACCAGTGGGGAAAACACAATGATCAAAATCATTGATTCTTTCCTTCTGTGAAGAGAATCGTTCAGGAACGTTATTCGTTGCGCTTCTCAACACTCTGATGCGGGGTTTTGAATCCTCATCGTGTTTTACACTATTTTCCATTTGCTTCATAATTGAGAAACATCACTAGAAGTGAGCTTTCTCAAGAATGCACCAAAATCCAAGCAATACATGTTTTGCTTTCATTTTGGTTTAGCTATGGGTTTCATATTCAAAGTTTCCAATAAATACTCTACAAGGACTTATTCGCTATTTGTTTTGGTTATATCGAATAACCCCAAAACTTTCACGAATTCAAATGGTTCACGACATTCTAATTGAGTGCTAACTATTTCTAAGCTAAGGGTCTCTACATCTACACTACAACGATTTATTTGGTGCCTTCTATTCAACCCCCTTTGATATATAATATCACATTGTGATGCTTTGCATTTTGACGTTCCAAAACACTTCGCATTCCACAATTTCTTTTATGCCATTCTTATAAAGTTGAATTTCATTACTATTGATCAAATCACAGGAATTAGATTCTCTTTTATATTTATACCCTTTTATTGATGAAACACTTTGATCAAATCAAATAATTTCATATTCATGTTTCCTTTGGTAAACTACTTTACACATTTAAACAATCATATAATGATAATTACCATTTTCGTTAAAACACAATACATCGAATATGTATTCTATTTAACAATTCAATAAACACTTTGTATTCAAGTAATACACGGTGTTCAAGTTATTTTGCTGAACTTAGGCATGATTTATATGTGATAATAAATCGAATGACTTTCACATATTATCACATAACTTTGAATTTAAACAATGGTTTCATTCATTAATGAATATATCATTAAGTTGGGTATTTTAAACAAGGCATTTTAATGTTTTATAAATGTTCATGCATTATCAATTAGTTTCAAACAACAAGGATAATTCACACATAATCAAACAAGATATGAACATGAATAGAAACAATTCATAAAAGTGGAACAACTGTTTGTTACAAACTCATATGAATAACTGTCTCACGAAGTGTGAGACACACTAAAGAAGATCACAATCTCTTGATTACAATAATCATCCTAAACACAAACTAAATGATAAATGTCTAGGGAGAGTGTCGTCGGCCATCATCATCATGCTCGCCATCGACACGCAACGTCACCTCCTCTCCAGCAAGCACCTCTCGTGTAGAAGGACCTGTTTTCAGTAAAACAGAACAAGTATCAGATATACTTAACACTACAAATGTGTTTGCAAGATTATAACATTTATAAAACTGTATATCAAATATATACCTTTGTCATCGATGACCTCTCCGGTGATTGGTTCAACCTTTACGTTCCTGAAACGTAATATGAACTCATGGAAATCCAATGCTTCTGTATCACCACTCATGATGCTACTCTGGACATGTCCTTCATAGTTGGGAGGAAACGATCGAAGCAGTACGTCTACCGCAAATGGATCAGCCATCCAGTAATCCACGAAGTGAACCAATCTCATGTGTGCATCAAGCATGCGCTCCAAGTGACCCTTCAGACATGTATGCTCCTCCATTTGTATGGAAAGGAACTCTCCAAGCAGCTCGTGCTTCCACATGCGCACATGGCCTATGAACTCTGCTCTCAGCTGATCCACCATCGAATATGGATCAAGATCACCCATGAGCGGATGTAGTTCATCCACCATCCCGTAACGCATTATTATCTGAATGTAGGTGGATATTTCTTGACGATAGTAGCGGTCTGCTAGCTCTTTTGGGGTCTCATAGTAATCTGGCTCACTCAAATCCATCGTGCGGCGTATGTAGTCTACCACATGATTCCTAGTAAGGAGATCATTCAGGCGCACAAGCCAACTAGGGAAGTTGGATCCATCAACTCTAAGTTTCTCACCATTTACCCAATCCTCAATGACAAAGTAAGCTTCACGGTGAGCCATCTACATTTATAATTGCAAAAGGAATTTAGACTAAGTTTATAATTAAATGAGTTAATGATAACTCCACTCAGAAACACCTATCCCCAAAAGGGTTCCTAGTGATAACACGACCGCTATCAGCCACATCTCCCCCGATCATCACGGCCATCAATGTGGGTTCAAGGGTGGACGCTAAACGTCGATCACATCATTCATGTGACTCGTGCTTGATCTTTCGACCATCCGCATTCCGAGGCCATGTCTGTGCATGCTAGGCTCGCCAACTCAACCTTAGTGTTTTCACTGTGCAACATGGCTTACACCCACTGTATGTGAACATAGATATGTCTGACACTCAATCATCACGGCCTGCCTTATACCGAAGAACTTTCTTGGTGATGCACACTAAGGGGAACACAATCGTTGGTAATTTTAATAGGGTTCATCTTATTAGGCTACCGTCGAGTATCTAATACTAGCACACAATAAGATATACAAACAATAACATTGAATGTAAATGCTATGTGATATGGTCCTTCATGTTGTGATCTCCATCCGCCGTCACCGGGTTCCGGCGCCAGGGTTCCGGCGCCGTAGACACCAGGGTACCAGTGTCATTCTGGCGTGGTAGTTCGTCACCTTCATGACTATCTACTACTACGTAACAAAAGGTAATCACTTTACCTTTGCCACAACCATATCACAAAGAAACGCCCCCCTACAAAACAAAGTTAGACGCCTCTACTTTATCTTTGCATGTTTTACGTGGCTGAATGGGCTTTCGCACAAGAACCATTCTTACCTACGAACTTTCAGCACAACGCTGATCAAGTAGTTGTCTATACTACACCCCTTTTGGGGCCCTTCATTGCAAATGGCATACTAACTAATGCGAGAGAGACAGACACCCCCTAAGCCACTTTATACGGTACAAGCCGTATGTCAAGCGTGGACCAGTCTTGCGAATGAACGCGTAAAGTCGGTTGGGGGCCACTTCATCAAGCATTACTGTGGTATACACAAGTACACGTGGGAGGGTAACAACTAAAATATCAATGCCCACACGCTAAATCTCGTGTGTTCTACCCGTACTAGCATTACTACACATAGATCTAGCTCTGATACCACTATAGGGGTTCCGTGTATGAAAACAATAAATTTTACCCTAGGCCCCTGAACCCCTGAAGCTGCCAGGATCTATCTATTAGTAATACAGTAACAGGAGGGGCTTTTCGCGAACTTACCCTTGAAGACCGAAAGCGTTGTCAACGCTCAGGAGAGCGTGGTTGATGTAGACGACAGAAGCCGACCTCAAGGTCGTGACGAAGTCCTTGCGCTCCTTCTGGCTCCAACGACTTGAGTTCCTCAAGTGCGACACCTCGCGGGGAGTTACACACGTCCGGTGCCTGACGATGACTCCCGCTTCCCCAATCCAGCAGCAGTTGCGGAAGTAGAGCTCCCGGATCCGAATCCCACAGCGCGACGGCGCTTCGCGGTGAAGATGTCTCTCGCTCGTGCAGTCCAGACTTGGGACCACGGACACGAGAGAGAGAGGGGGAGAGAGAAAATTGTTGGGTCCGCAGCATAGAAAACAAAAAAATTCCTACGATGAGAACTACACGCGAAGATCTATCTACTAGGTACAAAGCAACGGGCGGACATACATCCAACGAGAACTTACCCTCGAAGACAACGAGTTTTGTTAACGAGTAGGAACTGGTGGTTGATGTAGTCGTACACTTGCCGATCTCAAGATCGAGTGGAAGTCCGAGCGCCGCAATTCAGCAGCGCATCCATACTCGCACACACGTTCAAGCCACCGGATAACCTCCACCTCCTCGCTCAAGCGATCCAGCGGAAGCAGCAACTCCTTCCAGACGAAATGCCACCGGGAACATGTATCTCGCTAATCCGAGACCATGGGGGAATAATTCTAGAGGGGGAGAGAGATCCTTCACAAGGAGGTGTGAGGATGAAGGAGGGAGTGCGTGGCCTTTTATAGGAGGAGGGGGTTCCCCTCCTCTCCATGGCCGGCGCATGGGGGGTGACCCCTCACCTCCCCCATTCATGTGGTGGTAACCCCTCCATATTAAAATGCCTCTTCACATTCCCTTTTAAAGTCTCCACTTTAAATGCATTAAAATTCTCCAAGTTTAATGCTCTCTCATTCAATAAAACTCTTTTATTAAATTTATTCAGAATTTTGTTAATTACTTTAATTAACAAACATTCACATATAGCCCCTTGCAATATTTCAATATCACATGCAGAACCATTTTCTGCAATTTCACCCGAAACAATTTCCGGTTTCTATTGAAACAATTCCTGCGCTTTGCAATTCTTTCGTCTGAAACATATGTGCTCCAAAATGGTGTCCGGTAACTCTTAAGTGTGTCACCCTACGGTTCGCGAATAATGCAGACATGATTGAGACTCCTCTCAGATCAATAGTCAGAAGCGGGACCTGGAGATCCATACTGACTCCTGCATATTCAATGATGACTTATGTGATCGTGAGAACCTTTAACGCTTGTAACTAAATCCCTTTGTCTCGCGACATATTACATGTCCGAGAATCGATCATCGGCATCCAAATACCTAGTTTGATCTTGTTACCGACATGCACTCTTTTCTCGTTCCCGTGATATAACATTCTAGTGATTACATCACTTGCTTGCAAGCTATCTCAATGTGATATCACCGAGAGGGCCTAGAGTATATCTATCCGTCATCGGGATTGACAAATTCCACTCTTGATCCATGAGCCTGAACATAACACCTTCGTAGTACTGAACCCATCTTTATAGTCACCCTGTTACGGTGTGACGTTT
The DNA here is from genome assembly GCA_910589775.1 of Avena eriantha. NCBI lineage: Eukaryota > Viridiplantae > Streptophyta > Magnoliopsida > Poales > Poaceae > Avena > Avena eriantha. Next base: position 388,012,627 of record OU342740.1, on the reverse strand, counting down.
GATCTAATCAAGATACTCTTCAGGTGTTAGCAATTAACATGATCTCATGGTCTAAGGATAAAGATTACTTCGTATGATGTTATAGCAATATAAACATAATGACTTGATCGTAATTCTATACTTCAGATGAATGTTCATCACATCATTCCACCAATGGTGTGACCTTGTTATTAACAACATCCAATGTCCATGATCAGGAAACCTTGATCATCTTGTTAATCAACAAGCTAGTCTATAAGAGAGGCATAACTAGGAACCCTTTTTGTTTATTAAACACACATGTATTGATGTTTCCGATCAATACAATTCTAGCATGTAAAATAAACATCTATCATATATAAGGAATACATAATAACAACTTTACTATTGCCTCTCAAGGCATATTTCCTTTAGTCTCCCACTTGCACTAGAGACAATAATCTAGTTCACATAGTGATAAATCTAACACCCTTGGTGTTCTGGTGTTGATCATGTTTTGCCCTAGGGAGAGCTTTAGTCAATGGATCTGCTGCATTTAGGTCCGTGTGTACTTTACAAATCTTTATATCTCCATCCTTGACATGCTCGCGGATGGAGTGAAACCGGCGCTTAATATGCTTGGAATCCTTGTGAGACCTCGGTTCCTTTGCGTTGGCTATGGCTCCATTGTTGTCATAATAGATCACCATCGGGTCCAACGCACTTGGAACCAAACCTAGTTCCGTAATGAACTCTTTCATCCAAACCGCTTCCTGCACCGCTTCTGAAGCAGCAACATATTCCGCCTCCGTCGTTGATCCAGCCACCACAGGTTGTTTGGAACTCCTCCAACTAACTGCTGCTCCGTTCAAGAGAAATACGTATCCGGATTGAGACTTAGAGTCATTCGGATCGGTGTCAAAGCTAGCATCGACATAACACTTAGCGACTAGCTCTTCTTCACCTTCGTATATAAGAAACATATCCCTAGTTCTTCTCAAGTACTTGAGGATGTTCTTGACCGCTATCCAGTGTTCCGAACCTGGATCAGATTGGTACCTACTAGTCAAACTAATAGCATGTGCCACATCCGGTCTTGTACATAGCATGGCATACATAATAGAGCCTATGGCCGAGGCATAGGGGATCTTATCCATCATCTCTCTTTCTTCCGCCGTAGCTGGACTTTGAGTCTTACTCAATGTCTTGCCTTGCAACATAGGTAAGAACCCCTTCTTACTTTCATCCCTATTAAACTTCTTTAATATCTTATCAAGGTATGTACTCTGCGATAGCCCAATTAGGCGCCTTGATCTATCTCTATAGATTTTAATGCCTAATATATATGACGCTTCACCAAGGTCTTTCATCGAAAATTTGCTGTTTAGATAACTTTTAACACTATTTAAAAGATCTATATAATTTCCAATCAATAATATGTCATCCACAATAATATCAGAAATGCCACATTGCTCCCACTCACTTTCTTGTAAATACAAGCCTCTCCATAAGTGTGGATAAATCCAAACTCTTTGATCACCTCATCAAAGCGGAGATTCCAACTCCGGGATGCTTGCTTCAGCCCATAGATGGATCGCTGAAGTTTGCATACCTTATTAGCATCCTTAGGATCGACAAAACCCTTAGGTTGTATCATATACAACTCTTCTTCAATATTACCATTGAGGAACGCAGTTTTGACATCCATCTGCCATATTTCATAATCGAAATATGCAGCAATTGCTAACATAATCCTAACCGACTTAAGCATCGCTACGGGAGAGAATGTCTCATCGTAGTCAACTCCTTGAATTTGTCGAAACCCCTTTGCGACAAGTTAAAATGGATCGTATGGGCACCTAGAGGGGGGGTGAATAGGTGCTACACCAATTTTTAATTCCTTTTCAATTTTAGGCTTAGCACAAAGGTAAATTCTCTAGATAAACTAATGTGTGGAATTTCCCTATATGCAAACCTATCTACTAGCGAGTAAAGAGCGAGTGGAAGAGGAACGAGTGAACCGAAGTGAAGCACACGGAGACACAGGATTTGTTTGACCGTAGTTCCTTCCTTGTTAAGGGAAGTACGTCTGCGTTGGAGGGGTGGGCGGTACTAAGACCACCACGCCACAAAAGGCCTCACCTTGTTCTCCGATGGATCTCGCCACAACAGGCCTGATCCACCTTCCACTATAGGTACCCTTCGAGGCGGGCACCGACGCCTTTACACAACTAGCGGGGCAACAACTCCACAACAACTTGGAGGCTCCCAAAATTTCAACAAGCTGCCACAAGAACAAAGTTGTCAAATACAATAACAAGATCTAGGTATTAACAGGAATACTAGATCAGGGATTTCTCCAAGTGAATGGAGAGGAGTTGAAGCGCTTGATTCTTGATGTTGATGAGGAACTTCTCCTCCTTCAATTCCACCAAAGGTCAAGACCTTCGGGTGGTTGAAGTGGGAGATCGAGATTTAGAGCTCTTGCACAAGGTCTGGTTAAATTCGAGTGAATCAAGAGTTCTGGATGTTGGGGAAGAAGGGGTACTTATACCCCCTTCCAAAAACCAGCCGTTGCACAGTTTGGGGGCCGGATTATCCGGCCCAAGTGGGGGCCGGATTATCTGGTCTGGGGAAACTCCGCCCCAGACTCGGAATATCCGGCAGAAAATCCGCCCCCTCATAGTGAGACGCGCCGAGCTTGCCCTTGATCATCTTCTGGGGGCCGGATTATCCGGTCCTATGCGAAGGCCGGATTATCTGACCTGGGGAAGAAAAACCGCCCCAATTCGGATTTTCCGGGACTGAGCGACGCGCCTTGGCTCCTTTTGCTCGAAAACTGGGGGCCGGATTATCCAGCCCTTGTGAAACCCGGATTATCCGGCCTGGGGAGGAAAAACTGCCCTAGTTCGGATTTTCCGGGAGAAAATCCGACTAGACACAGAGCGACGTGCCTTGGCTTCCTTAAGAGATGAGGTAGGCCAGATTATCCGGCCCTTGGAGGGGCGGATTATCCGCCCCCCTCAAAACTTCCTGCACACTTAGCACACATGAAAAGTCTCCATAGTATTGTTATCTAACACGCAAAACAAAGGAAAGCATGAAATGTTCTTTCAATCTCCCCCTTTTTGGTGTTAGATGACAATACCAGGATTTGCAGGAGAAAGACACAAGACAAACAGAGATAACTACGAAAGGGACCCCCCCTCAATGTGTGCATAATAGAGTTTTGCATTGGAATACAAATGCACACAAATAGGTGAATCTATTCCATAGACATAAGGGCAAAAGAACATACCACCGAAGTAGAGAATAGGCATCCTTGACAAAAATCACAATTATTATCGGATAACCATTATGAGCGCGCACCTTCCGTGATAAACCTACAGCAATAGGATATGAATAGATATAGCCATGAGCATAATCCATGATATGAAGTCCATAGGTATCATCCAGACAACCACATAAAGTTTCAACCACAAATCACAAACCACCCATTTAATAGTTCAACACTAAATGGGCATAAGCAAGAATAACGAATAAAAAAGTGCAAGTTCTTATGCCCGACCCATGGAAATCCACGGACAACCTAATAGAACTACTTCTCCTCCTTTGGCATCGAGACACAAAAAAGGGAGAAGAGCGATGCTAGCGCCCCACAAGGTGTACAAGGGACTTGTGTGCAAGAATAGATGGCTTAGGGGTAGGGAAGGCTTAGGATTTAGAAAGCCAAACTGAGATGGAACTAGACACTCAAAATTGCAAAATCCAAATCAAATAAAAGCCAAGATTGAGTGTGATTCCCATAAGAACATGAGAGAGCAAATAACATCCCAAAAGATCCAATTCTCCACAAGGGAGAGGGCGGTGGCCGAAGCCACCTTGTTGGAGTGTATGGTGTGACACCGCGAAGATATATCTTGGGTTCACGACCAATACTCATCAATAAGCTCACATATCACAACATGATATTAAGAGAAATGATATAACTTGCTATTGGCATTATGGGGGGAGGGTTATCCCAATAAGTTAGGACCACACTCCCCCTATATCCATGCCCACACCTAGACCAAACAAGGATTGAGACGTACGAGTGAGTGCATGGGTAATCAAGACAAACTCCCAGAATCAATGATATTTAGCTCATTCCTCAAATAGTAGAATCTTGCTTCATCAAGTGGCTTTGTAAAGATATCCGCCAGTTGGTTCTTCGTGCTCACAAAAGATAGATCAATATCGCCTCGAGCAACATGGTCACGAATAAAATGATTCCAAATCTCAATATGCTTCGTCCTTGTGTGTTGAACTGGATTATACGCAATTTTGATAGCACTTTTATTATCACAAAAAAGAGGCACTTTGTTACAATTGACACCGTATTCCTTTAAAGTTTGCCTCATCCACAATAATTGAGTACGAGCGCTGGCAGCAGCAACATATTCAGCTTCGGCGGTGGAGAGATATATACAATTCTGCTTTTTGGAGGACCAACATACAAGAGATCTTCCCAAGAATTGACAAGCTCCAGAAGTGGATTTCCGATCATCCTTATCACCAGCCCAATCTGAGTCAGTATAACCACATAAAGAGAAATTGGAGCCCTTGGGATACCAGAGACCAAAGTTAGGGGAATGAACCAAATATCGAAAGATCCTCATGACCGCCACTAAGTGGCTTTCTTTAGGAGCTGCTTGATACCTTGCACACACTCCCACACTCAACGCAATATCGGGTCTAGATGCGCAGAGGTAAAGAAGAGAGCCGATCATGGACCGGTATACCTTTTGGTCCACATCTTTACCGTGAGGGTTGAGTTCGAGATGACACTTTGTTTGCATCGGAGTAGCGACACCATTTAGATCCGTCATCTTGAATCTCTTGAGCATGTCTTGGATGTACTTTGCTTGATTAATAAATGTTCCTTCTCTAAGTTGCTTGATCTTGAATCCAAGAAAGAACCGTAATTCCCCCATCATAGACATCTCAAACCTGTCAGTCATAAGCTTTGAAATTCATCGTTAAAAGCTTTGTTAGTAGAACCAAAAATGATATCGTCTACATATAGTTGGCATACGAAGAGCTCCCCCTTAACCTTCTTAGTAAAAAGAGTGGGGTCGATTTGCCCAACTTCGAAGCCACGATCTAACAAAAGCTCTTTAAGGTGCTCATACCACGCACGTGGGGCTTGTTTAAGGCCATAGAGTGCCTTATCGAGTTTGTAGACATGGTTCGGGAAGTTAGGATCCTCAAACCCCAGGGGTTGCTTTATGTATACCAACTCATGTAGAGGACCTTTAAGGAAGGCACTCTTGACGTCCATTTGCTGCAACTTGAAATTGTTATGAGCAGCATAAGCAAGTAGGATACGAATGGACTCAAGGCGAGCCACATGAGCATAGGTCTCGCCGAAGTCGATGCCCTCAACTTGGGAGTAACCTTGTGCCACAAGTCTTGCCTTGTTCCTCACAACAATGTCATTCTCGTCTTGCTTGTTCTTGAAAATCCACTTGGTGCCGATAACATTGCGGCACTCTTTGGGTTTCTCCACTAGTTTCCAGACTTTGTTGCGCTCGAAATTATTCAATTCTTCATGCATAGCAACAAACCAGTCTGGGTCTTCAAGAGCTTCAAAGACCTTCTTAGGTTCCACCATGGAGATACGAGCTTGATGCTCACCAAAACTGGCCAATTCTCTTCTTGTAGACACCCTTCGTCGAAGATCACCAACAACCTTGTCGAGAGTGTGACCCCGCAACTCAAGGTTACGATCAGCCCGAGCCTTGCGACGAAGTTCAATAAGTTTGTTGTCTCTTGGTGGAGGAGATTCATAACTTGAGTCTTCATTGGAAGCATTTTCTCCGCCTTTATCAGTAGCTGGAACATCAGTAGCAGGTGGTGGAGATGCATGCCCTTGAGGTGAATCCGAAGCCATAACAGGAGGCTGCAGAACTGGAGAGTCAGGGCCGGATAATCCGGCTGATGAAGAGGCCGGATAATCCGGCCTGGGAGAACTTGCAGCAGCTTTATCAGGAAGCCTGGGACTTGCTTGAACTGGCGAGGAGTCGGATAATCCGGGGTCAGCCGGAAAATCCGGCCTGGAGCTTGTATTGATATCTTCACCACCAGGAGCTGCATGGTCAGCTGGAGCGGGGTGGCCGGATAATCCGGTATCCACCGGAAAATCCGGCTTGGAGCTTTCTGGAGCATCTTAACCTTCAGCAGTTGATGGAGATGGTGTAGAAGTTGCCCCCGTGGTTGGAGCATGTTGCGTATGTGTAGATGAGGGCTCTATATGAGTAGAGCATTGTCCTTCCCGGTCCGTCACAAGGGGTTCCTCAATGGGGCGGAAGAATCCCACGCCCATTCTTCTTATGGCATCTTGGGGTATTTCAACATATGCATCACAAACACCAACTTGCTCCGCACGGGAACCGTCATTGTCCTCGAACACCACACTACAAGATTCTACAACAGTTCCGGAGAGCTTATTATAGACTCTATAAGTGTGGGATTCGGCACCATAAGTAACAAAAATACCTTCTAGAGCCTTATATTCAAACTTAGATAAACGTACTCTTTTAATAAGAAAGAAACACTTACACCCGAATACCCGAAAGTATGAGATGTTTGGCTTGTTACCGGTAAGTATTTCATACGAAGTCTTGTCCAAAATCTTGCGGAGGTATAAACGGTTGGATGAATGACAAGCAGTAGAGATTGCTTCAGCCCAGAAATTATATGGAGATTTGAATTCGGCCAACATTGATCTTGCCATGTCCATTAGAGTTTGATTCTTCCTCTCGGCTACACCATTTTGTTGAGGGGTGTACGCAGCGGAATATTGATGTCTTATCCCCTCTTCACTTAGGAACTCATTTAAGGTGTAGTTCTTGAACTCCGAGCCGTTATCACTCCTTATAGCCAGAATGGGGACGTTGTGTTGACGTTGAACCTCGTTGGCGAAGTCAATGACAGTTTGTTGAGTTTCACTCTTCAATTTGAAGAAATAAACCCAAGTGTATCTTGAGTAATCATCAACAATCACAAGACAATACTTCTTCCCACCGAGGCTTGCATGAGATGGAGGTCCGAAAAGATCCACATGAAGGAGCTCCAAAATCCTTTTGGAAGAGATAATAGTTTTCCTTTGATGAGGAGAATCATGCATTTTACCTTCAACACACGCCTTGCAAACACGATCTTTGGCAAAAGAGACATTTTCTTTTAGTCCAAGAATGTGGCCACCCTTGTGGAGACTTTGCAAAGTTCTCATATTGACGTGGGCTAGTCGGCGATGCCATAGCCAACCCGCGTCAGCCTTTCCAAAAATACACATCGGACCTGTAGTGGTTTTCCCTGAAAAGTCCACCACGTACAGGTCGTTTTCGACATATCCCACGAAAGCGACTTTTAGAGACTTGCTCCACAAGAGTACCACTAAATCAGCATCAATGCAAACTGCAAAGCCCATCTTACCAAGGGCACGAACTGAAAGTAAGTTATACCCGAGGGTCTCAACAAGCATGATGTCCACGAGAGAGATATCGTGAGCCACCACAACTTTGCCGAGACCCAATACCTCAGATTTTGACTTGTCACCATAGGAGACGGTAATGTGATCAAGGTTTGGCCGCATCTTCGTGATGATCTCCTTGCTTCCGGTCATATGACTCGTACAACCGCTATCGAGTACCCATTTAGACCCACCGGAAGCATAGCCCTGCAAGAAAATTACTTCTTGGTTTTAGGTACCCATATTTCAATGGGTCCTCTCATGTTAGTAACAAGGGTCTTGGGAACCCAAATAGACCAAGGAATGTAACAATCATAAGGCCCTACATAACTAGCATAAACATCACCATAAGAATCACAATATAGTTCGAAGTTAGGATTGTTGATCCCTGCAAAACCATCATAATTAGTCTTGTCATTGGTAATGTTGCTAGTCTTCGATTGAGCAGTCTTGTTCTTCTTCTTGTTGTTGTTTTTCTTGCTCTTTATCTTGGGTATGTAACCAAGACCTTCTTTACTGTTGTTTGTCCTTTGCCTGCTCAGTATCTCATCAATAACCCCTTTACCTTTGTGTTGAGAACTCCTTGCAAGGTCTTCTTTTCCAAAGGATGAAGAGGAGGTACTTGGCACATCATACCATTTCAATTGAGTTTGGAGCTGGTCATGAGACTCATTTAGAGTAGAATGATCACTCTTCAATGCCTTGTGAGCACTTTCAAGATCATCAAACTTCTGCAACAGTCTAGCATGAACAGCCCCAAAATCAATCTTTTCTTTCTTTAGTTTCTTTACCTTGGCAAGAGCATGGTCACATTCTTTAATGAGCTAAGCTACAGCTTCTTCTTGTGACTCCTCTAGGGATTCGAGTCTTTCTTCCAAAGAAACTCGAGTTTCCTCTTCCCCTTCCAAGGCATTCTTCAAAGAGGCTATCTCCAAGGCATCTTCTCTTTCAATTCTGCCCTTTTCTTCAAGGAGATCTTCGGCTTGAGCAAGTTGACTCATAAGAGCATCAAAATGGAGTTTGTGCTCACCTTGTAGGTTAGTGAAAAAAGTATCCAAGGCAATAACTTGTTCTTTCATTTCAAGACTGTCATCATCATCCATATCCAAAATTATGTTAGTCTTAGGAAATGAGGAGTTAGAAGTTGATACCTCGGATCCTCTTGCCATTAGACAAGTGGCGTTGTTGTTGATGGCGTTCTCGTTCGGCGAGTCGAAGAGAGAGGAGGGAGTCGATGTGGTGGCTATAGCAGCCACTTCGCGGGAACTATCATCATCCTCTTCATCTTCACTTGCGGAGGAGTATTCCTCTTGAGCTACAAGGACCATCTTGGGTTGCTTCTTGAAAGGGCCATTCTTCTTAGCAAACGGCTTCTTCTTCGGAGCTTTGGATTTCTCTTTGAGAATGAGCCTGCCACCACTGTCTTCTCTATTTTGATAAGGATACTCGGCTACAAAGTGCAGTCTCTCTCCATAGTTGAAGCAAGTTCTCAATCTTGGGCCACTTTCTCTTCTTCCATTTGACCCATTCTTGCGCTCAAGTTCAGACTTGGCTTTGGCAGGGTCCTTCCAAACGTTCCTTGCATAGAATGCCATGTACTCACCATGAGCACGTTTGATCTCATCGGGGCAGTCCATGGATACCCTCTCAAAAACTCCTCCATCGTACTCTTGCTCAACAACATTGGCTTTGAGAGCCACATTGACACCCTTTTGCATTCCAATGGCCCGAGCACGGGCATCTTCAGCATTCTTTGCCGCCACTTTGAATGACGCCATTTCTTGCATGACTTCATTGGATGTCATTTGATGATAGTTGTGTCTACCTTGCAAGCTCTTCAAATCCGTCGGTTCGAAAGGCATTAAGGCACTCACATACTTTCTTTTTATCCATGCATCATCAATGTGAGTGGCCCCATGCTTCTGAAATGTTGTTGCGATGCCCTTGAGTCTTCTATACATGTCCTCATGGTTTTCACCATCCAACATGTAGAATCCCTCAGCTTCGTTACTAAGGGCATCATACTGGTTTCTTCTCATGCTTTCATTTCCAACAAAAAGGTCCGTAAGAGCATCCCACGCCTCTTTAGCTGTGTTGAGATGTTCAATGTGTGGCATGTCCTTGGGACCCACACCCAGCTGTATCATGTGGAGAGCAGTGGCATTCAACTGGCTATCCACAACTTCCCTTCTTGTTAGATTGTTATGATCTCCAATATGAAGACCTTCTTCAATAATCCTCCACAATTCAATAGAGGAGCTGCAAACATGAGATTTCATTAGAAATTGCCATTGGTTAAAAGAAGATGCAGTGAGCTTGGGTGGATCACCCCTATTGTTTATATGAGGATGGGGGATAGGTGGGTCGGGGGAATATACGTGGCGAACCACACTATATTCCTCCTTACCACTTCCCTTTTTGGAGGTGGAGCCATTTAGTTTTTCACCTTCCACATCATCATCCTTGGATCCGGTGTTACCCCTTTCCTTAGATGATGGTGTGGGAGCCTCAGAGGAGGATGGAGATGGGTCTATGGATGATGTAAGGCGAGCAATCATTTGATTCATCTCCTCCATCTTGGCCTCAAAGGATTTCAACAAGGTTTTTTCCAACGACTTGAGATCATCCATTGTGACCTTATCCACAACCTCATTTCCATCATCCATGGTACCCATACTACTCTTAGGCGGTTAAGCCCGAATTAAGAGCCGAGGCTCTGATACCAATTGAAATGGATCGTATGGGCACCTAGAGGGGGGGGTGAATAGGTGCTACACCAATTTTTAATTCTTATTCAATTTTAGGCTTAGCACAAAGGTAAATTCTCTAGATAAACTAATGTGTGGAATTTCCCTATATGCAAACCTATCTACTAGCGAGTAAAGAGCGAGTGGAAGAGGAACGAGTGATCCAAAGTGAAGCACGTGGAGACACATGATTTGTTTGACCGCAGTTCCTTCCTTGTTAAGGGAAGTACGTCTGCGTTGGAGGGGTGGGCGGTACTAAGACCACCACGCCACAAAAGGCCTCACCCTGTTCTCCGATGGATCTCGCCACAACAGGCCTGATCCACCTTCCACTATAGGTACCCTTCTAGGCGGGCACCGGCGCCTTTACACAACTAGCGGGGCAACAACTCCACAACAACTTGGAGGCTCCCAAAATGACAACAAGATGACACAAGAACAAAGTTGTCAAATACAATAACAAGATCTAGCTATTAACAAGAATACTAGATCAGGGATTTCTCCAAGTGAATGGAGAGGAGTTGAAGCGCTTGATTCTTGATGTTGATGATGAACTTATCCTCCTTCGATTCCACCAAAGATTAAGACCTTTGGGTGGTTGAAGTGGGAGATCGAGATTTAGAGCTCTTGCACAAGGTCTGGTCAAATTCGAGTGAATCAAGAGTTCTGGATGTTGGGGAAGAAGGGGTACTTATATCCCCTTCCAAAAACCAGCCGTTGCACTGGGGGCCGGATTATCCGGCCCAAGTGGGGGCCGGATTATCCGGTCTGGGGAAACTCCGCCCCAGACTCGAAATATCCGGCAGAAAATTCGCCCCCTCACAGTGAGACGCGCCGAGCTTGCCCTTGATCATCTTCTGGGGGCCGGATTATCTGGTCCTATGCGAAGGCCGGAGTATCCGGCCTGGGGAAGAAAAACCGCCCCAGTTCGGATTTTCCGGGAGAAAATCCGACCGGATACCGAGCGACGTGCCTTGGCTCCTTTTGCTCGAAAACTGGGGGCCGGATTATCCGGCCCTTGCGAAACCTAGATTATCCGGCCTGGGGAGGAAAAACCGCCCTTGTTCGGATTTTCCAGGACAAAATCCGACTGGACACAGAGCGACGCGCCTTGGATTCCTTGAGAGATGAGGTAGGCCGGATTATCCGGCCCTTGGAGGGGCGGATTATCCGGCCCCCCTCAAAACTTCCTGCACACTTAGCACACATGAAAAGTCTCCATAGTATTGTTATCTAACACGCAAAACAAAGGAAAACATGAAATGTTCTTTCACAAGTTGAGCCCTATAGATGGTCACATTACCATCAACATCAGTTTTTCTTTTGAAAATCCATTTATTCTCAACGGCCTTTCGATCGTGAGGTAAGTCCACCAAGGTCCAAACTTGGTTCTCGTACATGGATTCCATCTCGGATTTCATGGCTTCTCGCCATTTGTTGGAATCCGGGCTCATCATCGCTTCTTCATACGTCGCAGGGTCATCCATTTCATCAACCATGAAATTCACAACAGGATTGCCGTACAGTTCAGGAGCTGCACGTGTCCTGCTTGACCTACAAGGTTCGGTAGTGTCCTCTTTCGGAGTTTCATGATCAATATCATTAGCTCTCTCTTCATTAGGTGAAGTCAACTCCGAAACAACTTCCGGTGCTGCGCTACTCGCCATTTCATGAAGAGAAGGTGCAATAACCTCTTCGAGTTCTACCTTCCGACTACTCACACCTTTCGCGAGAAACTCCTTCTCAAGAAAGGACCCATTCTTGGAAACAAAAACCTTGCCCTCGGATCTGTGATAGAAGGTATACCCAATCGTTTCCTTAGGGTATCCTATGAAGACGCATTTTTCCGCTTTGGGTTCGAGTTTATCCGGCTGACGTTTCTTCACATAAACATCGCATCCCCAAACTTTAAGAAATGACAACTTAGGTTTGTTTCCAAACCATAATTCATACGGTGTCGTTTCAACAGATTTAGATGGTGCCCGATTTAAAGTGAATGCAGCTGTTTCCAGTGCATAACCCCAAAATGACAGTGGCAAGTCAGTCAGAGACATCATAGATCGAACCATATCCAATAAAGTACGATTACGACGTTCCGACACACCATTATGTTGGGGTGTTCCGGCAGGCGTGAGTTGTGAAACTATTCCACACTCTTTCATGTGTGTGCTAAACTCGTAACTTAGATACTCTCCTCCACGGTCAGACCGTAGAAATTTGATCTTTCTATTACAATGATTTTCCACTTCATTCTGAAATTCCTTGAACTTTTCGAAAGTTTCAGACTTGTGTTTCATCAAATAGATATACCCGTATATACTCAAATCATCCGTGAAAGTAACAAAATAACGATATCCACCTCGTGCCGACACAACTCATTGGTCCACACACATCAGTATGTATGATTTCAAATAAATCTGTTGCCCGTTCCATTGAACTGGAAAACATCGTTCTAGTCATCTTGCCCATAAGGCATGGCTCACAAGTATCAAATGATTCAAAATCAAGTGATTCCAAAAGTCCATCAGAATGGAGTTTCTTCATGCCTTTAACACCAATATGACCTAGATGGCAGTGCCACATATATGCAGATATATCATCATCAAGTTTAATCTTTTTAGCATTAACATTATGAATGTGCATAATATTACTATCGAGATCCATCAGAAATAAACCATTCAACATAGGTGCATGACCATAAAAGATATCATTCTTATAAATCGAACAACCATTGTTTTCAGATTTAAAGGAATGACCACTTTGCATCAAACACGATCCGGATACAATGTTCATGCTCAGTGCAGGCACCAATTATCAATTATTTAGGTTTATAACTAATCCCAATGGCATATGGAGAGGTAGCGTCCCGACGGCGAGCACATCAACTTTTGATCCATTGCCGACTCGCATCCTGACCTCATCCCTTGCTAGTTGTCGCTTGTTCCGTAGCCCCTGAACCGAGTTATATATATTAGCAACTGATCACGTATCAAATACCCAGGTGCTACTTTGAGTACTAGTCAAGTACACATCAATAACATGTATATCACATATACCTTTGTTTTCCTTGCCGGACTTCTTGTCTGCCAAATACTTGGGGCAGTTGCACTTCCAATGGCCAGTCCCCTTGCAATAGTAACACTTGGTGTCAGACTTAGGGCCAGCTCGGGGTTTCTTTTCAGGCGTGGCAACAGATTTGCCACCCTTCTTTCCCTTGTGCTTGCCTTTCTTGTCCTTCTTTAAACCGGTGGTCCTATTGATCATCAACACTTGATTTTCTTTCCTAATCTCCACTTCTGCAGTCTTAAGCATTGACAGAAGCTCGGGAAGAGTCTTTTTCATGCCCTGCATATTATAGTTCATCACGAAGCTCTTGTAGCTAGGTGGCAGATATTGGAGAACACGATGTATGCCTAAGTCATTGGGAATCGTTATTCCCAAGGACACAAGCTTATCGGCGTACCCAGACATTTTGAGTACATGCTCACTAACGGAGCTGTTCTCCTCCATCATGCAGCTAAAGAATTTTTCAGTAGCATTATAAGTCTCTACGGCAGCATGGGTATCGAAAATCATTTTCAATTCTCCCATGGTATCATAGGCATTGCCATTTTCGAAATGCTTTCGAAGTTCTGGCTCTAGCCCATACAGTATGCCGCAATGAACTAAGTTGTGGTCCTCCTGACAAGTCACATAGACATTCTTTTCCTTGTCAGGGGCATCAGGAGCTAGTGGGGGGCCTAGCGGCGCATCTAGCACATATTTCTTTTGTGCAGCAGTGAGGAGAATCCTCAAATTCATAGCCCACTTGGTGAAGTTGCTACCATTCGCAGCAAGTTTCTCTTTCTCCATGAACACATTGAAATTAAAAGCAGGTAGTGCCATCTACAACATAATTTGTAAAGTTTATTTAGACTAAGTTTATGATAGACTAATCCAAATTACTAATGAACTCCCACTCAAAAACGACATCCCTCGTGTCTTTTTGGTGATTAGATGAACCAAATCCACTACACCAAGTCCGATCATCACGTGAGTTGATGTAGCTTCAAAGGTGAGCATCTATATGGGCATCATATCAACTATATGACTCATGCTTAACCTTTTGGTCCGTGTTCCGAGGCCATGTCTGTACATGCTAGGCTCGCCAAGTAAGAACCTTAGTATTCGCGTGTGTAAAACTGTCTTACACCCGTTCCTATGAAAGCGTAAATTCGAAAGTACACCCGACCATCACATGATGTCTCGAAACACGATCCACAGAACGGTGCATACTTAAGTAAGAACACATTTTTATCTTGATATCTGAATGAGGGATCATCTTACAATGCTACAGAAAGCTCCAAACTAGTAGTCTAAGATGCTAACATCTAATGTGTAAAGTGAGATGATATGGTCCATGCATTTGATCTCCATCACTTGCATCGTGGTATGATCTCTATCATTCCTTTGTGTGTAAGGCCAAGGTCTATGGAACTTACACGTTGAGTGTGTTGTAAGAGTATCTATGATACATCTACTTACAACAATACCATATCAATACACTAGCCCAGCAACGATCTAAACTAGACGCCTCTAATTCAATTGCAAGTTTTACGTGGCTTAGGGCTTTCAGAGATAGAACCGTTCTCACCTACGAACATGAACCACAACGAGGATAACTAAGTTATTAGCAACTCGTTGTAAATCAGATATTGACTATAGTAGGAGAGACAGACACCCGCCAGCCACTTATGCAAAACAAGTTGCATGTTAGTCGTGGAACCGGTCTCATGTACGATGACATGTAAGGTTGGTCCGGGCCGCTTCATCCCACTATGCCACCAATATCCAAAATACATAGAAGATGCAATAACATGATCATCATCGCCCACATATAAACATATGTGTACTACCCGTGCAAAGCACCTACGCATAGATCAGGCTCTGATACCACTATTGGGTCCGCAACATAGAAAACAAAAAATTTCCTACGATGAGAACTACACGCGAAGATCTATCTACTAGGTACAAAGCAACGGGTGGACATACATCCAACGAGAACTTACCCTCGAAGACAACGAGTTTTGTTAACGAGTAGGAACTGGTGGTTGATGTAGTCGTACACTTGCCGATCTCAAGATCGAGTGGAAGTCCGAGCGCCGCAACTCAGTAGCGCATCCGTACTCGCACACACGTTCAAGCCACCGGACAACCTCCACCTCCTCGCTCCAGCGATCCAGCAGAAGCAGCAACTCCTTCCAGACGAAATTCCACCGGGAACATGTATCTCGCTAATCCGAGACCATGGGGGAATAATTCTAGAGGGGGAGAGAGATCCTTCACAAGGAGGTGTGAGGATGAAGGAGGGCGTGGGTGGCCTTTTATAGGAGGAGGGGGGTGCCCCTCCTCTCCATGGTCGGCGCATGAGGGGTGACCCCTCACCTCCCCCATTCACGTGGTGGTAACCCCTCCACATTAAAATGCCTCTTCACATTCCCTTTTAAAGTCTCCACTTTAAATGCATTAAAATTCTCCAAGTTTAATGCTCTCTCATTGAATAAAACTATTTTATTAAATTTATTCAGAATTTTTTTAATTACTTTAATTAACAAACATTCACATATGGCCCCTTGCAATATTTCAATATCGCATGCAGAAGCATTTTCTGCAAATTCACCCGAAACAATTTCCGGTTTCTATTGAAACAATTCCTGTGCTTTGCAATTCTTTCGTCTGAAACATATGTGCTCCAAAATGGTGTTCGGTAACTCTTAAGTGTGTCACCCTACGGTTCGCAAATAATGTAGACATGATTGAGACTCCTCTCAGATCAATAGTCAGAAGCGGGACCTGGAGATCCATACTGACTCCTGCATATTCAACGATGACTTCTGTGATCGTGAGAACCTTTAACGCTTGTAACTAAATCCCTTTGTCTGCGATATATTACATGTCCGAGATTCGATCATCGGCATCCAAATACCTAGTTTGATCTTGTTACCGACATACACTCTTTTCTCATTCCCGTGATATAACATTCTAGTGATCACATCACTTGCTTGCAAGCTATCTCAATGTGATATCACCGAGAGGGCCCAGAGTATATCTATCAGTCATCGAGATTAACAAATTCCACTCTTGATCCATGAGCCTCAACATAACACCTTCGTAGTACTGAACCCATCTTTATAGTCACCCTGTTACGGTGTGACGTTTGATGTTATCAAGATACTCTTCAGGTGTTAGCAATTAACATGATCTCATGGTCTAAGGATAAAGATTACTTCATATGATGTTATAGCAATATAAACATAATGACTTGATCGTAATGCTATACTTCGAATGAATGTTCATCACATCATTCCACCAATGGTGTGACCTTGTTATTAACAACATCCAATGTCCATGATCAAGAAACCTTGATCATCTTGTTAATCAACAAGCTAGTCTATAAGAGAGGCATAACTAGGAACCCTTTTTGTTTATTAAACACAAATGTATTGATGTTTCCGATCAATACAATTCTAGCATGTAAAATAAACATCTATCATATATAAGGAATACATAATAACAACTTTATTATTGCCTCTCAGGGCATATTTCCTTCAAAAATATCAATTAGAGGTCCTCCCAAAAGTGGGGAGACCTTTATTGATTATTGGTATATTTATCTTGGCCAAATACCCCACTATATATAGGGGGGAGGGGGTACACCCTCCCTCAAAGTCCTAAAGGAGAGGAGGGGAGAGGAGGTGGCCGCCAGCCACCTAGTGGGCCCCGCGCGAGGGGCTAGCCCAGTCGGCCTCCCCCTTGGCCCCTCTCCCTCTCTCCTTTCCCCTAATGGGCCCTCTCCCTCCGGAATTGGCCCATTAAGCCTTTGACCATTAAAATTGATGTTCTCTTTAAATAATTATAAATAAATGATTAAATCAATATTTAACATTCATTCACATATTATTCAACCTCCATGGCTATGGAACACCTTTCACCTCCACTCCGGACCTCCTCCGGACTTACCGAAACCCTTCTGGTTTTCTCCCTACTCTTCTTCGGTGATTCCACCGATCCTATAAACACTCTCTAAGCATCATCAAGCCCTTAAGCGTGATACCCCACGGTTCGGGAACACTCTAGACATGGTCGGGACACTCCCGCACCAATGATCGACAGAGGGACATGGATGGCCATGTGACCCCTGTGCGTTCCACGAAGATCTTTTGTCGTTTGAACCGGGATAGTCGTGTCTTATTCCCTTTGTCACTCGATACTTGCATTGCCCGAGATCTGATCAATGACATCACCATGTCGTGTTCAATCTCGTTACTGAACAATGCTACTTGACTCGTTCCGACAAGTGATATCCTCGTGATCTAATCACACGCTGCGGTGCTATTGGATATAACCTCTCGAGTGGGCCCTTGAGTATCTTCCCGTCACATGGACAGACAAATCCCACTGTTGACATATATTGCCTCAACGGTTTCCTCTGAACACCTGAACACACCTTTATAACCACCATATTACCAGATGGCGTTTGATGATATCAAAGCACTCTCGGGAGACAGTGATTGATATATCCTCACGGTCTAAGGAATAGTCTACGAGGATCCATTTCTAATCATCGTAACTTGAACTTCGTGACATGATCGGGTCACGATGTTTAGGTTGGGTATTGGTTCATCATCTCATTCTCAGAATGAGATGACCTCATTTCCAACTGGCATAAATGCCACATGATCAGGAAACATGATCATATGTTGACCAATGAACCAGTGACTAAAGTTTCACTAGGAACCCCTGGTTGTTTGTATATCACACGTGTATCGATGTTTCCACTCAATACAGTTATAGCATGATATAAAACTTAATCATAAACTATATGAAATATGATAATAGTCCTTACTACTATTTGACTCTAGGGCATATTTCCAGCAAGAACACACTTGGCAATAAAGTAAACAAAGTAGCGAATAGACGGGAGATGAATGTTACAAATTTGCCCACTCTCCTTTGAGAAGCTGCTCCCTTGGCAAATCTCCGCATACAAGTCCATGAGTGGTGCAGGTCGCTCTTTAATTCTTCCACATGATCCCCATTGAGGTACCTTAATAGCTGCACAAAAGTCATCAAGAGGAAGGTTGACAGCTATATTGTAAATTTTGTAGTGAACCATGGGGTTAGGCAAAGAGCAACTAAATCGAAAGTCCTGCACCACAGACATAGTTAGTTTCACAAATTGGTAAGGTTCATCTCCCACAAAATGCTCCAATCCTGCATTAGAAACTAAAGTATGGAAGTCCCGAGAAATCCCCGCAGCCATCATGAATTCGGGGCATGGATAGATGGAAGGAAACACTTCTTCCTCTCGGTGAACCTTCATAACCTCAGACACCCTCAGTTCATGTTGGTTGAGTTGGTGTTCATTCAACTTCTATTCTGAAATTTAAATATCCATTATACAAGTGATTGCAAAGTGAATACATAATGAAGGGAACTACTCATAGGGACTTGTAAGAGGTCTAAACATGCATCAAAACCACATCTCTAAGCAATGAACAAGCTTATAAGCTCTCATAACCTATCACCTACAGCACCAAAATACTCAAGATATAAACCACTAAACACAAATCTACTTGGACAAGCGGAGGAGTCACATACTGGAGAACAAATGCTCCAAATTTTAGTAGCAAAGATGTGCTGAGCAAGGAGATCGAAAAATCATGGACAAGAATAGCAAGAACGCAATTTCAAGCAAAGAGATGGTGTTTTCTCGGGAGAGAGAAGGCAGCGGGAAGTGAGAGAGTGAGTGGAGGGCCAGGGGTGGCCCACACCATGGCCAGGCGCGCCCCTGGGCTGGCCACGCCCCCAGGTGGTGTGCCTGCCTGGTGGGCCCCCTGGTACTCTCCAGGCACTTCTCTGCCCCTTTTTAACGTAAAAATTTAATATGAATTTTCTAGAATTTTTCGAGACACTTTATTTTTTGAGCAATTTTCAGGTATAGATGAATGATTTTCTAACAGAAAGATGTTTTTGGAATGATGTAATGACAAAACAAAGCTACAACTTCAGAAGTTCTAAGACACTCTAATATGCAATCAACTAGCAGAAGAAAAGTAAACTAAGCGAAACCAAAAACTAAAATGAATAAAATAAAAGTAAGCGGAGATCTTCAATTGAGTTTAAACCGTAAGTCCTATCAATCTTATTTGGGAAATAGACAGTATGCTCCTTGTCATTAACACTAAAAGTAACATTTCCTTGATTACAATTAATAACAGCTCCTGCAGTATTAAGAAAAGGTCTCCCAAGAATAATAGACATATTGTCATCCTCAGGCATTTCAAGCACAACAAAATCAGTTAATATCAAGCAATTATGAGCCACTTGAACAGGTACATCCTCACATATACCAATAGGAATAGTAGTAGATTTATCAGCCATTTGCAAAGATATATCAGTTGGTATTAGTTTTTCCAATTGAAGTCTCTTATAGAGGGAAAAAGGCATAACACTAACTCCTGCTCCCAAATAACACAAAGCAGTTCTAACGTAACTATTTTTAATAGAGCATGGAATAGTTGGAATCCTTGGGTCTCCAAGTTTCTTTGGAACCTTACCATTAAAGGAATAATTAGCAAGCAAAGTAGAAATCTCTTGATTAGGGATCTTCCTTTTATTAGAGACAATATCCTTCATATACTTTGAATAAGGTGGCAATTTAATAGCATCAGTCAGAGGGATTTGCAAAAATAAAGGTTTCATCCAATCACAAAACTTATTATAGTGTTCATGTTCCTTTCACTTGTGTTCCTTATCAGGGAAAGGCATAGGTTTTTGGACCCAAGGCTCTCTTTCGCTACCATGTTTCTTAGCAACAAAATCTTCTTTAGTGTATTTAGTATTCTTACTGTGCCTTTCAGGTTCTTCTTCAACTTTTTCTTTATCAAGGGCATCATTTCCTCATTACAACTTTTAGTTTTAGCATCAGAGACAGATATACTATTAGGATCTTTAGCAGGTTCAGATGATTCTACAATAGTTTTATGTTTCTTTTTCCTTTTCTTAGGAGTAGTACCACTATTTTCAGTTTGTTGAGAATCCTGCTCAATTCTTTTAGGATGCCCATCAGGATATAGAGGATCCTGGGTAGGAGCACCACTTCTAGTTCTAATTTCATAAGCATGTTTTTCTTTAGCAGCATTAACTAGCAAATCTTTTTGTACCTTAATAAGCTGATTAATTTGAGTTTGAACCATTTGAAAATGTTTAACAATCATTTTAACATCATTAGAGGTTCTTTCCACAATATCTTTTAACTCAATAATGGCTCTAGAGTTTTCCATTAAATGATTTTGCACCCTTTTATTAAAATTATCTTGCTTAACAATAAAAACATCGAATTCTTCTAAGCATTAATCAGGAGGTTTAGAGTAAGTAATATCACCTTCATCAAAATGTTGGAGAGCGTGTACCTCAATAGTGGATGAGTAGGAGATTGACTTACATAATTCTTCTATAGGAGGTAAATTCTTCACATCTTCAGCTTTAATACCCTTCTCCTTAAGACATTTCTTGGCTTCCTTCATCACTTCATCATTTAGTTCAATAACTCCCCTCTTCTTTGATGTTGGTATAGGCGCAAGCACAATTAACTCAGGTGTAGTTGTCTCAGGTATAGTTGGTTCAGATGGAGTCCAATCTTAATAATTCTTGCTTATTTTAGCCATTAATTCCTCAGCTTCCTTGGGAGTCATATTCCTGAAAACACAATCAGCACAACTATTCAGGTATGTCCTAGATTCTTCAGTTAGTCCATTATAATATATATCAAGAAGCTCATTTTTAGGTAATGGACATCCAGCCTGTGGATGAATCAAAGCACAAAACCTTGCCCATGATCCAGGCAATAACTCTTTCTCTCCCTGTTTAAAATCAAAAAGTTCCTGCAAAATAGCATGTCTAGCACTAGGAGGGAAATATTTCTGAAGGAAGGTACTAATCAAGCAATCAGGGCTATCAATAGATCCAGGAGGTAAATTATTAAACCAAGTTTTAGCTTCTCCTTTCAGTGAAAAAGGGAAAATTTTAGCAACAAAGTAGGTGTGCATCTTAATATCATCAGAAAACAGGCCACTCATTGTAGAAAGCTCAGTCATATGTGCTACATCACTTTCATTCTTAGTCCCACAAAAAGGTTCTTTCTCAACAATGGTTATGTAAGATAAATCAAGAGAGAAATCATAATCCTTATCTTTAATGTTTAAAGGAGATGCAACAATCTTAGCATTAGGAGAAAATTTGGGTCTAATAGTACGCCTCTCAAGGAGATTCTTAGCAGCGCTCCTATCATGGGTGGTTTTACATTCTTTAATAAATTCATCGGTCATATCAACTTAACCCTCTTCAATATCATAACTCTCACTAGACTCAGGTGAACTAACAGGTGTAGTGGTGTCTTCATTAGGAGTTTCAGCATTTCCAGCTATAGTTCTAGCAATCGTAGCATCTAGGAAAGGACCTAATGAACCACTCTTATCAAGCACAGTAGAAGCATCATCATAAGTGTCAGAAGTTTCAGATTCAGCAGTAGTAGCAGTGTGTGCAGCATGTGTATGTGGTGGTGTAAGGAACTTACTCATAACAGATGGTGAATCAAGAGCAATAGAGGTGTTTAGAACCGTACCTCTCCTTGTAGTGGATGGTAAAATAGGGACCTTGCCATCAGGAGACTTGCCCATGATGGATGGATGGCAGTGAACAATAGTGATTCCAAGTGAACTTGATAAATAGAGCTATGCTCCCCGGCAACAACGCTAGAAAATAGTCTTGATGATCCACAAGTATAGGGGGTGTATCGCAATATTTTCGAGGGAAGTTAAACCCAATTTATTGATTCGGCACAAGGGGAGCCAACGAATATTTATAAGCCTTAACAACTGAGTTGTCAATTCAACTGCACCTGGAAAAAATATTGCTCACAACAGTTTATCAGTAGCAACAGTTTTGTAGTAGCAATAGTAAAGTAATAACAGTAGTAAAAGTAAAGACAGTAGTATCAATTGCAGTAAACAATAGGATTAAAGCGCGGTAGGCATAGAAATGGATGGACAGGCTTTGCATGGACAAGACAATTCATATGGCAATCAAGACATAGGGCATTTGCAGATAAATACGATAAAGCATCCAAGTACTAAATAATCATAGGCATGTGTTCCGTATATAGTCATACGTGCTCGCAATGAGAACTTGCACAACATCTTTTGTCCTGCCAGCCCGTTTTTAGCGGAGCCTCAAGAGAACTACTGGCAATTAAGGTGCTCCTTTTAATAGAGCACTGGAGAAAAGCATTAACACTCCATGAACACATGTGATCCTCACATCAAAGCCATTCCCTCCGGTTATCCCGATTGTTGTCACTTCGGGGCCTTTGGTTTTGGACAACAATATGTGTATACAACTTGTAGGTAAGACCATAAAAAATACTATCATAATGAATCAATAACATGTTCAGATCTGAAATCATGGCACTCGGCCCTAGTACAAGCATTAAGCATAACAAGTTGCAACAAAGTCAAAAAGCACTAACAATATATACTAGGCACCATGCCCTAACAATCTGATGCCATTATAAGAACGATCTCATCCAATCTCTACCATCCCCATAGCCTACAGCGGGGGATTACTCACTCATGGATGGGGGAAACATGGATGGTCGATGGAGAAGCGATGGTGATGATGATGGCGATGATCTCCTCCAATTCCTCGTCCTAGCAGGGTGCCAGAACGGAGTTTCTAGTTCCGAATCACAGAATCTAGTGATGGCGGCGCAACGGAACTCTTTCTGGAAAAACGTCAAACCCCCCTTGGTTTTTACGTCAAGAGGCAACTTATAGGTGAAGAGGGAGGCCGAGGGGGTGACCGAGGTGGCCACACCACCCCCAGGCGCGGCCTGGCCTGGCCCGCGCGGCCAGGTGGTATGGGCCCCTCGTGGCCCTCTTCCGTCTCGTCTTCTGGCTCCGTGAGTCTTCTGGTGAAATATGATTTTTGGCATATTATTCAGGATTTTTCCTGATAGTTGATTTTCTGCACAAAAACTAGACACCAAGGTAATTCTGCTGAAAACAGCGTCAGTCCGTGTTAGTTGTATCAAATCAGACAAGTTTAGAAGAAAAAAAATAGCAAAAGTGTTCGGGAAAGTCGATACGTTTTGGACGTATCATCAGCAAGGATCATTACCTTTCACATATTTAGGCTTGCCACTTAGCACCACCAAGCATGCAGAGGAGTTTTTCATGCCCCTGCTTTTGACTGCCTAGAGAATACTCATTGCTTGTTCTATTTATCTAAGCTATGGGGATAAGCTAAGGCTTGTTAACTCGGTGCTCTCCTCTTTGCCTAGCTTCTACCTCAGTACCCTTAAGGTATATCAATGGGTGATCCATGAGTTTGACAAATACCGGAGGCATTGCTTACGGACGAAGAAGGATCTGCAAGATAAGAGTGCTCCACTAGCTGCCTTGAAGCTAGTCTGCAAACCAAAGGATAAGGAGGATTGGGTAGCATTAATATTTTTATGCAAAATGACTGTCTACTGACGAAACATCTCAATAAATTCTATAATAAGGTAGATATCCCTTGGGTTAATCTAATTTGGGAGGTTTATTACTCAAATACTTGCCCCCCGCGAAATTCAGAGATGTTTCTTTTTGGTGGAGGGATTGTCTTAAATGCCTCAAAACTTACAAGAGCATATCCACTTGTACTGTATTCTCGGGCTCTAGCATTCTCTTATGGAAAGATCATTGGCACCAGGAACCAATTCAGACAATGCTTCCCCGTTTATACTCCTTTGCTAGTTCTGATCACATCTCCCTTCGAAAGGATCTAACTCTTGATGCACTTGAGGACCATTTTCAACTTCCTTTGTCTACTGAAGCTTATGAGGAATTCCAGCAGCTCCAGGGCTTACTTACACTTCTTCCAGGCTCTCCGGAAAAGGACCAGTGGACTCCTTTTGGAAGAAACACAACGTTTAAAGTTTCTACTGCCTACAGTTTGGCCATAGAGGGAAATAGTGTCTGCCTTGCTATTAAATGGCTTCAGAAGACTTACTTCCAATCTAAGCACAAAGTTTTCCTCTGGCTTCTTATTCAGAACAGATTGAATACTAGGTAGCTCTTACAAAGGAAGAACTTCTTCATGCTAGACTACAGTTGTGTCCTTTGTGGCTCGGCACAGATTGAATCCAGAAATCATTTGTTCTTTGAGTGCCCCTTTGCTCGGTCATGTTGGCAGTATACCTATCCCTCTTGGTTGCCTCCCACTTTGCCTAAAGGCCAAGTTCCAGTACTGGATTTCATCAATATTCTAAAGATCACAATCAAGCAACCTTTATCCATGGAATCATCATGATTGTTTTCTTGATCATTTGGAAGAGTCAGAATGATTACATCTTCAAGGATATTCAGCCTAATGTCTATCGATGTCGGACACAATTCAAGGAAGAGATGTGTCTTCTGCTACATAAGGCCAAGCGTAAATCATATGCTGGCATGTCAACATGGGTTGAGAGCTTTGTTTGAGTTTGGCCTTTGACGATCTAGTTATCCTAGGAGCTATCCTCTAGCTCCTTTATACGTAACTTTCTTTACTCTCAAAGTAAATAAAAATCTATAGTGGGGATACCTACTGCTTTACTCTAAAAAAAATACTACAAATGGTCAAAATTGCGGAGTTTCAAGATTAGCCGATCACAAAGGATAATCCCTTTTACCATGGAAAATGATCCCCATCCCCCGGACGATGCATCGTCCGGGTCGCCAATCGCACGCACCCGCGTGGACCCACGCGTCCCGTATCCCTGCGTCTCCTTCCTCAGCGCGCCCTGCAGATACGCGTCCACCGCCGCCATTCTCCAGCCGGCCCCAACTCCCTCTGCCGGCGACCACGCTCCCGCCCTTTGCCCGCATCACCGTGCGCCGCCGGAGCTCGCCGTGGGGGATCTCGTCGTCGGAGCTCGCCCTGTGGATCTCGCTACCTCCCTCCTTGTCCCCATAAGCTCGCTGATGAAGGCCGCCGCCCGCTTCCTGGCATCCTAGCCACCGTCACCGGAGATGCAGGCCGCCCTAGCCCGCTGTCGGTAGAGACGAAGGACTCCGCCACCCTAGCTCCCTTCGAGATCTCCTCTGCCGCCAGGCGCTCCACGGCGAGGGCCGCTCCCATCTGTCGCCGTCGGCTCGGTCGCCGGAGAAATCCCCGTGCCGTTGCACCTAGATGATGACCACGAGCCCCATCGTCGACCCGAGATGTCGGCCTCCCCGGTAGTTGTGGTTGCTACCGACGGCCGATGGCGCTGCTGCAAGGGGTACGCGGGGCTGCTAGCAACGGCTGAAGTTGTTGCTACATCTACGACAACGGATTTTGCTACCGACGGCCAGTGTCGTCGCTACCGACGGCCAATGGATTTGCTACAGTAGTACATATATTTTGCTACAATTGTTCTCCTATTTTTTTGCCAAGACATCCCCAATGAGGTCTCCGACGAGGTGGCTAGAAAAGTCTCCGGCGAAGTAGGTTTTTGCTACATTAGAAGAACTTTGTTGCTACAAACGTCTTGTTCTTTTGCTATAACAGTGTCAACTCTTTGCTACAAGGTCTCCAACAAGAGTCACCGGCGAGTTTTTTCCGACAATGTTTCTGGCGAAGTCGGTTTTGCTACATTAGTACAATTTTTTTGCTGCATGGTCTCTGGCAAAGTTTCTGGCGAGACGTTCTATTTCTGAAACGAACCATTTTTTTGCTTCGGAAGCAAAAGCGGGATTTGAAGCGATTTTGATGGACACGTGTCGCGCAAGGAATGAGGACCATGGGAAGTCCCCCATCATCCGGGGGACGCCTATCAGTTTCCTTTTACGATTGCCTATGGGAACTATACGACATCCTCATCTTATAAGATGGAAAATGATATGGTTAAAAAAACTCGGGGATCACGCGACTCGCGTCCTCCGGTTTCTCGCGCTGACGTGTGTCCCGCCATGGCGTGAGATACCGATGGTTGTGAGGTCCACCACGACCGTGTTATCCCCACACGCGAGTCTCCCTTCCACTCATTCTGTAACTTCGTTCTCTCCAACAGAAATCGATGGTGTGTTGTCCCTGTTCCTCCCATGCCGTGTCGCCATTCTCGGTACCCGGCACGCCGCCCTACACCCGGTGCGCCGTCGGTTTCCCATGTAGCTCGCGCCACCGCCCTCCCATGCATCCGGCGTTCTCTATATGCTACACGGTTTCCTGTGAAAAATTTGGGCTACGAATTCCGGCGATATCTCCGGCGAAGTCGTCTTTGCTACAATAGGATAATTTTTTTTGCTACAACCATTTTGTTATTTTGCTACAATTGCGTATAACTTCTGCTACAAAGTCTCCAGCGAGGTATTCTGGTGAGAGTCTTTGGCGAACTTAGTTTTGCTACATTAGGACTATTTCTTGCTACAAAGTCTCCGACGATATCTAGTCTTTTTTTATTTTCTGGGTGAACTTTTTTGTTATATGGAGCAAAAGCAAAACAATTTAAGCGGGACTTAACGTAGCAAAAATGGGATTTAGAGTTTTTTTAGGTACACGGGCAGCCCCGGGGACTCGGGATTTGTGAGAATTATCCCTCGGAGGGTAGTACTCTCCTTATAAGATGCAAAGTCTTAGAGCATCTCCACTCGTTTTTGGTTCCCAGGCCAAATTTAGCTCCGGATAAAGATAAATTGCTCTGGATGGAGCTAATTTTTTGGCCTGGAAATCACCATTTCCCAGCCGGGTTCCCAGGCCTTCCTACTGTGCCGCCGTTCTGCACCTACTCGTCACTGCCCCGCACGAACCAACGGCGGCGGAGACGATGCTGGCCGGAGTGGAGGCAGATGGGGAAGGTCGGAGGCGCGCGCAGGAGGGAGAGCTCGAGCGGGTCCCGGCGAGCACCCGCGACGGAGAGCGCAAGAGGCGAGGATGGTCGGCCTGGGAGTCAGAGTTATGGCGACAGGACACGCAGAGAAGGATGAGCTCCAGGGGAAGAAGAGGGTGTTGGCGGCAGGGCTCTCCAGATCGAGCGGGGCTCTCCAGATCGCGCGGTCTTGGGCGGTTTGGTGAGCGAGGGCGGCTGTGCGCGAGCAGAGAGGATGGCGGCGGGGGGAGAGAGAGATGGGGCATGGGGAGGGAGAGAGGAGTCGTGGGCAGGGACACGTGAGGCGACACGATTGGCAAATCGTTACATCCGGCGTTCCCAGGGCGTTCCCAGCATCCTGAGATCGGCCTGGGGACGCCGGACGAAAACGGCGCTATTTGGTCCTGGGAATGCCTCCTGAGAACGCTACTGGGACGGTTTTTTGCAAATCCAGACGAAAAAACATCCTGGGAACAGCCTGTTAGGAATGCATGCTAGTGGAGATGCTCTTATGAACATGCCAAACCTTTTATGGAAATGTTGTGCACAGTCGCAGATTAAAGATAGAGTTTGGAGAGTGGCCTAATTACCGCATATGCCAACTACGCAAACGACACAACGAATCAGCGGCACAGCTTCCTTTTAGGTTGCCACCACAAGTGATGCAGCGTCCCTGTTGCCATGGCACCCTGGGGTTCGCTGCCGCTCGCATCTTGGGCATGATATATTTGAGGGGAGCTCCTATACCAGTAATCCTACACTTACGGACTGAATCGTACGGGCTGCTTCTATCGACTGACGTGGAGACGTATAGTTGGTGGTGATTTCTATCCCTCCTTAAATGGTGGAGCGCTCCCTTGTTTTTTTTTTTTCAATCTGCTGCTGTACGTGGTTGTCCGTAAGATTTTTTTGTAAAACTTGTCCGTAAATATAGCATTACTTCTCCTATACACCGCTTTTAGCGGCACGAGAGAATCCCGTCGTCTACAACATCGTAAATGGGTTGCAGTTTCAGATTTCTAAAAAAGTTAAATTTTGAAATTTATTAAAAAAAATTAAAAAAAATGTTCAGATTTAAAATCTATTTAAATTTTAAAAAGTTCAGATTTGAAACTTATTCAAACTTTGAAATTTTTCAGATTATAAAAGTATTCAAAATTTGAAAATAATGAGACTTAAAAATACTTAGAATTAAATGTTCAGATTTTTATTATTTTGAAACAGAAAATGAGAAAAAGGGGAAAAGAGAAACATATCTGTTGAGGCCGTATTGGGTAACAGCCCATGAAGGAAGACTGCAGGCAGGAGCGTATCCGTCCCGCAGCGGGCGGTGTATAGCCGACAAGCTCATGAACCGTGGGCAAAGTCACAAATGACCAGGGCAAAACCGTGGGCGCGGTGGGCCTAGAGGCCTTGGGCTTGGGCCGCTTCTCGCAGTGGAAAATGTTGAAGGCAACGACCTAAATGCTCTTATGAAATTTGGATCGTTGCTCTTAGCTAACATACCATACTGACGTTGCTTGCTGCAATCTCTTATTCTTTTTTGAGCTAATACGACACTTTATTGATCACATAACATCAATATAAAGAGTCTTTTGGATACTATCTAGGAAAATATCAGAAATAAAACCTAGACTAGAAATATCACAATTTTCATTAAGAGAACGATTGACATGCTGAAAGATAACCAAAACAAATCTTGTCACCTTGATGTCCATCACCACAGATCCAATGAGGGAATGATCTGAAGAGTATTAAATGTCTTATAAGCAATCAACTCGGCGAAGAAGCTAAAAAGAGTGGATTTCCAACCTTTGGAGGATAAAATGGCCGGCAAGCTTGTCACTTGGGATGGCAAGAACTTTAATTTGGCCGCTCGGGGTGCTCTTGTCAAGTCCATGCTCACCTCCCAAGCAATATTTCACCTCACTCCCCTTCACATTCCACCTTGGTGCTTTGCTACCATGAACAAAATCGAGTGTGCCTTCCTTTGGGCGGGAACTAGAGAGATCTCCGGTGGCAAATGCAAGATAAATTGGGAGACGGTTTGTAGGCATGCGCATCTCGCGGGGTTTGCAGATTCTTCACCTTGAGAAGTTTGCTCGGGCACTTCGGTTGAAGTGGCCTTGGTTGAAATGGATGGACCCTAAAAAGCTTTGGGGTAGGTTCGGGCAACCCTTCCAATGAGGTGGACATGTGCATTTTCTATGCTGCTACCACCATCACCATTGGGAATGGACGCATTTCCCCCCTTTTGGAGCTCTCCATGGCTCCATGGGAAGGCACCCATAGATATCGCCCCCTTGTTTTGAGGTTTCTATGAAGAAGTGGTGCATCAAAAAAGCCCTTCATAACAACGCGTGGATATCAAAGATTAAGATGGATGCCTCCTTGACTATTCCCCACATCCAACAATATATCTGTCTTTGGAGTGAGTTTACTAGAGTGCAACTTCAGGAAGATGTTGAAGACTCCATCATATGGAACCTCACTAACAATGGAGAGTACTCATCCAAGTCGGCCTACAATGCGCAATTCTTTAGAGCTACCCTCAATACCATGAACAAGATGGTTTGGAAATATTTGGTTCCGCGCAAGATCAAGTTCTTTGCTTGGTTGGCCATCCAAAATAGCTTCCCTTCCACATCCCTCTCTCCTGGGTTTTTGCATTCAGTCGAAGAGTTCCCAAGGATGCCACAGGAGTAGCTGTAGTGTGTCAAGTTCTCATACTGGAGATAAAACCATTCCATCGCATTGTGACGCTGATAAAAGATAGTGACTCCCCGTTGTAATAACTGGCCAACATCGACCGCAACTCGGACATACATGAAGTTGCCCCATCACCTCCCAGAATCATCACAGTCCACCTCTAGAATACTACCAACAATGCCAATCGTACTAGCAATCACTTCACCCCACTTCTTCTGCATATAGCCGAACGGGAGGTTAATAATTCTAGCCCATACCTTCAACCTGTCAAAGACCATCGCATTTCGCCTGAGATCCACGTTGAACTTATTCAGGAGAACAACGTGTTTTCCAACTACCCATGGGGGACCATTAATAACTCTATCCATGTCAGCCTTCTTCCCAAATTCAGCCACAAAGATGTTGTCTCCACCTGGATTTAGTAACAGACCGTGTGGGTTGCCCCACGCCAGTCATAGAGCCAACACGATCGTACTGATGTGCAGGATTGTCGGAGAGAGTACCATGCCAACTAGAGCCCACTTGGAGTGGAACACAACATTGTTGGCATCATCATCCAACACGACCACCACCGTCTCCACCGCAGTCAACCACATGCGACCCATCATCTCCGAGACATGGTCCTTAGATCCGGTCGTTGCCGCCTTCGGAATTGGAGTCGGGGAATGAATCCTAGAGGGTTTACCAGCCTCCCCAACAGAAGTCTGAACCACCATCTTTCCCTTTCCATCCATCACCGGCGCATCCATCATTGTTAACATTAGCCGATCCAACAAACCAACCAAGGGCGGGAAGCAATACAACTCGAACAACTACATATACAAGTTGTACGACATCTCCAGCACAAATCATCACCAAGGTCTACATGCACGTGGTCTTATGTCGTAGCTGATCTAAAACCGCCACCGCCGGTCCTATGGATCCGATGCCGCCGCTTGCCTTGTTCCCTAGCTGCCGCCTCCAAAACCCTACAACCAAATACCTGCCGCCGCCACACAAAAACCTGTCGCCATCGCAGATACCTGCCACCGCCGTGGATTCCTTCTATCGCCGCACGAAAATCCAAAACCCAGTGACACAAATTGTGTATTTTTTTCCGCCTCCAGTGCTATCGGCTACAATGACCATGAAAACCTTGTCCCAAGGCTACATCACGACTGCTACCTCGACATCAACATCAAGAGAACATTTATAGAAGCTCAAGAACTCCAGTCAACAGCGTCCGCGTCGTCACTTGCGTCCACAACACTCCTGATGTGACTGCAAGAGAGAAGGGAGGCACTATAAGGGGCCACAGTCAACGCCCCTAGGTGCAAGCCATGATCATGTCAAGACGCAGTAGATGATCTCAAGATGGAGAAGATAGCAGAAGTGTGAGACTTTAAATCCAGTCGCAATCGTTCGTTTCTGTCCTACTACGATTGACAGGGGATGTTAGAATGGATGTATGACTGATATTAGGAGATAGTATTATGACCTTCTTGGACTCCAATTATCTCCCCTCATTGTACTCATATATATACCCCCGCGAGGGTCATATTAATACAACAACAGAAATTAGGGATTCACTATTTTCCACATAGAGGTCACAAGGACTCCACTATTATTCTAGAAGTCATGGTTGACCATGAGACATGGATTTAGCATGCTTTTTTTGCAATGCCTGGTTTTTGCAATGATATCAATGTGCTTAATCGGTCACCACTCTTCAACAAGTTAGCAATCGGCAATAAATACAACATGGGATACTACCTTGCAGATGGAATCTATCCAATGTGGTCTACATTAGTGAAGTCGATTGTCAAACCACAACGTAAGAAACAACTCGATTTCCATAATGCACAAGCGGTAGCTCGAAAATATGTGGAGAGAGCATTTGGGATTTTATAAGCCCAATTTGCTATTGTGAGAGGACCGGTTAGGTTCTGGGCTCAAGATATCCTTTGGTACATTATGAGCGATTGTGTGATCATGCATAAGACGATCATTGAAAACGAGTGTGGCCACACCTTTGACTATAGCTTCTATGACTTGATGGGAAGGCCGATGAGTATGAGAAGGAGATAAGGCCAACTAGTGCTCTTTCTTGCCTCCTACCATGCCATTAGAGACTCTGATATGCATGACAGACTTCAAAAAGATCTCACCTAGGAGTAGTGGACATGGCATGGCAACCAAAGACACTAGTTTCTTCATGTTGTATATGATTGTTGTTGTATATGATGAACTATTTGTTATATGTGTGTTGATTTGAGAGCTACTATGAACAGTTTGTGTAACAATTGTTAAACTATTAGTTTGTGTTGTAATAATAATTATGAACTATTTGTTTAATATTTATTTGTAATGAAAATAACTCTGTGTCATGGGTGGTAGCTACACACATTTGCACATTCCATCGATCCAAGTGAAATGAACCCGTTTTAGCCTATTTTTGTTGTAGAACACACATTTCTAGTGTAGAAAAATGATTTCAATTTTCTGGTTTGAATACTTTTGGTCTTTTTCCCCAAAGTCAACTTGGCAAACCGTGTTGACTTTTACAAAAATAAAGTCAAACCAAAATTCTAAAATCACTTTTGTACATCAAAAATATGTGTTCTACTAACAAAACAAGATAAAATGGGAATACATGACTTGAAAATCATGTATACAAAATAAAATGTAAGGGTGTGTAGCTACCATGTATAGTAAATCGCCTCTCTTATTTGTAAAGTCTTTGATCTTTTTATTACAAGTTCTTGGTGTGCTATTTTAGGGCTCCTAAAAAGTGTGGCCCAATGGGTACCTTTATTTGGGCATCTAAAACGATAGCGGTTGTATCATACTTATTTGTAGGTTGTTGCATAGATGCCTGCAAGAATCAAATATTGATGGCTACTATTTATGTACCAGGGTGGTTTGCAACGATAATGGGTTTGGCACTATGAGTGAGATCGAGGGGAATTACGAGGGTAGAGGCATTACTGATCATGGTGCTATAGGAAGCAAATGGTATGGCATGTTACTATAAACCCCTTCAACCACTATTTTTGTGTGGATTCATGTACCGAGGATGTTATTAACTTGTTATCCTATAAACCTTTGAGGAATTTTTATTTAGTCTCAGATCTAAACTAAGAGTTTTGGTGTCCCATATTTCACCATATTTTTTAATATACTTTGGAGTGTAATTAATCATGCACACTTATTATTCCTTGAGAAATTTAGAGTCCTTAATCTCCATGGTTGTTTATCTGCAAGGCAATTAAGTTCTAGCATAGTGAATTTCCATGTAGGGATACCTCAGCCGGCCTCTTGGTATTATGAGTCTGGTAGTTGTCTTGCCCTCTCTTTGCGATTCCATTCTTAATTGATGTCTAAAGCAGGGATTATTGCCTCCTGTAAATAAGATGGGTCACTATGTTTTGCCTAAGTTTGTGAATCAATCTTAGAGTATTATTGATGTCAAAACATGCGCCTCTCAGGTATGTGCGTTAGCTATAAACATCGACACCCACTCCTTGAATTGCACCTCCACTACAAGAAAAGTTGGCTTTTACAACGGACAATTTTCATGGTTGAAAGCCCGTTTTTCATGGCCAAAGAGTCTTCCGCGACGGATGGCCTTCATGGTAAAAGCCCCGTCACAAATGAATCAACCATGGTTTTTTTCGACCGTGGCGGATCGCACCCTTCAGCCACAAAAACTTGTTTCGTCATAGATCTGTTCGCTAGCCGTGCTGACTACTGACGTCATGCAAACTGCCAGGTGGCAGCCGCCGATAGCGGCCGATCACCGCCGTTAACGGCTATAGAAACCATGGTAGAAGCCATGTCCAACCAAGAACTGCTAAATACTAACTAGGTTGGCCCATCAGGGGAGCCCAATAAGAAGATGGCCCATTACTGTTTTGTCCCGCACTGTTTGAAATGGGGCAAAAAATGCAGCCAACAGCAGCCCGCGAACTTTCATGCTTGATTCTGTTTCGACCTACAGAAGGCCCATGTTGGTCCAACACTATGCGACCCATTAGCAGCCTACGCCAAGTCGCTCCTCTAAACATAAGGACTGCAGTCAGCCCATCACTGTTGTCACAGCCCATCATCGACCGCATACTGACGGCCCTTCTCTGAGATGGTCTGTTATTGTTCTGGCTTGTTACTGTTTGGCATTTTACCATTCTGGTCTTTAGATGTTATGGCCCACAAACAACCCTTTACTGTTCTAGCCTGGTAAATTTGTTGGCATGTTACTACCCTCGTCCGGAAATTTCTTGGCCCGTATTGTACAGGCTCGTCACTGTTCTGGCCTTTTACTGTTGCGGTCCTATACTGTTGTGACCTGCTACTGTTTTGGCCTATTACTGTTCTGTAATTTTTGCAGTTTCTTGCCTATTACTGTAATGGTTGTTTCTATTCTGGCCTGCTACTGTTACAACATGTTACTGTTACGGCCTGCTACAGTTACGTCCTATTTCTGTTATGACCTATTACTGTTAGGGCCCGTTAGGCCTGTTACATTTACGGGCTGTTACTGTTACGACCTGTTACCACATGCGGAATGGCCCATTACGTTTACTATTTTTTACAGTTTTGTCATTTCTGAAGCCCATACCAATATCATAAAACATGTATAATAATCCAACATTTTTTACTGTTCGTTGTCGTCCGAATACACGACGGGTCAATAACAAAGCACGGTACTATTCCCTAATCGACCCGCCTGGCGTAGTTACCGTAATGACTACCGTAATGTGTGGACGACGTCAACTAAATGTCTACATGGCCTACGCGAGTTATCTAGATATTACATCAGCTGCAAACTTTTTAAAATTATTACATATTATCAACTCAGGGGAAAGAAAAAACGGCATTTCAGTTGACAATCAAGTTGATAGCAGAGTCCTCAATTTGCTTTCTCAATCGATCACCTGCATCTTCCATTGAGTGTGATAGCTACATTGGAGGAGACATGATCTTGCAGCCCCCTCTTTGGTGGGGCTAGCAATAATTGCACTCTGAAACTAAGTAATAACAAGTTAATACATCAAACAAGACAAACTACTCATTTGAATGATATGACAGGAGCTATGAACTGGAGTTTACAACTGGTCAATGGTTCAATTATTTACCAACACGTCAAACAAACATGACAAGCAAGCACACATTAAACAAGTGTGACTACCATGAAACGAGCAATCAAAAAATGTGTGTGTGTGGCTTAGAATTTCAGCAGATATAAACTAGCCATGTCATTTTGAACAAATATATATGGAAGCAGTTCTATACCCTAAAATCCAA
Organism: Avena eriantha; assembly: GCA_910589775.1. Classification (NCBI taxonomy): domain Eukaryota; kingdom Viridiplantae; phylum Streptophyta; class Magnoliopsida; order Poales; family Poaceae; genus Avena; species Avena eriantha. The sequence goes on along the minus strand of OU342740.1, from coordinate 387,977,505 downwards.
GACACGTTGGGTGACTCGGAATTTGCACTGAGCCATAAAATGGCATGCAGTTACTGTCATAGCAAAGAATGAACCAGATAGAAATTATAACCGCATCATACGAGAACCTGTAGAGCAGGAATGCAAACCACGAATGGACTATATATTGTAGAGGATAGTTATGTCATGACTTAGGACAAACCAGACCTAGAACTGGATGCGAGATATAATGGCGTCGCTCATGAACTTGTAGAACAGGACAAACAAGCATTAGACAAGTGTGCCTAGAATGAAATGAGCAATCAAACAAAGTGTTCTTAGAATTTCAGCAAATATATATGGAAGCAGTGGCCCTGGAATGCATAGAGTCGTTGGGTGACTCAGAATTTGCGGTGAGCTACACAATGGCATGTAGTTACTGTCATAGCTAAAAAATCAACGAGATAGAAATTATAATGGCATCATAAGAGAAATTCTAGAGCAGGAATGCAAACCACGAGTGAACTACATAGTAGAGGACAGTTATGCCGTTGCTCAGGACGAACCAGCACCAGACAAGGAAGTAATGGCATCCCTTGTAAACCTGTAGAATAGGCTATGCAAACCAACATGTTCATTGTTCTATTTTGAGCTCTATGCAAGAAAAAGGAAATAGTTAGTGATGCAGCTTTTGAAGAACCAGATGGCATTATGGCAACAACAAAATTATAATCGAATAAGTATGAAGAGTTTAAACGGCTACTACATGATAGCAGAACAATGTCAAGGAGGAAATAATAGCAGGAACTGATCTCAAGATGAACCAGATAGATTTAGCAACTGTAGAGCAGGGAATCCACACTAATATTTTCCACTGACTACAGATTTTGCAAGAATTACACGGTAGCAGGCAATTACTGGTGTATGGAGTAGCTAAGAACATGTGCATGTAAAAATAACAGACATGTGCATGACTTGAAATTTGTAGAGCAGCGAATGCAAACCAACATGTCTAATGACCTTGCATGTACTAGAATGAAGAACAGGTGTGCCTAGTGACTTGTATGTACTAGCACAATTACAAAAATGCAGTTCACTGCGACAGGCTTGAACCTGCTATACCACTGACAAAATAAAAACGGGTTGGAGATTTGGTTAACCTTGGTCGGGGAGGCATCTAAGCATCGTTGGTACCGTGCGAGTGACATCCAGGTTACCGAGGGTGCTACGGTTGTGGTGGATATTAGTGTCGGGGAAGCAGATCTTGGGCGGTCGATGCCAGCTTGAAAGCGGTGGACGAGACCGTCGCTGAGGCAGATCCGGTGTAGTGAACGGCGACAACCATTCAGCTGGTCTGGAGCGGTGGACATGGAACTCTTTGAACTAGATCACGCCCGGTGGACATCGGTGAAGCGGATTCGGTATGATTGGGTAGCTTTCAGCGGCGAGGAAGCGAAGCTTGGGCGGTCGATGACGCCATCGGCATGGTGAACAACACCATAGCTCCTAGATCTGGTGGGTGAGCGTCGGTTAAGCGGATGCGCGGTGGTGCACGAGACCGCAGCTCAAGCCGGTGCGCGCGGTGGTCGTGGAGGGGACAGAGGAGCTTTAGATTTTTGGGAGGGCCAGCAGAAAAAACTGGGGGAATCGGAACCATAGAGGTGAGCAGGAAAAATAATTACGATCGTGCCCCCGAGCTACCGACTTTAGCATGCCCATTTATCGTCTGAACAATGGGTAGATTTGTAATTTTAAATTCTAAAGTTTTTGAAACGGAAGGGCGCGAAATGCTTCAAGGTCGGTATGTGGTTTTGCCGCTCGATTGAGAATTTGAATTTAGCTTGCACCCATCTAATAATAATAATAGAAAAATGGTACTCCCCCGATCGGTGGGATATTTTGGCTCAAAGTTTTTGAAACGGTGGGGCGGGAAATGGTTGGTAGGTGGGTGATATTGCCGCTCGATTGAAATTTTGAATTTGGCTAGCCTCCATCTACTAATAGAAAAAAGGTAGTAGACCGTACGCTATCTGTCCAGGAATTCAAGGCCGAGAGTCACATCAACTGATCGTGCATAAAAAAAATTCACAGAAACTTGGATACCTTCCATTCACACAGCATAGTGATACGTCCATTTTGCATCACTATTCTATGTCTTAATTCACTATTATTCATTGATATATTTCGTATTGAGAGGTGATACTTATGTTATTTCATCTATTTTTGCATGGTTGATGACTTTTGGAGCATGGACCGCTGTAGTCAGAATTCTGATGGAAAAGGTGCTGTTTGGAGGCAAAATTCGCAAAGATCGGAAAATCCGGGAAAATATACGGAAAATTCTATTTTTCCAGAAGACTCGGGATGCCAGAAGATGGAGTGGAGGTGGGCCACAGGGGGCCCACACCACCCCATGGCGCGGGCAAGCCTAGGCCGCGCCAGGGAGTGGTGTGGCCGCCCTGGCCCACTCCAGCCTCTCCCCTCTGGCGTATATCAACCTCCCGAAACCCTAAGACTCGGGGAGCGACCACAGAAAGATTCCGCCGCCTCTGCGGGGCAGAAAACACCGAGAGAGAAAGATCTCTCTGGCAGACAGATTTCTGCCGGGGGAATTCCTTCCCGGAGAGGGGAGATCATCGCCATCAACACCACCATCAAGCTGGACTTCATCGGGATCATCATCATCATCACCACCATCATCACCATCAGCACCCTCATCACCATCTCCATATTTCTGTAACAATTGCGTTGAATCTTGCATAGTTCATAGGGGAAACTTGCCCGGTGTTGATTACTCTTTGTAGTTGATGCTATTGAGTGAACCATTGAATTACTATTTATGTTCAGATTGTTATACTTCATTATTTCATCTCTGATCATGATCCATATGATGTCTTGTGAGTAGTTCATTTTGTTCTTGAGGACATGGGAGAAGTCTTGTTGTTAGTAGTGGAGTTGCGTTGAGAAAGATTCAATAGATTGTTATTTAAGTTGTGGTGTACTTCTTCTAGTGGTGTCATGTGAACGTCAACTACATGACACTTCACCTATATGGGCCTAGGGGAATGCATTGTGTATTTGACTACTAATCGTAGGGGTTGCCGGGGTGACAGAAACCTGAACCCCCGTTAGGAAACCATTGCACAAGGGACGTAAGGGTCTTAGAGTTTAAAGCTGTGGTTAGGTTTCTACCTTAATTACTTTCTTGTACTTACGGATGTTTGCAAGGGGGTTTAATCACTAGTATGTATTTAGTTTTGGATGGGGCGGTACATTAGCACAGGTTCACCCACACAACACTTAGCAAGATAAAGAAGATTAATCAGCTATATGAAGCGAAAGCACTTGACAGTCTTCCCATGTGTCCTCGAGAACGTTTGGTCATCTATAGAAATACAACCGGCTTGTCCTTTGCTGCATAAAGGATTGGGCCACTTGCTGCATTTATTCTTAGTGTCTTTTGTTTACTCGTACTTTGTTTACTTGCTTTATCGAAAACCCCTAAAAATCCGTTTGCTAAGTATTTGTAGAGAATTCCTGATCCATACCACTAGCCAGCACCTTCTGCTCCTCGTTGGGTTCGACACTCTTACTTATCGAAAATACTGCAATATACCCCTTATACTTGTGGGTCATCAAGACTATTTTCTGGCACCATTGCCGGGGAGTGAAGCGCTATTGGAGAGTGGAACTGGTAAAGGAAACTTCTATTGTGAGTATTGTTTACTTCTGCTAGTTGCTTTATTTTTGTTATAGATAATTCGCTGAGTTTCTTATTTGGTAATGCTACTACCACTGGTAAGGTAGTAGATAAGCCACCACCTGCTGAGAAAGATGTTTTCAAAATACCTACAAGAATTATTGATCGTGTTATGGATAACTACTATGTTGGGGATGGAACTGTCCATCCTGGTGATCATTTACTCTTTATACACGAATTATGCGGGTTGTTCAAGTGTGCAGGTATTACTACAGATCAAGTTAAGAAGATGTTATTCTCATTATCACTGAAAGGAAGAGCTGAGGAATGGTATAAGCTGCTGAAGAATGGTCAAGCTCTGGAATGGGAGGAAATAGTGCCTCTCTTTTATTCAAAGTTTTATCCTCCTAGTGCGATGCATAAAGATCGGAATCAAATATACAACTTTTGGCCTCTTGATGGAGAGAGTATAGCTCAAGCTTGGGGGAGATTAAAGTTACTGATGCTCAAATGTCCCATTCATGAGCTCCCCAATAATTCATTATCAACAACTTTTATGCAAGGCTCCCTCTACATGACAAGGATTTATTGGATGCTTCTTTTGCTGGATCATTCACTCGTATGGAAGAAGAAGCTAAATGGGACCTTCTAGACCGTATTCAAGACAATGCTGAAGCTTGGGAGAATGACAAAGGTAGAAAGTCAGGTATAAATTACGATTATGAATGCATTGAATCTTTTATGGGAACTGATAACTTTCAAAATATCAAAAATGCTTATGGTCTAGACTCTCAAGCTATTGCTTCTTATTTTAAGGCCTTTGCTTCCTACATTGAAGTGCCTAAAAAGAAGTGGAATAAGTATCATGAACCTTATAAAGATATTGCTAAGAGTGTTCCTACAAGAAATACTGAAGTTTATACTGCTAATCATGTTTTACCTGAACCTTATATTGAGAAAATGCCTTTCCCAGTTAAGGTAAAGGAACATTCTATGATGGCTAGTATGGTAGAAGAAAGTATGAATAAAGCTGTTGAACCTGATAAACAAATGGTTGATGAACCTATTATAGCAAATGTGAAAGACTTTGTTGCTAAATATGAAAAGGAGGGACACACTATCCTTTGTAAGGATACCTCTAATATTGTTTCACATAGTAGTGTTATGAGAGCTCGTATTCATGTGTTTTCTGTTAAAATAAGTGATCATTGCTATGATAATCCTTGTGATAACTATATTGTTAAGTTTATGCATGATGCTGAAAGCTACTATGAGAGGGGGAAAAGTGTTCCTATGCATCTCAATAATATCAAGTTTCCTCGTTTTATGCTGAATTTTTTTATGTTGCACTTCTTTTGCCTTCTTATGCAAGTTGCCTCTGGTTTCAATAACTTGTTTGCTTACAAAATCCCCTTGCATAGGAAGTTGGTTAGACTTAAATGTGTGTGTGTTTTTGCTTCTTATTGCTCTCTTTCACTTTAATTCATGTCCCTATGAGAGCTTCTTCAAAATTATCATGCCCATCTTAACGGTTATAAAGAAAGAGCTTTATGGGAGACAACCCAAATTTTTTTTGCTTTAGTTTGTTTTTGTTTCTTTGAGTCTTGGAAGTTATTACTTCAGTAATAACCGCTCCTTATCCGTTTTTGTTTGGTGTTTGTGGCAAGATCAACCTCTAATGAGAGAGAAGTAAGATTTGGAGAAGTTGCTGTCCCGAAACAGATTCTTGTGCTTCACCGTAAAAATTCGTGAGAGATCTCTGTATATCGGATTGAGCTTTAATTTTTTGTGCTTCTGCCCCAGGTTGTTATTTAACTTTAGTTAGTTTTGCACTTTTTGAGTTGAGCAAGATAAGATTTTCGAAAAAAATTATATTTACCTGCTGGTCTGTTTTGACAGATTTTGCCAATCTTGCATTTGCTTCTTTATTCGACTTCCTTTTTGAATTCTTTTTGGGTTTTCGGAAGGAGTTGCTACAGTAGCTTATGTTTTGATGGTTTTCAGTTGAAGTTGGACTCAAAAGGTTTTATCACTTCACTTATACTAATGTTGCTAATAAGAACTGTGTGAAGTTTTGTGTGAAAGAAATTTCCAGGAAATGGAGATAATGGTGTAATAAGGAAGAGAAGGGTTTTATGACTCAAGTAATAAGTGTATGAAGATGAAGATATCGATGATATTCAAGTTATAACTCCAGAGAAATTGATTGAGGACCAAATTCAGAGACCTGTAGAGTCCGTTTCCAACTAGGTAACAGTTCTGGTAAGTAAAGTTCTGCGAAAATACAATCCAACTATATTTTTGCAGTTTTCAGTCAATAAGGAAAGCTACGAAGCAAAAAAGGGACGGAACCGGAGCCAGGGTAGCCCACACCACCCCATGGCGCGGGCCCACCCCTGGCCGCGCCACCAGGTGGTGAGTCCACCCAGGACTCCGTCTCCGACCCGTTTTCTCCCAGTACCTTCCTTTTGATGTGAAACTTCGTAATATATAACCCCCCCCGGATCTTCCGAGGTTCGTATATCGTGTTTTCGCCGTGTTTTTGTTTCGACCTATTTCTGCCAGGACATACTCTTTGAAGGCTTAGAAACACAATGGTGTCCGCCAAGGATAAAAGGAAGGAGCCCATGGAGGAAGACCTCCAAGACCCCGGGAAGGAGAAGGAGATCAAGAGTGAAGGTGAAGAGGAGGCAAAGCACACCGGCACTACCATTGCAAGCATTGGAGTGGTTGCAAATCCAGCCATTGGAGGGAAGCCTCCTCATCACCTTTCAGATCCCTGGTCACTTCCTCCACGCACCAGGAACCCTTTCCACACTCTTATCCATGAGCATCAATACCAGAATATGCCCAAGGAGAAATTACCCTCCAATTGGGATTTGCCTCGTTCTAGCCATGCAGGGAAAAAAGACTTCAAGGAGGAAGAGTGGGGAAAGAATAGCAAGAGCTGGAATTCTCAACACGACATGATCGTGAGCCGCATTGAGCAAAATTCACAGCTGATTCGTAATCTCACCTTCGAGATTGAGGACTTTGGGAAACTGATCAAGGAGCTCATCAAGAGGATACCACCACCACCAAAGGAGTAATTCGTCATCAGGTTTGGCATCCCCTTGGTTTGTTCCAAGCTTGGGGGAGTGCCGCGGTATGATATCACTATCTTCTATCTTTTTACCTTATTAGTAGAGTCATATCATGAATAGAGGAGTTATTTTGTAGTATGGTTTGCATTATGGAAGTTTCCCCTCTCTCGTTAGATTTGTATCCCTTGGTGTGAGTTTCCGTTATGGAATATTAATGAGAAGTTCTATCATTCATTCTTTTGCATGGCTTATGTTAGTTTTCAATTCGTGGTTATATGATTGATCTTGTTGTTAGTATTGGTAGCACTCTGGGATCATTGAGTTAATTTAGTTGGTTTTGGCAAACCTGGCTCGGTCAGTAGCAACACCTTTTTGAGAGTTGAAAAGAAAAAGATAGAAGTACTCCAGAGAAAAATAATTTCATCATCTTTCTTCCTTGGTTTGCTCATAAGTTTAGTATTCTCTAGTTAAGATCTTTTGTGCTTCCAAGGAAGATTGCATGTTTGTCTTTATCACTTGTATGTTTGTTTGTTTCCTTCCACTCTTATACTTGCTACCCAGCCTTGCTAGCCAAAAACCTCTACTGAGGGGGTATTCTTCTCGTGCATCCATCTCCTTTAAACCAAAACCTTTGCCATTTGTGTCCACCATACCTACCTAGTAGCATTATTGCTATTCCAAGTAAATTATTGTTTTATCTACCTCCCAAATTAAACTTGTTATGCGAAAATTAGTGATTAAAGCTCTCATGCACTTGATGGCACACTTTACTTTCTTGCATTTAATAAACTTGAACCATTGGGTCCTTCTTTGTTGCGTATATGCTTGCGCTTTATGAGTTGAAGTTAGCCGAACCGTGTATCATGGGGACCGCTTTCAACACTTCATTGGTACGTGTACCTAGTTGATATCATGTTCTTTTGATTATGGATCCCGGCGGAGTGAAATAAAAGTGGAACTTGTAAGATCATGGAGTTTATATGTGTGTTAGAGAAACGCCTGGGCCGCTAGCCTAAGCCATGCCTAATCATGGAGGAAACATGCAGCATAACTATAGTGGGCATTCTATGAAGCATCCTCAATAAAAACCTATGCAAATAGCAAATAAAAAGATCGCTGAGATGCTCACTGTCTGCTTGCCTTGTCATTTTGATTATGGGATAGCTCCTGTGTCATGTGCAAGGGGTACCCCGTTGGCGGTTCTCAATGGTACACATGTATTTACAATGAGAAGAGCTTGCTCGTGACTGAAGTTGAGTAGCATGAGGATCGGTACTCATAAGTAAGGGGCATGAGATTTCAACTTATAACTTGTCAAGCATATCCTCTTAGTTGTGTCACTTTAACCTTAATCACCTAAAGATGCCTATGATAGGGGCAATGAGAGCTGAAAGCTAGTAAGTATCATAATTTTTGGGAGCTCTTTATAAGACTTGCAATCCCTGCTTCCCTCTGCGAAGGGCCTTTCTTTTACCTTGTAGTTGAGTCAGTAAACCTACTCCCTTCTATCTCAGCAAGTATTTTGAGTTGATGTGTTTCATTCATTCATATGGTGATTTATTCAATCATGTCCTTACGTTACTTGTTTTGCACATTGCTCTTACCTTGAAGTTTACTACTTTGAAAGCTTTCTTTGAAAACCAGCTATTTGTGAACTCCATCATCAAGCTATTTGTGAATTCCTTCCCGGAGAGGGGAGATTGTCGCCATCAACACCACCATCAAGCTGGACTTCATCGGGATCATCATCATCATCACCACCATCATCACCATCAGCACCCTCATCACCATCTCCATATTGCTGTAACAATTGCGTTGAATCTTGCATAGTTCATAGGGGAAACTTGCCCGGTGTTGATTACTCTTTGTTGTTGATGCTATTGAGTGAACCATTGAATTACTGTTTATGTTCAGATTGTTATACATCATTATTTCATCTCTGATCATGATCCATATGATGTCTTGTGAGTAGTTCGTTTTGTTCTTGAGGACATGGGAGAAGTCTTGTTGTTAGTAGTGGAGTTGCGTTGAGAAAGATTCAATAGATTGTTATTTAAGTTGTGGTGTACTTCTTCTAGTGGTGTCATGTGAACGTCGACTACATGACACTTCACCTATATGGGCCTAGGGGAATGCATTATGTATTTGGCTACTAATCGTAGGGGTTGCCGGAGTGACAGAAACCTGAACCCCCGTTAGGAAACCATTGCGCAAGGGACGTAAGGGTCTTAGAGTTTAAAGCTGTGGTTAGGTTTCTACCTTAATTACTTTCTTGTACTTACAGATGTTTGCAAGGGGGTTTAATCACAAGTATGTATTTAGTCTTGGATGGGGCGGTACATTAGCACAGGTTCACCCACACAACTTTTAGCAAGCTAAAGAAGATTAATCAGCTATATGAAGCGAAAGCACTTGACAGTCTTCCCATGTGTCCTTGAGAACGTTTGGTCATCTATAGAAATACAACCGGCTTTTCCTTTGCTGCATAAAGGATTGGGCCACTTGCTGCATTTATTCTTACTATCTTTTGTTTACTCGTACTTTGTTTACTTGCTTTATCGAAAACCCCTAAAAAACCCGTTTGCTAAGTATTTGTAGAGAATTCCTGATCCATACCACTAGCCAGCACCTTCTGCTCCTCGTTGGGTTCGACACTCTTACTTATCGAAAATACTGCGATATACCCCCTATACTTGTGGGTCATCACATAGGCGGTAAATTTTGCCGCTTGACTCAGATTTTAAATTTGGCTAGCGTCCATGTAATAATATAAAAATGGTACTACCTCGATGGGTGATTTTGCCTGAAAATGTTTGAAACACAGGGTGTGAAATGCTTCAGGGTCGGTGGGTTATTTTCCCACTCGATTACGATTTTTAATTTGGCTGCCGGCCAAGTTTTTATTACTAGAAAAAAGGTTGTGTAGGTCGGACGCCACCGGGTCAAAAATTTAAGGTGAGACTCACATCAACTGATGCCTCCGATTCAAACGGGGTAGGCGGTAGGTTTTGGCGGTCGATAGTGATTTTGAATTTAGAGATTGCCGAAAGAATAATTGAAAAAATAGGCCATTCTCCCTCTATTTCAGGGATCCAAGTCAGGGAAAGTGATTATCTACCACACGTATGAAAATGCAAATCTCTGATACAAGAATGTTTGTTTAACATAATAACAAACAAATGTCTGAAGTAGCTCTGATTCAATCATGTGAAAATGGTTTGCAACCAAGGTCTACTAATTCTTTAGGTGTCGGCACAGACTCTTCTATAGGAAGCACTAACTAAATGGTAGTACTAATTCAGATCAAATAAAAAGCCTGCTGCGAAACAAATACTCCTACTACAAATTACTATCAAAACACAAAGACCAGCTAAAGTATATGTAGAACAAATAAAACAAGATTTCATCACGCATACACTACTATATAGAGAACACCATTTCAGCATATAAAACAATGTTTTATTAAACACACATAGGCCCCCAAAACAAACAGACAACTCTAATATTCCATCCCCTTCCGCTGTGACTGCAGCACAAACAAAGGTGTCGCCAGAGTTCCATCAGCTACGAAAACAAACAAATATCAGACTACAACTCCAAATAACACAACCTAGGGAAACACATGCTTGCCCAAACAAGCCTTGCTTGTTCATCCGAGTGTTATTTTCATCTCCTTGATGTTGCAGTCTGAATCAGTTGTGTTGCTGATAGGACTTTCTTTTTGTTTCTTTGATTTAGCACTCCAAATCATGTCGGTTTCTGAAGGAAATGAACAAAATGATTAGCAAAACCATAGGTGTACAAAAATGCAAGGGTTGCACATGAATGACTGCACTAACCTGGTGTCATAATGTAGGGATGTAAAGTACACCAACGTTTACGAGATCTGAACTTCTTAGACGTCATGCTGCTGAGATCTAATTCGAATACTCCCTCCTTCGCCCATATAACCACCATTTCTCTATCCTCAAATGCACAGAGTAACCTTACTGCATCTTTCCCACCATATGCCCAGAAATTACCGCAACAGTGTGAAGACAATTTCCCATGATTTCTCGAACAAAGAATTGTGCCGCTATCAAACTTACGTCTCTGCCAAATTGGTGGTCCTGGTATCACTGTTTCACTTTCACTGATTGGATCCCAGGCCTTTATCATGTTAGACCCTTGCAGATAATGAAGTAGCACCCTACCATTGTGACATCCGAGTACATATGGTTTGTAGGCTTTATGTACTTCCACCAGCGTGTTTAGCTTCAGGAAGATGGATTGGTCAAGATTATGATCTGTTAAGAATCGAGCGTCCTCAGAGCTGTTGGTGAAAAACCCAAGTAACGGCATTCCTCTGTTGTTTGACAGGGTTAGCCTTTTCAAATCGTTGCTTCCCATGAAGTCCATCCAAAAAATTTGGGCGACTGATGCCCTCAGTATGCAGGATGGGTGCGGAGGAAGCCTGACAAGAATCTGACCAAATACATCGCCTGGCAAGTTGTTGATTGTTGCGTATGTTCTTCCATCGAAGCTAGTAGGATGATGCAAATAGCACAAGTGCATCATCAAAATTAAGTAAACAACACAATGCACAATGCACAACCCTAAAAAGAATTAAGTAAACACCACAATGCATCATACAATTTGACATGAAAATTTATCATCGAAATTTCCTAAACTGCACGCATCTGAAAAACTACCTAAAAGCAGAGTCTGTCAACAAAATAACCTAAACAACACAAGGAATCAACCAGAGTAGTACGGAAGCACTGCAAAATGCTTTAGCATGTCGGAACTAGGCAAAGGAAACGAAGAACTTTTTTTAGGTCACCGAGGAGGACAGAAAGGCCCCCACCTGAATTTTCTAGTTTTATCATAACAAAGGGGAGAAAACACGAACGCAGCTTCAGTGACTGGGTGAACCCAAGTCTCACGGTGACTTTTCCTAGGATCCACCTTCCATCTTAGATCAAACGTATGACAGTAGCTCAGATTTTGAACTAAAAAGTAAAACTAATCGGAAAAAATTGACAAAAAATCAGTAAATCATCGGTGCCTAGGTTGTAATCCTATGAAAGTTTCATCCCATTTGGATTAATAGTTTGTGATTAAATAGATTTTTATGTTCCTAGTACTACTAGTTTAAACTAATATCCGCTGCATCCAAAAAAAACCCAAAGCAGAATACACAAAAGAGGGAGGAAGTCAGGGAGACAAAATCGAACGCAAAACTTACAATGGGGTCGACGAGTTCTGAGTAGATGGAGCAGGTGCCACCGACGAATGACGAGGCACAGTTGTTGACGCTGAAGAAGCACGGCCACGAGCTGACGCATTCCTAGCATCCCACGTAGCCGTCGCTTTGGCAGCGGTAGCCAACATAGCCGAATTTGTTCCAGCAGCAGCCGGCGAGGATTTCAGCTGCTCCTCCACCACTTTCCAAGCATCACTCAACACTGACCAAGATTCCGATGCGGTACAAGCATCGACCTCTGCATCCGCTTCACATGTACCCGCTGGTGTTGCTTCAGCATCCACCTCTGCTTTACAAGCATCCGCCAATGCAGCAAATGCATCCGCCAATGCCGATTCCATTTCCTATAAACGCCATGAGCTTATTTAGCTCCCAATGCCCAAAAATAAATGCATTCTATCCTTCAGAAAGCCCATAATGGCTGGAGATTGGGGACGTACATACCAGCGAACGGAAGTGCGGTGGTGTTCAATGGTGGAGCGGCGGGAACGGTCTAGTTGAGGGAGGGTGGCCAGGCGGAGAAGATGATGATGGGGTCGAGGGGCACATGACTGAGCTACCTCGAACTCGAAACTAACTTTCGCCCCACTATTTTTTTGCGAACCCCGCTTTTTTAGGGGAAACCCCGGTTGTATTAATAGTAGCAACCACACGATTGATACAAGTTTGTGCACTTGCGTTGCTTAGTTTCCCGCCTACAGACATCAAGTTTGTGCACTTATTCATGTGATGCAATCAATTGCTGGGTAAAACATTCCAGGTGGTAGAAGCCTGCCCTTTCTATGACATGAAGATCTAGAGTTCAAACATCGACATGAAATTCCACAATCTACAACTACAAGCTTTGGTTTACTACCAAAAACATGCTAACAAATCACTCGCAACTGGCATTAACATCATCATTAAAAGATCTCAGAAGGGAAAAAAATTAAAAGATAAAAAACCACCGCAAGTTTGAATAAGATGACTATTGTTACCAAATATAGTCATATAAATCCAAGTCCAATATATATGTCATAATAGTACATCAAATATATAGATTCGTGGACAGCACACCCTAGCAGAGCAAAAAAACCAGTTATAGTACCTGACTTAACAAACAGTTATCCTCACAAGAGACCCAAACCCTTCAAAAATAAAAGTAGAGCGGTCAATATGGTTTACAAATTTCCTCATCTTTTGCAGGATCAGGACTGTATGGACGTGGAGAATCCCAAATTTCTGTTAGGGTCTCATATGCTTCTAGAGCCGAATTGAAAAGATTGTCAGCTTGCATCCCCACCCGTTCCAAGATCCGGTCGTACAACTGGCCAATCAGCTTGTCGCCATCCACATTAGGCAACTCGGGAACTAAGTTGTCAGCCACGAACTTTTGAAAATCAACAGCAGCATCATGAGCAACTGAAATTGATGTATTCCATCCTGCAGTCAAATCAGCTATCCGCTTAGTGGATGTGGACACTTCTTCTTCAGGCGCCTAATCTGTTCGTCCTGGTGTTTCACTTTCTCTTGAAGGCACGAAATCATGTGTCTACGAGCTTTGTATTTCTTTTAGAGACGGGAAATTGTCAAATCCTTGCAGTGACCAGCACCATTACGCCATGAGCAATATGAGTAAGGGGGAAACTGCAGATAACAAATACAAAATTAAACCAGATTCTCATTTCAAAAAAATAAACCAAATTCTCATTTCACAAAAAAAATCCAAATTCAGCTGCACACATCGTGCAAGCTCCACAGTGGTACCGCAAATGGCAAATAACCATAGAGGCATATTTACCAAACATGGGAAACAAAACCGACATGAAAAGGGTCGTACTTCAGGGTTTGCCTTCTTCGCTGGCACATGAGCAGTCCTGGCCTTAGTAATAAGTGACAACAGATCAGAATGACTTCATTTTTTATACAAATCATGATACAACAAAAATGATCAGTATATTTTAGGGGACATTTTAAGTAATAAAGCGCTCTTTATCGAACAAATTTTTTTCAGGGACAAAGCATAGGTTACTGAAATTCCATCAAAGCAGCTGGATACATAAAAACACTTGTCACTCGATAATGCCTCCTCCACGGGTGGGACATGTGCATGATGCTAAATGAAATGCAGCAAAACCAATAAATTTTAGGAAAGAACACATCAACTTCGCAGTGCAAAGAAGGATACGTGCATTAATCTGATGCCAAGGATTGGGCGTGTTTCCCTTTAACGAAAATTATAATTTAAAGAACTCAGCAATGCAGGACACTAGCAAACAACAATCTATTTATGAACAATATGTAGCAAATTATATCTGCATTATTCAGCAGACGACCATTCTGTGAAATAAAGCTAGTGGGCCAGCATCCCATCCTTATAAGACTCTTCTTGGCAGCATATACTTACCTAATTTCAGTGGACCTTATAACTGTAGGGTAACGGGTAGGCTACACTAGCGTAAAATCAAAAATTTCTACCGCGTCAACCAGGAATACTATGGTCATAGATCACGGGATTACCGCTAGACGCGCAGGTGCAGAACTCGATGAAGCACGTTGCGGCAGTGTAGATGTTCTACGTCTCCTCCTCGTCCTCGTCCCACGAGCAGCTCCCCTTTGCGCGCCTCGTCCAAGTGCTACAGATGCAGCACCTCCGAGGTATCCACACGTCCGGAGTGGAAGCCGTCACACGCCAGACTGCTAGGTCTGCGCGTGCAACACAGGCGGAAGAGGAGTGGCGGCTGGGTGGAATGCTCTCTCCTTTTCAGCTCGCCTCACTCCCTCTTATATAGGCATCCCTGGTGGGCTTCTACATTAGCAGCCCATTAGCAGCCTAAGCCTGGTCTAATTCGGATCCAATCCTCATTAGGCTTCCAGCCCCTAAAGTGTGTGACCCTATAGGTTCATACACGTATAGACATGACGCGAGTACACTTACTCCGTCAATAGTTGGTAGCGGCCTCTAGCAAGACGTGCCAACTCCTAAACGCATATAAAGATCATTCGGACGAACCAACACAAGGTTGAGTACATGTCTTTCCCTTTGCCTCACGATATTTGGTCTAGCTCTAAGCTGACCTCTCTTTCTCGATACTGTGATTCAGAATCCCTTTACTAGGTTAACTCTTAACCATATGTAGCACGGCCATGCATTTCTGGATCCGATCACTCGAGGGGCCCAGAGATATCTCTCTCAAGTAGAGAGGGGCAAATCCCATCTTGATTGACCGATGCCTTGCAGCATGTATCAGGACAAACCCGAAAGCTACCTTTATAACTACCCAGTTACGGAGTAGTGTTTGATAGCCCCAAAGTAGGTTGATCCACATCTCAAGTACATGCGACAATCTCAGGTCTAAGGACAAAACGTACACGATGTGTAGAGAGAGCTGCAAGTATTATTGCTAGTCTCATGTTGGGTCAATCCAACCCCATGTTCATAACATGTGTCCACATCATTGGTTTGACATCTCCATGTCAATGACTTGCGAAACATAGTCATTAACCAATCGATGTGCTAGTCTAATATTCACGTGTGTCCTCGCATGAACTCCGACTAGGGACAATTATTAGATAACCATACAAGTAAAGAGTTTCACAAACAATTCACATAATTGCCAATCAATACAAGTTGCCTGGTATATGGATATTCAAGGAACATTATAATAACTCATGGATACACATGAAATACAATCATCTCTATGATTGCCTCTAGGGCATATTTCCTTCAATAACTAATTCCATTGCTATATCCATGGTGATTCCAGCTTCCTAATGTGGCATATAGATCTACTATTTCAAATAGAAATCACCTAAACAACTACCCGGATGGTTGCAGACTCACCGGAGATTACACTGATGCGATGGAAAGGTGGACGCTGCTGGGTAAAGAAGGTGCGCGACAGGGGAGGTGCACAAATGTGCAAAAAATGTAGCGTACTCATATATAGATAGAGATAGAAGTAACACATAAACCAGATCAATTAGTAGTAACCACAAACTCTAGAAGGGCTGTAAGTAGACTGTCAACTACTCCCACATTAATTAACCTAGTGTAATTTAACACGGAAGTACTATGAGATGGTGAGTACTAGTAAACAAAAGGGGATTACTTAATTATTAGTGGAATCTACAGCTAGCCACCAAAAGCATCATGAGCATGCTAAATATCTAGATTGCAGACCATACTTGGTTAAGAACCTAATGTCCAACTCTAATTACCCAAATATAAGAGCATCTATCCTATTTACGACTGAGTGTAGTGAGTTGGAGTCATCCATTAACTCTGCATCCATCTCCTCGGCATGCATCTGATGGCGCTCCAGCTCCTCCTCTTCAAGGTCATCGTGGATCTCGAGCTGTAACCACAATGACATCATCGCACGCTGCAACAAAAGTGAGTGCGGTAGATCTACCCAGTGGACGAACATGCAGCACTCACATTCGTAGTTGCAACCCAAGAACATGTGGCCGAAGTTTGTTCCCTCGAACGCGATACGGCGATGGGGCGCCAGGGCGTAGTCGCACTAGAGCCGGAGATCCGCATTGGTAACGATGCCGTACCACTCCGCGTCTACCATCCGTGCCAGCATCTGAACCCGGGAAACATCGTCGATCGAGACGGGCATAATAGAGAAAATCCCCAAAAGGAGAGAACCCGGTCGCCTTGCGCATCAAGATCCGTCGTCGTTCGCCGGAACGGCATGACTGAATCCGCCGACATTGCTCGAAAAAAGAGCGCGCCTTCAAAGCCTAGCACAGAGGCTTTGTGGAGAAGGAAGAGGTAGGGGAGTCGGGCCTCACATTCGTTGGCTACTACTCCGTATTGGATTTAACTCGACCACTGATAACTGGGGCCCACACTAGAGAGCCCGTGGGCCACCAAACATCACTCACCTAGTTTGACTTGCATTACATGGAGTACTTTTGGAAAACAGATCAAAACTCAATAAATAAACCAAAGGCCCCCTCTCTTTTTGTGAAAACCCATTACAAAACAAGTACGCTCACAAATGTGTACATACACTCACCCCTATGAATGCAGGTACGCACACCCTACACCTATGAGCACTTCAGAAAGACTGGATCTTGAGACTGATCTCGCGGGGCTTGAGCTTGATGAAGTCACCAGAGGCACCTCGCTATATATTAACGGGAACATCGCCTCTCACTACCCTCATAACCATCCTTCAAAGTCGAGTGCGGAGGCTTCATGGAGAAGGAAGTGCTAGGGGGTTGAAGCTCACATTCGTTGGCTGCTATGGGAAGTAATTGAACCACTAATAACGTGGCCCCCGATAGTGAGCCCATACACCCTAGACACCAGTGACCATTACAATTACTTTGGGAAAACCGAGCAAAACTTAATACAAACGGAAGGCCCATCTCTCTCATTTTTGCGAAAATCCACTACAAAACGCACATGTTCACAAATGCATACACACACTCACCCCTATGAACGCATGAACACACATCCTACCCCTATGAGCACCTCCGAAAGATTGTGTCTTCAGACTATCCGGTGGGGGGGGGGGGCTTGAGCTTGATGAAGTCACCATAGGCACCTACTACCCTTGTAACCATCCTTCAAAGCCGAGCGTCAAGGCTTCATTGAGAAGTAAGAGCTAGAGGAGTCAGAGCTAACATTCGTTGGATGCTATAGGATATAACTAGACCACTAATAACAATGGGGGCCCACGATAGTGACCCCATTGGCCCCAGACATCAAAGCAAGCACGGTGTCAAGTCTTAAACATATATCTTAACGGTGGAGTGGGTAGTTCTAACAAAAAGATTCTTCAAGGTGATTCTAGTGCTAGACTTATGTCTAAGAGAATCAATTGGGATGGCCCACTATTCAGTGGATAACAACCTATTTTTCTTTTTAGCATGGTTGTGTGGACCCACTTCAGTTCTAAACGCTGGACCAAAAGTAGTTTTCATAGATACTTCTAGACACTGCACACGCCCTTACTATACGTAGCTTAGACATTTACAAGCCTCGTGTGTAAGAAAATTGTAGATTGCTCTGAAAGTTTGTCGAAAAAGCTTTTGGAGGTACCCATCGAGGGGTCAATTAATATATCACAAAACACCAAGTGTTTTGACAATAGGTTTAACTTCTTTCTAAGATAGATTTTTCATCTTGACAATTTAACGAAATTATGTTAAACTTGAGCTACAAGTAAGCGTGATATAGATTGCTCTTGAATTAAATGTCTTTTCGGAGGTCTATAGGTGCATCTTGTTGTAGTAAACAGTTCCATCACTATGAGTTTCCTACTATCTCAGGAAAGAACATTCTCAATTTTACGAGTGCGATGACGAGATTGTTCTTTCCCGTAAAGCAAGTCTGAAGAATATGGATCTGAATGACACACGAGGCAAGTTTTCAGACATATATTGTGGACCAACATGTTGTACTTATGATTTCCCATGTTTTATGAGTTCTCAAACTTCCTAGCTAACTTCGGCCACTTGATTGATTTTATGCCAATTTATCGAAATTATTAGGTACAAATTGAACTACCACAAGTAAATTGTAGGTTGCTTTGAAAGTTTGACGAAATATATCTCTTGGAGGTACCCATATATATTGGGGAGGGGGTCAATTAATATATGGGAAACCACCAAGAGTTTTGATGATATATAGGTACGGTTCAACTTCTTGCTAAGATTTTGCATCAATTTAATGAAATTAAGTTAGACTTGAGCTACAAGTAAGCGTGATAGACCGCTCTTGAATTAAATGTCTTTTTCAAAGGTAGATGGGTGCATCTTCTTGTAGTAAACAATGTCGTCGGTGTGAGTTTCCAACTACCAGGAAAGGACATTCTCAATTTTCCGAGTGATGTCATGATCATTCTCTCCCGCATAGGAAGTCCAAAGAATATTGATCTAAATAAATGCCACGAGCCAAAGTTTTCACACGCACACACACACACAGGCACATGCCACACTCGTATATATATTGTATGAAATGTGATTTAACGAACATTAAGTTTTTATTAACCAATAATCTTGTTAGAGAAAGAGGCATACATTAAGTATATGAATAATAACTATCTACACATATTGAGAATACATCCTACTGTGCTATCAATTTTTTTTGCGGGGGGGGGGGGGGGGCAGGGTTGAGGGGGACGTGATGATTCTAGAACATGGTCGAGTTTGTGAAGGGGCTCCACAGCATAAAACAAAAAATTCCTACGTTGGAACCCCAAAACTGCCTAGGATCTATCTATGTAGTAATGCGGTAACGGCCAATGCATAGAGAATACATACCCTTGTAGACTGTACGCGGTTAACGTTCCGAGGGGAACGTGGTTGATGTAGTCGTACTCGTAGCCGACCTCAAGGTCGCGAAGCTCCTCGCAGGTCACCCCTTGCTCCTTCTTCATCGTGCAGCAGCTCCAGCTCACGCCATTTAAGCGCCCCAAGTGTTGCGCCTCGTGTCTTCGTACACATTCGGTGCACGATGAGACCTCTGGCTTCCCGATTCCGCCGGGAGTGCGAAGTTGATATCCGGCTAGGAATCCATGCAGCATAACAGCGTACTACAGGTGTGCCTTGTTCGCACAACCCAAACTTCGGGCCATTCACAAGGGCTTGATGGCTCAATGCACGGCGCCCAGAAAAATGCTTGATGGTGGTGTTGATGTAGAGCTTGTTGGGAACCCCAAGAGGAAGGTATGATGAGCACAGCAGCAAGTTTCCCTCAGTTATGAAACCAAGGTTTAATCGAACCAGTAGGAGCAAGGAAACACCTCAAAGGTGTTACTAGCTGAGCTTTGGCAGGGCGCACTACCGGTGCTTGTAGTAACGTGGAGACCTGCACAACACAACCACAGAACTTTGTCCCCAACTTGCGATGAGGTTGTCAATCTCACCGTGTTTTGCGGAAAACAAAGGATTAAATGTATCGAATAGAAAGAAGTAAAAGTTTGCAGAAAGTAAACACAAAGAAGTAAACAGTTGTAGATTGTATGTAAAAGACAAGGACCGGGATCCATAGTTCACTAGAGGTGGGTCTCCTTAGATAGATAACATGCTGGGTGAACAAATTACAGCGGGGCAATTGACAAACACCGAGAAAGCAATACATGCATATACTGTTGGGGGGATACCCCCGGGTAGGGTCACGCCGGGGTATAAAGGCCGAGTTAGCCGAGGTTCGGCAAGGCCAAAGCAGAGGCTAGCCGGGTCACCTCAAGGCCGGCCGAATCACGGAGTGACCCGGACCAGGGGGTGTTCATCTAACTAAGTCTCAACCGACTTAAGCAGTAAGTCGGAAGTATATGTTTACTTGTATGCAGGAACAGGGGTGCCCGGATCAACTGTGATCCGGGTCATGTTTGGCTTCTAGGAGAAGGAAGAAATCTTGCTGGTCAAAAAGAGGGCCCGGTACGCACTACATGAGCAAAGCAGACAAGAGCGGGACCACCGGGTCATGGCCGACAGGGGTGACGACGCCCATGTCGGCTGACGCGGGTGCCGCAGAGGCTCACGTAGCTAAAGCAAGTGTGACGCGGGGGAAAAATCACCCCGGTCGGCTTACCACTTTGGGAGGAGGCATATTCCAGAAACCGAGCCTCCTCTATAAAAGGGGGCTGGGGCTTCTGTAGAAGGGGTTGGTCTTTCTACTATTCTGTTTGGGCTAGGGTTTCAGGCGTGACCTGTGGGTGAGATTAAGAGAGCTCCTTCTTCCTCCCCTCGCCAATACAGCTCTAGGAGCACTTGTAATCTTGGAAGGAAATCAATACAAACTTTTGTGTGGAGAATCACTCCACTATCCCTCCCTGGATTCCCCTAGCGTGTATTAGTCCCCACCTTTAGCCTATCCATGGCATCTGCCGTGACACCACCACGACAATTGGCGCCCACCGTGGGGATGGCGGCGCTAGTAGGGGTCAAGATCCGGACGGGAAACATCATCGGCACCGGCGAACGCATCGTCTCCGGGCTCGTTCAGCGCTTTGGAGCGTGGGACTTCGTCAGCGACAACGCTGGCTGCTTCGGCACGCGCCCTCTTCCGCGCAATGGCCTTTTCGTCAGGCTCGGCGCGCACAAGGTCTACATTGCTGTGGACGTGTCAGGTGTTCATCCGCGTCACGTCGTCGACGCGGGGGAGCCTCCCCTCACCGTGGTCCCCGGGACGCGTATCGCTCGCTCCCCGGACCATGCAGAGGTGATGATGACTATGCCAGGTGTGGGCGTGAGGAAGGATCCAGCGCCAGATCCGGAGGTAACACCTAAGGCACCGAGGAAAGGTAGAGGTCCTCCACTGGAGAGGCCAGAGAACGTGTTGAGGGAAGCAATGGATAGCTTGGCAAACCCTATAGTAGCAGCGATAGATCTGGCTCGAGCACAGGCCGAGCTGGAAGAAACTAGGCAGAAAATCCTAGAGGGCACAAAAAAGAGCCACGGCGCAGCAGTCGTTGAATATGACGCTGCGCGAGTACGCGAAGGCGAACAAAGGTTGACGCTGTAAAAGTGAAGGGGAGAAATCTCATGAGCGAGATGAATAGAGAGGGTGATACTGGAATTGAGGTATTAGAAAACTGTTTGTCCGTGGGGCTGCCGAGGTACAGTACCCCGGCAAAGAACCTCAGAGCAGCGGATGCAGCTGCATCTGAGTTGGAGGGTCTAACAGGTGAAGCCCGGCAAAGACAACAAGATAGGGTTAACGAGCTGGTTCGGATTGCGAACAGGCAAAACGAGGAACTGCTCAGGGCTAACCCAGAGAGAGCTGGAGCCTCCAAGATCGTCCATTCAGCGGTGGGTAACCTAGAGAAATCCGCTGGAGCCGCATCGTCTCCTCATGGTGGTCCAAGGAGAGAAGAGGTGGTAACCTCGGCCAGACGGAACAAACAGATCGTCCCGTATGACCCGACGCGGGCAGGGAAAGGAAAAGAAGCGCAGAAAAATGATGATCGACGGAGTGTGAGCCGAGGTGAAGTTGGCCGAGGTAACCGCGACCAAGGCAATGCCGGTCAAGGGAACATTGTCAATGGCAAAGCTGGACAGCGAAACTCGGCTGGAGCAGGACAACCGCATCAGCGGAATATACCAAGGCAAGAGCAAAGTGCCGGTCGAGGTATGCAACAGAAAGGCGCTCCAAGAGAGCAAGACAGGTATAATGATGGAGACTCGGAAATGGCAAACGCGGGATACCCAAGGACGGACTATCATGTGATAGGGACAAGATTGGGGAGCAGGGATTTGATGCCGGATGACGCCAAGTTGAAACTAGATCGACTGTATAGGTCGGAACAAATTGAATGTCAAGGTCCATCGGGCCCAGCATGTTTTGGACCCCGGATAGGAGCCATCGGTACCGAACTTTCAGCTACCCAGGGGCACGAAGACGTATGACGGCAGTACAAAGCCGGAGGATTGGCTGATAAATTATGCTACGACTATGAAAATTGCCACTGGCAACCTGAGATGGGCTATACGATATGTACCCCAGATGTTGGAAGGCCCGGCAAGGGTATGGCTGAACAATTTCCCACCAGGAAGCATCAACTGCTGGATAGATTTCGAGGAGATGTTCATCAGCAATTTTTCGAGTACGTATCAGAGGCCAAATAGGCCACAGACCCTAGCTATGTGCAAGCAAAGACCAAATGAGATGGATCGGGATTTTTTAACCCGGTGGTGCACTGTGAGAAATTCGTGTGAGGGCGTGATTGAATCACTGGCCATAGCATGGTTTGCACAAGGGTGCAGGTATGGAAGCGAGCTATGGATGAAGTTGCAAAGGAAAATGCCAACTACATTGTCAGAAATGATCCGGATCGCAGATTCGTATGGTTTGGGTGATCCGACTCAGCCTAGGCTCGTATCAAATGAGTCAAACGATGAGTACTATCAGAGAGATGGAGTCGGATCATCCCGAAGAAATGAATACAGAGGAAAAAGGAGAGATGATAGACCAGATCATAGATACGGTTCGCACCAGGTTGCAGCTGTGAGTCAAGATCAGCCCGGAGTAGGGGGCAGTCAACGCCAAAAAAACTGGAGGGAGTGGACTCCGAGAAACGATGGCAAGAATACTTGGACACCAGAGCAAAAGAAGCAGTGGCAAGAGAGGAAAGACCGTCCGAGGTATACTTATGAGTCGATGTTGGACCAGCCATGTAAGTTCCATACACCAAATCCGAACAACCCAGCGGGTCATACGACGAGGCAATGTGAGTGGATGCGCAAGATCAAACAAGGTGGTTCGGGGAATGCTCAGGCACCCCAGAATGATCAGCCTCGGCAGGAGTTACCCCGGCAGCAACTGCTCTCCGGAGCGAACATGCAACGGCTAATGTTGCCTCCCCCTCCGCCGAGGTATGATAACAATGAGAGAAGGGATGCAGTGCATCAGGTAGAAAATCAGCATCAGCCGGATCAGAGGTACCCCGGAAATGAGGGGAGAAACGAGTACAGGGAACACCATCAGAGCTATTGTGTGTTTACCACTAAGGAAACCGATAGAAAAAGCTTGCAGCGTAGGCATATGGAGGTGAATGCAGTAATGCCTGCAGTGACGAGGTACATGGCTTGGTCTGATCAGGAAATCACCTGGAGCATCAGGGATCATCCCAAGCTCATGCCAAGCCCTGGTTCGTATGCGTTGGTGCTGGATCCGACATTCATTGGACCTAGCATTAACGTAAGATTCTCAAAGGTGTTAATCGACAATGGCAGTAGCATTAATATCATGTATGCGGATACAATGCGCAAGTTGGGTATCTCGGAGAACATGCTCCAAGCCACGAGGACAACTTTCCATGGCATTGTACCCAACATTTCTTGTGAGCCCATAGGCAAGGTCCGGGTTGACGTCTTGTTCGGCACGAGGGATAACTGCCGAACTGAAAATCTGGAGTTCGAGGTGGTGAACTTGGAAAGTGCTTACCACGCATTACTCGGAAGGCCAACCCTGGGCAAGTTCATGGCGAGCTGTCATGTTAGCTACTTGAAGATGAAGTTGCCTAGACCAAACGGAGTGATAACCATTGCAGCGGATTTTCGACGTTCGATGGAGTGTGCGTCGGCCGGGTCGAACTTAGCCGAGTCACTTGTGATTGCGTAGGAAAAAAGAAAAATTCAAGAGGTGGCGGCATTGGCTCAGTCCGCGCAGCAGTATATGCCGGCACTGAGTAACCCGCATGGAAGTGTCTCTTTCCAGGCCAGGAAAGATACCAAGAAGGTTCCTGTTGATGACATGTTCCCAGAGCGCACCGTAACAATTGGTTCCGGGTTAAATGATAAATAGGAAAGCGAGCTCGTCAGCTTCCTCCGTGAGAATCGGGACATTTTTGCTTGGTCCACACAGGACTTGCAAGGAGTTTCGAGGGAGTTGGCCGAGCACTCTTTGAGTGTGAGACCCGGTGAAGCAACCTCTCCGCCACTTCGCCGAAGATAGGAGCAAAGTCATTGGGGAGGAGATACCTCGGTTGCTAGCTGCAGGATTTATCATGGAGGTTCTTTACCCGGATTGGCTGTCTAATCCGGTGCTGGTGGAAAAGAAGAAGGATGACCCGAACGTGGCAGTGGTTTGGCGCATGTGTATCGATTACACGAACCTGAACAAGGCGTGTCCAAAAGATCCATTTTCGCTGCCAAGAATAGATCAGGTCATAGACTCAACTGCTGGGTGTGAACTGTTGTCATTCATTGATGCATATTCTGGTTTCCACCAGATACCTCTGAATCCGGATGATCAAATAAATACTGCATTTATTACCCCGTATGGGGCTTATTGCTATCGCACCATGCCGTTTGGTTTACGTAATGCAGGGGCAACGTACCAAAGATCTATGCAAAAATGTTTGCACGACCAAATAGGTCAAAATGTACAGGTGTACGTGGATGATGTGGTTATCAAGACCAAGGAAAGCAAAACGCTCCTTGACGATATCAGGCAAACGTTTGCGAACCTAAGGAGGTTCCGGATGAAACTTAAACTGGAAAATGTACCTTCGGTGTCCCGGCTGGGAAATTGCTCGGTTTCCTTGTTTCCAGCCGAGGTATCGAGGTTAACCCAACCAAAATCCGGGCCATTGAACGAATGGAACTGCCGAAGTGTCTTAACGATGTCTAGAAGTTCACAGGTTGCCTGGCCTCGTTAAGTCGGTTTGTATGTCGGTTGGGAGAAAAGGCGTTGCCTCTTTACCAACTCATGAAAAAGTCGAATAAGTTCGTTTGGACGCCACAGGCCGACGAAGCCTTTACCCACCTGAAGAAAATGTTAGCCACGGCACCAATGCTAGCCTCACCACTATCGAAGGAGCCAATGTTGCTCTATATAGCCGCAACCAACCGAGTTGTAAGTGCAGTGATAGTGGTGGAGCGCGACGAGGAAGGTAAGTCGGTGCAAAGGCCAGTATATTACTTGAGCGAGGTGTTGTCAGCCTCAAAGCAGAACTATCCACATTATCAAAATGTGGCATATGGCGTGTACATGGCCACCAAGAAACTGAAGCACTACTTTGAGGAGCATCCCATCCGGGTCATATGTGAGGCCCCCATATCTGAGATAATGAGTACCAAGGATGTGAGTGGCAGAATTGCAAAATGGGCAATTGAGCTAGCTCCTTATGCGCCACAATATGACAGAAGAGAGGCCATCAAATCTCAAGTTGTGGCGGACTTTTTCGTGGATTGGGCCGAGGTACAATACAAACCACCACTTCCAGATCCGAACTATTGGCGAATGCACTTTAACGGATCAAAAACCAAAACCGGGCTAGGTGCCGGAGTTGTACTCACATCGCCAAAGAAGGACCAGTTGAAATATGTGCTGCAGATCCATTTCACCGCATCAAACAATGTCGCTGAGTATGAAGCACTTGTGCATGGGCTTAAGGTAGCAAAAGAAATTAGGATACGTCGGATCATATGCTTTGGCGACTCGGATTTGGTGGTGCAGCAAGTGTCGGGAGTGTGGGACGCCCTTGATCCAAACATGGCACTGTACAGATTTCATGTGGAGAAGATATCTGGTTACTTTGAGGGATGCGAATTTCATCATGTACCCCGGGTGGAAAATGAGGCTGCCGACATGCTGTCGAAGCTCAGGTCAAACCGACAAGAAATTCCACCGGGTGTAGCATTAGAGCACCTCAGGAAACCATCCATCAGGCCATCCCCAGAATCCGAGTCAATATATGTCCCGGAGGACACGGAATCCGGAGCTGTGCCCATGGACATGGACATGGGAAGTGGTGCGTGAACCCCGGGGACTGCCTCGGCAAACCCGGGGACTACTTCAGTAAACCCGAGGACTGCTCCGCAAGACCCAGGGACTGCTTAGCGTGATCTGGTTGAAGTTATGCCGGTGGATCGAATGGAGATTGATGAGGATGTATTCCCTATGCGAACGATACTAGCTTGGGCATTACCTATATTTCAGTTCCTAAAGGACGGAACGTTACCCACTGAGGAAGTGCTGTCCAGGCAAGCACAGAGGAGGGCAAAGGCTTACACGATCATCAATTCCGAACTATACAAAAGGAGCGTGATGAATGTCCTCCAGAGATGTGTTGACCCGGAAGAAGGGCTTGACATCCTCCGAGATATACATCAGGGGGAATGCGGGCATCATGCCTCATCCCGAGCCTTGGTAGCAAAAGCTTTCTGGCACGGATTCTACTGGCCAAACGCCTTAGAGCAAGCAGAAGATCTGGTGAGAAATGTAATGGTTGTCAGAGGTATGCTACCAAGACACATATGCCAATGTCGGAACTCAAGACCATACCAATCACTTGGCCATTTGCCGTATGGTTCTTGGATATGGTTGGCCCATTCAAACCAGCAAGGGGAAATATGACTCACATTCTGGTAATGGTGGACAAGTTTATGAAGTGGATTGAGGTAAAGCCTATAAGAAAATGTGATGGAGCTACGACCGTAACGTTTCTCAAAGATATCATCTTGAGGTACGGTTATCCTCACAGTATCATAACTGACAATGGCACAAATTTTGCGGAAGGAGCATTTGCTCGTTTCTGCCGGGATAAGAGGATCCAGCTAGACGTAGCCTCGGTAGCCCACCCTGCATCGAACGGGCAAGTGGAAAGATCCAATGGATTAGTATTATCCGGGATAAAACCCCGGCTCATTGAGCCGCTGCAAAGATCAGCGGGGTGCTGGATAGAAGAACTACCAGCGGTACTGTGGAGTTTAAGAACAACTCCAAATCGATCAACAGGCTACACACTGTTCTTTCTGGTATATGGGGCAGAAGCTGTATTACCAGCCGACATAGAGCATGATTCGCCTAGGGTCACCCAATACACAGAAGCCGAAGTGCAAGAAGCCCGGCAAAATGATGTTGATCTGCTGGAAGAGGCGAGAGAACTGGCACTGTCGAGATCCGCCATATATCAGCAAAATCTCTGACGCTATCACAGCCGAAAAGTGTGCCCCGGGTCTTTCGGGAAGGCGATCTGGTGCTCTGGTTGGTACAACGTACTACGGGCATGCATAAGTTATCCCCCCTATGGGAAGGGCCTTTCATCATGAGCAAAGCATTGCACAATGATTCTTACTATATTATAGATGCAAAGCCACATGAAAAGAACAAGGCGGACAGGTCCAGAGAGGAATCTAAGCGACCATGGAATATAGCTCTACTTCGTCCTTTCTACACTTAGCTAAAGAAGTGTATGTATCCGAGTCTTCTCATATGTCGGTATGTATGTCGGCAATGAGCTTATCAATGAAATGTTGGCACCTCAAGCAGTAACTTAGGGACTGCCTTAATAATGCTTGTTGTTTTTTGTGCGTCAGCTGGAATAAGTTGTTCTACTTAACTCGGATTAGTAGTGTGCGAGCACCAAAAACCCAACTCTTTGACTTGCTGCTGTCCAACAAGAATTGGCTTCATGGCAAGCAAGATAACAAGTTGGGAATTGCGTAGCACGTGAAAAACGACTAAGGAGAAGAATTTATTCGACCCGGCGTTTGTTTTTTTCAACTAACCCTGCATTTATTTTCAAATTATTAGTGCTAAGTCTAAAAGTTTCCCAGTATTGTTAAGACAATTTTTGAACCTCGGATTCGTAAGTCATAAAACCGAATCAAGGTAGACACGAACCGAGCCAAGAGATTGAACGAACAAGAAAAGAAACTCGGGGACTACGCCCAAGTTAATTCAGCATAACCACTTAGTAGCAAAATATCACATGTGTTTGGAATACAATTCCACCCAGCATACCGGGGATCTCATAAGTTTTCAAGTGTTTTTACTTAAGGAGCAGCGGGAGGAAGCTCGGCATCATCTTCGCCCTCTTCGATATCCGAGGCAGCGTCCTCTTCGTCATCACCCGAATCATCTTCAACATTCTCGACTTCTTCATCGCCAGCGACTTCCAGGAAGCTCGGACCCTCAGTCTAGTCGTGAATCGGGGCATATTCGATGAGACTATGGGCGCAAGCCTGGCGCCGAGCGACCCACTCCGGGTCATTGGTCCATCTGGACCCTGTGCGCACGCGTGTAAGGAGGCTGAGATCAATCTTCTTGTACCACGTAAGAATGTGGTGAAGGATAGTATCAGCTGCAGCACGTCCAGCGGACTCTCTCCAAAGGTCGAGCTGGGTCTCGATTTCCGAGGGCTTTTCAGCGAGATGTGTAACTCTCTCCAGAGCGTCATCAGCGGGCCAGAACGTGTTGAAGACTCGGACTGAAACGTCAAGGATATCTTTGCCGTAGTTCTTAATGATTTCTACGCGAGAGGACAGGCTGACCAATAGGTCCTCCATGTCTAAGGGAATGCTCTCACCGTCAGGAGCGACGGGAGTACCCCTCTCTCGGCGGAAATTGGCAACAGCAGCACTCGTAATAACAGTATCCTCTGGAAAGTGGCCTGAGAAACAAGGCAAAGGACGAAGCTGAGAAACAAGACGTATGAAGTAACCCGGAGAAATAAGGCGGATAAGGGAAAAGAAATTACGTGAGATGTGGCTATGAATCCGGGTCAATTCCTTGGTACAATCATCACGCCTCTTCTGAAGCTGCTCAAGCTCAGCGTTAGCCCACTCAAGTTTGACGTCGGCCTCCTGAAGAAGATCCCGGTCCTTAGCAATTTGGAGGTTGAGGCGCTCACGCTCTTCGGTGTAGTCCTGGCCAGCCTTTTTTAGCTCGGTTTGGTGTTGCGCCTTCATCTTCGCCATCTCAGCCTTGAGCCTGGTAATCTCATCATCCTTGGTCCGGAGAAGGGCGAGCTCGTCATCTTTCTTCTTCAGCTCGGCTTGGTGCTGCCCTACTTGTTCGATAAAATGCAGCATCATATCAGGCACGGGCACACTATCTTCAAGCAATGCTGAAATAGTGTGTTGGCCCGGCAGAGTCGAGGTATGAATGTTTGCCGAGCCAAGGAGGAAAGGAGATAGAAAACACAGTGAAGACAGACAAAAAGGATGTACCCTTGATCTTCTCCAAGTTCTTCCGCATTATCTTGTTCTTAGCCTCCACCCCAGCTGCGGAAACCGAGCAATCAGATTAGTTCGGCAAAGGAAGTTGAAGAAAAATGGGGAAGGGATAAGGAAGAAATTTACCCCTTTTCTCGTATTCCGTGATGAGTGCAGCCTGTTTGGTGCGTAGATTCTTGTGGGTATCCAGCGAGCGTTGGAATTCAGCACTCCGGCGGTTGGTGGTCACCTAAAAGAGATACAGAAACTTAAGTCAGCTTGATGCATATTCGAAGTGTACTAAAATCCGGGCCAAGTGGAACTTAACCCGTCTCTAGGTGTGTGCATATTCGAAGTGTACTAAAATCCGGGCCAAGTGGAACTTAACCCGGCTCTAGGTGTGTGCATATTCGAAGTGTACTAAAATCCGGGCCAAGTGGAACTTAACCCGGCTCTAGGTGTGTGCATATTCGAAGTGTACTAAAATCCAGGCCAAGTGGAACTTAACCCGGCTCTAGGTGTGTGCATATTCGAAGTGTACTAAAATCCGGGCCAAGTGGAACTTAACCCGGCTCTAGGTGTGTGCATATTCGAAGTGTTCTAAGATTCGGGCCAAGTGGAACTTAACCCGGCTCTAGGTGTGTGCATATTCGAAGTTCTCATGGAGCTACGTTAGTTTTCTAAAAGAGCATCCGTCTGAGTAACAAGTTACTCCCCCGGAGGCTCGGGGACTAATGGTTATTATCTACAACTTGTAAAGGAGAAGCGACGTACCTCCATCATTCGTCCAGTGAGGTTAATTGCCTTTGCGGCTGTGTTCATCTGAGCGGAAAACTCGGCAGGGCCGAACTTTTCCGGGAGATCAGAATCCTGAACTATCTCTGCCTTGTTCCAATTCATAACAAATTCCATCAGGCTCGGAGGGTACCGTTCACCGGTAGGCATATGGGGCGTCACCAAGCCCTTTGCATGCGCTTCTTTCCTCTCCACCAAGGCAAGGGCAGGGCTGGTGTGCAGAACCAACTGCTGGGCATCGGTTGGCTCGGCAGGGGCGTCCTTCGCTGCTGGTGTTTTCTTAGGAAGCATCGATACGAGGGTACGCTGCCCAGACTCGACGGCAGGGGGCTTGGCAGCGTCTGGAGCCTTCTTGCCCTTGGCTTGCTGGGAAGAGGAAGCCGTAGCAGCGGTTTTCCCCTTAGAAATTGCCGGGGTAGTTCCTTGCCGAGGTTGAGAAGACTCGGAAGAAGCAGAGGAACTAGGCGATGGTACTCTCGTTGCTAGACTTGGTGTCAGCGCTGATGTTTTCGCAGCCGGAGTTGGTGCTGATGCCGGAGTTGGAGTTGGTGCTGGTCTGGTTGCTGGTACAGGAACTAGTGCTAGAGCCGAGGTAGCCTCAGTGGCTGCTGGTTGCGGCGTTGCCGAAGTGGTGGATGCCATCGCCTCGGCCGGGCCGGTCTCCCCCTCCAAGGTTACCCTCCTCTTGCCGAGGTTGAGTAGAACCCGGAGCGGCCGCAGAACCCTCTGGAATTGGGCTCAACGGACGTGATTCATCATCACGACGGGGAGAAGGGCTAGGTCGGAGAGGTGAAGAGATGCTCGATCCACTTTGAGGGACCTCCACCGGAGCCCTGCGAAAGAGAACAATGTTAGAAGATAAATCACAACAATGCAAGGGAGAGCAAGTTATAGAAGGCAAAACAACGTACGCATCCGAGGTCTGGGCCTCCTTAGGTTTCCGAGCCCTCCGTGTTGGGGCCTTGCCTGCTGGCTTGGAGGCTGTCTTGTCCCGAACTTCTTACGCCTTTTAGCGGGCTGGGGAGGTCCGGAGGAAGAACTTGAAGAAGCCCCGCACTTTTTCTTCGATGCCACCGGAACAGCTTCGCCAGTAGCGAGGGGAGGATCCTCGTGGATGTGACCACCGGGGTGAGCTGATGGCGGAAAAGCAAAAGAAAGGGGGACAACCTCAACAGGTTCAATCACCTCGACATCCGAGTCATCTTCATCATCGGGCCAATCTCTAATGGAAGAGGATTTACCCGTGGGTCGTTTCGTGGCGTCAGTCATTGGGAGGAACATCTCCTGGTCCGGCTCCTCTTCATCCGGGTTCTCCCGGTCCGGCGCCCACTTAAGGGTCGGATCGGTGCCGTCCTCGATGGTCTGCTGGAGAAATTGCCGAGGAAAGGAATGAACAAAAGAGTCAAAAATGCAACAATAACTGACATATAATTAATCTGGGGTAAGTTTGCAGCATGAAACTTACCAAGGGAGGAAGCCTGTCCCGGCAAAAATGCTCAATTCCGCACGTCCACTCAGAGGAGAAGTCCTTGTGGGTGGTGAAGAGAGCCTTAACCCGGCGATAAATCTCCGTGTTGCTCAGCTCAAAGGAGGAGGTCTGGTTGGGGTCACGGCCGAAGCTCATGTGGCACACCTTGTGGGTGCGCTTCTAGAGGGGGGAGATTCGGTTACGAACGAAAGTGATCATGGCATCCTCGTTGCGTAGCCCGAGCTCCTTCATCTCCGCGAACCTTTTGTTGACCTGGTTGGCCAGGGCCGTGGGCTTCTTGGGGACGGCGTCCCACAGATCCGGGTTAGGTGGACCCGGGGTATATGGGAGCAGCCGGATTAAATCTTTGGTGCCTGTGTTCTAGACGTAAAAGAAGGTCCGGGCCCACCCTTTGCAGGACTATAACCTAGTGACCCAGGGAAGACGGAAAACCTCCGGGGTGAGATGGAAGCCGCTCCGAACTGAGTGAGCCGCTTGTCCTCCGGATCGGCGTGGATGTCTAGGATGAAGTTGTGACGAAGGCCGAAAAACCGGATCCACAGCTCCTTCGTGGGCCACAGTCCGGTGTAGCCTTCGATCGTAGAAGCAAAGGCAGAGAGAGAAGTAATGGCATTGGCTGGAAGATGGTGCGGCTGGAGCTGGTAGGTACTAAGCCAATCCTGGAAGAAATCGCTCATCGGCAGCCTGAAGCCCCGTTGAAAATGAGACAAGAACACGACAAATTCCCCCGGATTGGGTGAGGGAGCCAGTTCGGCGGAGGCGAGACGAGTGGCGACGCCGGCGGGGATGCGTCTGGTCTGGTAGAGCCAGTCCAGGTCATCCTGGCAGACCCAGGAGTCGGCCCATGCACCGCAGTCTGCCGCCGCGGCGTCCTCCTCCATCTCCTGTTCAGCAACGATGAGTTCTTCTTCCGTCATCTGGTCCTCGAGGCCCTCGCTGGCGCTAGAGGCGGCGGGGGACAATGGCCGGGATTGACGAGGACCCGTGGCGAGAGATTCGCATCGCGGTGGCGGTGACGCAGAGGTGCGACGGAGAAGCGCGGCAGCGACGCTGCTATTTGGTATCACTGGCGGCAGCGCGGTTGCGAGGAAGATGAAAAAAAGGGCAATGGGCAGAGGGGCACGGAAGGAGAAAGATCCTAAGGGAAGCACCCCTCCGCTATTTAACCACCCCCATAAGCGGAGAGTGGGATCGCGTCCTGCGGGCCGGCCACACGAAGTGGCCATGTATCGCATGTTCGGACCAATCAGAGGGGAGCCACACAGGAGGCCACAAAGCGGAGATGATCCGATGACGTGACACTGTGATGCGAGAAACGAGGAGGCAGGCATGACGTGACCCGCGCACAGTGAAAACTGACAATTACTGCGGCGGTTACAGTGCATGCCCTTAAAATAAGACGACAAAATGATTACCCTTCACATGGGTTGGCGTACGAGAGAAGGAAACAAGACCCGGATGGAACTATGGTAAGCCGGCCAGCAAGTGAAAACTTGGCATGTGCCAAGGGAAAGTAAAACCATGAGGTCCGAGTTAAAGTGGTAACCCGGCCGGCAAGTGAGAACTTGTAATGTGCAAAGGGAACGTAAATCCATATAATCCAAGGTAAAGAGGTAACTCGGAAATAACAACTGGAGCTTGAAATTGAACCTGATGTGGCCTTAGCGGCCAAAGCAGCTAAGACCGCACCAGCTTCTGGGACTAATGTTGGGGGGATACCCCCGGGTAGGGTCACGCCGGGGTATAAAGGCCGAGTTAGCCGAGGTTCGGCAAGGCCAAAGCAGACGCTAGCCGGGTCACCTCAAGGCCAGCCGAATCACGGGGTGACCCGGACCAGGGGGTGTTCACCTAACTAAGTCTCAGTCGACTTAAGCAGTAAGTCGGAAGTATATGTTTACTTGTATGCAGGAACATGGGTGCCCGGATCAGCTGTGATCCGGGTCATGTTTGGCTTCTAGGAGAAGGAAGGAATCTTGCTGGTCAAAAAGAGGGCCCGATACGCACTGCATGAGCGAAGCAGACAAGAGCGGGACCACCGGGTCATGGCCGACAGGGGTGACAACGCCCATGTCGGCTGACGCGGGCACCGTAGAGGCTCACGTAGCTAAAGCAAGTGTGACGCGGGGGAAAAAGCACCCCGGTCGGCTTACCACTTTGGGAGGAGGCATATTCTTAGGAATATGCCTCCACGTATGCCCTAGGCAGAAACCGAGCCTCCTCTATAAAAGGGGGGCTGGGGCTTCTGTAGAAGGGGTTGGTCTTTCTACTATTCTGTTTGGGCTAGGGTTTCAGGCGTGACCTGTGGGTGAGAGTAAGAGAGCTCCTTCTTCCTCCTCTCGCCAATACATCTCTAGGAGCACTTGTAATTTTGGAAGGAAATCAAGACAAACTTCTGTGTGGATAATCACTCCACTATCCCTCCCTGGATTCCCCTAGCGTGTATTAGTCCCCACCCTTAGCCTATCCATGGCATCTGCCGTGACACCACCACGACATATACTAATCATCTTGACTCCTTTGAGACTTGATTGGGCATTACAACATAATACATAGACCGCCATCCAACTGCATCTATGACTAATAATCCACCTTCAGGTTATCATCCGAACCCCCTCTAGTATTAAGTTGCAAGCAACAGATTATTGCTTTACGAACTGCGTGTAAAGTAAACAATACAATTGTTCTATGAACAAAAGATCGTTGTTTTCTCCCTAGTAGCAACAACACATCTAGTACCTTAGAGATTTCTGTCACTTCCCTAGATTACCAGAAGCATGAACCCACTATCGAGCATAAATACTAACTCTTGGAGTTGCTAGCATCTACTTGGCCAAGATAGCTACTAACAACGGAAAGCATGCAAGATCTCAAATAACAAAGACATGATAGAATATAATAATCAATCTGAAATAGCATCTCAATATCCATCGGATCCCCGCAAACACAACATGTATGGATTACAAATAGATGATCTTGATCACGAACGGAGCTCACAAGATCTAAACATGAAAGCACAAAGGAGGAGAAACCAGCCATCTAGCTACTACATGGATCCGTAGTCCAAGGATGAACTACTCACGCATCACACCGGAGGCTTGCATGGTGATGAAAAAGGCCTCCAGGGTGAATTCCCCTCTCCGGCAGGATGCCGGGAAGAGCTTCAGATCCCCCCGATCTAGGGACAGAGACGACGGCGGCTACAGACTCTTTCGTGGATTTTTGATCGAGTACTTAGGGTTTTTGTCCCGAGGGCAACTTATAGGCGGAAGGAGAGGCCGAGCGGGTGCTGGGGTCAGCCAGACCACCCCCTGGCGCGGGCCAGGCCTAGCCGCGCGGCCAGGTGGTGTGGCCGGCCCCCAGCCCTTCTCTGTCTCGTATTCTGGCACTTGATCCCTTTCGGAAAAATAGGCACTTTGGCTTTTGTCCCGTCCAATTCCGAGAATATTCATTTTCTGACTTTTCTGGAACCAAAAACAACAGAAAACACGCAGCTGGCACTGTGGCTCTTGTTAATAGGTTAGTGCAAGAAATCATAATAAAAGTACTCCAAAGTTGGAACAAAACACAAGAAAGTGGATAAAACCAAGCATGGAACATCAAAAATTATAGATACATTTGCAATGTATCAACATCCCCAAGCTTATCTCCTGCTCGTCCTCGAGTAGGTAAGTGATAAAAAGAAATAATTTTTGAGGTGACATGCACCATCAAAACTTGATCAAAGTATTTGCAAAACATAGTACTTCAATCATAACATGAAAGACAAAGTTCTAGCAATAAGAAAAGAAACTATGATACAACATGAAAAGGCACAAACAAAAGATTCATGAATAACATGCTTTGCAAGACGTTTGTTTGTTTCATATAAAGAAAACATAGCATAAAAGTATTCAGCTTGTCCCTCAATAGAGTAGCAAATATAAATGCATAGGACACCTTCAAAGTTCATAAGAGTGACAAGATACAATAGTTTCAAACAAGCAATAACAAGTTATGCATCTATCAAGTAGTCTTGGGACAATGCACATAGAACTAAGAATGGCCACTATGCTCTCAAAGTAGTGCATAAAGATAGAAGGTGGAGACTCAATATAATGGTGGAAGAAAAGCCTTTGTAAAAGGAAGTAGGGATTCAAGTCTCATAAAGAGCTTCCAAAAATTATGGTACTTATAGCTTTCAGCTCTCATTGCCCCTATCATAAGCATCTTGAAGGTGATTAAGGTTAAATTGACACAACTAAGAGGATATGCTTGACAAGTTATAAACCGAAATCTCATGCCCCTTACTTACGAAGACCGACCCTCATGCTACTCAACTTTAGTCACGAGTAAGCTCTTGTCATTGTAAGTATATGTGTATCATTAAGAACCGCCAATGGGGTACCCCTTACACATGATACGGGAGTTTTCCCATAATCAAAATGACAAGGCAAGCAGACAATGAGCATCTCAGCGATCTTTTTATTTGCTATTTGCATAGGTTTTTATTGAGGATGCTTCATAGAGTGCTCATTATGGTGATGCTGCAAGTTTCCACCATGATTAGGCATGGCTTAGGCTACCGGCCCAAGCGTTTCTCGGACACATATACAAACTCCATGATCTTACAAGTTCCACTTTTATTTCACATCGCCGGGATCCGTAAGCAAAAGAACATAATATTAACGGGGTACAAAGTACAAGTGCAATGTTGAAAGCGTTCCCCATGGTACATGGTTCTGCTAATTTCAACTTATAAAGCGCAAGCATATATGCAACAAAGAAGGACCCAATGGTTCAAGTTTATTAGAGGAAATAAAGTAAAGTGTGCCATCAAGTTTGTGAGAGCTTTAATCACTAGTTTTCTCATAACAAGTGGAAGGTAAAAAAATGCATGAATATACTTGGAATAGCATAAGCTAATAGGTAGGTATGGTGGACTCTTTGGAAAAACTTGGTTTAGGAAGTTGGATGCATGAGTGGAACTCATACTTGGTTGTGGAGGCTAGCAAAAGACTGGGAGCGACAAACTAAGAGAGCAATAATGGCCATAATCATGCAAAGCAACAAAACATCATTGATCAAAGCATAAAGTGATACTACAAGTTGAAAACTAAAGTATCATAAAGGCTATGGTGACTTGAGATAGTCATAACATCGTGTGAGCATGTGCCAAGTCAACCCAAATAAAGCATCAAAGGAGAATACCACTATACTATGCTTTAATATGCTAAAACAACGCATGATTCATGCAAGGCACATTAAGCAATCTCAATTGTTTATAACAAGTCATGCTACAGCAAAGAATACTAAGCATAAAGCCAAAACAATATCGAGCATGGCATGACAAAGCATAGGCCACAGTCAAAAACGAGCTCTTTTTACCACATAAGCATAAACTTTCCTACTCTTTTCCAAACCAATCCAAACCAAACTATTTGTAAACCAAAGTGTGAAATAGGGGGTCCAACCAACTTATTCAGAAAACTAAACAAACCAAGCAAACTAAAAACCAAAACGAAAACGAAAAAGAAGACGCTCCAAGAGAAACACAACTGTGCACGAAACAATAAAAATGAAGCGTTTGGAAGAAACCTGGAATTTTTATTGATGAAGAAGGGGATGCCTTGGGCATCCCCAAGCTTTGACACTTGTACTTCTTGGATATTTCTTGGGGTGACACGCGTGGCATCCCCAATCTTGAGCTTTAGTCCATCCTTCATCTCATTACTCATTCCTTCCATACACCTGAAAATTTTCCTTCATACAAAACTTCACACAATCTCATTAGCAATATTAGTGCACTTAAGATAAATAAGTCTCAAGGTTCAGTTATAACACCAAATAAACTTCCATTAGAACACTAGCTACTGTAGCACTTCCCTCAAAAAGCTCAATTCCCCAAAGGAACTCAAGAAGGAACTAACAAGAAGCAAATGCAGAAAATGGCAGAAATCTGTCAAAACAGACCAGTAGGTAAAGACGAATTTTTTTGAAGACCTTCTGTTGCTCAAATCAAAAAGTGTTGAACTAACGAAAGTTGGATAACAACCTGGGGAAGAAGCACAAAACATTACAGCTCAATCCGACGTACAGAGCTCTCTCCGGAATTTTTGGTGAAGCACAGAAATCTGTTTCGGGACAACAACTTTCCCAATCATTACTTCACTCTCATTAGAGGTTACTCTTGGCACAAAAAGCAAATAAAAAGGATAAGGAGAGGTTATTACAGAGGTAATAACATCCAAGAATCAACTAAAACTCTTGGGTTTTCTCCCAACAAGTACTTTTCTTTAACGCCTTTAAGTTAGGCATAAGAACCAAAGAAAGAATCAAGCGTTCTCGAATGAAGAAGCATTAAGATCAATACCAGAAATATTTTCAACAAGGCATGGTATATCATCCAAATAAGTTCTAGAGGATCCTCTCTCAATGCTCTTGGTTTCACTATTCTCATCAAAAGGGTTTGCAGGAACAATCCAATCAAGATTCTTTTCCATGGCATCATGTATTGCTACTAGTTTAAAGGGTATTGGTATCTTAGGTTCCTCCCCATTAGGTTCGGTTTTATTCATCTTTTCTCGCGTACCAACAACATCTACACATGAGCCTAGCATATTGAAACGTTCAAAACTTTTCTAGCTTCCTTGGCAACATCATAGAACTCCTTAAACAAAGTTTCTAGAATAAAATCCCTCTTTTCAGGATCCTCAATTTCTTTAAGATTAAGAAACATTACTTGCATTAAGGGGTTGAGGTTAACAAACCTAGCTTCTAACATGTGAATTAAAGAAGCTGCAGCAATCTCATAGTTTGGAGCAAGTTCTACAAGGGATCTATCCTCAGTATCTTCATGTTTGCTAACATGATTAAAGAATTCTTCAATATTGTCTTTCCCAATTATAGATCCACTACCAATTGGAAGGTATTTCATGCTGAATGTAGGGATCAGCATGGTGAGCTAAGGGAGAGGTGAAAACTAAAGGAGACTTAATTTTTGTGTGTTTTCAAATAAGAAAGCAAACCAAGTAAAACTAAGTTTTTTGTGTTTTTTGAAGAACAAAACAAGCAAACTAAGCAAAACAAAAACAACAAAGTAAAGAGATTGGTTATGAGGGACTCCCCTTGTGAAGATGTCCTTGACTCCCCGGCAACGGCGCCAGAAAAATGCTTGATGGCTCAATGCACGGCGCCCAGAAAAATGCTTGATGGCGGTGTTGATGTAGAGCTCGTTGGGAACCCCAAGAAGAAGGTATGATGAGCACGGCAGCAAGTTTCCCTCAGTTATGAAACCATGCCCTTCCCCCTGCCATTGGTGGCCCTAGCCCAAAATGGCAAGCCCCCAAAGTGGCCACCTCATCAACACTACTCTAGATCACCTCAAAACCCCCTCCCTCTTTCCTACTCATGCCACCCCCTCTCCCTGGCCTTGACACGATGTAGCACCACCCCGGCTACCCCCTTGCACACACCCAGCCCACACGCACGCACTGGCACACTACAAAGAGGAGGGACAAGGGACATCATTGCAAGATCTTGCCCACCTCGAAAACCAGCAGCCCTCCCTCTCTCCTGTCCCATCTGGCCCCACCTCGGACAGCCACAACTCCCCAAGCCCTCCATCTACCCTTCCCTCTCTCTCCCGCTCGCGCCCAGCCGCCCCCAACCGTCGGCGTCCACCTCAGCAGATCACCCCTGGCCCCGCTCCCTCTCTCCCTTCTCTCGGTGCAAAAAGCTCACGGTGGATAGAAGGTAGCCCCGCCACCCTACTGCATCCCTCCGCTCTCTCACCCGCAGTCCTGATCACCCCCGACCTGCGCCGGCCACGTCGGCAGAGCGCCGTGTGCACCATGCCGCTCTCCCCGCTCGCTTGGTACGATTCGACGGCACCCTCGACCCCGACATGACCTCCCCCCACCACCCTACTGTCTGTCCTAGCCCTCCCCCTAGCGTCGCGCTGCAGCCACTGCCCCGCGACCTGTTGCGCGTGACAGCACGCGAGCACCTCGCGTGCACCACCTCGCTCTCTTCCGCGTGCGCTCCCGAGGCCAGCGACATGACCATACGGTCGCAGTAGCCCTTCCCCACAGATGCGGACCCCGCCGCCGCTCCCAGCCACTCCCAGGTTGCTCCCTCTTTCTCGCCACCCTCCCCTACACCCGGTGCACCATGGGTGCACCCCCACTGGCTTTAAACCCCCTAGGCCACCCCAGCCTCCTGCTCAGCCCCCTGCTGCTCTCGCCACCACTGCGCCGACGCGGCACCGTCCAGCACCGTCTAGGTGGTTGCCTCTGCCTATCTCTTCGCCCTACCCTCACTCTAATCCCTTCCCCACCCTGCATCTAACCGCTCCCTCTCCTCCCCTTTTTGGCCAGGATCACCGGAGCCGCGAAGACGCTGCGGACACCGAGGAGCCGAGGATGTCCTCGACACCGCCCGTAGCCGAAACCACCCCTACAGCCCCTTGATCGGATCCGCATCGACGACCGCCTCCAACGCCACTATCACCTACCCCTCTCCGCCCCTAGGTGAGCCTCCCCGAGCCCCAAAACGGTCGAGCTAGAGTTTGCTTGCCGGCGTTCTGTCCCTAGAGGAAGACGAGCTGCTAGCTGTCGATCTGCCTTTAAACCCAACGACCAGCCTCGCCCAGTACCGCTTCATCCCCTCTGTGCCTATGACATGCGGGCCTCGCTGCGGGATTTGAATCCCCAGCCCTCCCGCGTAGGCCACCGTATACGCGGGCCGGCCCAGCCCCGTAGCGGGCCGTGACCCAGCCTCTGCACTCCCCTTTTCTTTTTATTTTAGGCCATTTTAATTCACTAAAATTTGTTCTGTAACTTTAATCCCACCAAATAAAGTCTATGTAGTGTCCTGGCTTGATTCCAATTTTGTAGAATAACCCTTGTAATTCCCTATTGCATGCCCTTGGTAGCTAGTCTATAGCTTGTCTGTATTTTTACTGAGAATTTCTGTGGTAAATAGTGTCTATTTAGAGTATTAATTGCATATTTTCATTTCCAGAGCTCAGAAAATTGTGAAACCAATTTCCAGACATTACCTTTGCAATTGCCTACTGTACAAAACTAGAATCGTCCATTTTGGATGTATGAGGCCTCTGTTCTTATTTTTGCAAGTTATGAACAAAGGGTTCTTGTTTATTTTCTAGAGGTTGTTGTGAAGCTAATTTTGGGATTAAACCAACTCTCAGAGTTAGGCCTCTGTTAGTACTACATACTCCTTCAAGGGCTTAATTTTTGGCTCTATAGTTTTGCCCTGGGGATTTTAGTACTAGTTTCTACTCTGTTTCCAGTATTTTATTTATTAAAAATCAATCCTTTTTGGTAAAAATGTGAAACCCATGGGGTTAGCTTGGTATTTTCTGTAGGTACTCAGTTATGTGTGTTGTGATCACTTTCCACCAGCAAGTCTTGGTCGAAAAATCTACTTTAGTGCTAATCTAGTCTTGACCACTAAAATCACCAAATTTGTTTAATCAACCCTTTTTGATTGTTTCCAGTGGCCTAGTATTGCTAGGATCAGTAGCTTTAGATATTTTGTTGGTTTGGTCCAGTGGTGCCCTTGTTCTGTACTGATTACATTGTTTGTGCCTTGGGTAATGTTGGGGATAATGGTTTGCTTATATTTTCCCTTTTCGGCGATAGATACGAACGAGGACGAGTTTGAGGAAGGTAATTGGGAAGATTTTGAGGAAGAGGACCAGGAACAAGATGCCAACCAAGGCAAGCCACCTACAAGTTCATGAGACTTGTCCCATCTTTATTTTCATGCACTCTGTTTTACTTACTTTACTACTGCATTGGTTTTACTTGCTATATTATTATTATGGTATTAGTTTGGCTCCACCAAACTTATGCCTATGGTACTGTCTATGTACTCCCCCTTGGACTTCCTACTCCTACCCTAGTAGATCAGGTGGTCTATTATACAACAACCCCTTGGAAACCCCGATTTAGCCTAACAAAAACTCTAGGTTGGAAACGCGAATGCCGGGATGGTTTTATAAAAAGATTTTGACAGAAAACCTAGGCAAGTGCGACTTGTCGAGGAGCTTTTGAAATGTTTTGGTATCCATGCCACTTGTGGAGGCCCAAAGTTGAAGATGGAGGAAAAACTGTTTTTGAAAATGCACCTGGTTCTTTGCAGTCTAGCTATAACAACTTAAACCCGTGCAACCACACTACTCCTATATGGAAGGCGCTTGACCCGAAAGTGGTTCTCTCTGATACAAGTGCCTCACAACTACTACTGGGGATCGGAGATCCCTGGAGGGTGGGCCTTCTCCGATATAGGTCCATGTGGAACATCGACCTATAGAAGGAACGCAGGGTCGGCATGCCTCCATGCGTTACTATGGGCCCCTCATTGAAAGCGCACACTCGAGGAGTGGAAAAAGCGCTCCGGTTGGTCCTCATCCGACGTCCCGGTTTTGAGGGGGATAACACTCATAGGGTAGGTACTGGTATTAAGAGGGGATTATCCTGAAGGTCTTGTCCGGTTATCCGACACCCACATACTGTTGTATGACGATCCACGACAGTTCGCGGCGGATGTATCGGATCTTGTGGGTAAAGTGTACAACCTCTGCAGAGTGTAAATCTATTCGAATAGCCGTGTCCGCGGTTAAGGACGGGTTGGACAAACTTCTGTAGAGCGGTGCTGGTTTTGGTTTATAAAAAGGTTTTATAAAAAAAGAGACTCGACCATGGGATGGTCGAAAGGCACGGAGGATGGGCCATGGGATGGTCGGACCTAGTTGAAGTATTGGTCATGGGATGACCATAGTGGAAGTGAATAACAGGGTTGACCCTAGCCTAGTATTTCAAGTTTTACTAACTATTTTTACCCTAAAAAGGTTTTGCAGATAATAAGTAGTAGGATTGAAAGTATATCTCTAAGAGATTTCTCTAATAGCTTCCTTGGAGCCATCCTATCCCAAGCCATATTGCATACTCTTGTTCTTCCTTGTATGGTGGTTTGCGAGTACATTCAAAGTACTCACTGGCAATGTTCCCTGGCTATCAACTTGGTCAGATTATGAGCAGGATGGAGAGGACAATGAAGGGTACAATGATGACTTCGCGAACTAGGGCGTTTCTCTGAGTCAGGCACCTATTGGGCTATGGCTTGACCTGGGTCCTCCTCGTTATTTAGTACCGCTGCTATTATCTATTTGTTCCCATGGATGCAAGGTTGTAAGACTATTATTGTAAGACTTATTGTACCGTACTATAATGGATATGTGTACTTTGATATCACGTCGGTTATGCTCCACAATGCACTAATCATGGGATCGTGGTGGTTTTCATAATTTGGTAATCTCGGGTGAAAATCCGGGGTCGCCACAGACTTGGTATCAGAGCCATCCTGACCTTAGGAGCCCCTACGTTAGCTTGGACTTGGTATCTAAAATTTTGCACACTATTCACTAACTTAAACTCCACTAAAATTTTGTAGATGGCAGTGGTGTTCAACATGTATCGTCAGGTCAGACTAGACTTGCCACTCCAGTTGTTTGAGGCTGAGCTGAGGGACTTGGCCAAGCATGTGGGCCGTCCCACACCGGAGATCCAAGGCGCTTTCATTCCCAGGATGGTGGAAGGAGAGAAGAACTGGTTGGTTGTCTCCACCATGAGAGGTGGTGTAGTACCTCCATTCACCGAGGAGCTGAAGGTGGAGGTGCTAGAGAAGGATTGGGGCGATGGTGTGCTCCGTGTGGTTCAATAGGCTCTAGCACGCCTTGCCTGTCACCATCGCGAGCAGCTAGAGGGAACCAAGTTCTACCATTTTGGGAGACGCCACCCCCGAGGTTACGCCACTGTGACCCCGCAGCACTATGACTTTGGTGAGCATATCCAAAACATGGAGTATCTCCTGAGGAAGACCCAGGAATCTTTGGATGATGTTCGTACTTGCCTGGACAACAAGACCTTGGAGTACCTCACCCTTGTGGAAGACTTGAGGATCGAGAAATTGGAGCATGCTCAGACCAAGCTGAACAAGCAGGCGATTGTGGCAAGGAACAAGCGTCTCATGAAGACCACCAAGGAGCAGAAGGAACTCCTGGTGACCATGGAGGCCCGGATAGAAGCATTGGAGGAGGAATGCGCTTATCTCCACAAGGACAACGACGACTTGCTGAATGAAACCGATAATGATGCCGCCTACAAAGAGGATTTTGACATGGAGCCGCCGAGTGAACCCGAGGATGATGATCAGGTGGGTGAGGAAGAAGAGGATCCCGAAGAACGCGTTTTCGAGTCTGAGGATGATAACGAGGTCATCATTGAGGAAGACACCACCGCACGCCGTGACTTGGAGTAGGTTTCACGTTAGTCTACGAGAGCAAGTGAGAACATCGCCGTGTCCCCCTTTTGAGTGGCGATTTGTCTGTCTTCTGCTTGCTTGTATGGTTGAACTCGTAGTATTATCTAGCATCGGGATGTGACGCATGATATTGGTTATTTTGTGGTTAATTCTATGGTTGCTTAGCTCCTAAGCACCCGTCCCTCTTATGCATGCTTGTTTGATTAGTTAGTTCCTCCCCGCACCTTGATGTTTCCGGTTGCAAACCGCCCCCTTGGTAATCCCTCCTAATAATATACCTTCAGGATGGTGCACCCACACGGACCCCCTCCACCACCCCCGACCATGGCCCAGCTCCTGCACATGTTCATGCAAGACCGCCAAGCCGCCAA
The DNA here is from genome assembly GCA_910589775.1 of Avena eriantha. Classification (NCBI taxonomy): domain Eukaryota; kingdom Viridiplantae; phylum Streptophyta; class Magnoliopsida; order Poales; family Poaceae; genus Avena; species Avena eriantha. The sequence goes on along the minus strand of OU342740.1, from coordinate 387,933,152 downwards.
TGCGGAACGCCAAGCCAACATTGCCGCTCTCCAGCAGCTTGTGCAAGCCGCAACTGGAAACGCCCCCGACCCCAAGGGCGAAGAGTAGAGATCCAGACTTAGGGACTTCCAAAACACCAACCCACCTATGTTCACCAAATGCACCAATCCACTTGACGCTGATGACTGGCTCCGCACCATTGAGAACAACCTGGAAGTTGCCCGTGTAGGAGAGAATGAGAAAGTCACCTTGGCCACCCATTTCCTCGTGGGCCAAGCTAGGACTTGGTGGATAAACGTCAAGGAGATTCTGCCCACGGGACAAGCCATCACCTAGGAGGACTTCAAGGAAAGGTTCCGCAAGCGTCATATCCCACCTGGTCTAATCAAGATGACGAGAGATCAATTACGTGAGCTGAAGCAGGGAGGAATGTATGTGCTTCAATATCTAGAGAAGTACACTGATCTGGCCCAGTACGCCCCGGATGACACCAACACTGAAGAGAAGAAGGTGGATACCTTCATGAATGGGCTCTAGGATGAACTGCAGTGCCACTTAGTAGCCCAGGGATTCCAGGAGCTGGATGCCCTTGTTGATGCCACCATACTGGTAGAGAACAAGCGCAAAGGAGTGATTGAGAATCGCAAGCGCCGGATGATGCAACAGGGAGGACCCATCGGACAGAGGTCACGAAGCATGCCACCCTCAAGGCCTGCACCCCCACCGCAGAGGACTCCGTCCTATGCTCCACGCCCCAACAACCCCAACTGTAACTACGACAACCCTCGCCCTGGAGGCGGGAACCCAAGACCCGCCCCAAGAGGCCCTGTCAACACCAATGCCCATCCCAATACGGCTGGCTGCTTCAATTGTGGTCAAGTGGGGCACTTCTCCCGTGAATTCCCCGAGAGGAAGAAGGATAACGCATCCCGCCCTAATGCAGCTCGCCTGAATCAAGGTCATGCCAAGGGAGCCCTAGCCAAGGGCGCCGCCCCCAAGAAGCCTGCCAATGCTACCAGAGGACATCTGAACCACATCACTGCTGAGGAAGCCCAGGAGTCCCCTGACATTGTTCTGGGTACGTTCCTTGTCAACTCCATCCCTACTATAGTACTATTTGACTCCGGGGCCTCGCATTCTTTTGTTACGGAGCCATTTGTTGAAAGAAGTGGGATGGAACCTAGTCAACTAAGCAGTCTCATGCTAGTACAAATACCCGGTTCGATGGCCAAAACCCAATCCGTCTGCCGAGATATCCCCATAGTTATCCATGGTAAAACCTTCACTGCCGACCTAATAGTTTTGGGAACCCAAGGTCTAGATGTGATCCTAGGAATGGATTGGATGACCAAGTACCATGGAATCATAGATTGTGTCAGAAAATCCATATCCTTGACCAGTAGTGAAGGAACACAAGTCGAGTATAAGGCAACTGTGCCCTCATCTCGGATTTATTGCCAGAAGAGTATAGCCGGACCTACTCTAGATCAAGTCCCCGTAGTCTGTGAATATCCGGACGTGTTCCCGGAGGAGTTGCCCGGTATTCCCCCTGACAGGGATATCGATTTCATCATAGAGCTAGTCCTCGGAACAGCCCCCATAGCTCAGAGGCCTTACCGTATGAACCCTGAAGAATTGGTCGAGTTGAAGAAACAGTTGGACGACCTGGAACACAAGGGTCACATACAGCCGAGTGCCTCCCCTTGGGGATCACCCGTTCTCTTTGTGGATAAAAGAGATGGAACCACCCGGCTAGTGACTGACTACCGGAAACTCAATGATGTCACAATTAAAAACAAGTATCCCCTACCCAAGATCGAAGACCTATTTGATCAGTTAAATGGGGACAAAATCTTCTCCAAGATAGACCTCCGCACCGGATACCACCAACTCAAGATCCGAGAATCAGACATCCCCAAGACTGCCTTTACCGCCCGTTACGGTCTCTATGAATACACCGTCATGTCCTTCCGCTTAACCAACACCCCTGCCTATTTCATGAACCTCATGAATAAGGTATTCATGCCCTACCTGGACAAGTTGGTCGTAGTGTTCATCGACGACATCCTCATATACTCCAAGACTGAAGCCGAGCATGAGCAGCACCTGAGAGAGCATCAACTGTATGCTAAGTTCAGCAAGTGCGAGTTTTGGTTAAAGGAAGTTGGATTCCTTGGCCACATCCTGTCTGTAGGGGGAATTTCAGTCGACCCCACCAAAATTAAGTCGGTTCTAGAGTGGAAAGCCCCCACAAACCCCTCGGAAATCTAAAGCTTTCTAGGTTTAGCCGGATACTACCGTAAATTCGTGGAAGGTTTCTCAAGTATCGCAAAGCCAATGACGCAACTACTGAAGAAGGACAAGAAGTTCGAGTGGACCGAGATGTGTGAAGAGAGTTTTTAGGAACTCAAGAAGAGACTAGTGTCTGCCCCTGTCCTGACCATGCCGGATATCACCAAAAACTTTGAAGTTTACTGCGACGCCTCCAAGTTAGGACTCGGGAGTGTTCTGATGCAGGAAGGCAAGGTCATCGCCTATCTATCTAGACAGCTAAAGCCACATGAAATGAACTACCCCACCCATGACCTGGAGCTCGCAGCAGTGGTTCATGCACTTAAGACCTGGCGCCACTATCTGATGGGGAATCGTTGCGAGATCTACACCAATCACAAGAGTCTGAAATACATCTTCACCCACAAAGAGTTGAACATGAGGCAGCGAAGATGGATTGAGCTGATAAAGGACTATGATCTTGGCATTCACTATCACCCGAGCAAGGCTAATGGCGTAGCCGACGCCCTTAGTCGGGAACCATGTTCCCTAAATGCTATGATCGTGAAAGAACAACCAGAACTAAGTCAAGAACTAGAAAGGCTCGGACTCGAGATAGTCAGCCATGGATTCTTAGCCCATCTGGAACTAAAACCAACCCTCTTAGACCAGATCAAGGAAGCTCAGAAAGGTCACAAAAGTATAAAAGGCATTAAAAGAAGAATGGAGAGAGAGAATGTCCCTGGATTTAAAGTTGACGACCTGGGTGTACTATGGTTCAAAGGGCGCATCTGTGTGCCCAGCGACCATGCCTTAAAACAGATGATTATGAAGGAAGCCCACGAGACACTCTACTCCATCCAACCCGGTAGCACCAAGATGTACCAGGACCTGAAGGAACAATTCTGGCGGCATGGAATGAAGCGTGAGATCACCTTGTTCGTAGCTAAGTGCGATATATGCCAGAGAGTCAAAGCTGAGCACCAGCGACCCGCTGGATTGCTGCAACCCATGAAGATTCCGGAGTGGAAATGGGAAAGGATTGGGATGGACTTTATCACAGGCTTACCTATCTCCAGCAGAGGTCACGACGCAATTTGGGTTATAGTCGACTACCTATCCAAGGTCGCCCATTTCATCCTTGTGAAGACAACCTTTAATGGAAAGAAGTTAGCGGAATTGTATATCTCTCGTATCGTCAGTCTCCATGGTGTCCCTAAGGAAATCGTGTCGGATAGAGGACCGCAATTCACCTCCCGTTTCTGGGGCAAGCTACAAGAGGCCTTAGGCACCACTCTATCCTTTAGGACCGCCTATCACCCCCAGATCAGAGGACAGACAGAGAGGGTCAATCAAGTCCTAGAGGATATGCTCCATTCCTGGGTTCTAGCCTACGGAGCTAAGTGGGAGGACTGTCTACCATTCGTGGAATTCTCCTACAATAACAGCTACCAAGCTAGTCTGAAGATGGCACCCTTTTAGTTCCTTTACGAAAGGAAGTGTAGAACCCCTCTAAACTGGACTGAGACCGGAGAGAGCCAAATCTTCAGTCCAGATGTGATCAAGGCAGCAGAAGAGCAAGTACAGCTAGCCCGTGATCGCCTGAGGGCTGCCCAATCTCGTCAGAAAAGCTATGCCGACACCAAACACCGAGAAGTGAGTTTCAATAAGGGAGACTTCGCGTATCTTTGTGTCTCCCCTCTCAAGGGAATGCCGAGGTTTCATGAAAAAGGGAAGCTCGCCCCCAGATACATTGGGCCCTTCAAGATCCTCGCCCAACGAGGAAAGGTGTCATACCAATAAGAGCTACCCAAGGAATTGGCAGAGTTCCATAACGTCTTTCATGTGTCCCAACTCCGGAGGTGCCTCCAGACACCCAACAAGCCCGAAAAGTTCAAGGAGATTGACTATCAAGCCATTGACCTCAACCATGATCTAACCTATCGTGAGGTGCCTGTCAAAATCCTAGAGAAAGCCAATAGGCCCACCCGGCGTCGGAACGTAAACTTCTACAAGGTTCAGTGGAGCAACGATTCGGAAGACGAAGCCATCTGGGAACGAGAGGATTTGCTCCAGAGAGAATTTCCCCATCTCCTGTCAGCAAAACCGGCGAATCTCGGGACGCGATTCTTCTAAGGGGGGAAGGTCTGTAACACCCCATTTTTCTGCATCCATGTTTGTTGAGGGTTGGGAAGCTAGAAAGTAGGGGGAAATAAAACTTTTCTACTTGTGTGCTTATATGCCTGGCTTATTTAGAATTGTTTGATTACTTGTGTTGTTTTGGTAGTACTATTTGCTAGTCTACATGCTTGCATGACCACCAAGGGTCCACCAACCCACAAATTGGCTAAGTCATGGAGAACTAATTTTCTTCCAACTTTGGAGCCATGGTTTGATTTAAATCCTTCACCCTTTCCACCATGCAAGAGTACCAAGTGGTACTATGCTACTAGTACCTGTGAACCCCCCCCCCCCCCCTTAGTCCTGATAAAACCACAAGCCCTAGCCTCTTGCATGTGGATGTTTACCTCACTAGTGATCACTTAGGGAATGACCCCCTTATTTTGTGCCAAGTTTGGTTGGCCCTTGTGAGCATCTGGCTGTGATCCAAGGATCAACCATGGCCTAAGCATGATCACCAAGTCACCCTCTACCACCCTATACCCTTCCCCCTGCCATTGGTGGCCCTAGCCCGAAATGGCAAGCCCCCAAAGTGGCCACCTCATCAACACTACTCTAGATCACCCCAAAACCCTCTCCCTCTTCCCTGCTCATGCCACCCCCTCTGCCTGGCCTTCATACGATGCAGCACCACCCCGGCTACCCCTTGCACACACCCAGCCCGCATGCACACACTAGCACACTACAAAGGGGAGGGACAAGGGAGATCATTGCAAGATCTTGCCCACCTCGAAAACCAGCAGCCCTCCCTCTCTCCTGTCCCATCTGGCCCCACATCAAACAGCCATAACTCCCCAAGCCCTCCCTCCACCCTTCCCTCTCTCTCCCGCTCATGCCCAGCCACCCCAAACCGCCGGCGTCCACCTCAGCAGATCACCCCCGACCCCGCTCCCTCTCTCCCTTCTCTCGATGCAAAAAGCTCGCGGTGGACAGAAGGTAGCCCCGCCACCCTACCGCAACCCCGATCACCCCCAACCCGCGCCAGCCACGTCAGCAGAGCATGCATGCGCCACGCCGCTCCCCCGCTCGCTCGGTACGATTCGACGCCGCCCTCGACCCTGACATGACCTCCCCCCACCACCCTGTTGTCCGCCCTAGCCCTCTCCCTAGCATCGCGCTGCAGCCACTGCCCCGCGACCTGTCACGCATGACAGCACGCGAGCACCTCGCGTGCACCACCTCGCTCTCTGCCGCGCGCGCTCTCGAGGCCAACGACGTGACCATACGCTCGCAGCAGCCCTTCCCCACAGACGCGGACCCCGCCGCCGCTCCCAGTCACTCCTAGGCCACTCCCTCTCTCTCGCCACCCTCCCCTAAACTCGGTGCACCGTGGGTGCAACCCCACCGGCTTTAAAGCCCCCAGGCCACCCCAGCCTCCGCGCACCCATCCTATTTCCCTCTCTGCCACCCCACTTCACCCTAGAGCGGAGCTGAACCCGCTCGCCCCCCTGCTGCTCTCGCCACCACCGCACCGACGCAGCACCGTCTAGCACTGTCTAGGTGGTTCCCGGCGCCTATCTCTTCTCCCTACCCTCACTCTAATCCCTTCCCTACCCCGCATCTAACCACTCCCTCTCTTCCCCTTTTTGGCCAGGATCACCGGAGCCGCAAAGACGCCGTGGACACCGAGGAGCCGAGGACGTCCCCGACACCGCCTGCAGCCGAAACCGCCCCTGCAGCCCCTTGATCGGATCCGCATCGACGACCGCCTCCAACGCCATCATAACCTACCCCTCTCCGCCCCTAGGTGAGCCTCCCCAAGCCCCAGAATGGCCGAGCTAGGGTTTGCTCGCTGGCTCTCTGTCCCTAGAGGAAGACGAGCTGCTAGCCGTCGATCTGTCTTTAAATCCAACGGCCAGCCTCGCCCGGTACCGCTTCACCCCCCTCCCCCTTGTGCCTATGACACGTGGGCCCCGCTACGGGATTTGAATCCCCATCCCTCCCGCGCAGGCCACCGTGTAAGCGGGCTGGCCCAGCCCCGTAGTGGGTCGTGACCCAGCCTCTACACTCCCCTTTTCTTTTTATTTTCGGCCATTTTAATTCACTAAAATTTGTTCTGTAGCTTTAATCCCACCAAATAAAGTATGTGTAGTGTTCTGGCTTGATTCTAATTTTGTAGAATAACCCTGGTAATTCCCTATTGCATGCCCTAGGTAGCTAGTCTATAGCTTGTCTGTATTTTTACTGAGAATTTCTGTGGTAAATAGTGTCTGTTTAGAGTATTAATTGCATAGTCTGATTTCTAGAGCTTAGAAAATTGTGAAACCAATTTCCAGACATTGCCTTTGCAATTGCCTACTGCGCAAAACTGGAATCGTCCATTTTGGATGTGTGAGGCCTCTGTTCTTATTTTTGCAAGTTATGAATAGAGGGTTCTTGTTTATTTTCCAGAGGTTGTTGTGATGCTAATTTTGGGATGAAACCAACTCCCAGAGTTAGGCCTCTGTTAGTACTACATACTCCTTCAAGGGCTTAATTTTTGGCTCTGTAGTTTTGCCCTGGGGATTTTAGTACTAGTTTCTGCTCTGTTTCCAGTATTTTATTTATTAAAAATCAATCCTTTTTGGTAAAAATGTGAAACCCGTGGGGTTAGCTTGGTATTTTCTGTAGCTACTCATTTATGTGTGTTGTGATCACTTTCCACCGACAAGTCTTGGTCAAAAAATCTGCTTGAGTGCTAATCTAGTCTTGACCACTAAAATCACCAAATTTGTTTAATCAACCCTTTTTGATTGTTTCCAATGGCCTAATATTGCTAGGATAATTAGCTTTAGATATTTGGTTGGTTTGGTTCAGTGGTGCCCTTGTTCTGTACTGATTGCATTGTTTGTGCCTTGGGTAATGTTTGGGATAGTGGTTTGCTTATATTTTCCCTTTTCGGCGATAGATACGAACGAGAACGAGTTTGAGGAAGGTAATTGGGAAGATTTTGAGGAAGAGGACCAGGAAAAAGCTACCAACCAAGGCAAGCCACCTACCAGTTCATGAGACTGTTCCATCTTTATTTTCATGCACTCTGTTTTACTTACTTTACTACTGCATTGGTTTTACTTGCTATATTATTATTATGGTATTAGTTTGGCTCCACCAAACTTATGCCTATGGTACTGTCTAAGTACTCCCCCTTGGACTTCCTACTCCTGCCCTAGTAGATCAGGTGGTCTATTATACCACAACCCCTTGGAAACCCCGATTTAGCCTAACAAAAACTCTAGGTTGGGAACCCGAAGGCCGGGATGGTTTTATAAAAAGATTTTGACAGAAAACCTAGGCAAGTGGGACTTGTCGAGGAGCTTTTGAAATGTTTTGGTATCCGTGCCACTAGTGGAGACCCAAAGTTGAAGATGGAGGAAAAACTGTTTTCGAAAACACACCTGGTTCTTTGCAGTCTAGCTATAACAACTTAAACCCGTGCAACCACACTACTCCTATATAGGAAGGGGCTTGACCCGAAAGTGGTTCTCTCTGATACAAGTGCCTCACAACTACTACAGGGGATCGGGGATCCCTGGAGGGTGGGCCTTATCCGATATAGGTCCATGTGGGACATAGACCTAGAGAAGGAACGAAGGGTCGGCAGGCCTCCACGCGTTACTATGGGCCCCTCATTGAAAGCGCACACTCGAGGAGTGGAAAAAGCGCTCCGGTTGGTCCTCATCCGACGTCCCGGTTTTGAGGGGGATAACACTCATAGGGTAGGTACTGGTATTAAGAGGGGATTATCCTGAAGGTCTTGTCCGGTTATCCGACACCCGCATACTGTTGTATGACGATCCGCGACAGTTCGCAACGGATGTATCGGATCTTGTGGTTAAAGTGTACAACCTCTGCAGAGTGTAAATCTATTCGAATAGCCGTGTCCGCGGTTAAGGACGGGTTGGACAAACTTCTGTAGAGCGGTGCTGGTTTTGGTTTATAAAAAGGTTTTATAAAAAAAAGAGACTCGACCATGGGATGGTCAAAAGGCACGGAGGATGGGCCATGGGATGGTCAGACCTAGTTGAAGTATTGGTCATGGGATGACCAAAGTGGAAGTGAATAACAGTGTTGACCCCAGCCTAGTATTTCAAGTTTTACTAACTATTTTTACCCTAAAAAGGTTTTGCGGACAATAAGAAGTAGGATTGAAAGTATATCTCTAAGAGATTTCTCTAATAGCTTCCTTGGAGCCATCCTATCCCAAGCCATATTGCATACTCTTGTTCTTCCTTGTATGGTGGTTTGCGAGTACATTCAAAGTACTCACTGACAATGTTCCCTGGCTATCAACTTGGTCAAATTATGAGCAGGATGGATAGGACAATGAAGGGTACGATGACGAATTCGCGAACTAGGGAATTTCTCCGAGTCAGGCACCTGTTGGGCTATGGCTTGACTCGGGTCCTCCGCGTTATTTAGTACCGCTGCTATTATCTATTTGTGCCCATGGTGGCAAGGTTGTAAGACTATTATTGTAAGACTTTTTGTACCGTACTATAATGGATGTGTGTACTTTGATATCATGTCGGTTATGCTCCCCGATGCACTGATCATGGGATCGTGGTGGTTTGCATAATTTGGTAACCTCAGGTGAAAATTCGGGGTCACCACAAAAGCAGCCTCGGGAAACAGTGAGTAATATGAGCTCACAGTCTAAGGAAAAGGAGTCTAGGTATAGCTGTTGCAACAATGAACTATATGACTTGATCGTGTTGCAATCCTTCGAGGAATGTCCATCACATCATTCTCCAATGATATGACCCCGTTGTCAATTGGCATAAATGCTCATGATCTTGAAACCTAGATCATCCTCATGACCAACGAACTAGTATGAATAGAGGCTACTAGGGACTTGGTTGTTTCATACCACACCTGTACTAATGTTTCTACTTGGCACATTTATAGCACAATATGAAACTATTATAAACTAATTGAGATATGACAAAAAAACTATTTATTATTTGCCTCTAGGGCATATCTCCTTCAGTCTCCCACTTGCACTAGAGTACAAATAATCTAGATCGCATTTTACTCATATAAACCATCTACCATATGCATTTACAGATCATGCATGCTCATGGGAAACGTCATGTCCATGTTCTACTTTACCAGATCATTATGTATTTTGCAAATCATTAATGCCTTCCTAATTTTGACATTCACTCCATTATCTTATAATGGGTCAAAGTATTTGTTTGGCGACAAAGTGAGACTTTGTTTCTAGTGTTTATAATGACAGTTGTTTTCACTGTTGTCATCTAAACTTTGAAACACACTTTGCTATCCTTTGTGTATATACTGTAGTCATGGCAGAAGAACCAGGCTGGATTCCAGGAGCTTATAGTGACTTGATCAACCTCGAGGGCTTTCTCATGGGCACTAGGCCCTAGGACACATCATTGTACATTAAAAGCGAACTAGCCCCACCATAACATTATACATCACCTCAGATGGAGCTTTTATAATTCTATATCTATGTAGATCATAGTGCATGAAATGCAACTATGCCACTTACTTTGCTTCTTGCCATTTAAGTACAAACTTAATTTTTATTCAGTGATCAACTCAGGAATCACTTAAAGACACGTTCTTATAGTTAAGACTTTGTCCTACCAACCAGAACTTTGGGTCACATTACGTCGAGTATACAACATGGCTATGTGGAAGAACCTATGACTGAGGCATAGGAGATGCATCACATCTCTTTCTTTCAACCATAGTTGCAATACTCAATGCTTCATATAGCAAACACTACTTTCTCACCTTGTTCCATTCTGAGCTACTTCAGAATCTTGCTTAGGACATTTTGAACATCTTTCGGAATCAAGTCCAGGAAGCATTCGACATTCCGTGTTTTTTAAACTCACCAATCTATCTCGATAGATCTTATTGTTTAATAGCTTCAACTTCATCCTTATTTATCTAACTTAAATATTATTAACACCAATCACATCATTCACATATGTCGTCCACATATCCCAGAATGATTTCATGCTCCCACTCAAATATGACATTCATGTTTGAGATCCAGGGATTTCATTTAGCTCCCACTCAAAACTAGGTCCTCTCGATAATCTTGGACATTCCAAAATTCTTTGATCATCATCAAATCGATAATTCTACTAACGAGAATTCAATGACCATTCATTTCTCGTACTTAGGTCCATCACGCTTCTTTGTAATTCGTAGGTATGTCTCGTTCAAAACATGACAAGTGAATCAACAATATAATTCCACAAACTTGTAGAATATATAGTTGAATCCTACTTTCTTTAGTAAAAGTATTCACTGAAACTTTATGATCATTATCATTGGTTTCTCCTCTATTTGCAGAGTTTGGTTTCACGAAACAAATTCCGCTGCGCCACTCAACAGTCCAGAGGTAAGGTCTGGTACCTTGTTTTGATCTTTTACTTTCTTCCACATGTATCTTCATCAAGACACGTCAACTTTGGATAACAACAGTTTTTCCCCTTTTATGGAAGATGCATTCATAGCTTCCTAAGAATACTCTACAAAGACTTGTTTATTCACCACGATTTCAACTTGTCGAAATCTCTAGAAACTCAAACTTGCCATAACACTTATGGTGTTGTTTCCACGAATCTTTAGATGTTCCTTTGTATTTCAAATGAGTGTTTGCTTATTTCGATCATTAATTCTAAACTATAACTATAACCCCTATAAGAGATGATATTATACCATATGTATATTAATACATAATGATTATGATGTTTAGATATTTCAACACAGTTTGAATTCATCCAGTTATCAGAATTTGTGAAACATTTTTCACAAGTCCCTTTTATGCTAAACTTAACTTGAATACTTCAGTCATGTCGATCAAATCGAAGAGACTTCGTATTCTTGTTAATTTCAATATCCTCCTTTTGTTGTGAACTCATTTGAACAATTAAAATCATTTCAAACTCATGTTTCATTAAGTAAATACGCTTATTCACTTAAGTCCACAATTAACAAATGATTTCTACTATTTGTTGAAAATATGATACATCACTATGTATAAGATTCAACATTTCTTTGCATATCACCGTTTTACCAGAATGCGGAGTTTTAGTCATTCTGCACAAGAGGCATGGTTTTGCAAATCTCTAGATTAAGCATCTAGGACCCCGATCTTCATTAAGAACATGCAATAACCAAAATGACAAACTATAGTGTCATTTCATTATTAAACTTTGGATATCTTTTAGTATTCTAATCCCCTTATAAATGTTTAAACTATTATCATTAACATAGTGATGAGAATAACTTGTTTGTAATCGTAATGTGACCATAACGGTATTGTTCATAAGTATAGTACAAACTGGCTTGTAGCTTGTTCATATGAATAATCGTCTTGCCAAAAGCAAGACACACAAACAAGGATTACAAATTATATTCAAGTCCACTAATCCAAATGACAAACTTTGAGGGAAGAGGTGATGTCGGCCATAAACTGTTTTTGCTTGCCGTCATCAAGCATGTTGCCTTAAAACCAGCAATTCTCAAGCAGATCCTCCTGTTTTGACAAAACAGGACAAGTATCAAATACTTTGTAAACTGCAACGAGTTTTGCAAGAACCACATTTATAATTTGTATATCTTACATATACCTTTTCATCCATGACCTCCATTGCAATCAAGCCCTTCCAAGAGTTCTCAACTCTAATGCAAGATCACTAAGTGTTTTTCCAAACATTCTCTTTTTCATCCATGATGGAGGAAAACCCATCCAACATCTCATACTCTATGTGCCCTATTCTGTAGAGTACAAAATATAGCCTAACTCTCCATCGAATGGAGAATGGCTTATTGGATGATTATGGAGAAAACACAAACATTGTGGAGTCATCGAATTATCTCCTAATGGTTATTGTATCAAGAAGAGATGATCACCCTTAACGAGGATATCCCTCAGGCGTGGGTATTAATCTATGAAGTTGGACCATTTTGCTAAGTTCTAAATCAAGCAATATATGCCCATGGTTGCGAGGGACCTCAATGGGATAGGCCATGATCTACTAAGATATTTGCAAACAGACATCTAGACTAAGTTCTTAATAATAGATCAATTTATAATTGGTCTCCACTAAAATTGTCATCCCCTGGATGATTTTAGTGATCACATGATCCCTATCCTCTGCACCTCCCCCGATCGTCACGGCCATCAGTGCATTATCAAAGGTAGACATTCAATAATGACAATCACATCATCCATGTGACTCAGGCTCGATCTTTCGATCTCTTGTGTTCCGAGGCCATCTTTGCACATGCTAGGCTCGCCAAATCTAACTTGTGTGTGTTCGCTGTGCAACATGGCTTACACCCACTGTATGCGAACGTAGATATGTCTGACCCCTACTCACCGCATGGCGCCTCATAACGAAGAACTTTCTTGGTGGTGCACACACAAGGGGCACACGGAACATTGGAATTCAATAGGGATTATGTTATTTGCTACCGTTGAGTATCTAAATACTAGCACACAATAAGATGTAAAACAGATATCAACATCATATGTATAATGTGATATGATATGGTGCTTCTTCTTGCGCCTTGATCTCCATCGAGCGCTCCGGCATGATCTCCATCTTGCCCTTGGTTTTACGCAAAGTCCACGACGCCTCCACCAGGTCGTTTATCGGAACGATGACTATTACTATACTACTTAGTGACAGAAAAGTAAATTACTTTACCTTCACAACGACCAATGCCATATCATAATCACATGCCCTCTGCAAAATAAAGTTAGACGCCTCTACTTTATCTATTGCAAGTTTTACGTGGTTGTTAGGGCTTTCGCAATAGAACTGTTTCTAAACTACAAACTTTCCAACCACAACATGGATCCGACAGTTGTCTCTATTACACCCCTTTCGGGGCCCTCCGTTGTAAATGCTATATCAACTATTGAATGAGAGACAGACACCCGCTAGCCACTTATATGGTACAAGCCGTATGTTGAGCATGGGACCAGTCTCGCGTACGAATACGTGTAAGGTCGGTCCGGGCCGCTTCATCAAACAATACCGCGATATAAACAAGTACACGTTAGAGGGTAACAACTAAGGGATCAATGCCCGCACAATACTTGTGCGTACTGGCCGTACATCACTCCTATGCATAGATCGGCTCTGGTACCACTGAAGGGGATCTGCAGCAAAAAACAAAAAATTCCTACATTGGAACCCCAAAACTGCCTAGGATCTATCTATGTAGTAATGCGGTAACGGCCAATGCGTAGAGAATACATACCCTTGTAGAACGTACGCGGTTAGCGTTCCGAGGGGACCGTGGTTGATGTAGTTGTACTCGTAGCCGACCTCAAGGTCGCGAAGCTCCTCGCAGGTCACCACTTGCTCCTTCTTCATCGTGTAGTAGCTCCGGCTCACGACATTTAAGCGCCCCAAGTGTTGCGCCTCGTGTCTTCGTATACATCCGGTGCACGATGAGACCTCCGGCTCCCCGATCCCACCGTGAGTGTGGAACTTGATATCCGGCTAGGAATCCCTGTAGCGAAACGGTGTACTGCAGGTGTGCCTTTTTCGCACAGCCCAAACTTGGGGCCATGATCACAAGGGCTAGGGAGAGAGGGAAGAAGGAAGTCAACCAAAGGACTTCTCCAAATATTGGTGTTTAATCCCACCCATGGGCACCCCTTTATATAGGCGGAGGGGGTGTGCCCTCCCCATTAGGTTAGCCATGTGGGACTAATAGTTAAAGAAAAGGCAGCAGGATTTTCGTCCATCCGGACGGGCCAAAATCTAGCCCAAGAGGAAAAAGAGGAGCAGCAGCCAACATAGCAGCCGGCTGGCTCGCGAGGCCGGGTGGACCACCAGCGCCCCTCGTGGCCCAGCGCAGCTGCTGCTGCCAACGCCCGGGTGGGCTGGCGCTCACCCGTAGCCCAACCAGGCAGCGACTAGCGTGGCAAGGCGGCCAGCCCGGGTGGGCCGGATGCCCTAGCGGCCCAGCAGGCGAGGCGAGGGGAGAGGCAGCCCGGGGTGGGCCGGCGTTCCCCGGTAGCCCAGCAAGCGCAGCGCAGGGGCAACCCCGGGGTGGGCCGGCTCGGCTTGGCAGTCCAGCTCGGCGCCCCGCTGCCCGCCTGTGCTCGCCCCTAGTGGGCCGGCAGGCCCACAACGGCAGTTGTTTTCTTTTTATTTTTCTGCAGCTTTATTTCTAGGCCTTTTCCCTCTGGGATTTGCCTAATATAAAAGTTGCCTTTATAAATCTTAATTCAAATATTATTTAGAATATATTCATTCATAATTAACATATAATAAATATATTCAAATTCCCATTTATCCGAAAACACTTTCCCGGTCTTTTATTCTTTCTCCGAACAACTTCGGATCTCTCTGCGGAACAATTTCGGCTTTCTCTTTCTCTACTGTGATTCCGTCTTACGAATGATCGCTCTCATCGTACCCTTAAGTGTATCCTCTCATGGCTCGGGAATGCTCTAGACATGGTCTGTATCAATGATCAACAGAGCAACCAGGGATATCCATGTGACCCCTATGCATTCCTGATGACAATGTCGTTTGAACCGCCAAATGTAGCATCCAATTCCTTTTGTTTTTTGATACGAATTGTCCGAGATCCGATCATTTGAATCACATACCTTGTTCAATCTCGTTCACAACAAGTTCTATGTTCTTGTTACCGTGATATTACATCCCCGTGACCAAGTCACATGTTGCAACATTTATGGATGTAATCTCACCAAGCCGGCCGTATGTATCTTTACCCATCATGTGGGTGAACAAATCCCGGTCTTGCAGTCACATGTCATCAACTGTTCCTTCGGAATACCCAACGTACACCTTTATAGCCATCGTATTACTAGATGACGGTTGATGCAGTCAAAGCAGCCTCGGAAAACAGTGAGTAATATGAGCTCATGGTCTAAGGAAAAGGAGTCTAGGTATAGCTATTGCAATAATGAACTATATGACTTGATCGTGTTGCAATCCTTCGAGGAATGTCCATCACATCATTCTCCAATGATATGACCCCGTTGTCAATTGGCATAAATTCCCATGATCTTGAAACCCAGATCATCCTCATGACCAATGAACTAGTATGAATAGAGGCTACTAGGGACTTGGTTGTTTCATACCACACATGTACCAATGTTTCTACTTGGCACAATTATAGCACAATATGAAACTATTATAAACTAATTGATATATGACAAAAAACCTATTTATTATTTGCCTCTAGGGCATATCTCCTTTAGTTTGCTCTAAATACTATTCAACACGAATCCAACTACTCTGAACCATTGGACCTAATAGCCCAATGGTCACAATTTGTGCTATGGATCCAATTCAAAACTGCCTACCTAACTCCACCCACTTGAATGACTTTATGTCGATTTATCGAAAATAGGTCGGATTTGAACTAGTATAAGTAAATTTTAGGTTACTATGAAAGTTCTACGAAAAAGCTTTTGGAGGTACCCATCGGGGGTCACAATTAATATATGATAAACCATCCAACGAGAGTTTTGATGACAAGTTGGATCAACACTTGCAAATCCAAACATTTTGCTAATTGTTGGATCTTCATTTCCATTCCTAGCATCTAGAAAGATTCTACTAATATTCTTGATGAGAACGATGAATGCTAGTATGCGCAAACCTTGCTCAATTTTAGGGTCCTTATGCTAAATGCATGGACTTGGATGTAATTTTCAATTTTTATGAGGTCCTTGATATGTAACTTGTACTTCCACCGACCGTGTTCACTCTCAAGCACATCGCACCTACTAGACCAACCATTAGATCGGCTATTCATAGTACTTCTTATTATCTTATCTTTATCTTGTCTGATATCTTACAATACCATACCATACCACGCACTGCATATAGTGTACGGATTAACTTTGAACCTTGACTGTTGGATCAAGACTAGCAAATTCAAACATTGCTAACCGTTGGATCTTCTTTTCCATTCTTAGAATCTAGAAAGATTATACTAATAGTCTTTAGCACGATGACCACTAGTATGCGTAAACCTCTAGCTCAAAACACACACTTCATTGCTTAGTTTCAGGGTCGTCCTTGTGCTCAATGCATGCACTTGGATGCAATTTTCATTTTTTATGAGGTCCTTGATGTAAATTGTAATTCCACCCACCATGTTAACTCTCAAAGCACCTCGCTCCTACGAGACCTTCCATTAGATCGTCCATTCGTAGTACTTCTTATCTTACCTTTATCTTGTCTCTTATATCTTACAATACCATGCATACCACCACTACATAGTGTTGGGATTAACTTATTTGAACATTAACCGTTGGATCAAGACTGGCAAATCCAAACATTGCTAACCGTTGGATCTTATTTTCCATTCTTAACATCTAGAAAGATTCTACTGATAGTATTTAGCACGATGAACACTAGTATGCATAAACCTCAAAACACATAGTACTTCATTACTCGGTTTAAGGGTCCTTGTGCTCAATGCACGGACTTGTTGGATGCAATTTTCATTTTTTATGTGGTCCTGAATGTAACTTGTACTTCCACCGACAGTGGTAACTCTCAAGCACCTCGCTCTTATGAGACCCTACCATTAGATCGGCCATTCGCAGTACTTATTATCTTATCTTTATCTTGTCTCTTATATCTTACAATACCATACCACTACATATAGTGTAGAGATTAACTTTGAACATTAACAGTTGGATCAAGACTGGAAAATCCAAACATTGCTAACTATTGGATCTTCTTTTCCATTCTTAGCATCTAGAAAGATTCTACTGATAGTCTTTAGCACGATGATCGCTGGTATGCACAAACCTCAAAACACAGTACTTCTTTGCTCAGTTTCAGGATCCTTGTGCTAAATGCATGCATGGACTTGGATGCATTTCTCATTCTTTATGAGGTCCCTGATTTAACTTGTACTTCCGACCGTGTTAACTCTCAAGCACCTCACTCCTACGAGACCTACCAAGGCTAAAATAAAATGCAACCGCCCCAATTATCACACAAACTGGACCACGGTTTCATATACGTAATACCCAAGTTTTTAGTACAAGGATTCCTAGCTAACTCCGCGCACTTTGGTGACTTCTTGTCAATTTAACGAAATTAAGTCAAACTTTAGCTACAAGTAAGTGTGATAGATTGCTCTTGAATTAATTCTCTTTTTGGAGGTAGATGTGTGCATCTTCTTGTAGTAAACAATGTCGTCGGGTGTGAGTTTCCAACAATTAGGAAAGAAAATTCTCAGTTTTCTGAGTGATGATGAGATGATTATTTTCCATAAAGAAAGTCCGAAGAATATGGATCTCAATGCCATAAGCCAAGCTTCTAGACATATTATCTAGGTGGGCCAATGTGTTTTACTTACGATTCCCATGTTTTATGAGTTTTCAAGGTTCCTAGCTGACCCCGTCCACTTGTTGAATGACTTTATGTCGATGTATCGAAATAAAAGGTCAAATTTGAACTACAAGCAATAAATTATAGGTTGGTTTGAAAGTTTTATGTAAAAATCTTTTGGCGGTACCCATCGACCGGTCAATTAATATATTAGTTGAGACTGTTCGACTTCTAGCTACTAAGATTTTGCCTCTTGAAAATTTTGAACCCCTTTTGAAAACAATCACATGAAATAAGGAGAGAGGGGAAATGATTTTTTCTATTCTCTATGGAAAACACACAAGCTTGAGGTGCACCTTAGGCTTAAAGATACTTTATAGTTTACACTCTGTATAAGGTGAACCTTAGCGGATGCCACATAGTAGGACTTATTAAGGTGTGCTTTTTATCTATATCTACTACTATAATGGAGCAGTTTTGAATTGGATCCATATATAGCACCAATCCTGACCATTGGGCTATTAGGTACAATGGTTCAGTGCAGCTGGATTCATGTTGAATAGTACCTAGAGCAAACTCCATAATGTTCTAGAACCATCATGTCACCAACCCCAAAATTTCAAAGCACAATAGATTATATTGTCAATATGTGTAGATAGTTATTATTAGTAGACTTAATTTATGCATTTTGGGGGTGGTGATATCATGGTTCTATAACATGGTGGAGTTTGCTCTAGGTATGTACTCCCTCCGTCCCAAAATATAAGGCGCCTAAGGATTGGTCAAAAGTCAAACCTTACTAACTTTGACCAAATATTTAGAAAAAAATATCTACATCTATAATATTGAATGGACATATTAAGAAAATATACTTTATGGTGAATCTATTGATATTAATTTAGTATTCTAAACTTTTATCTTTTTGTGTATAATCATTGTCAAACTTAAAAAATGTGAACTTTTGACAAATCCTTAGGCGCCTTATATTTTGGCCAAGGGAGTACTATTCAACACGAATCCAGTTGCTCTGAACCATTAGATCTAATAGCTCAATGGTCTTGATTAGTGCTATGGATCCAATTCCAAACTGCTCCACTATAGTAGTAGAGAGAGTACAGCCTACTGTGCTATGAAATTTTGGGGGTGGTGACATGATGGTTCTAGAACATGCATGGTGGAGTTTGCTCTAGGTACTATTCAACACGAATCTAGCTTCTCTGAACCATTGGATCCAATATCCCAACAGTCAGGATTGGTGCTATGGATCCAATTCAAAAATGCTCCACTATAGTAGTAGAGATAGAGATATCTTATCTTATCTTACCACTATATAGTGTACGAATAACTTTGAATATTGACCGTTGAATCAACACTCGTGAATCCCAACATTTACAGCCATTGGATCTTCTTTTTCATTCTAGCATCTAGAAGATTATATTGATAGTCTTCGGCATGATGAATGCTATGCACAAACCTCAAAACAAACTTCTCCATCATACTAGAATCTTCTCCCTCGTAGCTAATAATAGTTGACTTCTACATGATCTTATCTTATCTTATCATACCACTATATAGTGTACGAATAACTTTGAATGTTGACCATTGGATTAAGACTCGTGAATCCCAGCATTTCTAGCCGTTGGTTCTTCTTTTCCATTCTAGCATCTAGAAGATTCTATTGATAGTCTTGGGCATAATGAACGCTATGCACAAACCTCAAAACACACTTCTCCATCATACTAGAATGTTCTCCCTTATTTCTCTAGAACATGTTATCAAAAAAATTATGTGTTAGGTAGCTAATAATCTTTGACTTCTACATGATGATACAAAGTACAAGGACCAAATATACACCCATACTTTGTAGATGTTGATTAAATTTATAATTTTTTGTGCTTTACCAATAATAATTTTATATAGTGATGATATGTCATACGTTTGCTATCCGAGCCTTATTAAGGTGTGCTTTTTTACACAATGCGGGAGTAGTATATTTATTTTCTTAGACATATGGTCACCTCTGTCCACCTGATGTATATGCTGAGAGAATAAAACGTTGGCATTGGAAGAGGGAAGTAGCGAAGAGAAGTTGAAGGAGGTTCCATGTTAGAGCAAAGTTATGATGGGTTTCTGACACGAGGTACTCTTGCAGCCCTACAGTGTACTACACTCTACTAGTAGTAAATGTCAGGACCTATGCACTCAAAACAAATCTTGTGTTTTCACTCTCCTTGCCTATGCTCCATCTCTCCTCCCCTTTCCCCTCGTGCACCGATACGGCTAATCTCTCTCCCCTCGTCCACAGCATGGTGATGCGCATGTCTGCCTTGGTACGGCGGCTCTGTGTCTCTGGCGTGTTTGGCAGCCGTGCGTGGAGCAGAGACGAGGAGTACATAGGAAGGAAACAACTTTGGTCCCTGGCGGCACAAAAATTCAAAGTTTTTCGGTTTTCAAAATTTTCACTTACTTCCCAAACATCGGGAGGGAAGGTTATTGAAAAGATCGGCCAAACATCGGGAAGGAAGGCAATTTTGAACCCATTTTGAACAATGACCATTGGATCAAGACTGACAAATCCAAACTTTGAACATTGACCATTCGATCAAGACTGGCAAATCCAAACTTTGCTAACTGTTGGATCTTCTTTTCTATTATTAGCATCTAGAAAGATTCTACCGATAGTCTTTAGCACAATGGACACTAGTATGCGCAAACCACAAAACACACACTTCATTTCTCAGTTTCAGGGTCCTTGTGCTAAATGCATGCATGGACTTGGATGCAATTTTCATTTTTTATGAGGTCCTTGATGTAACTTGTACTTCCACCGATCGTCTTAACTCTCAAAAACCTCACTCCTACGAGACCAACCATTAGATCGACCATTCGCGGTACTTCTTATCTTATATTTATCTTGTCTTATCTCTTACAATACCATACCACCATTGTATAGTGTATGAATTAACTTCGGACATTGACCGCTGGATCAAGATTGGCAAATCCAAACATTGCTAACCATTAGATCTTCTATTTTCCCTTAGCATCGACAAAGATTCTATTGATAGTCTTTAGCACGATGAACGCTAGTATGCGCAAACCTCAAAACACAAACACTTCATTATTCACTTTTAGGGTCATTATGTTAAATGGATGGACTTGCATGCAATTTTCATTTTTTATGAGGTCCTTGATGTAAGTTGTACTTCCATCGATTGTGTTAACTCTCAAGCACCTCTCTCCTATGAGATCTACCATAGTTAAAAGAAAATGCAACCACCCCAATTATCACACAGACTGGACCAATGGTTTCTTATACGTAATGCCTAAGTTTTTAGTACTAGGATTTTTCAAGCTTCTTAGCAAACTTTGCACACTTCAGTGACTTCTTGTCGATTTAACAAAATTTGATCAAACTTGAGCTACAAGTAAGCGCGATAGATTGCTCTTGAATTAAATGTATTTTTGTAGGTAGATGGGTGCATCTTCTTCTAGTAAACAATATCGTCGGTGTGAGTTTCTAACTATGAGGACAGAAAATCCTGAGTTTTCCGAGTGATGACGAGATGGTTCATTTATGTAAAGAAAGTCTGAGAATATGGATCTCAATGCCATAAGCCAAGGTTTTAGACATATTAAGTGGACCAACGTGTTTTGCTTGCGATTCCCATGTTTTATGAGTTTTCAAACTCCCTATATAGTTAATTAACTTTGCCCCATTTGAATCACTTCATGCCTATATTTATCGAAATTTGGTCAAACTTGAACTACAACAACTAAATTATTGTAGGTTGCTTCTAAATAATTACAAAAAACTTTTGGAGGTGTACCCATTGGGGTCTCAGTAAATATATCAGAAACCAACCAGGAGTTTTAACAATAGGTGTTTAACTCCTTTCTAATTAAGATTTTGCATCTTGACAATTTAACAAAAAATTAGCTCAAACTTGAGCTACAAGTAAGTGCGATAGATTTTTATTTAATTAAGTGTCTCTTTGGAGGTCGATGGATGCATCTTCTTGTAGTAATCAGTACCGCCGGTGTGAGTTTCCAACTATCAGGAAAGAACATTCTCAATTTTCTGAGTGATGATGGGATTATTGTTCGTTGTCGTAAACAAAGTCCGAAGGATATGGACCTGAACGCCACAACCCAAGATTTCAGACATATATAGTGGACCGTCATGTTGTACTTATGATTCCCGTGTTTTATGAGTTTTCAAACTTATTCCTATAGCTAACTTTGCCCACTTGAAATTGATTTTATGTCGATTTATTGAAATTAGGTCAATTTTGAACTAGAAGTAAATTGTAGGTTGGATTGAAAGTTTTACATTTTTTGGAGGTAACCATTGGGGGCTGATTTAATATATCACAAACCACCACCAAAACGTTTTATAACAACTTCAACTTCTTGCTAAGATTTTGCATCTTGACAATTTAACGAAATTAGATCAAACTTGAGCTACAAGTAAATGCGATAGATTGCTCTTAAATTAATTGTCTTTTCGGAGGTAGACGGGTGCATCTTCTTGTAGTAAACAATGTCATCGATGTGAGTTTCCAAATATCAGGAAATATCATTCTTAATTTTCCAAGTGATGACGAGATTGTTCCTTTCTGTAAAGACAGTCTGAAGAGTATGGATCTGAATGCCACAAGTCATGTTTTCAGACATCTTATCTTACCACTATATAGTGTACAAATAACTTTCAATATTGATTGTTGGATCGAGACTCATGAATCCAAACATTTCCAGCCATTGGATCTTCTTTTCCATTCTAGCATCTAGAAGATTCTATTGATAGTCTTGAACACAATGGATGCACTATGCATAAACATCTCAAAACACACTTCTCCATCATACTAGAATCTTCTCCCTAGTTTCTCTAGACCATGTTACCAAAAATTTCAAGTGTTAGGTAGCTAATAATCTTTGACTTCTACACATGATGATACAAAATATAAGAACAAAATATACACCCATACTTTATAGATGTTGATCAAATTTATATTTTTCCACTTTACCTATTATAATTTTATATAGTGATGATATGCCAGATGTCCATTATCTGAGCCTCATGTGCAGGGCACGTGCAACTTACTAGTATCTTATCTTACCACTATATAGTGTACAAATAACTTTTAATGTTGATCGTTGGATCAAGACTCGCGAATCCCTGCATTTCTAGCCGTTGGATCTTATTTTCCATTCTAGCATCTAGAAGATTCTATTGATAGTCTTCGGCATAATGAATGCTATGCACAAACCTCAAAACGCACTTCTCTATCATACTAGAAGCTTCTCCCTTGTTTCTCTAGACCATGTTATCAAAAAATCATGTGTTAGGTAGCTAATAATCTTTGACTTCGACATGATGATACAAAGTACAAGGACCAAATGTACACCCATACTTTATAGATGTTGATCAAATTTATAATTTTTTGTGATTTACCAATTATAATTGTATATAGTGATGATATCTCGTACGTCTACTATCTGAGTCTCACGTGCAACTTACTAGTAGCTAATAATCGTTGACTTCTACATGATCTTACCACTATATAGTGTACAAACAACTATGAATATTGACCGTTGGATCAAGACTCACGAATCCCAACATTCCCAGTCATTGGATCTTCTTTTCCATTCTAGCATCTTGAAGATTCTATTGATAGTCTTCATTACAAACCACTATATAGTGTACGAATAACTTTGAATGTTGATTGTTGGATCAAGACTCACGAATCCCAGCATTTCTAGCTGTTGGATCTTGTTTTCCATTCTAGCATCTAGAAGATTTTATTGATAGTCTTCAATATAATGAATGATATGGACAAACCTCAAAACACACTTATCCATCATACTAGAATCTTCTCCCTCGTAGCTAATAATCGTTGACTTCTACATGATCTTATCTTATCTTATCTTATCTTACCACTATATAGTGTACAGATAACTTTGAATGTTGACCATTGGATCAAGACTCGCGAATCCCAGCATTTCTAGCCGTTGGATCTTCTTTTTTATTCTAGCATCTAGAAGATTCTATTGATAGTCTTCGACATAATGAATGCTATGCACAAACCTCAAAACACACTTCTCCGACATACTAGAATGTTCTCCCTTATTTCTCTAGAACTTATTATCAAAAATTTCATGTGTTAGGTAGCTAATAATCTTTGACTTCCACATGATGATACAAAGTACAAGGACCAAATATACACCCATACTTTATAGATGTTGATCAAATTTATAATTTTTTGTGCTTTTACCAATTATAATTTTATATAGTGATGATATGTCATACGTTTACTATCCGAGCCTTATTAAGGTGTGCTTTTTTACACAATACGGGAGTAGTATATTTCTTTGCTTAGACATATGGTCACCTCTGTCCATGCGATGTACATGCTGAGAGAATAAAACGTTGGCAGGGAAAGAGGGCATCAGCGAAGAGAAGTTGAAGGCGGTTCCATGTCAGAGCAAAGTTATGATGGGTTTTTGACACGAGGTACTCCTGCGGCCTTATAGTGTACTACACTCTACTAGTAGTAAATTTCAGGACCTAAACACGCAAAACAAACCGTGTGTTTTTGTCTCTCCTTCCCTATGCTCCATCTCTCCTCCCCTTTCCCCTGGCGCACCGGTCCGGCTGATCTCTCTCCCCTCGTCCACAGCGTGGCGCTGCGCACGTGTGCCTTGGTACGACGGCTCTGTGTCTCTGGCGTGTTCGGCAGCCGCGCATTGGTGTGGAGTAGGGATGATGAGGAGTACATAGGAAGGTAACCACTTTGGTCCTTGGCGGCACAAAAATTCAAAGTTTTCCGGTTTTCGAAATTTTCACTTGCTTCCCAAACATAGGGAGGGAAGGTTATTCGAAAGATCGGCCAAACATCGGGAGGGAAGGCAATTTTGAACCCGTTTTGAACATTGATCACATTGAATAAACGAAAAACAAAAAACAAAAGTTTTACTCATGATGCCTATCATGTCTAGTGCACCACGAGCCATGAAAACTGTAATCATGGGATTAGATAAATTTGGGAAAAATAGCTTCACAATATTGTCCTACCATGTGTATGGACATTATCGAGTTTATTTCAACCCGAATGACCAAGGTCATCAAGGCCATATTGACATCATATTTTACAATTTGATAGAGTTCCCACGATAGTTTGGCACATGGGTGCATCTTGGCGTAGTAAGCATTGTTGCATGTGGGAGTTTCCACAATTAGAAAAATAGAAATTCAGTATTCCCAGTAAGGACGGTGATGTTTTTTTGTGAAGGAAGACCAAATAATATGGTTCAGAATGCCACAAGCCAATGGTTTTACACATACTGTAGTTGATCATGGTTCCTATCTAACTTTGGTTAAAAGTTACTACATATTACGATGGGTCGTGACACGTGGTACTAGTCCACATACTACTACGTAGTAGATTTTCTCTCTCCTTCGGACCCCTCTCACCATCTATCCACTATCCTCTCCATTTCTCCTGCCTTTCCGTGTAAGCTTTCACGCAATGATTATACTTCTAGTCTGAGATGCAGTGGTGCAGAAAAAGATGAGGCCCACACCATATCACCATCAATCAAGTTCAGTGACGCAACTTTGTGAAGAGTATACGTATACTAGTAGTACTGTAGCTATATAAGTATGTACTACTATAGATACTTAATTTTTAACGGAGGAAGTAAGAGACACCGAGTAATTAAGCACAATCTGCATGATTCTCTTCATTTTTGGATAAAGCAGGGTGCCTCCTGAATTCCCTAGGCCGAGAAAAATCAAGAACCGACAAGTCTAGTATAATCCTTTTTTGTTGACGGGACGAGTCTGGTACAATCTATTTATGATATTTTGGGATAGTTTTCAGGGTATTAACACAAGCACGACTATAAATAGATATTATAAATTGCAACAGTACGCACCCCTACTTTTACCCAAAACACCCAACCCACCGTTGCTTAGAACTCGATCTCTCTCCATTTCCTTCCAAAATGTCGTATGACAACTCTCTCTAGAACACGTCGATTGACCTAACAAATGGGAAAGGCCCTGAAACTCCACCTGGAAGCCCAGACTCAGTCGACGGGCCACGGCTGCCGCCACTGTCTGACTCCTCTGATGAAGAAGATAGCCACTGGCAGCGCTTTTTCGAAGGTACGCCACCACCAATGCCTAGCGACTCCGATAAGACGGAAGATGAGACTGAGGAAGAGGAGGAGTCTGAGGTCGACCTTGAGGAGGAGGCCAAAGACGACAATAGGGAGGAGGCCGAGGACGATGATGAGGAGGTCTCTTCCCCCCCCCCCCACGAATAAGCGTGCCTGAGTGCAAAATTAAATGCCGTCCAGAGAAGACGCGGGCAATGTACTATATCTCGTTCTAGGAAGCATCTTGGCTTTGGTAAATAATGTTGTCAATGAGAGTTCAGAACTTTTAGGAAAATGCTTTTCAATTTCCAAGTGATAGGATTTGTTTTTAGTAATTAAGTACGTCCAGATAATTTGGCTTAGAGTGCACTCACTGTATTCTAGCAAAATATAGATAATTTCCACCGCATGTTAGTACTATATGAAAATACTTATTTCAATGTGTGTCATGATACATAGTCTTTTTTGCGGGAGGGGGTAATGGTACATAGTTGAAACTTAAATGGTATCCTCTTATATTTGTGCTTGTTTGGACGAAACCTACAAACATGGATTTGGACAACTTTCGAAAAACTTGCTACACAATATGGTCATAACCATGTATGGACATTGTTCACATTTTAAGCCAAGTTACCAATGTCAAGGTCATATCTGCATCACTCGTCCCGTTTATTGGGATAAATTAAAGAAAAGTAAAGAAAACTATAAAAAAATGTTAAGCACTTATGTATGGTGTCCTCTTCCGTAAATGATAAACATGAATTTTGACAAGGTTTAAAAACACTTCTTCACAATATGACCAGTGATGTGTTAACATACTTGGGTTTCAAGTTAAATAATGACAAAGGTCATGTCCATTTCAGGTAGACGGGGTGCATCTTGGCATGGCATACTAATATTTTTAATTGGACTTTTCAAATTTTATGTATAGAATTTTGTTAAATTATTTTAGAAGTGCCAATATAATTATTTTTTAAAGAAAAGGCAAAGAGTATGGCTCTGAATGCCACAACACACTAAATTTCACACAAAATAGAGTAGATTTCATGGTTAACGAGTTTCATGAATTTTCAAGCCTTCAAGCTAATTTCGCATAATTAAATGACATTTTGTCCATAAAACCAAAGTAGGTAAATTTTGAACTACAAGTGCGTGATAGATTGTTTGTAAATTTGTGAGAAATTCATATAGTACTAATTATTGTACCCACGGAGTCATAAAAACCGACTATTGTTTTGAAAGATACAACTTCTTTGTATAAATTTTCATGCTGACACATTTGACCATGTTTCAAAAAAGTGAAAGAAAATAAGGAAACATGCACCCCAGCCTTTTAGTAGTACTCCTATTAAAAATTCATACTTGTAAAACAGTAAAGATGACGCTGTTAAAGTTTCAATACAAGGGACCTGGGCACCTTCACCGACCCTCCACAATTAACCTTTCTTCCTCTTAGACTTTGCACCTATGACTCCGAAGATCGGAGCTCCCCTTGGGAAGAAGAAGAAGAAGAAGAAGAAGAAGACCTAGGTGGCGGTGACAAAGGCCGTGGAGAAAAGGAAGACATGTCGCCGACTTCTGAATCCTGCTCTAGCCACTCCAAGTCACAGTCTCGCACCAAGCAATCGCAGGAAGAAGCAGGTGTCGAGGTCCATCAAGGCTAGGCAGCATTTCCCCGTCGGCCGGATCAGGCGCTACCTCAAGGAGGGTCAGTACTCCCAGCGCGTAGGCTTCAGGGCTCCCGTCTACCTCGCGGCCGTTCTCGAGTACCTCACCGCCGAGGTGCTGGAGCTTGCTGGGCAAGCCACGAAGGACAGCAAGAAGATCCTGGAGCTAAGCAAGCTGCTGGCCGGTGTTACCATCGCGCACAACGGCGTGCTGCCCCACATCCACGAGTCACCTGAGAAGACCGCGATCCCCCTAGAAGTTGTTAAGTTGTACTACTACTACTCCGTATGTGTTTGGGTTTGCTCTGTTTGTAGTTTAGTTAATCATCAGTGTCAATGTAATATTCAGATCTGTGATGCTAAGGAAAAGCTTGTGAGGGTTCTAAAAAATGTTGTTTTCCTAATCTTATCCTATACTCCATTTATTTAATACTCCCTCCATTCAGAAATATAAGACATTTTAGCTTTGTGAAATGAATGTATCTAGACGCCTTTTAGTGTATTGGTTCACTCTGGACCTCTACGAACCCATACACTAAAAGACGTCTAGATACATTCGATTCACAAAGCCAAAACGTCTTATATTTCTAAACGGAGGGAGTATTACTCAGCATATTAGGTTTAGTCAAAGTCAAACATTACAAAGTTTGACCAACTATTTATAGTATTAAATAGTATACTTATTGAAAAAAAATCAATATACAGTAAACAATGTCGTAGGTGTGAGTTTCGAACTATCAGGAAAGAACATTCAATTCTCAATTTTCCGAGAGATGACAAGCGAGGTTGTTCTTTTTCGTAAAGAAAGTCCGAAGAATATGGATCTGAATGCCACAATCCAGGTTTTCAGACATATATATATAGTGGACCAACATGCTGTACTGATGATACCCATGTTTTATGTTCTTTCAAACTTCCTATCTAACTCTGCCAACTTGAATGACTTTATCCCAATTTATCGAAATTATATTAGGTCGAATTTGAACTACAAGTAAATTGTAGGTTGCTTTGAAAGTTTCATGAAAAAGCTTTTGGAGGTACCCTTTGGGGGAGGGGTGAATTAATATATCAGAAACCACTATGAGCTTTGATGATAGGTTCAACTTCTTTCTAAGATTTTGCATCTTGACAATTCAACAAAATTAAGTCAGAATTGAGCTATATGTAAGCGCGATAGATTGCTCTTGAACTAAATGTCTTTCCAGAGGTAGGTGGGTGCATCTTCTTGTAGTAAACAATGTCATCGGTGTGAGTTTCCAACTATCAGGAAAGACCATTCCCAATTTTCTGAGTGATGTCAAGATTATTCTCTCTCGTAAAGGAAGTTGGAAGAATATCGATCTAAATGCCAGAAGTCAAGTTTTCACACACATATATATAGTGGACCATCATATTGTACTTATGATTTCCTGTGTTTTATGAATTCTCAAACTTGCTACCTAACTTTGCCCACTTGAATGACCTTATGTCGATTTATCAAAATTAGGTCAAATTTGAACTACTACAAGTAAATTGTAGGTTACTGTGAAAGTTTTACGAAAAATCTTTTGAAGGTACCCATCGCGGGTCACAATTAATATATGAGAAACCATCCAACGAGATTTTTGACAACAAATTCAACTTCTTGCTAAGATTTTGCATCTTGCCAGTTTAACAAAACTAGGCCAAACTTTAGCTACAAGTAAGTGCAATAGATTCCTCTTGATTTAAAAGTCTTTTCGGAGGTAGATATAGGTGCATCTTCTTGTAGTAGACAATGCCGCCAGTGTGAGTTTCCAACTATCTTAGGAAAGAACATTCTTAATTTTTGAGTGATGACTAGATTGTTCTTTCCCGTAAAGAAAGTCCAAAGACTATGGATCTGAATGCCACAAGCCAAGTTTTCACACATATATAGTGGACCAACACGATGCACTTATGATTTCCCATGTTTTATATGTTCTCAAATTTCCTAGCTAACTTCACCCACTTGAATGATTTTATGTCGATTTATCGAAATTAGGTAAAATTTGGACTACTACAGGTAAATTGTAGGTTGCTTTGAAAGTTTTATGAAAAATCTCTTAGAGGCACCCATCGGGGGGAGGGTCAATTAATATATCAGAAACCACCAAGAGTTTTAACGACAGGTTCATCTTCTTGCTAAGATTTTGCATCCTAACTATTTAATGTAATTAGGTCAAACTTTGTTCACCATTTCATGAAATGATGTCAAACTTTGCTATCCGATTAACTTTGAACATTGATCGTTGGATCAAGACTGGAAAATCCAAACCCGTTGGATATTCCTTTCCATTCTTAGCATCTAGAAAGATTCTACTAATAGTCTTTAGAATGATGAACACTAGTATGCGCAAACCTCAAAACACACAGTACTTCATTATTACTCGGTTTCATGGTCCTTGTGCCAAATGCATGGACTTGGATGGAATTTTCATTTTTATGAGGTCCTTGATGTAACTTGTACTTCCACCGGCCACTCGAGCACCTCGCTCTTACGAGACCTGCCATTAGATCGGCCATTCACAGTACTTCTTATCTTATCTTTATCTTGTCTCTTATCTCTTACAATTCCATATATACCACCACTACATAGTGTAGGGATTAACTTATTTTGAACATTGACCGTTGATGCGCTCGACTTTCGAATAGAGCTCGTTGGGAACCCCAAGAGGAAGGTATGATGAGCACAGTAGTAAGTTTTCCCTCAGTTATGAAACCAAGGTATAATCGAACCAGTAGGAGCAAGGAAACACCCCAAAGGTGTTACTAGCTGAGCTTTGGCAGGGCGCACTACCGGTGCTAGTAGCAACATGGAGACCTGCACAACACAACCACATAACTTTGTCCCCAACTTGCGATGAGGTTGTCAATCTCACCTTGTTTTGCAGAAAACAAAGGATTAAACGTATCGAATGGAAAGAAGTAAAAATTTTCAGAAAGTAAACACAAAGCAGTAAACAATTGTAGATTGTATGTAAAGAAAAAGGACCGGGATCCATAGTTCACTAGAGGTGGCTCTCCTTAGATAGAAAACATGTTGGGTGAACAAATTACAGCGGGGCAATTGACAAACACTGAGAAAGCAATACATGCATATACTAATCATCTTGACTCCTCTGAGACTTGATAGGGCATTACAACATTATACATAGACCGCCATCCAACTGCATCTATGACTAATAATCCACCTTCAGGTTATCATCCGAACCCCCTCCAGTATTAAGTTGCAAGCAACAGATTATTGCTTTACGAACTACGTGTAAAGTAAACAATACGATTGTTCTATGAACAAAGGATTGTTGTTTTCTCCCTAGTTGCAACAGCACATCTAGTACCTTAGAGATTTCTATCACTTCCCCAGATTACCAGAGGCATGAACCCACTATCGAGCATAAATACTAACTCTTCGAGTTGCTAGCATCTACTTGGCCAAGATAGCTACTAACAACGGAAAGCATGCAAGATCTCAAATAACAAAGACATGATAGAATCAATAATCAATCTGAAATAGCATCTCAATATCCATCGGATCCCCGCAAACACAACATGCATAATTACAAATAGATGATCTTGATCATGAACGGAGCTCACAAGATATAAACATGAAAGCACAAAGGAGGAGAACCAGCCATCTAGCTACTACATGGATCCGTAGTCCAAGGATGAACTACTCATGCATCACACCGGAGGCTTGCATGGTGATGAAGAAGGCCTCCAGGGTGAATTCCCTTCTCCAGCAGGGTGCCGGGAAGAGCTTCAGATCCTTCCCGATCTAGGGATGGAGATGACGGCGGCTACAGACTCTTTCGTGGATTTTTGATCGGGTACTTAGGGTTTTTGTCCTGAGGGAAATATATAGGCGGAAGGAGAGGCTGAGGGGGTGCCGGGAGCGGCCACACCACCCCCTGGCATAGGCCAGGCCTGGCCGCGCGGCTAGGTGGTGTGGTGGCTCCCTGGCCCTTCTCCGTCTCGTATTCTGGCACCTGATCACTTCCGGAAAAATAGGCACTTTGGCTTTTGTCCCGTCCAATTCCGAGAATATTCATTTTCTGACTTTCCTGGAACCAAAAATAGCAGAAAACTGGTAGCCGGAACTGTGGCTCTTGTTAATAGGTTAGTCCAAGAAATCATATGAAAAGTACTCCAAAGTTGGAACAAAACACAAGAAAGTGGATAAAACCAAGCATGGAACATCAAAAATTATAGATACATTTGCAATGTATCAATCGTTGGATCTCAAGACTAGCAAATCTAAACATTGCTAAGCGTTGGATCATCTTTTCCATTCTTAGCATCTATAAAGATTCTATTGATAGTCTTTAGCATGATGAACACTAGTATGTGCAAACCTCAAAACACACAGTACTTCATTACTCGGTTTTAGGGTCCTTGTGATACATGCATGGACTTGGATGCAATTTTCATTTTTTTATGAGGTCCTTGATGTAAATTGTAATTCTACCCACCGTGTTAACTCTCAAGAACCTTGCACTTACGATACCTACCATTAAATCAGCCATTCGCAATACTTCTTATCTTATCTTTTATCTTGTCTCTTATCTCTTACAATACCATACCTCTACACAGTGTAGGGATTAACTTTGAACATATTAACCATTGGATCAAGACTGGCAAATCCAAACATTGCTAACCGTTGGATCTTTTTTCCATTCTTAGCATCGAGAAAGATTTGATCTATTGATAGTCTTTAGCATGATGAACGATAGTATGCGTAAACCTAAAAACACACAGTACTTCATTGCTCAGTGTTAAGGTCCTTGTGCTAAAATGCATGACCTTGGATTGAATTTTCATTTTTTATGAGGTTCTTGGTGTAACTTGTACTTCCACTGACCATGTTAACTCTCAATCACCTCGCTCCTACGAGACATACTATTAGATCGGCAATTCATAGCACTTCTTATCTTACCTTTATCTTGTCTCTTATCTCTTACAATACCATGCATACCACCACTAAATAGTGTAGGGATTAACTTATTTGAACATTGACCGTTGGATCAAGACTGGCAAATCCAAACATTGCTAACCATTATATATTCTTTTCCATTCTTAGCATATAGAAAGATTCTACTGATAGTCTTTAGCATGATGAACACTAGTATGCGCAAACCTCAAAACACATAGTGCTTCATTACTCGGTTTAAGTGTCCTTGTGCTAAATGCTTTTTGGATGCAATTTTCTTTTTTTGTGAGGTACTTAATGTAACTTGTACTTCCACCGACTGTGTTAACTCTCAACCACCTCGCTCTTACGAGACCTACCATTAGATCGGCCATTCGCAGTACTTCTATCTTATCTTTATCTTGTCTCTTATCTCTCTTACAATACCATACCACTACATATAGTGTAGAGATTAACTTTGAACATTAACAGTTGGATCAAGACTGGCAAATCCAAACATTGCTAACAGTTGGATCTTATTTTCCATTCTTAGCATCTATAAAGATTCTACTAATAGTCTTTAGCACGATGAACACTAGTAAGCGCAAACCTCAATACATAGTACTTTATTACTCAATTTCAGGGTCCTTGTGCTAAATGCATGGTCTTGGATGAAATTTTCATTCTTTATGAGGTCCTTGATGTAACTTGTGCTTCCACCGACCGTGTTAACTCTCAAGCACCTCGCTCCTATGAGACCTACCAAATTTAAAACAAAATGCAACCGCCCCAATTATCACACAAACTGGACCACGATTTCTTATACGTAATTCCCAATTTTTTAGTACTAGGATTCCTAGGTAACTTCAGACACTTCGGTGACTTCTTGTCAATTTAACGAAATTAAGTCAAACTTTAGCTTCTTGACATATTATCTAGGTGGACCAATGTGTTTTACTTACGATTCCCATGTTTTATAAGTTTTCAAGGTTCCTAGCTGACCCCATCCACTTGTTGAATGACTTTATGTCGATGTATCGAAATAAAAGGTCAAATTTGAACTACAAGCAATAAATTGTAGGTTGGTTTGAAAGTTGTATGTAAAAAGCTTTTGGGGGTACCCATCGAGCGGTCAATTAATATATCAATTGAGACTATTCGACTTCTAGCTACTAAAGTACTCCAAAGTTGGAACAAAACACAAGAAAGTGGATAAAACCAAGC
The DNA here is from genome assembly GCA_910589775.1 of Avena eriantha. NCBI lineage: Eukaryota > Viridiplantae > Streptophyta > Magnoliopsida > Poales > Poaceae > Avena > Avena eriantha. Next base: position 387,899,447 of record OU342740.1, on the reverse strand, counting down.
ATGGAACATCAAAAATTATAGATACATTTGCAATGTATCAATCGTTGGATCTCAAGACTAGCAAATCTAAACATTGCTAAGCGTTGGATCATCTTTTCCATTCTTAGCATCTATAAAGATTCTATTGATAGTCTTTAGCATGATGAACACTAGTATGTGCAAACCTCAAAACACACAGTACTTCATTACTCGGTTTTAGGGTCCTTGTGATACATGCATGGACTTGGATGCAATTTTCATTTTTTTATGAGGTCCTTGATGTAAATTGTAATTCTACCCACCGTGTTAACTCTCAAGAACCTTGCACTTACGATACCTACCATTAAATCAGCCATTCGCAATACTTCTTATCTTATCTTTTATCTTGTCTCTTATCTCTTACAATACCATACCTCTACACAGTGTAGGGATTAACTTTGAACATATTAACCATTGGATCAAGACTGGCAAATCCAAACATTGCTAACCGTTGGATCTTTTTTCCATTCTTAGCATCGAGAAAGATTTGATCTATTGATAGTCTTTAGCATGATGAACGATAGTATGCGTAAACCTAAAAACACACAGTACTTCATTGCTCAGTGTTAAGGTCCTTGTGCTAAAATGCATGACCTTGGATTGAATTTTCATTTTTTATGAGGTTCTTGGTGTAACTTGTACTTCCACTGACCATGTTAACTCTCAATCACCTCGCTCCTACGAGACATACTATTAGATCGGCAATTCATAGCACTTCTTATCTTACCTTTATCTTGTCTCTTATCTCTTACAATACCATGCATACCACCACTAAATAGTGTAGGGATTAACTTATTTGAACATTGACCGTTGGATCAAGACTGGCAAATCCAAACATTGCTAACCATTATATATTCTTTTCCATTCTTAGCATATAGAAAGATTCTACTGATAGTCTTTAGCATGATGAACACTAGTATGCGCAAACCTCAAAACACATAGTGCTTCATTACTCGGTTTAAGTGTCCTTGTGCTAAATGCTTTTTGGATGCAATTTTCTTTTTTTGTGAGGTACTTAATGTAACTTGTACTTCCACCGACTGTGTTAACTCTCAACCACCTCGCTCTTACGAGACCTACCATTAGATCGGCCATTCGCAGTACTTCTATCTTATCTTTATCTTGTCTCTTATCTCTCTTACAATACCATACCACTACATATAGTGTAGAGATTAACTTTGAACATTAACAGTTGGATCAAGACTGGCAAATCCAAACATTGCTAACAGTTGGATCTTATTTTCCATTCTTAGCATCTATAAAGATTCTACTAATAGTCTTTAGCACGATGAACACTAGTAAGCGCAAACCTCAATACATAGTACTTTATTACTCAATTTCAGGGTCCTTGTGCTAAATGCATGGTCTTGGATGAAATTTTCATTCTTTATGAGGTCCTTGATGTAACTTGTGCTTCCACCGACCGTGTTAACTCTCAAGCACCTCGCTCCTATGAGACCTACCAAATTTAAAACAAAATGCAACCGCCCCAATTATCACACAAACTGGACCACGATTTCTTATACGTAATTCCCAATTTTTTAGTACTAGGATTCCTAGGTAACTTCAGACACTTCGGTGACTTCTTGTCAATTTAACGAAATTAAGTCAAACTTTAGCTTCTTGACATATTATCTAGGTGGACCAATGTGTTTTACTTACGATTCCCATGTTTTATAAGTTTTCAAGGTTCCTAGCTGACCCCATCCACTTGTTGAATGACTTTATGTCGATGTATCGAAATAAAAGGTCAAATTTGAACTACAAGCAATAAATTGTAGGTTGGTTTGAAAGTTGTATGTAAAAAGCTTTTGGGGGTACCCATCGAGCGGTCAATTAATATATCAATTGAGACTATTCGACTTCTAGCTACTAAGATTTTGCCTCTTGAAAACTTTGAACCCCTTTTGAAAATGATCACATGAAATAAGGAGAGAGGGGAAATGATTTTTCTATTCTTTATGGTCAACACACAAGCTTGAGGTGCACCTTAGGCTTAAAGATACTTTATAGTTTCCACTGTGTATAAGGTGAACCTTAGCGGATGTCACATAGTAGGCCTTATTAAGGTGTGCTTTTTTATCTATATCTACTACTATAATGGAGTAGTTTGAATTGGATCCATATATAGCACCAATCCTGACCGTTGGGCTATTAGGTCCAATGGTTCAGAGCAGTTGGATTCGTGTTGAATAGTACCTAGAGCAAACTCCACCATGTTCTAGAACCATCATGTCACAAACCCCAAAATTCAAAGAATAGTAGGTTGTATTCTCAATATGTGTAGATAATTATTATTAATAGACTTAATTTATGCATTTTGGGGGTGGTGACATCATGGTTGATACGTTGCAAACGTATCTATAATTTTTGATATTCCATGCTTGGTTTTATCTACTTTCTTATGTTTTGTCCACACTTTGGAGTACTTTTTATACACTTTCTTAGACTAACCTATTAACAAGATGCCACAGTGCCAGCTGCCTATTTTCTGCTGTTTTTGGTTCCAAGAAAGTCATAAAATTAATATTCTCGGAATTGGACGGGACAAAATCCAAAGTCAGTATTTCACCGAGGGGGACACGGAGCCAGAATACGAGACGGAGAGGGGCCAGAGGGCCTCCACACCACCTGGCCGCGTGGCCAGGCCTGGCCCGCGCCAGGGGGTGGTGTGGCTGCCTAGGGCACCCCCTCAGCCTCCCCTTTCGCCTATAAGATACCTCCGATACAGAAACCCTAAGTACCCGATCAAAATTCCACAAAAGAGTCTATAGCCGTTGTCATCTCCATCCCTAGATCCGGAGGGATCTGAAGCTCTTCTCGGCACCCTGCCGGAGGAGAGAATTCACCCTGGAGGCCTTCTTCATCACCATGCAAGCCTCTGGTGTGATGCGTGAGTAGTTCATCCTTGGACTACGGGTACATGTAGTAGCTACATGGTTGGTTATTCTCCTTTGTGCTACCATGTTTAGATCTTATGAGCTCCGTTCATGATCAAGATCATCTATTTGTAATCATACATGTTGTGTTTGCGGAGATCCGATGGATATTGAGATGCTATTTCAGATTGATTATTGATTCTATCATGTCTTTGTTATTTATGATCTTTCGTACTCTCCGTTGTTAGTAGATATCTTGGCCGAGTAGATGCTAGCAACACCAAGAGGGAGTATTTATGCTCGATAGTGGGTTCATGCCTCTAGTAATCTAGGGAAGTGACATAAATCTCTAAGGTACTAGATGTGCTGTTGCTACTAGGGATAAAACAACAATCCTTTGTTCATAGAACAATCATATTGTTTACTTTGCACGCAGTTCGTAAAGCAATAATCTATTGCTTGCAACTTAATACTATAGGGGGTTCGGATGATAACCTGAAGGTGGATTATTAGTCATAGATGCAGTTGGATGGCGGTCTATGTATTATGTTGTAATGCCCAATCAAGTCTCAAAGGAGTCAAGATGATTAGTATATGCATGTATTGCTTTCTCGGTGTTTGTCAATTGCCTCGCTGTAATTTGTTCACCCAGCATGTTTTCTGTCTAAGGAGAGCCACCTGTAGTGAACTATGGATCCCGGTCCTTTTACTTTACATACAATCTACAATCTGTTTCTACTTTGTGTTTACTTTCTGCAAACTTTTACTTCTTTCCATTCGATACGTTTAATCCTTTGTTTTTCGCAAAACACGGTGAGATTGACAACCTCATCGCAAGTTGGGGACAAAGTTCTGTGGTTGTGTTGTGCAGGTCTCCACGTTGCTACTAGCACCGGTAGTGCGCCCTGCCAAAGCTCAGCTAGTAACACCTTTGGGGTGTTTCCTTGCTCCTACTAGTTCGATTAAACCTTGGTATCATAACTAAGGGAAGACTTGCTGCTATATTCATCGTGCCTTCCTCTTGGGGTTCCCAACGAGCTCTACGTCGAAAGACGAGCGCATCACGGCTCCACTAAAATATGCATGTATGCGTTCTCGATGTTTGTCAATTGTCCCGCTGTAATTTGTTCACCCAACATGTCATCTATCTTAAGGAGAACCACCACTAGTGAACTATGGACCCCGGTCCTTTCTTTTACCATCAATCTACAACTGTTTACTTCTTTTTGTTTACTTTCTGCAAGCTTTTACTTTCTTCCACACAATACATTTAATCTTTTGTTTTCAGAAAAACCGGTGAGATTGACAACCTCACTGTAAGTTGGGGGCAAAGTTCAGTGGTTGTGTTGTGCAGTATTCCAAGTTGGCAACAACACCTTGGAGGTGTTTCCTTGCTCCTACTGGTTCTATAACCTTGGTTTCATAACTGAGGGAAACTTGCTGCTGTGCTCATCATACCTTCCTCTTGGGGTTCCCCAACGAGCTCGAGATATCTTGGGCCATCAAGATCTTTTCTGGCGCTGTTGCCAGGGAGTCAAGGACATCTTCACAAGGGGAGTCCCTCATAACCAATCTCTTTACTTTGTTTTATTTATTTTGCTTAGTTTATTTCTGCGTTGTTTGCTTGTTCTTTTTTATCAAAAATATAAAAAAAACTAGTTCCTACTATAGTTGTTATTTTTCTTGGTTTGTTATTGTATTGCTTTATCATGCTTTCTATCAATGGTTAGTTTCTTTGAAACTGAATCTAATTGGCAAGGTGGGTTCACGGAAGAACAAAATATTGTTATAAGGAATATCACTTGTCACAAAAAGGGAAACACTTATGGGAACAAATTGATAAATTGTATACCATTGCTAGAAACGTGTGCTCTATTTATAATGTTACTTATTGCTTTGATAAATCTTGTTGCTATAAGAGGTATAAACACCTCCCTTTTCAATGTGAGTATAATGATGATGTTACAATATCTTCTTATGTTAAGGGAAGTTATGACTTTTATGATGTGGAACAAATTGAAGAATTTATTGCTTGGAAGGGTGCATTCGAACTAGCTTATTTGCTTGAAAATATTGATGATGCACCTTATAAATATGAGGTTTATGATATACTTAAATTTTTCTTTGATAATTAAAAGGAAGAAAATGGCTATATTCTTGAATATCTTAATAGATGCTCTCCACCAGCAGAAGAAACTAATGCCTTACAGGAGCCTATGGAAGAAGAAATTGTTGAAACTGGAATCTCATTGGACTAAAAAGAGGGGGAGAGTGATGATCAAGAGGAGGAAGAATGGATCTACCCATTCCTACCTTCTAATGAGAGTAACTCTTTACCCCTTACATTATTTGATTGTCCCCCATGCTTACCAAAGGAGGATGAATGTTATGTTCCTGTGGATTCTTTTGAAAATATTTATAATAAAGCTCTAGATGATGGTCCTATAGTGGTTGATAATATTAATGGTACTACTATTGAAAATGAGATTGATCAGTCATCTTGTTATAAAATTGTTAAAAGTGGGTTTGAAGGTTTTAATCCCACTATTTTTGAGCTTGATAAAAATTATGTGTTTGTAGATCATGAAAAGCATGCTTTATGTGATAGTTATATAGTTGAGTTTATTCATGAGGCTACTAAAAATTATTATGAGAGAGGAAAAAATGGTTGTAGAAGTTTTCATGGTACTGAAACACCTCTCTATGTGCTGAAAGTTTTGAAGTTGCTCTTGTTTTATCTACCCATTCTTATTACTATGTGATTCTTTCATTTATTTTCTTACAAGATTCCTATGCATAGGAAGTGGGTTATACTTAAATGTGTTTTGAATTTTCTTCTTGATGCTCTCTTGTACTTCAATTCATATTTCTTATGTGAGCATTTTCTCAAACTATCAAGCCTAACTTAAAGGTGTTAAAGAAAAGTACTTATTGGGAGACAACCCAAAAGTTTTAGATGAGTCTTGGAAGTTATTGCTTTAGCAATAACCTCTCCTTATCCTTTTTATTTGCTTTTTGTGTTAAGAGTAACCTCTAATGAGAGAGAAGTAATGCTTGGGAAAGTTACTCTCCTGAAACAGACTTTTGTGCTTCACCGTAAACATTCGTGTAAAATCTCTGTACGTATTTTTGAGGCGTGAATTTTTTTGCTTCTGCGCCATGTTGTTATATAACTTTCGTTAGTTCAACACATTTCGATTTGAGAAACAGAAGGTCTTCTAAAAAATTGGGTTTTTCCCTGCTAGTCTGTTTTGACAGATTTTTGCCATCATTTGCATTTGCTTCCTGTTGATTCCTTTTTGAGTTCCCTTTGGGGAATTGAGCTTTTCAAGCGAAGTGCTTCAGTAGCTTGTGTTTAATGGAAGTTTTATTGGTGTTGAAACTGAACCCAAAGACTTATTATTTTGAGTGCACTAATGTTGCTAATAAAGATTGTGTGAACTTTTGTATGAAGGAAAAAATTCAGGTGTATGGAGAGAATGAAATGAGATGAAGAATGGACTAAATCTCAAGCTTGGGGATGCCATGCGTATCACCCCAAGAAATATCCAAGAAGTACAAGCGTAAAAGCTTGGGGATGCCCAAGGCATCCCCTTCTTCATCAATAAAAATCTCAGGTTTCTTCCAAACACTTCATTTTTATTGTTTCATGCATACTTGTGTTGTTCTTGGAGCGTCTTTGGTTTTGTTTTGGTTTTTTTTTTCTTGGTTTCCATAGTTTGCTTGAATAAATTGGTTGGACCCCCTCTTTCATACATTAGTTTTCAAATAGTTTGGTTTGGATTGGAAAAGAGTAGAAAAGTTCATGCTTAAGTGGTAAAGAGAGCTTGTTTTTGACTGTGGCCCATGCTTTGTCATGTCATGCTTGGTGTTGTTTTGGCTTTATGCTTAGTGATCTTTGTTGTAGCATGGCATGTTATAAACAATTTTGATTGCTTAATGTGCCTTGGAAGAATCATGCGTTGTTTTAGCATATTAAAGCATAGTATTGTGGTATTCTCCTTTGATGCTTTATTTGGGTTGACTTGGCGCATGCTCACACCTTGTTATGACTATCCCAAGTCACCATAGCCTTTATGATCCTTTAGTTTTCGACTTGTAATATCACTTTATGATTTAATTAATGATGTTTTGTCGCTTTGCATGATTATGGCCATTATTGATCTCTTAGTCGGTCGCTCCCAGTTTTTTGCTAGCCTCCATAACCAAGTATGAGTTCCACTCATGCATCCAACTCCAAATAAAACCAAGTTATTCCAAAGAGTCCACCATACCTACCTATTAGCAATTGCTATTCCAAGTATATTCATGTTTCTATCTACCTTCCGAATTAAACTTGTTATGAGAAAACTAGTGATTAAATCTCTCACAAACTTGATGGAACACTTTACTTTTCTTGCCCTTAATAAACTTGAACCATTGTGTCGTCTATGTTGTATATGCTTGCACTTATATGTTGGGGATTAGCAGAACCATGTTGTCCTGGGGAACGCTTTTAACATTGTACTTGTACTTTGTACCTAGTTGATATCATGCTCTTTTGTCTATGGATGTCGTTGATGTGAAATGAAAGGGGAGTTTGTAAGTCCATGGAGTTATGTATGTGTGTTAGAGGGCCACCGGTCTAATCCATGCCTAATCATGGTGGAAACCTGCAGCGTAACCATAATGAGCTGCTATGAAGTATTCTTCTTATAAAAAAAGAGTCAGATATTGAGAAAAAGAGAAAAAGAAAAAAAGGAGATATGAGAAAAGAGGAGAGAAAAAAGCACCATTTTCCCATGGTAAATAAGAAGATTGTTGAGATGCTCCTTGTCTGCTTGCCTTGTCATTTTGATATGGGGATTCTTCCGTATCATCGGGCAAGGGGTACCCCATTGGCGTTTCTCTATGATACACGTGTACTTATTATGACAAGAACTTACCGGTAACTAAACTTGAGTAGCATGAGGAGCGGCCCTCGTATTCAAGGGACATGAGATTTCTAACTTATACTTTGTCAAGCATATACTCCATAGTTTGTTCACTTTAATCTTAATTACTTCAAGATGCTTATGATAGGGGCAATGAGAGCTGAAAGCTAATAAGTATCATAATTTTTGGAAGCTCTTTATAAAACTTGAATCCCTGCTTCCTTCTATGAAGGACTTTCTTTTACTTTTATGTTGAGTCTCGACCTTTTATCTATATGCACCTATTTTGAGAGCATAGTGGCCATTCTTAGTTCTCTGTGCATTGTCCCAAGACTTGTTGATTGATGCAAGCGGGGGTACCTGACACGTGCAGTTACGACACCTATATTATTACAAGCCCTATTGAGTCTCCACCTTCTTATGTTGAGTCTTCACCTTCTATCTTTATGCACCTATATTATTACAAGCCACCTCTATTTTGGTTGCCTGATACGTGCAGTTACTGCACAACTGGTTGCCCTGCCACGTGTAGCCCCCGCGAGTGCACCTCAGATAGATGATATAAAAAACCGCCTCTAAGAGTGGTAACCTGGAAGCGGTTAGGGTTTTGTGTCGCCTCCTAAATCTACACTCGGAGTAAACTGAATCTGCACACTCAACGGTCAGTTTCAGAGGCAGAGTGTGGAGGAACTCCCGCCTGCATGTTCTCCTTCCTCTCTACTCTTCTTTAAATTTGATTTCTTTCTCTGGATTTAGTCTAACCATACGTAGGCACTTGTTCATTCATAGAGCTCGAGTTGCGCAAATTGTTCAGACACTTCTCTAGATATGTACAAATGAGATTTTCTTGCTCTGTTTTTTCCCACTCCGTCTACTATATAGATAGCGTTTTCAGTTTATTCTGAATCTTTTATTCGACCATTTCTTTTTTCAGTGCGCAGAACCAAGCTGCGGTGATGGAAATCTGTCGTGTATGCAGAAACCAAAGCATAACTGTGGCCATTCAAATAGGACTTCAGGGTCCTTCACCGTCGTCCTGAACCAGCCTAACTTTCAGGAAGAAGTGGTCAGTAATTTTAGCCTCAATCTATCTACAAAGTCCTTCACTATCAGTTAATTAGCATGCCTACGTGTGAACTAAAATTATTGTTCTGATGCTTCATAGCTAGGAATTTGAGTTTTTGTTGTTTGAGGAATTAGAAACAACAATGGGCATATCTTGGAAAGTTTCCTTCAGATTTTAGGAGTGATAAGTCATAAATGCATCTTTGTTTCCTTCAGAATTTGTTAGGGAAACATCAATCAATTGTTTTCTGTTTTTGCCATATATGTATCTCTGTTTGGATCTGATAAGCCACACATGAGTACATGCATTTATGTTTTTATGTAGATTGTAGTGATCCAACATCATCAAATTTATTTGGTTAGTATTAAATTTTCCTACTAGAAAATAATTGTACCATGTGTATGTTACAAAGACAATTTAAATAGTTTAGGAGTAGTGAAAATATTTTTGTTTGAGCAATTAGAAACATCAGTAAATGGTACGGTCTTCTGCCATATATATATATGTTTGGATATGAGAATCCACACATGAGTACATGCATTTTAGTAGTAAATTCTTCCTACTTTTATATGTATGACCAACATCACATATTTATTTGGTTTTTTCTCAAACTGTTCCTTGTCACTTCAAGGAAAAACTCAACCAGTATGCCGCTAAATGGTTACTAGCTTTGGCTGGGGGGCGTAGGTTTGAGATTTTCCTACAGAAAAGGAAGATGCTACATCCATAAGAGGATCATTCTGGTTATCTTTCTTGAGGACACACAGTGTTGCTATCCATGATGTGGTGACCTTTTAGCTTAATCACAGAAGATGATGAAGAAGAAGATGAAGGAGATGAAGAGGAAGGAGGCAAAGAGGAAGGGGATGATTAGTTTGTGTTTAGTACGGAAGTACATGCCCCTAATGGTGACAATCAAGGGATACCAGACTATTTATGGTATGTGTCTTTTCTCCATCAAATGTATGTATATTAATATTTCCATTTGTGAATCCCTACATTATTTATCCTTTTAATGGTAACTGGATTTTACAGGATTTAGGGTACCATTTATGGACCCTATATTAGAGGTGTTTCTACAGGAGTGTTTTCACACATATGACTCTAATTAATGTTGAAGACATGTATGCCATTACATTTGAGATGTTGAAGGATGTAAGCAAAATATGTCGGCTGCATGATGAGGATACTTTTTTTCATCTCTCTGACATGCAGTACTATGCTACAAGTATCAGTGCACTTAATTTAGACAACAACACCTTTATGAGTTATTCTACCTATAAGGACATAGTTTCAATTTTACTTGTGTGTTTATAATTACTAATGTGTTTTAATTATTTCATCCATTCAGGTCATGCCATCAAGCTTTGCACTTGGTTACAACATCCCAAAGAGTGGCACAACTTTATTTGAAGTTACTAGCCAGTACACTATCTTGCGTGGAAGATTGAACCAGATAGTGTTCTTCAATGGTTGGAACCTCTTCTGCAACATGAGACAACTTGAAGGTGGTTCACTAGTTTCTATGAGGGTGGAAACTAGGGAACACTGCATTGGCATGTTCGTGACGAAAATTCACTAAACCCTCCAAGGAAGACCTGCATCGTTATTTTGTTTAGCTAGATCTAACGTAGGAACTATGTTTGAATAACTATGTTTATAATATATTCACCTCCCTTGTCTTTTGGTCCTGAATATAATTCACAAGTTTTAGAATTATCAAAATCTGGAGTGTCCGAATATATCCAGAGTTCCTACTACACGAATTCATGAAAAAAATGGTGAAAAAAAGTTTAACTTGATGATAAATTCATATTTGAGTAACCAAAGGATCTCACATCATGATTAAAAATTGGAATTAGTCAATTTATAAACACTTGCACCTTATTGCTATGCAGCAAGCGCATGAACAATAGGAGTTGTCATACCTTTCAGGATAAGATCCAAGGTTTGTACTACACCATATATTTTTTCTTCAATGCATGAACCGAACTTAGTCTTAGGACTTAATTTAACACTAGTACGCATGTATAACCACCTTCATTTGCCTTTTTATTCTCAATAATTCTCAAATGTTAGGATCACCAAAATCCGGAGGGTCCAAATATATGCGGAGTACCCGAATATATTGCTAAGGTAGAGACAGTTATTTTTATGGGCCACCTCCTACAGAATCCCCCCTTCCATTTTATACCGAGAAATCCCCCAAGGTTGTCTTCCTCTCTTCCAGCTCCAGCTTCCCTTCTAGATCGTCCGCTACACATCGATGCCGACTGGATCGACGACGCCCGCAACGACGATGCCGACCCTCCCTCCCTCACGACAAGAAATATGGCAACGTGCCATCTTTGCAAGACTCACTGTAAGGAAATAATCTTGTCAATTGGCTCACCGTTCAGTGTTCATTTTGTACCTAGTTATTTCGAGAAATCAGTGGTATATTCTCTGACACTCGTACAATTTAGATTCATCCCATACATGTTAGCATATTAAAATCATTAATTTAATATGTGCTTTTGGTGCACAGACTGTCTCATCCAATGCAAGGGCACATTTCAATGAATTCACAGGAGATATGGTGCAATTCCGAGCTTGTGGGCGTACATACACGGTTGAAGTGCAAAAAAAGGCCATCTAGGACTCGATTGGGAGGAGGAGGGTGGCATCGGTTCATTGCTGATAACCATCTCACCGAAGATGGTCAGTTGGTGTGCTTTTCCTTGCAAAGACAAATCGAGGATAACTGTCATCTATCTAAACAATATCGATGAAGACAAAGAAGATGAGGAAGAAGATGAAGAATCTAAGGAACCACCTATAGAGAAGTTATCTCCAATTATCTCTCAGAGATGCAAACTTACCACAGTGAGAATGATCACCTCCAATGAATCATCCCTCCAAGTAATTATATCATTGGAGTGACATTTGCCACCCGCTTGACGAAGACAAATATCAAGAGACGCCTTATGGTAAGTATATTATGTCAACGAAGCTATACATATCGATCTACTATATATATTACTTGTGATAATGGTTGCGTGTAACATTGAGTCATCTTACCTTTACATCGCAGAAATTATCTAAACACATGGTTTGTCATCTTCATATCCCTAAATATGGATTGGTTGGACTACACATTGGAGCACGATGTGGCATCAGCACCATCGAGTACAAGATGGATTTTGACGACCGCATCTCCTTCACGACTGATGGGTGGACTAACTTCCTCCAAACCGAGCATCTCCAGATTGGGCAAACCATACTCATCACTGCGAGGTTGACCACCACGTGCAGGGACATGCATATGATGTTCGTCATCGACATCATCAATGATTTGGCCATGTGACCTTAATAATATTGTTTGCTAGATTATTGTTTGAACCAACTTTGGCTAGTTTCATCTTTATGTTTTGGATAGAATTCATCTTAATTAGCCATTTAATGTTGTATGATAAGTGCTCTAGGCCACCGATCTCATTTTCTAAATCTTTCGATCTGTATATAATGGGCCTCTTCTCTCCCTTAATTAATTCCTTTGTGTAAATATAACATATAAATCGAACGAATAAAGTTTCCCTTTAAAAATTCGAGACGGTTGTAATTAGTAGCCTGGTGAGGGAAGTATTGGGCGGCAAAAATATGAAATTAGGATGTTGTTAGAGATGTTTTCCGTTCACAGCCGTCTAAGATTAGTACATAGCGGCAAAGATCTGAAAATATTTGGAAAAATATTTCAGATTCGTGCCATGTTTTTCGTTCCCCGCCCGCTGAGGTTAGTACTGCTTGACCCCTACTCTCCACCGCCGTCGCTGTCGGTGCCCCCACCACCACCGCCTCTCCTTCCCGCCTTCGCCCGTCCCCTGCGGTGCAGACGCTCTCCCTCGCCTCCGAGGACCCCTTTGTCATCTAGGTAGGTATGCGTGAAAACCCCCACAACCCTAATGTAGAGCTTTGATTTAGGATTATTGGCATGGAATTTTCCTTTCTTTGTCGAATTTAGGGTTCAGGGTTTCCGAGCTACAGAGACACGACGGCGGCGGCGGGAGAGCCTCCCCCAGCCTACCTCTATCTATCCCACCTCTTTTCCCCTTATGTACATCTCAAAATCTAGAACTCTTTATCGATTCCTCATTGTTCGTTTCCCTTCTAATAATATGGATTTAATTGTTGCTTCATTAGTCTGCTTGCATCTTGTTTATTCGATGAATTTCAAATTCTTTGGTTATGTATGCTTTTTATTAATGTTCGATAACAAGAACTGTGTTTCTGATTTCAGTCTAATTTATTATTATATTTGATTGTATTAAAATGCTTAATGTTCGTATCTATTTAATAGATGGGAACTTGAAGTGATCTTGCAATAGTGCTCTATAGCGATGAAAGTGTTCCCATTAGTTCTGGCAGTTTTGAATTCCAGTAATCAAAAGAGCCCACTAAGCGGCTTGAGCTTAGATGTATCAGAAAACATCAAAATTCTAGTCATTTGTTTTAAATCTGTATGTGCTTAGACTGTAGACACATGAATATTATTTCACCGCATTGAAATTTGTATGTGTTATTGCATTAGGGCCTCAACACAAGGGAAACACTGATTTTGATAAGTAGAGTCTTTTTGCAAACGACATGTATCTGAAAAAAGTCCATGTAGACTTCTTTTTAGACTAGTGTGAACCCGAATTTCCACCAAAAATCAAGTACTACGTCTATAGGTTGCCCTGTTCACTTGTCATGAAAAATAAGTGCATATATATTCTTGAACACGTGATCAATAAGCTATCCTGTGATATTTAAATACTTCCAGTAATCAAAGCATGCTAATTCTTCAACTCTTTGTACTTGCGCAGATATTTGGAGCTGGGTTCACAAGAAAATATCTAAAGAATCGCCTTGATGAACCAATTGATGTCTATGTTTGGAAAATGAAGAACAAGTAGCCAAAGATGGTTACAATGAAGATGGGAGATGGTGGGTCAAATGCAATCTTGCCAACTAGGTGGGAGAAGGTTGTGAGAATCTTCAACTTAAAGCAGGAGAACATTGTCCTTTTTGCTTTGATAAAATAGATAATGGAGAGGTATATATTCTGGTTCAGAAACTTCCACCGAGTGGCCCATAACTACTCGAGTACTGATTATGCTTCTTCGATGTATGAACTCCATGTTGTATGTACTGCCGTAAAGTAATGGCTAAATATGTATGGATTTCTCCAATTATTGGGCTAATGTTAATTATTAATATAATGGTCTTCTTTTGACTAGATGCTATAATTAAGTTTAAGTTAATCAGTCTATCTGGCTGTTGAATCATGATTATGTGTCATGCCAGCTATGATCGAGTTCGAATTAGCATGCTACTATTTAAAATGGTTTACACACACTAAAGACGGTCACTTTAAAAGGCCGCTTCCAGGCACATAAGTTCTGGAGACAGTCTTTGTTAAAATCCGACTCCGGTCGCCTGACTATTGAAGAAGATCCCTAGTATAGGCCATCTGAGATTGAGGAGTTCTTCCAAGCGCTCCGAAATACGGACCATCTCCATCTCGTACATGTTAGAGGCATTTTCCTTTTTGCACCGTCTGGGGTCTCGTATCTTAGAGACGCAAAGAAAACTAGTTCAGGTGGTGTGCTCTTAGAAGCTATGCGCTTGAGCCGGAATGAAAAACGACTGCGACCTATGGGGAATTGGTGTCTCTAAGTCACGTGTTCGTACTAGTGATGCCTCCTAGGCTTCTGGTACTACCTCGATTTCATGTCGATAAATTGTTATTGTGTTGGATACAAAAAAAGTAGTATAAAAAATATCGTCATGGACCTGATGAAGGTTTTGGCTCTAGACAATATTATGGAGATGCTTGGAAGTTACATCCCGGTCTTTTAATCGATAATGAAGTAAATATTTTCTAGTGGGTGTTGGGTATTTTTATTGACCATTTGTTTATATGCTTGAACCACGTTCTCTCACCTGAGTGACATGTAATCACAGGGTAAATCGACACATATGGCGGAACACATACACAATGGTGGAGGTGTGGCCATGTCTTCTGGAAATCCAAAAGGATAAAAAAAATTCAACTACAATGATAACTAAACAAACAAGTAATACACAAATTTGTCGTGATATTGTCAATTATATGTGTTAGTTAGTTCTACAAGAAGCCATACGAATGTTTGATGTTTACCTTGCTACCTTGATTTTGTAATAATGATGTTACACAACTAACTCTTATTATCATAGCCGGTAAGACATGCACAATCTCTTGGCTGAAAGTATACACACATTTTTTATGTTCTATATTTATTTTTCTTCATGTACTTATGATTCAAGGTGCATTAGCCATCACGTGTTTTGCATGTGCACAATTACTAGTACACTTAGGGGGAAGACTTGTAGGATCGGTGCTTTAGGTGAGATCTTAGGATCAGTTAATAAAATATATTTTTCAAAATTGGGAAAAACTCTAAACTTGTATACAATACACCTACAAACTATACAATTCCCGGAAATTTCGGATAAAAAATCATTGTACAGATGGAGAAACAAAAATGATAAAGTCTACCGTGAATAGTGTCGGATTTATATAAGTAGTATTTTACACTATTCACATCTTAATTTTATCTTTTTTCTCTCTCTTAGTTTAGGTTGAATTTGAAGCTGCAATTTTTGGGAATCGCATACATCACAGATGTTTGTTGTTAAATATTTTTAGAATATCTGAACATATTTTTCCTTTTCAAAAAATTGATCTCATAGATCCTATCCTATTCAAAAAAAAAATGATCTCACTGAGAGTAAAAGTTGGTGTTTAGCATACAATGGACCCAATAGATGTGTCTCTCTGTAATTTACTCTTTGTGAAATTGGTAAAAGGTGAACCACCTAGCAGTGAAATGGAATCTGGTGCCGACAAAGCGAGAGGAAAAAGATGGTACAAGGAGAGACAGAGAGGGAGACGGCACGAGGAAGGAAGAGAAGCTCCGAAGCAAGAGATGGACAGGCACCACACAGAGGAATGCAGAGGGGCCCGCCTGTCCCGGCAACAAGATCCCCTCGCACGCACGCCCACACTGCATTTCCCCACTACTTCTCCACACCACTCCACTCCTCTCCGCGCCCCCCAATCGAATCGAATCGCACGCCCGCCCGCCATTGCCACTCCCTTTCCCCTCCACGCGTAGCTCGCCTCCCCTGCATATCATCATTGCCGCACCGCCTGCTGCGATCGACGATGGAGATGAGGTGGGCGCCGGAGCAGCGGCCGAGGGTGCCGAGGCGTCCCGCCGACCAGCCGTCCTTCTCCTCGACGCTGCTCGACGCGATCTGCGACTCCATGGACGGCCCTGAGGCAAGAAGAGCGGCGCCGGCGAGGTCGGCGGCCCACGCGTGTTCAGCGTCAAGAACGACAGCGTCGGGGGCCAAGAAGCAGCAGGAGCGGGAGGCGGCCCTGCATTGCTACTACTACAAGCCTGCCCTCGCCTCCAGCTACCGGGCGCGCGAGCCGCATACGCCGAGCGCCGCGGCAGCCGCCGACTGCTCCGGCCGAGGGTATTTCTCGTCCTCCGAGGTCGAGCACTCCCTCCGCCGCCTCCGCCCCATCGGCACCTCCGTCGGCTTGGCGCCGACGCATGCCGCTCCAGAGAAGATGGCAAGGACAACAAAGAAGCCGGCCGCCGCCACCCGCGGCTGCAGCAGGCCGGCGTCCCCCGGCGCGCGGCTCGCCAGCCTGCTCAACTCCATCTTCTCCGGCAAGCGTCATTCCGCCGTGCGGACCACACCGGCCGATCAAGAGCCGACGTGCTCGACTGCCCCGTCGTACGCGCGGTCCTGCCTGTCCAAGAAGACGCCGCCACCGGCGAGCCGGAGTCGGAGTACTCGGACCGTCAAGTTCCTCGACATCGACGGAGAGGTCGCCGTGGCCGCCGCGGCCGTGGGGCGCTGCCGCCGAATTCCGGTGGTGGAAGTGGTCGAAGAGGAGCTGCTCCGGCCGGTGGACGTCGAGGTGGGCATGTGCAGCGGCGAGAAGAGCAGTGGCGCGAGCTCAGACCTGTTCGAGCTGGAGAATCTTGGGGCTAGTGCTCCGGAGAGCGGCCTGTCGGATCGCGATGGATCGTACGGGAATGAGCTTCCGGTGTACGGATCCACCGGAGTTGTTGGTCTCCGCCGCGACATTGCCCATCCCCGCCTGTATGACTACGGACCGTACGGTGGTCTTAGTCGGAGTTGTAGAAAAGTTGATTTTAAATAAGTAGATGGAGTTCACTGTAAAGTAGTCCATAATTGTTCTCTTACAAGGCTTTTGCTGTTACTGTTTCGCGATTCTGGTCAGTTTATAATTCGTGTTTTGAGGTCCTTTTCAACTCTGTAACCCTCTACCCCATTTCTCCAAATAGACTTTCGCCCGCTTTATAATAAAGCAACCACATGATATAAGAGTTTGAACAATCAAAAATACCGGGACAACAGCTTAAACATGCACCCCTCCCCCAAAATGGAAGTAACTACGAATCAACGAAATGAGGGTGACCCGCCACCATTGCGCCCTCCGAATTATCGCACCAACCACGCTCATAGCACACCGAAACGCCAGTACCAAACAACACCTGGACCTAGAGCTTCCCCCAGCACTCGGAGTAGAGTGGACTCGGGCTAAGCGACGTCCTCAATGGAGGAATTGCGCAACCCGAAGGCGGCACCTATGACGGAGTCGGACGGACCGACAAGGATTTCTCCCTAACAACACCTATACAAATATCCCGAACGAATCAGAGCACCACCACCAATCACGCCGCCCGCCAGCACGCGCCAGCACGATCTTGTAGTCACCCTCGCCATCGTCTCATCATGGACACTAGCGAGCAGCCCGGAAGAAAGCGGCACTAGACATTGCTCGAGCTAGGGACGACAGCATTACCTCTAGCGGGAGGAACTCACCTCCACCACCAAGGGCGATCATCATCGGGACAAAGCAGAAGGAGCATACCAAGACTAGGCGGGGCCGACCGGGCCCCAAGGACCTGGACCCACTGATGGTGAGAAAAAATATTTGACTTGTAGTGAACTTTCAATTTTTAGTGAACTCTGAACTCTCTTGTTGAACTGGAATTTCTTTTGTAGATAGAGCAATCTAGTGAATATTTGAAGCAAACCTTAGGCTATTTGCGTTGGTAGTAGCATTGTTAGAGTAGTTGCAGAAGAGAATTTGAGTAGTTTGAAGGTTGAAGTGGAAGAGGTGAATGTTATTATGAAAAGGCTGGAGACCGAGAAGATCATGAAGGCAGAGGTCAAAATTAGGAATGTAGCTCTTATATTGGGGCAGTTATGGTGTACTGTGTTTGTGCCCTATTTGTATGGGGCTTTGTTTGAGTGGTGCATGAGCATTGTAAAATGTAGCTAATTTAGTATTTATGTTGTTTTCTTGTATCTTGTACAATGTGTAAGAAATTCTAGTATGATTCATGATAAGATGGCTACTGTCCATATTGATGTACGGTGTTGGCTTGCGAGCTAAATTTGGCTGTGCAAATATGACTTTACTCTTACGTGTAGGGATCACAAAAAAAAAAGCTAAACTAACCAAATTAGTTCTTGAAAATGAACTAAACACCAACACAAATAAAAAATGCCTAACTTTGAACATTCATCGGTGCAACCACTTGCTACTGCACAAAATTAAGTAAAAAAGACACCAACTTTTAGTGTTAAGACAAGAAAAAACATGACATGTTCGAAATCACACAAAAAAAAGCTAAAGTAAACTACATTATTAGTGCTAGGCTATCGCAAACAACTAAAACCACTAAATTTCCTAATTAATCGGTGTCACGATACGGTTTGTCGGATGGCGCGCAAAGACGGAACAGGATATGGCCAAAATCGTCGAAATGAACATATGCATAGGGAGATGCGCTTACTGTAATCCGGAGCCTCTTCGTCTCATGTGCGTAGGTGCGGATCCCATGTCATCGCGGCGGCAAGAGAGGTGAGCTCTTTGTCCGTCATCGCCGCGACGAGAGAGGCAACAACTGTTCAACAAGACTGCCTCCCCAAGTGGCAAGTGGCAACCATTAAGGAGTCGGTTCAGTTGGGCCAAGACCGAAATAAGAAAGATAATGGAGTTCGTTTTTTTTTTAAAATCGGCGGGTGTCGGCTCGAATGACATACTACTTGCCCGATGCTTCGGATTTGGCAATGGCTTCTTTGCAAGTTTATAGGTCAAGCACGTGGTGTCATGCTGGCTGCTTCATACAAAATTGTACTCCCTCCGTCTTAAAATAGGGACGTCCCGTTGGCCGTTTCATACAAAATTGTACTCCCTCCGTCTCAAAATAGATACACGCCAACACAGCGTACAAACTTTTTTCTATGAAGCTGCACGGGAACAAGTATTTGTGTGAGCAGTGCAAAGGTGGATCGAAAGACTCAAAAAGACTTGGCATGGGCGGCCACACGCTTTGTTCCCCAACTGCACGAGAAATCATGATGGCGAGAATCATGGACAGAGTCGCGTTGTCATGGCGGGCGGTGGACACACGTACGGCAGCTTGCGAGCTAAGCGAAATGATACTAGGTCGCGCATAACAATGGAGTGCCCCTTTCCGACAGGACGAGATGAGAATAATAACTGCAGCAGTGAATCCGCTGAAACCACTTTGATCTTCTCCTCCCTTCCTGCGAGGCAGAGTGCGAACCGTCGACGAGCTTGCAAACGCGCCGGCGGCCGGCCTCGGTAAATCGGAAAGAGGAAAGGCGGCCGTGCCTAAAGAGCGAAAAGAACCCCCGACCTCCTTTTCCTTCCTTCGAGGTACGAGTATGTGCGTATGCGTGCAGAGGCAAAGCATCCTTCCTACGCCCACCTGATCGATCGACCGATCGGGGAAAAGGGAAGGGACGACAGCGCGGGTGCCGATCCCCAGGCTCGGCTGGGCTGGGCTGCTGCCGCGGGCGGAGAAAGGGAAAGCGGTGGGAATATTTGGGAGTTTGCTCCGCTGCAAAGCCCTTTGCAGCGTCGCGGGCGGCCACCGAGCAGTGAGCAGTCTCTCTTCTCCTCTGCTGCCGCCTGCGACGTACTCCTACTACGCGCCGCCAGAAAGCAGAGCAGCGAAAGCGAAAGTGCCGCCGCGTGCATGCGATGCGAGGAAGGGCGTGCCGGATCTCCTTCTTGGATCGCCCACCGGGGTCGCGGTGGGATCATGGTCGATCGGGCCACACGGCTTTGTTTTCTGTGCGCGGCAGTAGTTTCCCGGTCGGCTCACTAATCCGGCCGAATCAAAACGTGGTACTACCAAGTTTTGTAATACTACTACTATACGCGTTTCAATTCGTACAGAAGGGCACAGACTCACCTTGTGCTCCCATTCGGGCACCACATCCTTTCTTGATTAGTATCTTCCTATCTTTTTTTTCCATACGACTCCACGAGCCAGGTTCCATTATCAAAAAACAGCAAAACAAGGTTTTCCGAGCATCCAACACAGACAAACCAAAAGACAGCAAAAGAAAACTGACTAGTGAAAACCCAATCCACCTCAAGGGAGATCAGACGACCGCCACAAACCAGACCAATCCTCCGGCACCTGGAAGTTTTGAAGACCATATAGCTACAAACTCAACCAAAGACCGACCCAACAGCCCCATGTAAACTGCACTTTTTTCTACAACAGTATCAAACAACACGGGACCTCCGAAAGGGATAGTTCATGCAACTCAGTTCGCAAGGTCATCATCAGCCACTTCATCCTCTACTCCGATCCGTAGCGTAGTAGCCCGTTGTGCCATGTCATGAACCTTAGTAGCCATGCTTTGCAACCTATCAGTGCCCTCCATCAGCATCCCACTGTCTTGTTCAGACCGTAAACCTGCCCAATAACGCAAAAACACACACATGTAACAAATCAAACCCAAAGGGGAGGACGGAAGCTTCCCCTCGAAACACGCACGATTCCTAGTTTTCCAAATTGCCCAACAAAGAGCAGCAATACAAATTATGTGAAAATTAGATCCAAAGGGAAGAAATTCCACAATCCACCAAAAATATTGAGTGAAACAATTTGGTCTAGAGTGCGCCCCTATCAACCTAGCAACACAACTCCACATATAAGCCGCAGCAGGGCAACTGAAAAATAGATGATTGATCGATTCACCCGCAGGACAAAAACGACACACATAATTGCCAACCCATTTTCTCCTCTTCATATTATCTTTTGTAGCAATTGCATTATGCCAGATAAGCCATAGCCAGATTTTAATTTTTAGAGGCAACTTAGCTTTTCATAACTGCCTAAAATATCAGGACCAACATCAGAGATTTTATTGTACAATGATTTAACAGAGAAAACCCCAGATTTGGTATACTTCCATTTAGGTTTGTCAATTTCATCATTTAACCTTAAATGTGACAGTGTGCACCTAATCTCCTGCCAATGAGCATGTAACCTAAGAGATAGCCATCTTCTAAAAGTAAGAAACCATCCTAGATCATACGTCTCTGACTGTGCCAGATTGTTGATTACAAACATCAAAAAGTTCAGAAAAATTTTCACAAAGGGAAAAATCTCCAACCCACTGATCATGCCAGAAGTTAGTTTCCCTTCCACCACACACTTCCATTTTTCTCCCAGACAGATAGATCTGTTTGATTTTAAGTAGGTCCTTCCAAGCAGCAAAGTCATTTTGTTTAGCCCTGATTCGCCAGATACCATGAGAAATCCCATATTTCGATTTGACAATCCTTTGCCACAAACTATTTCTAACTTCCAGCTTCCACCACCACTTACACATGAGACATATATTGAACAGCTTTAAATTCTTAACACCTAGTCCACCTTTCTTTTTTGGTCTACATATCAAGGACCACTTAACCATATAATACTTCTTTTTTTCACTCACCCCTTCCCAAAAGAACTTTCTAATGATTTTGGTATATTCCTCCAGGTTAGTGTCAGCCATGAGATACATGGACAAATGGTAAATGAGTAGACTGCTCAAAGAAGATTGAATAAGAGTAAGCCCGCCCCTAATCGAGGAAGTATTACCTACCCATCCTTCCAATTTTTTCCTAAGTTTATCTGCCAAAGATTGCAGATCCGCCACATGAAGCCTAGTGCCACAAACAGGGACACCTAGGTACTTGATGGGCCAACTACCAAGCTGACAGCCAAACATTTCCGCATACCTCAATCCTTTCTCACTATCCTCCTTTACCAACATGATTTCACTTTTGTTAAAATTAATTTTTAAGCCAGACATAGCTTCAAACATGTACAGGATTAGTTTTACATGCCTCAAATGGTCCACATCATCCTGAATAAGCAAGATGGTATCATCTGCATACTGTAAAATGGCAACACCCCTATCAATCAGATGAGGTACAAGTCCAACCACCAGCCTAGCACATTGTGCCTGAAAGATCATTTTAGCCAAACCTTCTACAGCTAGGTTAAACAAGAAAGGGGAAAAAGGATCACCTTGCCTCACCATCTATGGCTACCAAAATCAGCCCCTCCCTTATCATTGATTTAACACAGAGAGTACCATTTTTCAACACTTTATTGATCAACTGGCACCAGAGATTACTAAACCCTTTCTGTGAAACACACTTAAGCAAATACCCCCAGTCTACTTTGTCATAGGCTTTTTCAAAATCAATCTTCAAAACCACCCCCTGACAGTTTTTTCTACGAGATTCATGTAAAATTTCATGCAAAGACATAACCCCATCCATAATGTTTCTACCTTTAATAAAAGCAGTTTGGCAACTAGAGATTAACTTGTCCATAAAAGGTTCAACCCTAACAGTAAGAACTTTAGTGATCAATTTGTACAGAACTTGTAACAAACAAACAGGTCTGTATTTAGCAATAATGTCAGCATCAGGAGATTTCTGGAGAAGGATAATCATCCCAAAATTAATCCTAAACAAATCCAAGCTCCAAGCCTACTGTTGTTCCCATCACGAGAGGGACGGGAATCAGATCTAGCAGCATCACGACTGCGAGAGCGATTATCCATTAGATTTCTCCTTAGATCCCCCATCTCACCAGACAGAGCATGATACAAAGGATCACGCCGCACAAGATCCCTCTCCCTAACCTCTCTAGGGTTTTCAGAACGAACCTGATTTGACATCGGCGGCGAGGGATCAAAAGCCCCAGGGCCAAAACCACCAGGAGGACGATAAGGGGGGTATCCAGATCTCCCAGTACCCCTCCCCCTCGCACCTCCACCGCGACCATAGTTGAACGCCATCTCTCTTGACGAAGAAACCACCGATGCAAAACTTCTACGGTCTCCTGAGTGTGTCCCCGCCCAAGGAACAAAGGTCCCTGGACGGAGGATCGACTTGAGAGTAGGTCTATCAACGAAGACAACCCACGGAGGACCAGCCGCTCTCTCACGCTCCCAGATATGGTGGAACCTAGAGACCGCCGCCGCCTGAGAAGGTGTGGAAAATGGAGAAGGACCAGAAGAAGCTGCTACCAATGCACCTGATAAGGATACAATCTTATTATTGTTTTTGGTCTCCTTGCGACCCACACGCTGAGGACATGGGCCTTGACCCATCACACCCAACAGATCGAACCCAGCAACTTTACTAGGCCCACCCCCAGGCCCTGTCTGCACAATACATTTTGAATATTTCTCCGGTGTGAGATTATCCCCGCTCTTCTCCGGCGATCGCCGGAAGAGTTCACGAGGACCCAATCGACGACCTGATCTCAAAGGAGATGGATCCGCCGACCTGGGACAATCCACAAATCTAATACGAGCCTCAGGAACTGCAACGTGAAACGGAAAAATAGAGTCTGAATGAACTTCTTCTCCCTTCTGCAATTTTCTCGTGTCCACCGCAATTCCGTCCATCCCCACCAGCACCACACGCCGTTCCTCACAACGAAGGATGACCGTCCCAAGCATCCGAACATCTGATTCATTGGTTTGATACGAAGCCAACCAACGAATTGAAACCGGTGAAGCAGGCCACACCGCGCTCCCCAAAATCGGAGGACGACGCATCGAAATTGAAGGAGAAATCGTCGGATCCAAAAAACGAATCAGAAATTTGGGAAATAGCAGTATCTTCCCCACCACAATGGACTCCTCTTTCCAAGGAACAGCGCTTTACATCCACTAATTTTTATGTCTGGGGCACGCCGCCACTCTCTCTCTCACCTATTCTTGATTTTCACTATTTTATTGTCATTTCATCCAGACTTAAAATTGTGATATCATTTTTCTACGCGAATCAATACTATCTTACAAGAGAGGCTTCCAACCATCAATTCTCCAATTGAGCAAACATTTCTCTATCTGATTCTTATCAAGCGCGACTACTGCCAACCACGACGTAGTTCTCGAACGACGACTTCTTTCCGGACGTCACCAACCTCTTCGACAACCTCAACATGGATGACACAGCCGGTGCTACTGTTGCGGCTGCTACTGCCGCCGCCGCTATTCAACCTACACTATACGTGATCTCAATCTCTCTCTTTCAAATTATGTTAGAGTTTCTAGTTCTAGCGTTTGGTGTAGATGTGATACGTTTATCTTGTATAGATGTAATCTGTTCATCTACTTTGTTGATCTGCATGATTACTTTTGGTACTGTTCGTATGATCATGCTTTACCACTTTATTATTCATATGAAATTTTTTGTTTATATTTTCAACAGATTTATGCGTGCGTCTTAGATTGCTGCTTGAATTTTTTTGCTTTTCGGTGTAGTTTGAGACTTCGTGAACTTGTTGTTTGATTAATAAATGTAAGCAGCGCAAGATTTACATGTACATTTACTATTTATTTTCGAATAAAGCCTTCATAATTTGTTTCCTGAAT
Source organism: Avena eriantha (assembly GCA_910589775.1). Taxonomy (NCBI): domain Eukaryota; kingdom Viridiplantae; phylum Streptophyta; class Magnoliopsida; order Poales; family Poaceae; genus Avena; species Avena eriantha. The sequence goes on along the minus strand of OU342740.1, from coordinate 387,874,737 downwards.
GTAAAAAAGGTTTTTGTGTTTCTAAACTAATGTCGATCTTGAAGAAAAAGTTCACGTATCCAAGGAAAAGGAGAATAGACAAAACGTAGTTATCGCTCACGCGAACGGGTGTAGTTATCGCTTACGCGAACGGGTTGCGATCGTGGAGGCGGACGCCTACAGCCTCATCTAGGGTTTCGCGTTTCTCTCGCTGGTGATGTGGCCGGTCTGCTCCGTCTTCGGTGGCCTTGGGTCTTCGGAGGTCTTGTCAAGACCAACACCAGCTAAGCTCTACTTCAGGCTATCAATGGCCATGATGGGATGTTACCGCTTCGCCTCATCCTACGGGTTGTACCTTAAATTAGCTTAAATTCAGTTTCTTAAATTCCATCTGAATTGTAAGTTTGGATAATTTTGTATCGCGGCTCCTCTGGGTACTCGTTATAACCAGGGAGAGAGGGTGGATGGGTGGCGCGATCAATATGAAACCCTAAATCCTATTTTTGCCTTCCTGTTCGTACCTATCTTGCCTTTCCTTTTACTGCAATTTATCCTAATTCCAGTTTTTACTTGCATTAAATTATTGTTATTGTTCTTCTCGATTGCATCTCCAGTTCGGGATCCCCTCCACCATGCCCGTGTCCTGACAATTGGTATCTGTAGCCAATTTTTCCCCGAGTGCCTCCCTTCCACTCCACCCTCCACCACCGAAACCAGACCCGAGGTTTCCTACAGAACTCTTCTATTGGGGTAAAATCCCTCCAGATCTGGACTGCGCCTCAGGCAAGAAGCTCGCTCCGCGGAAACGATCCCTCCTCATGCCATATCGGAGAACAAGATCTCAGGAAAAGATGGCGGCTCAAGCAGAGGACGCCGCAATCCTGGCCGCAATGCAAGATCAAACAGAAGAGGAAGCCGAGATTGCTGCTCACTTACCTAGAGAAGTCATCAACCTCAACCGCCGCATCGACCATCAACAGTTAATGGTGGACGCCATCCAAGGTAATCTCTCGAGACTGACAGAGATGGTAGAGAAAATTGTCGTGGCCATGAACACATCAGAGGTACCGCAGATTGCAGCGGCTAGGGAAGCAATACCACCCAATTTTTCCACCCCACCTCCCCACCAACCAATTTGAGCCCGATTGCTGAAGGGGTTACGCCAAATCCTCCCCCCGTCACTAACGCAGAACAAACCACCCAACCAAATTCAGCTCCTTTAGTATCCCCACTTGCTAGGGGCGGAGCCAAGATTTAGGTATAGGGGGCGAGACATCGAGGGAGCAGAAAAAATTGTTCCTAGGGAAATTACAGAATAATTGTTTTTTCTTAAACAAGTATCTAGTTCACCCTCGTGAAGACATTACACACATATATATAGTCTTAGGTAGCCTACCAATGTACCACGAAAATGTAAAGCTACTAGGCAAAGTCACATTCCGACGGTGTGTTTCGGTAAAGGGCAAAAATAACGGCGTCCTCCAGCAAATTTTACCATAATTATTATCAAAGTTGATACATAAATTATGGATGAAAATTGCTGAATTTTCTTCTAGCTCATTTAACTGGATTGAACAGTAAGTTATTAGCACTTCTTCTAGGCTCGATGGTTGTACATACATACACAAAATCAGAAGTGACTAATTATCATATAATACAACAAGCATACCTTTATATTGGGAGCTCGATGAGGTACAAAACAATTGGGGATGTCGACATAGCTTGGCAATGATGGTGCGCAGCACTTGGCATGGTACAGTTCAATAGAGCGACTAGCACATCAGCATCGAGAGGGTCCGTGTCCTTGTTTCTTAGCAGCTGACGATTGTTGTAGTTTGCGAGCGGCGGCAGTGTTGAGCCGACAAGTGCCCTAGCAAATGGATCTGAGGCGATAGAAAAAGAATTTGACGGAAAAGAGATGACCAGATACGCGCTCATGGCTTTGGCAACAAGTAAGCGGAAATCAAGGAAAAAAGAAGGATTGCTTGAGCTAGGCTATTTGTTGGGCTTCGCTGCATGGACATAGCTAGTCATGAGCTTTAAGGTCTAATACGGTGATTATCTAAGCCAATTACTAGGATTACTACTAGTAATACATGATGCAGATTATTAGGGGGGCGACTGGTTGAGGGGGGTCTAGCCCCTGCTCGCCCACCCCTGTCTCCGCCCCTGCCACGTGCTGATACAAACAATCACCAAAAGGCTGCACCTTTCGTAGCACATAAACAAACGAGTGCAAGTTCATCTTCCAACCCCAAACAATACCAGCAAACGACCACACCTCACACAAACCCATCTGCCTACCAACAACCCCTCCCATCAAACCTAAACAACCCATATCCGCCAATATATCCACCACCATCACTTCCCCAACCAAACTACTATCCTCCACAAACAACCAACTTACCAATGTTACCCTCCTCAACAAGGATACTATCACTACCCCCAACGTCAAGTGCCTTATTACCAGCCTTACAATTTCCCCCAACAACCTTACAATTATCCACCCCCTCACCTACCCCTACTCCATATTATTACCCACCACCTCCAGAATCCCAACCAAATCATCCTAAACCGACCCAGGCTCTCCTTACCACTCCACAACCACACAATACCCAAACGACCACAAACAATTCCTCCACCCAAGAACCATACATTCGCACACGTAATGTAGAGTTACCCTTATTCTATGGAGAAAATGCTCAAAACTAGATAGAGGAGTGTGAAAGCATATTCCAACTCATTGGAATTGGTGATGAATCCAAGATAAAATGGGCAAATGCACATACCATAGGCAAAGCCAAAACTTGACTATCGAGTAGTAATTTGGAATTAATCATGTTAGATTGGCAACAGCTTTGTCAGCTCCTATGTGACAGGTTTCCATCTCTGGGTGAACATGATTCAATGGAGCAATTTCAACATTTGAAGCAGACAACCGCAGTGAATCAATACATTGATGTATTTGAAGAATATATGATCAACATGCAGAGGGACCATCCCTACTTGATGGAAAATTTCTTCCTGCTCAGATTTCTAAGTGGTCTGAAAGAAACAGTGAAGCATGCTGTTAAGAGCCACAACCCACCCAACCTGAAATCTGCATACTGGCATGCTAGACAGCAAGAGTTAGCATACCTGGTAGCCAACAAACGCCTAGTTCCTGCTATTAATACATCCAGACCTACAGGACAAGGTCCATTCAAGCAATCCAACACCTTCAGAGACAAGTCAATGACCAAGTTACCTGATAAGCCTAGAGAAAAAGGTAAATGTTGGTACTGTCCTAAACAGTGGTCCATTGGACATAAGTGTAAAACTATGAAGAGCATAGTACATGCCATTGAGCTGCAAGGCCATAGTGATTATGAAGATGGGAATGAGCAAATGGATACATTTCATGATGCTCTCATAGATCCTGTAGTGCCAATATTGCATGACAAACAACTGGAAGCACCTCCTATAAAAGCAACAGAAACCTTGGTGCAAATTTCAGCTGAGGCCCTTCGTGGTATACCTAGTGCCACTACACTCTGTATTGGTGAAAATTGGAGGACAACAAGCCATTGCCTTAATTGATAGTGGCAGTACTAACACCTTCTTAGACAATGCATTTGTCAAGAAGACCAAACTACAGATACAAGCAACAAAAGCATAAAGAGTTCTGGTAGCTGGAGGAGGAGAACTTCTCTCAGAAGGAGACATTCCTGATTGCCCTTTCACAATCAACAAAACATCATTTGCTTATACTTGCAAGGTCCTTCCCCTCAAAGGATATGACATGATACTCAAAGCCAATTGGTTAACTACGCACAATCCTAATTATTATGATTGGGAACAGAGAACAGTCTCAATTACAATGGCAAATGGTGCACCTTAATGGACAAAGCAGCACCACTAGACAAAACAGTGATATCAGCCAAAGCATGTTCTATGCTGCTGCTGCAAGGAGCACAAGCATTCTTGATTATAACACCTCCTGAGAATAATGATAACACCAACCAAACAAATAAGGATAACACCAATACACCATCCCCTGTTCAAGATATTCTGGAACAATTTCAGGACATCTTTACTGAACCAAGTGGTCTACCTCCTAGTAGAACATGTGATCACTCCATTCCCATCAAGGAGGATGCACAACCACCTCATCTGAGACCATACAGAATGACACATAAACAGAAAAACATTGTGTAGGAACTCATCCAGAAAATGCTCAAGAATTCTAAAATCAGATTTAGTTCCAGCCCATATTCTTCACCTGCAATCTTGGTGAGAAAGAAGGATAAGACCTGGAGATTGTGTGTTGATTACAGGCAACTAAATGCCTTGACCATCAAAAACAAATACCCCATTCCTGGAATTGAGGATCTTCTTGATGAATTACAAGGCACAACAATATTTTCCAAACTTGATTTAAGATCTGGTTATCATCAAATTAGAATGAAAGAGGAAGATATCCAGAAGATGACATTCAACACTCACACAGGACAATATGAGTATCTAGTCATGCCTTTTGGACTGACGAATGCCCCTGCAACGTTCCAACAGCTCATGAATAACATCTTCTATGAGTACTTAAGGAAATTCGTCTTAGTCTTTTTTGATGATATCCTCATTTACAGAAAAATCTAGCTCAACACATACAGCACCTCTGCAAGGTACTATAGATACTCAGGCTGCATCAGCTCAAGGCAAAGATGACAAAATGTACATCTGCTACCCCTACTGTGGAATATCTGGGGCACATCCTGTCTAGTGATGGAGTAGCTACAAACCCCTCCAAAATAGCTGAAATCATAACTTGCACACACCCAAGAGTATCAAGCAACTGAGATAATTCTTGGGCCTCACAGGCTACTATAGAAGATTTATCCAAGGATATGCTTCCATATGTAGACCCCTACATGATATACTTAAGAAAGATTCCTTTCTCTGGACCAAACATCAAGATCAAGCTTTCAATGCACTGAAATTAGCCATGACTTCACCTCCAATACTGGCTCTTCCAAATTTCACTCTACCCTTTCTCCTGGAAAGTGATGCATCAGGGAATGGGCTAGGAGTAGTATTAATGCAACAAGGTAAACCATTGGCATATTTCAGCAATGAAATTGGTCCAAGAGCCATGTCACTATCCATATATGAAAAAGAAGCATTGGCTATACTGGAGCACTTAGGAAATGGAGGCATTACCTACTAGGCAATAAGCTACTGATCAAAACAGATCAAAGAAGCTTAAAATATCTTTCTACTCAGAAGCTGCTGGAAGGAATTTAACACAAGCTAATGCTCAAATTACTTGAGTTTGATTATGATATTGAATACAAAAAAGGCTCTGACAACACTGCAGCTGATGCACTGTCTAGGAAAACCCACAGTCTAGAGATTGAAAACTGCAATGTTATCTCAATAGCAATTCCGTCCTGGATGATGGAGATTGCAACCTCTTATGAAGGAGACAGCAAATGCAACAAACTCCTTCAAGAACTGGCTACCAAAGCTGACAGCCATCCCAATTATACTCTGACTTCAGGTATCATCAAATACAAAAACAGAATTATGGTGGGCCAAACAGGCAACCTGAAGGACAAAATATTTGACTATTTCCATGCTTCTCCTGTGGGAGGACACTCTGGCAGTAGGGTCACACTTCGTAGAATTAAACAACTATTTTTCTAGCCACATCTCAAACAGTACATTGAAGAAAAAATAGGTCAATGTCCAATCTGCCAGATCTCCAAGACGGAGAGAGTCCACTATCCTGGACTACTTGAACCACTCAACATTCCTTCTCAAAAGTGGGCTGAAATAAGTATGGACTTTGTGGAAGGGCTGCCAAAGTCAAAAGGTAAGGATGTCATCCTGGTGGTAGTAGACAGGTTAACTAAGTATGCACATTTCATGCCACTGTCCCACCCCTTTACTGCTCAGCGGGTAGCAGATCTCTTCATGGACAATGTACACAAACTTCATGGACCACCAAAAGTCATAGTGACTGATAGGGACAGAATCTTCACATCCAAACTTTGGCAAGACATCTTTGCTACTCAAAATGTGGAATTACATTACAGCACTGCTTACCACCCTGAGTCCGATGGGCAAACTGAAAGAGTGAACCAATGCCTAGAGAAATACGTAAGGAACATGGCCTTCAGAGAACCAAAAAATTGGGCAACATGGATTCTAGCAGCTGAGTGGTGGTACAATACTTCCTATCACACAACTCTGAAAACTACTCCTTTCGAAGCACTATATGGGTATCCCCCCTAGAATCCATGATGTAGCTGTTCAATGCAATATATCACCTGAAGTGCAGGCTACAATGCAAGAAAAGGAACAAATGATGCAGTCCCTCAAACAAAACCTGCTGCAAGCTAAAAACAGGATGAAAAAGTATGTAGACATGAAAAGGACTGAAAGGACATCTGACATTGGAGATATGGTATATCTAAAAATGCAGCCTTGCAGAGAAAATGCCTTGGGACTTAGAAATGCCCTTAAATTATCTTCAAAATATTATGGTCCATTTAGGGTGTTACAGAAGGTAGGGAAGGTCTCTTACAAGCTGCAGTTACGTGCAGGAACACAACTCCATGATGTGTTCCATGTTAATCACCTAAAAAAGCACATTGGCCCTCTAGCAGTTCCTAACCCGAAGCTTCCTCTACTTACAACAGATGGTAAGATCAAATGTGCTCCCCTTGAAGTTTTACAATACAGACAAGTGCCCAGAAGCACTGGTGATTATGATATTCCAGTACCACTGTGGCTAGTACATTGGGAGAATATGTCACCACAAGAAGCTACCTGGGAGGATGCCACATTCATCCTGGCAACTTCTCCAAACTTCCAGCCTTGAAGTCTCGTGTCAAGACCAACACCTGCTAAGCTATACTTCAGGCTATCAACAACCACGATGGGAAGATACCGCTTCTCGTCATCCTACGGTTATACCTTAAATTAGCTTAAATTTAGTTTCCTAAATTCCATCTGAATTGTAAGTTTGGATAATTTTGTATCGCGGCTCCTCTGGGTACTCGTTATAACCAGGGAGAGAGGGTGGATGGGTGGCGCGATCAATATGAAACCCTAAATCCTATTTTTGCCTTCCTGTTCGTACCTATCTCGCCTTTCCTTTTACTGCAATCTATCCCAATTCCAGTTTTTACTTGCATTAAATTCCTGTTATTGTTCTTCTCGATTGCATCTCCAGTCCGGGATCCCCTCCACGATGCCCGGGTCCTGACAGGTGTGGTGGACCACGGCCTCTAGCCAGCGGGAGGGTTCTCCATTTTCTTTTCTTAGATTATTTTTCGTGTCTTCTTTGCAATGCTAAGGCGATGATTGTATCTTGTTGTCAAAATAAAGTACTCTCCTCCCTATCCTCGCTCTGGTGGAATCATTTATCCCGCGGATCTCCAGAGATCCAGTCAGTTTTCGTGTTCTTTGGTGTGGTTTAAAATCAGTCTTTTTCGTCTACGAGTCTCTTCATTGGCAATGATTGATGCTCTGGTGCGTTGGTCCTTTGAGACCTCATGTCAACACCCGGATTTTTAAGCCCGGATGCCTGTTATGCCGTACATCGCAATCCTAGGATTACCATTTTTACGAGACATAATAGAATTGGTACCATAGTACATCATCCATTACAAACCATAATAGTCTTACAAATAAAGGATCTCATGATCCAGTCCTAATACAATCAAAGTAGCGGAAGGTAAACATAGTAGGCTCTGTCTTCATGGTCACATGCAATGCTGACGATGGGAGATGATCCTAGTTATCATAGACCTCCTGATGTCCATCTTCCGGGTAGTCCTCCTCATAGTTTGGCCATGGGAATAGCCAGGGACAAAGCCATGAGTACTCTTTAAGTACTCGCAAACTAAAACTAGCATGAGTAAGGTAAAAAAATTGATAGGAACCTTAAGTTCTAGTTTTGTTTGCAAAAAACCTAGGTTTATTTCATAAGGACTTTTAAGAGTAAAGACCTAAATTTAGTTCTCTACATCACTTAAGGGGGAAACTAGTTTTCATGTCCACAACTCTATTGTGGTAAGTCAAATTCATCTTTCAAGTCATAAGTCATTTTGAAAACATCTGACAAACGGAACAGTATGGCCACTCTAACTGTCCATAACCGCGGACGTGGCTATTCGAATAGTTTGACACTCTGTAGAGGTGGTACACTTTCACCACAAAATTCGATACATCCATCAGGGATAACCCTGAATCATCATACTTGGTATGCGGATAATCAATCCTAACCTTTCGATTACACACACTTGTATAGGCACCTCCCCTATGAGTTTGGCCTCCCAGCCATGGCCGTCTGCCATCCTGGGCACTGCATAGGTGGACATTCATCACGAGGTAGCCTTAACTCAACCTCTTCCGCAAGGGAACCCATACTAAAACATAGAAAATTCCAGTCAAGCCCTACCATATAAACTTCTAGTCAAGCCCTACCCAACTCAGGTAATGTGGTTATACGGTAAAATTGGAATGGTATCGTATCCGAAACCAACCATCAGTTTTTATCAAAGTCAAGGTGCATGCCTCATTCAGTTTCATCATCAAACCATTGTGTTTCACAACACATGTCAAAACATTTCAATAGAATGAAGTATCATTCCAAGGTTTTCATAATCATTTTCTCCAAGTATTCCCGTCTAAAGTGATCAAGTTTTAGCTTAGCACTAGCCACTAATGTTCAGGGTATCACTATTGAGGGGTGCTAACCAAGTATAAGTATCCAAGGCTAGTTCTATGATCTTGATGGTATCCATCCTATTTTTCACTAATCACAATTTATTAACTAAGAAACTGTAGTAAAGGGAAAAACAAAGCTGGAGTAAAACTGGGAATTGGTAAAGTTGCATCTCAAAGGTTTGCATATGGTATTTGTACAAGTTAGCCTGCATATCTAAACTTGCATGGATAACTTGAAAAATGGGCTTGCCTTGCTAGTTGCAGTCATTGAAGTTTTCTTCCTCTTCCTTGAAGTACTCCTCCTCGTTGTAGCATGTGTCGGTACTAGTGGCTATAAATACACACGAGGTACACAATCACAAAACAACACTTTACTACCTCTATTTAGCACACAAAGGCTCACAGTAGATGATCTAGTATCATCTCAATCATCATATGGAATATTGACATTTTCTTATTCATCTTATCTTAGAAAAGTAATTTCTGCTCATTGAAAAATACTTAAGATTTAATATTCTCCAATTAAAATAGGGGATCATATTGACACATGTCATCACCACCTATTTCAATACTTGGGAATGTGATTTAAAGTGGTGATCATATATTACAAGATTTAATATTACTATTTAATAATATTAAGGTGACTAGAAATGTCTATATAGCATTCTTTTAATACTAGTCCATGTTTAATATTTTTAAAACCAAATATTTTTACATATTCATATAGAGAATGGAAAATGTGATTTTTGAGAGTTGGAATCAACTCAAAATCATTTATAGTTTATTTTATAAAAATGTTTGAAGTGGCAAAAGTCTCTGTCTTGTTATTTTTAGTATAGGTGATCTATAGTTTCAATTTGTTTGAATCCAACGGGAGTCGTTAGATATTTTCAATACCTTTCTAACAAAATTGGAATCATGCATTTTGGATCAGTACATCTCTTTGAATTGAATTTTAAATCTACTGACAGAATAGGGTTTTAAACTAAATAGCAAAATTCCATTTGAACTGCTAGGCACTGCGCGGGAAAAGAAACGGGCCGGCCCAACTGCACAGCACGGGCACAGCGGACTGCTGACAGAACGGTCCCACGCGTCAGTAGCTCATCTAAATCGAAACGGTATCTATCAATCTCAGCCTTATGATTAGAACAAAATCTACGACTGAGGTTCATCGTCTACATCAAACTGCTCCGGCGAGATTCTAAACCTAACGTGACGGTGGGGGTCGCTGGGGACTCACAAGGGCTCCAGCTAGGGTCAGCGATGGGGGCGAATGAGCTGGTCGACGACGGCGGTCCGAGGGGTGGTCGCGGCAGCTCCTGGGGTGGCTCCAATCGGTGGCTTCCTTCCTTCACTACAGTGGCGGACTCCGGCCAAATTCCAGCATCGTGGTGCTCGCCTTGCTCCGGGGAAGGGTCAGTGAGGTTCCTGGGTGAGTGGGGAGTGGAATGGTGTGTCGAATGAGGTTAGGGGTGGCTCCTGATACATTGCAAATGTATCTATAATTTTTGATGTTCCATTCTTAGTTTTATCCACTTTCTTGTGTTTTGTCCACACTTTGGAGTACTTTTCATATGATTTCTTGGACTAACCTATTAACAAGAGCCACAGTGCGAGCTGCCTGTTTTCTGCTGTTTTTGATTCCAGGAAAGTCAGAAAATGAATATTCTCAGAATTGGACGGGACAAAATCCAAAGTGCCTATTTTTCCGGAAGTCATCAAATGCCAGAGTACGAGACGGAGAGGGGCCAGGGGGCCACCACACCACCTGGTCGCGCGGCCTATCCTGGCCCACGCCAGGGGGTGGTGTGGCCGCCTCCGCCACCCCCACGGCCTCCCCTTCCGCCTATAAGATGCCCTCGGTACGAAAAGCCTAAGGGCCCGATCAAAAATCCACGAAAGAGTCTGTAGCCGCCGTCATCTCCATCCCTAGATCGGGAGGGATCTGAAGCTCTTCCCGGCACCCTGCCGGAGAGGGGAATTCACCCTGGAGCCCTTCTTCATCATCATGCAAGCCTCCGGTATGATGCGCGAGTAGTTCATCCTTGGACTACGGATCCATATAGTAGCTAGATGGCTGGTTCTCCTCCTTTGTGCTTTCATGTCTAGATCTTGTGAGCTCCGTTCATGATCAAGATCATCTATTTTTAATTCTGCATGTTGTGTTTGCAGGGATCCGATGGATATTGAGATGCTATTTCAGATTGATTATTGATTCTATCATGTCTTTGTTATTTCTGATCTTCCATGCTTTCCGTTGTTAGTAGCTATCTTGGCCAAGTAGATGCTAGCAACTCCAAGAGTTAGTATTTATGCTCGATAGTGGGTTCATGCCTCTGGTAATCTGGGGAAGTGACAGAAATCTCTAAGGTACTAGATGTGCTGTTGCTACTATGGAGAAAACAACAATCCTTTGTTCATAGAACAATCATATTGTTTACGTTACACGCAATTCATAAATCACTAATCTGTTGCTTGCAACTTAATACTGGAGGGGGTTCGGATGATAACCTGAAGGTGGATTATTAGTCATAGATGCAGTTGGATGGCGGTCTATGTATAATGTTGTAATGCCTAATCGAATGTCAAAGGAGTCAAGATGATTAGTATATGCATGTATTTCTTTCTCGATATTTGTCAATTGCCCCGCTGTAATTTGTTCACCCAACATGTTATCTATCTTAAGGGGAGCCACCTCTAGTGAACTATGGATCCCGGTCCTTTTCTTTACATACAATCTATAAACTATTTACTGCTTTGTGTTTACTTTTTGCAAACTATTACTTCCTTCCATTCGATACGTTTAATCCTTTGTTTTCAGCAAAACACGGTGAGATTGACAACCTCATCGCAAGTTGGGGACAAAGTTATGTGGTTGTGTTGTGCAGGTCTCCACGTTGCTACTAGCATCGGTAGTGCGCCCTGCGAAGGCTCAGCTAGCAACACCTTTGAGGTGTTTCCTTCCTCCTACTGGTTCGATTAAACCTTGGTTTCATAACTGAGGGAAACTTGCTGCTGTGCTCATCATACCTTCCTCTTGGGGTTCCCAACGAGCTCTACATCAACACCGAGCCATCAAGCATTTTTCTGGCGCCGTTGCCAGGGAACTGAAGAACAAGAAGAAGCTCCCACGTCAACCACGCACCAGCATTTTTCTGGCACCGTTGCCGTGGAGTCAAGGACATCTTCACAAGGGGAGTCCTTCATAACCAATCTCTTAACTTTGTTATTTTTGTTTTGCTTAGTTTCTTTTGCTTTGTTCGCTTGTTTCTTTATCAAAAACACACGAAAAATTAGTTTTACTAGTTTGCTTTCTTTATCAAGAACACAAAAAAATTAAGTCTCCTTTAGTTGTCACCTCTTCCTTAGCTCACCATGTTGATCCCTACATTCACCCTGAAAGACCTTTCAATTGGTAGTGGTTCTATAATTGGGAAAGATAATATTGAAGAATTCTTTAATCATGTTACCAAACATGAAGATAATGAGGATAGATCCCTTGCAGAACTTGCTCCAAACTATGAGATTGCTGCAGCTTCTTTAATTCACATGTTGGAAGCTAGGTTTGTTAACCTCAACCCCTTAATGAAAGTAATGTTTTTTTAAGCTTAAAGAAATTGAAGACCCTGAAAAGAGGGATTTTATTCTAGCAACTTTGTTGAAGGAGTTTTATGATGTTGCCAAGGAAGCTAGGAAAGTCTTTGAACGTTTCAATATGCTAGGCTCATGTGTAGATGTTGTTGGTACACGAGAAAAAATGAACAAAACCGAACCTAATGGGGAGGAACCTAAGATACCAATACCCTTTAAACTAGTAGCAATACATGATGCCATAGAAAAGAATCTTGATTGGATTGTTCCTGCAAACCCTTTTGATGAGAATAGTGAACCTAAGAGCATTGAGATAGGATCCTCTAGAACTTATTTGGATGATATACCTCGCCTTGTTGAAAATATTTCTGGTATTGATCTTAATGCTTCTTCATTTGAGAACACTGGATTCTTTCTTACTTCTTATGCCTAACTTAAAGGCGTTAAAGAATAGTACTTATTGGGAGATAACCCAAAAGTTTTAGATGAGTCTTGGAAGTTATTACCTCTATAATAACCTCTCCTTATCCTTTTTATTTGCCTTTTGTGCCAAGAGTAACCTCTAATGAGAGAGAAGTAATGATTGGGAAAGTTGCTATCCCGAAACAGATTTCTATGCTTCACCGTAACAATTCGTGTAAAATCTCTGAACGTCTTTTTGAGGCGTGAATTTTTGTGCTTCTGCCCCAGGTTTTTATCTAACTTTAATTAGTTCAACACTTTTTGATTTGATAAACAGAAGGTCTTGAAAAAAAATCGTCTTTACCTGCTGGTCTATTTTGACAGATTTCTGCCATTTTCTGCATTTGCTTCTTGTTGGTTCCTTTTTGAGTTATTTTGGGGAACTGAGATTTTTGAGGGAAGTGCTACAGTATATAGTGTTCTAATGGAAGTTTATTTGGTGTTATAACTGAACCTTAAGACTTATTTATCTTGAGTGCACTAATGTTGCTAATAAAGACTGTGTGAAGTTTTGTATGAAGGAAAATTTGCAGGTGTATGGAAGGAATGAGTAATAAGATGAAGGATGGACTAAAGCTCAAGCTTGGGGATGCCACGCGTGTCACCCCAAGAAATATCCAAGAAGTACAAGCGTCAAAGCTTGGGGATGCCCAAGGCATCCCCTTCTTTATCAATAAAAATCCCAGGTTTCCTCCAAACGCTTCTTTTTTATTGTTTCATGCACAGTTGTGTTGTTCTTGGAGCGTCTTATTTTTCATTTTCATTTTGGTTTTTAGTTTTCTTGGTTTGCTTAGTTTTCTTAATAAATTGGTTGGACCCCCTCTTTCATACATTGGTTTGCAAATAGTTTGGTTTGGTTTGGAAAAGAGTAGGAAAGTTCATACTTATGTGGTAAAAAGAGCTTGTTTTTGACTATCGCCTATGCTCTGTCATGCCATGCTTGATATTGTTTTGGCTTTATACTTAGTATTCTTTGATGTAGCATGACTTGTTATAAACAATTGAGATTGCTTAATGTGCCTTGTATGAATCATGCGTTGTTTTAGCATATTAAAGCATAGTATAGTGGTATTCTCCTTTGATGCTTTATTTGGGTTGACTTGGTGCATGCTCACACCATGTTATGACTATCTCAAGTCACCATAGCCTTTATGATACTTTAGTTTTCAACTTGTAGTATCACTTTATGCTTTGATCAATGATGATTGTTCGCTCTGCATGATTATGGCCATTATTGCTCTCTTAGTTTGTCGCTCCCAGTCTTTTGCTAGCATCCACAACCAAGTATGAGTTCCACTCATGCATCCAACTCCCTAAAACAAGTTATTCCAAAGAGTCCACCATACCTACCTACTAGCTTATGCTATTCCAAGTATATTCATGCTTTTGTTTACCTTCCAAATTAAACTTGTTATGAGAAAACTAGTGATTAAAGCTCTCACGAACTTGATGGCACACTTTACTTTTTTTGCATCTAATAAACTTGAACCATTGGGTCCTTCTTTGTTGCGTATATGCTTGCGCTTTATAAGTTGAAATTAGCAGAACCATGTTTCATGGGGAACGCTTTCAACATTGCACTTGTATTTTGTACCCCGTTGATATCATGTTCTTTTGCTTACGGATCCCGGCGGTGTGAAATAAAAGTGGAACTTGTAAGATCATGGAGTTTGTATGTGTGTTAGAGAAACGCCTGGGCCGCTAGCCTAAGCCATGCCTAATCATGGTGGAAACTTGCAGCATCACCATAATGAGCACTCTATGAAGCATCCTCAATAAAAACCTATGCAACTAGCAAATAAAAAGATCGCTGAGATGCTCATTGTCTGCTTGCCTTGTCATTTTGATTATGGGAAAGCTCCCGTATCATTTGCAAGGGGTACCTCGTTGGCGGTTCTTAATTATACACATGTACTATGATCCCAGCTTTGAATGTTTTGCAAATACTTTGATCAAGTCTTTGATGGTGCATGTCACCTCAAAAATTATTCTTTCTTTTTATCACTTACCTACTCGAGGATGAGTAGGAGTTAAGCTTGGGGATGTTGATACATTGCAAATGTATTTATAATTTTTGATGTTCCATGCTTGGTTTTATCCACTTTCTTGTGTTTTTTTCCAACTTTGGAGTACTTTTTATATGATTTCTTGGACTAACCTATTAACAAGAGCCACAGTGTCAGCTGCCTGTTTTCTGCTGTTTTTGGTCCCAGGAAAGTCAGAAAATGAATATTCTCGGAATTCGACGGGACAAAAGCCAAAGTGCCTATTTTTCCGGATGTCATCAAGTGCCAGAATATGAGACGGAGAAGGGTCAGGGGCCACCACACCACCTGGCCGCGCGGCCAGGCCTGGCCCATGCCAGGGGGTGGTGTGGCCGCTCCCGGCACCCCCGCGGCCTCGCCTTCCGCCTATATATTGCCCTCGGTATGAAAACCCTAAGGGCTCGATCAAAAATCCACGAAAGAGTCTGTAGCCGCCGTCATCTCTATCCCTAGATCGGGAGGGATCTGAAGCTCTTCCCGGCACCCTGCCGAAGAGGGGAATTCACCCTGGAGGCCTTCTTCATCACCATGCAAGACTCCGGTGTGATGCGTGAGTAGTTCATCCTTGGACTACGGATCCATGTAGTAGCTAGATAGCTGGTTCTCCTCCTTTGTGCTTTCATGTCTAGATCTTGTGAGCTCCGTTCATGATCGGGATCATCTATTTGTAATTCTGCATGTTGTGTTTGCGGGGATCCGATGGATATTGAGATGCTATTTCAGATTGATTATTGATTCTATCATGTCTTTGTTATTTGTGATCTTGCATGCTTTCTGTTGTTAGTAGCTATCTTGGCCAAGTAGATGCTAGGAACTCCAAGAGTTAGTATTTATGCTCGATAGTGGGTTCATGCCTCTGGTAATCTGGGGAAATGACAGAAATCTCTAAGGTACTAGATGTGCTGTTGCCACTAGGGAGAAAACAACAATCCTTTGTTCATAGAACAATCGTATTGTTTACTTTACACGCAGTTCATAAAGCAATAATCTGTTGCTTGCAAATTAATACTAGAGGGGGTTCGGATGATAACCTGAAGGTGGATTTTTAGTCATAGATGCAGTTGGATGGCGGTCTATGTATTATGTTGTAATTCCCAATCAAGTCTCAAAGAAGTCAAGATGATTAGTATATGCATGTATTGCTTTCTCGATGTTTGTCAAATGCCCCGCTGTAATTTGTTCACCCAGCATGTTATCTATCTAAGGAGAGCCACCTCTAGTGAACTATGGGTCCCGGTCCTTGTCTTTTACATACAATCTACAAACTGTTTACTTCTTTGTGTTTACTTTCTGCAAACTTTTACTTTCCATATCATACGTTTAATCCTTTGTTTTCCGCAAAACACGGTGAGATTGACAACCTCATCGCAAGTTGGGGTCAAAGTTATGTGGTTGTGTTGTGCAGGTCTCCATGTTGCTACTAGCACCAGTAGTGTGCCCTGCCAAAGCTCAGCTAGTAACACCTTTGGGGTGTTTCCTTGCTCCTACTGGTTCGATTAATGCTTGGTTTCATAACTGAGGGAAACTTGCTGCTGTGCTCATCATACCTTCCTCTTGGGGTTCCCAACGAGCTCTACATCAACACCGCCATCAAGCATTTTTCTGGGCGCCGTGCATTGAGCCATCAACAAGCTTTGCGACAAAGTTCGATTAGCTTGTTGTCTCTAGGGGGAATAACTTAATCATTTGACTCATTGGCTTGGCCTTCATCTTCAGCTTGATTAGTAGGAATAGGAGATGGAGTATCTTGCCCTTGATATTGAGCCACAACCATAATAGGAGGCTGCTGCTGTTCAGGATTTTCAGGGCCGGATAATCCGGCTGAGGGTGGGGCCGGATAATCCAGCCTGGGAGAACCTGAAGCATCTTCGCATACTTGACTGGAACTTGCTCAAACTTGAGAGTGGACGGATAATCTGGGGTCAGCCGGAAAATCCGGCCTGGGACTTGCAGCAGATTCTTCGACATGTTGATCATTTCTGCCAGTTGAGGAGGGTTGGCCGGATAATCCGGTGTCCACCGGATAATCCGGCCTAGAGCTTTCTAGGACATTTCCTTGATGATCTTCAACAGTTTGTGGGATTGTGTAGAGGTTTCTCCAATGGTCGGAGCATGTTGTGCTTGTGTCGATGAAGGCTCTACATGAGTAGAGCATTGTCCTTCCCGATCCGCCACAAGGGGTTCCTCAATGGCGTGGGAAAATCCCACACCCATTCTTATTATAGCATCTTGAGGTATTTCAACATCTACATCACAAACATCAACTTGCCCCACACGGGAGCCATCATTTTCCTCGAACACCACACTACAAGATTCTACAACAGTTCCAGAGAGCTTATTGTAGACTCTATAAGTGTGGGATTTGGCACCATAGCCAACAAAAATGCCTTCTAATGCCTTAGACTCAAATTTAGATAAACAAACTCCTTTAATGAGAAATAAATACTTACAACCAAATACCCGTAAGTAGGAAATGTTTGGCTTGTTGCCAGTAAGTATTTCATACGGAGTCTTGTCCAAGATTTTGCGGAGATAGAGCCGGTTGGATGAATGGCAAGCGGTAGAGATTGCTTCATCCCAGAAGTTATAAGGAGACTTAAATTCAGCTAGCATAGATCTGGCCATATCCGTTAAGGTCCAGTTCTTCCTCTCGGCAACACCATTTTGTTGAGGGGTGTACGTAGTGGAATATTGTTGTCTTATCCCCTCTTCACTTAGGAATTCATTTAAGGTGTAGTTCTTGAACTCAGAGCCGTTATCACTTCTAATTGCCAAAATAGGGACATCGTGTTGATGTTGAACCTTGTTGGCAAAATGATGACCGTTTGTTGAGTCTCGCTCTTCAACTTGAAGAAATAGACCCATGTGTATCTTGAGTAATCATCAACAATCACGAGGCAATATTCTTCCCACCGATATTTGCATGAGATGGAGGACCAAAGAGATCCACATGGAGGAGCTCCGAAATCCTCTTTGATGAAATAATGGTCTTCCTTCGATGGGGAGAGTCATGCATTTTCCCTTCCACACAAGCCCTGCAAACATGATCTTTGTCAAAGGAAACATTTTCTTTTAGTCCAAGGATGTGGCCACCCTTGTGGAGACTTCGCAAAGGCCCGCGTCGGCCTTTCCGAAGAGACACATCGGGCCTGTAGTGGTTTTCCCCGAAAAGTCCACCACATACAGGTTATTTTCGACATATCCAACAAAAGCGACCTTTAGAGACTTGCTCCACAAGAGTACAACCAAATCACCATCAATGAAAACTGCAAAGCCCATCTTACCAAGGGCACAAACAGAAAGTAAATTGTAACCGAGGGTCTCAACAAGCATGACGTCCACGAGAGAGATATCGTGAGCAACTACAACTTTGCCAAGACCCAACACCTCAGATTTTGACTTGTCACCATAGGAGACGGTTATGTGATCATGGTTTGGCCGCATCTCCAAGATGATCTCCTTGCTTCCGGTCATATGACTAGTGCACCCGCTATCGAGTACCCATTTAGACCCACCGGAAGCATAGCCCTGCAAGAAAGTTACTTCTTGGTTTTAGGTACCCATTTTTCAATGGGTCCTCTCATGTTAGTGACAAGGGTTTTGGGAACCCAAATAGACCAAGATATGTAACTATCAAAAGGACCTACATAGCTAGCATAGACATCACCATAATAATCACAAAATAACTCATATTTAGGATTATTTGCCCCTACAAAACCATCAAAGTTAGTCTTGTCATTAGTGGTGGTGCTTGTCTTTGGTTGAGCAGTTTTGCTCTTCTTCTTCTTCTTCTTCTTGTTCCTCTTCTTCTTTGTCTTGGGGACATAACCAAGACCTTCTTTCCCATTGTTTGTCCTTCTCTTGCTAAGCACCTCATCTAGGATTTCTTTACCTTTATGTTGAGATCCCTTTACAAGTTCTTCTTTTAGCCTTGCATTTTCTTCAACAATGTCTTCATGTCCAAAAGATAGAGTGGAGGTGCTAGGCATATCATACTTGTCCAATTGAGTTTGGAGCTGATCACGAGACTCATTTAGAGTAGAATGTTCACTCTCCAATGCCTTGTGAGCAATGTCAAGTTTCTCAAACTTCTCTGAGAGTCTAGCATGAGCAGCCCCAAATTCAATCTTTTCTTTCTTTAGTTTCTTTACCTTAGCAAGAGCATTGTCACGTTCTTTTATGAGTTGGGAACCAACCTCTTCATGGGACTCCTCAATTGACTCGAGTTTCTCCTCCAAGGATACTCGAGCTTCCTCTTCTTCTTCTAAGGCATTCTTCAAGGAGGTTATCTCCAAGACATCTTCTCTTTCAATTCTACCCTTTTCTTCGAGAAGAGCTTCGGAATGAGCAAGTTGACTCATAAGAGCATCAAAGTGAAGTTTGTTCTCACCTTGCAAGTTAGTGAAAAAGTTGCCCAAAGCAATAACTTCTTCTTTTATCTTAAGACTAGTATGATCATCCATATCCATATTTATATTAGTCTTAGGAAATGAAGAAATAGAAGATGATACCTCGGACCCTCTTGCCATAAGGCAAGTGACGTTGTTGTTGATGACATTTTCATTTGGAGAGTCGAAGAGCGGTGTGGGAGTAGAAGTGGTGGCTATAGCAGCCACCTCTTGAGCACTATCCTCATCCTCTTCATCTTCACTTGTAGAGGAATATTCTTCTTGGGCCACCAAGACAATCTTGGGTTGCTTCTTGTAAGGACCATTCTTCTTGATAAATGGTTTCTTTTGAGGAGCCTTGGATTTTTATTTGAGGATGAGCCTGCCTCCATTGTCTTCTCTACTTTGATAAGGACATTTAGCCACAAAGTGCAACCTATCTCCACAATTGTAGCATGTCCTCAGTTTTGGGTCATTCTCTCTTCTTCCACTTGACCCATTCTTGCGCTAAAGTTCAAACTTGGCCTTGGCTGGATCCTTCTAAAAAAATCCTTGCATAGAAAGCCATGTACCCACCATGAGAACACTTGACTTCCTCGGGACAGCCCATGGAGACACTCTCGTATCCTCTTTCATCCTCATATTGTTCAAAAACATTTGCCTTTAGAGCAACATTGATTCCTTTTTGCATTCCAATAGCCCGGGCATGGGCATCTTCAGCGTTCTTAGTTGCAACCTTGAATGACGCCATTTCTTGCATGACTTCATTTGCAGTCATTTTATGGTAGTTGTGTCTACCTTGCAAACTCTTCAAGTCCGTTGGCTCAAATGGCATTAGAGCACTCACATATTTCCTTTTTATCCAAGCATCATCAATGTGAGTGGCTCCATGCTTTCTAAATGTTGTTGCAATGCCCTGGAGCCTTCTATACATGTCTTCATGGTCTTCACCATCCAACATGTAAAATCCTTCAGCTTCATTGCTAAGGGCAGCATACCTATTTCTTCTCATGCTTTCATTTCCAATGAATAGATCAGTGAGTGCATCCCAAGCTTCTTTGGCAGTGTTGAAGTGCTCAATGTGGGGCATGTCCTTCGGACCCACTCCAAGCTGAATCATGTGGAGAGCCGTTGCATTCAGTTGACTATCCACAACTTCTCTCCTAGTCAAATTGGTGGGGTCTCCAATATGAAGACCATCTTCGATAATCCTCCAAAGCTCAATAGACGAATTACATACATCAGATTTCTTTAAGAATTGCCATTGATTAAATGAAGATGCAGTAAGCTTGGGTGGATCACCCCTATTGTTTATATGAGGATGAGGGATAGGTGGGTCAGGAGAATATAGATGAGGAACCTCACTATAGTACTCCTTACCACTTCCCTTCTTGGAGGCGGAACCATTATGTTTTTCACCTACCACTTCATCTTCCTTAGATCTGGCGTGAGCCTTATCCTTAGATAGAGGAGTGGTGGCCTTAGAGAAAGATGGGGATGGGGCTGTAAATGATGTGAGGCGAGTAATCATTTGTTGCATCTCTTCCATCTTGGTCTCGAAGGTTTTCAACAAGGTTGTTTCCAACATCTTGAGGTCATCCATTGTGACCTTGTCCATAGTCTCAATCCCATTTTCCTTAGTACCCATACTTCTCTTAGGAGGTTAAGCCCGAATAAAGAGCCGGGGATCTGATACCAATTGAAATGGATCGTATGGGCACCTAGAGGGGGGTGAATAGGTGTTACTTCAAATTTTAATGATTTTTCAATTTTAGGCTTGACACAAAAGGTAAATTCTCTAGATATACTACTATATAGAATTTCCCTATATGCAAACCTAACTACTAGCGAGTAAAGGCGAGTAAAGTGAGGAACGAGGAAACCGTGATGAAGCACGCGGAGACACAAGATTTGTTTTACCGCAGTTCCTTCCTTGTTAAGGGAAGTACATCTGCGTTGGAGGGGTGGGCGGTACTAAGACCACCACGCCACAATAGGCCTCACCCTGTTCTCCGATGGATCCCGCCACCAAAGGCCTGGTCCACCTTTCCACTACAGGAACCCTTCGAGGCGGGAATCGGCACCTTTACACAGATAGCGGGGCACAACTCCACAACCGAATTGGAGGCTCACGTAATGACAACAAGCTGCCACAAGAACAATAGTTATCAATAATAAAGCACAAGATCTAGATATCAACGAGAATACTAGATCGGGGATTCTCCAAGTGAATGGAGAGGATTTGAAGCGCTTGATTCGTGATGACTATGAGTGATGTCTCCTCCTTCAATTCCCCCAAAGATCGAAGCCTTCGGGTGGTTGAAGTGGGAGAACTCGGGACAGAGCTTTTGCAACAGATCTGTGCTTTTTTTGAATGAATCAAGAGTTATGACCGGAGGGGTTGATGGGGCTTTTATACATCATGTTCAAACTGAGCCGTTGGAGCCATTTCGGGCCGGATTATCCGGCACAAGTGAGGGCCGGATTATCCGGCCTAGGGAATACTCCGCCCCCGACTCGGATTATCTGGAAAATAATCCACCCTTGAACAGAAGCTTGCGCAGGGTGGTCCTTGGCATCTTCTCCTGAGGACCGAATTATCCGGCCCTAGAGGAGTGCCGGATTATCCGGCTGGGGAAAATCCGCCCCAGCCACGGATTGTCTAGGGGAAAGTCCTAAAGGAGTTATCCCCTAGAGGTAAATAATAAAGTATATTATTTGATATATCTCCTGTATGTTCATAATACGTTTCATATTATGCTATAACTGTGTTAATACGAAATGTTAATACACGTGTGGTATGTAAACAAACCGTGTCTCTAGTTACCTCTAGTAAACTAGTTCATTGGTCATGAGGATGGTCTGTGTTTCAAGACCATGGGCATTTATGCCAACTGACAATGAGGTCATGTTATTAGTTGAATAACATGATAGACAAACATCCGACCGATGTATCTTAATGAGATCTAGTTACAAAGTTCACCATTGATGATAAAACACAGAGAACCTCGTAACCCAATCCTTTGACTGTGAGGTAATGCAAATCACCATTCCGGAAGAAGCTTAGATGGTTATCAAGAGTCATCTCGTAACAGGGTGACCAAAAAGGTGCCACTCAGGTTTTCCGAAGGGATGCGTAGAGGAGTACATATCAAGACCAGGATTTGTCTAGTCTGTGTAACGGACAGATACATGTGACCATCTCGGTGACATTGCATTAATGAAGCTTGCAAGCATGTGACTAGGTCACGGAATGCAATGACATGAGAACGAGAAAACAAGTTCATCAGTAAAGAGATCGAGCTAAGGTATGGAGATACCGAAGATCAAGTCTCGGATGAATTAGGTATCGAATGACAAAGGGAATGGGGAACGGCTATCTCACGATTCGAGCGATTGTATTCGTGAAACGCACGGGGGTCACATGGTCATCCAGGTCCCTCTGTTGATCATTGATATGAGAGTGGTCTATGTCATGTCCGGAGTGTTTCCGAACTGAAGGATGTCACGCTTAAGGGTAGGGACACTTAGGGTAGATGAGGTATCGTATGAGAAATAGAGAGAGAAACCGGAATAGTTTTGGTAACACCCGATGGAGATCGAAAGGGCCCCGAAAGTTGTTCCGGAGTGAAGAGATAATATAATATGTGTATTTGAATGTTAATTGGAGAATTAATATTAAATATATATTTTATTTTATTTTTGAAGGCACTATATTGCTAATGGGCCTCACCCGAAGGGAGGCCCAAGTGGGCAAGGCGCCTAGGGAGTGGGGGCCATCCGGCCTAGGGCTAGTGGGCCGCCCCACTGGGGCCCACCTAGGGCCGGCGGCTGCCCCAAGGTGGCCGGCGGGTGTGGGGATTAGTCCCACCCTGCTTGGCCCGTGGGTGGTGCGCCCCCGCTCCCACTATATAAAGGGGTCCCCTTCCCCCTTGGACATCACCCCATTCCTCTCATTCTATCTCTCTCATCTGCTGAGGACTTCCCTATAATATTGGGGAGGACCTCGTAGTTGAGTTCTCCACCTTCACACTACCGTCGTGTGATCAGCGATCTGACATCTACTTCTTCCGCTGCTCGGCTGGATCGGAGTCCGGTTGACGTCTCCTACACCGGACGTGTGACGAACTTCGGAGGCACCACACTTGGGGTGCTGCTCGTCTTCATCAATATACGCCTTCCTGCGTAAGGCGTGCCTCTTTCTGCAAAGGTATGAATATTGTATTCCTTCTCCGTTACTTATGTCTACATAGTATAGATCCTGGTATTAGTGTTCGAGTAGATAGAAAAAAATTGTTTTCTGCTACGGAACCCTTCAATGGTATCAGAGCGGGTCTATGGGTAGACATGTCGTACAGATAGAACACATAGAAATATGTGGGCATTGATTCTCTAGTTGCTACCCTCTTTAGTGTTATTGTTCATATCGCGGCACTGTTTGATGAAGCAGCCCCCAACCGACCTCACGTGGTGATTCACGAGACTGGGCCACAAATCAAAGTGGCTTAGGGGGTGTCCGTCTCTCTATAGTAGTTGATATGGCATTGATACAAGAGGGCCCTGAAAAGGGAAGAAGAACGGCAATCATTGAATCCATGTTGTGGCTTGACGTTCGTAGGTGGGAAAGGGGTTCTACTGCGAAAACCCTAAAGCCGCGTAAAACATGCAATAGTTAATATAGAAGCGTCTATCTTCATTATTGCATATGGGCAAGTATTATATCATGGCAACAAACAAGTTTGCGAAACTTTGAAGCTGTTGATGATGATCATAAAGCTACAGCCATGTTATAACACTTTACTTTTAGAAGTATTACTTATTGTGCTAGTATACTTACTAGACGGTAGTATAATAAGATAATCCCTCATAGTATTCCAGTTATTGTATTCCCCTTGTGTGTGCACCACCAAGAAAGTTCTTCGATATGAGGCGATCCAGGGTTACAGGCCTGGGTGTCGGACATATCTGCATTCGCATACAGTGGGTGTATGCCATGTTGCACTGTGAATACACATGAGTTAGGACTGGCGAGCCTAGCACGTTAGAGAAACGTGGCCTCGGAATACAAGAGACCGAAAGGTCGAGCATGAATCACATGGTTGATGTGATCAACATTAGGGAATGTCCAAGTTTGATACTGCACTGATGGTCGTGACGATCGGGGGAGGTGCAGAGGATAGGGATCATGTGATCACTGAACGAGTAGAGGGATGTTCGTTTAAGTGGGAGTTCTTTTAGTTAAAACTTGAAATCATTATTATGAACATAGTCTAAACACTTTGCAAATCCTTTGTAGATGTCTCGCCCACCCACCTTCAACCTTAGCACTTTCCTCGAGAAGGACAAGCTAAAAACTGATGGAACCAACTTCACTGCATGGTTCCGCAATCTTAGGATACTCCTAGTCCCCTACAAGTTGACTTATGTTTCCGGCTAAGCCTGCAGATTCCGCCTCCGAGAATGAAAAGAATGTCTGGCAGTCCAAGGCGGATGATTTCTCCCTCATCCAGAGTGGAATGCTCTATGCCATGGAGCCGGAGCTTCAAAAGCGTTTTGAGAAGATGAATGCTTTTGAGATCATCGAGGATCTCAAGGCTGTCTTTGCTCCACAGGCTCGTGCAGAGAGGTATGATGCTTCCGAGCTCTTCTTCTCTGCTAAAATGGAAGAGCACAGCAGTATTAGTGAGCACGTGGTCAAAATGTCTGGCTATGTTAAACGCTTAAACGCCCTGGCTTACAAGATCCCGGAGGTGCTTGCTATAGATACGGTGCTGCACTCGCTGCCCCTAGCTATAAGGGTTTTGTGATGAACTACAACATGCAAGGGATGACTAAGAGCCTTGCTGAGGTGTTCGCCATGCTCAAAACTGCTGAGGTTGAAATCAAGAAGGAGCACACGGTGCTGATGGTCAACAAGACCACCAACTTTAAGAAACCAGGGCAAAAGGGAAAAGGCAAAGGCAAGAAGTCTAAGAGGGATGGCAAGTTTGTTCCCAGCACCTCAAAGACTGCCAAGCCTGGCCCTAAGCCCGGGACTTCGTGCTTCTACTACAAAGGGGATGGGCACTAGAAACGCAACTGCCCCAAATACCTTGAAGACAAGCGAGCTGGCAAGATAGCCATTCTGGACAAAGGTATATATGATATACATGTTATTGATGTATTCCTTACAAGCGCCGGGAGTAACACCTGGGTATTTGATATCGGATCTGTTGCTCACATTTGTAACTCTCAGCAGGATCTGTAGAGTAGGAGGTGCCTGAGGAAGGACGAGGTGACGATGCGCGTCGGCAATGGTTCGAGAGTCGAAGTGATGGCCGTCGGCACCCTGCATCTCCGTCTATCGTCAGGATTATTGTTGATTTTGAATAAATGCTATTATGTACCGCACTGAGTATGAATATTGTGAGTGGGTATTGTTTGTTGCAAGAACGTTATACGTTTAAATCAGGAACAAATGGTTGTTCAATTTATATGAATGATGTTTTCTATGTTCATGCTCCTGTACGTGATGGTTTATTCTTACTTGATCTTGATTGTGATACACACATCCATAGTGTTGATGCTAAACTTTGTAAGCACAATGACGATAATTCCATGTATAGATGGCATTGTCGTCTTGGTCATATTGGCATAAAGCGCATGAAGAAGCTTCATTCAGAAGGGCTTCTTGGATCATTGGATTTTGAATCCCTTGATACACATGAGCCATGCCTTATGGGCAAGATGACCAGGACACCATTCTCCGGAATAGTGGAGAGAGCTGTAGACCTACTTGGGATCATACACACGGATGTATGTGGACCAATGAGTGTCTCAAGACGCAATGGTTATCGTTACTTCGTTACCTTCACCGACGACTTGAGCGGATATGGATATATCTACTTAATGAAGCACAAGTCTAAAACCTTTGAAAAGTTCAAGGAATTTCAGAAAGAGGTAGAGAATCCACTTAACAAGAAAATCAAGCACCTTCGATCGGATCGAGGAGGCGAGTATTTGAGTTATGAGTTTAACATGCACTTGAAGTACTGTGGGATTATACCACAGCTTACGCTAGCCGGAACACCACAGCGTAATGGTGTGTCAGAACGTCGTAACCGAACCTTATTGGATAGCGTACGGTCCATGATGTCTTTAACTGATTTGTCTGTATCTTTTTGGGGATATGCATTAGAAACCGCCGCTTTTATTTTAAACCGAGCACCATCCAAATCCGTGGAGACAACCCCATATGAGATATGGCATGGCAAGAAGCCATTGTTGTCATTTCTAAAAGTTTGGGGTTGTGAGGCTTACGTTAAGAAACTACAGCCTGGCAAACTCGAACCCAATTCAAAAAAATGTATCTTTGTTGGATACCCAAGGGAAACCGTTGGGTATACTTTCTACAACCAAGCCGAAGGCAAAACGCTTGTCGCAAAAACTGGCACCTTTCTCGAGAAAGAGTTTCTTGCAAAAGGAGTGAGTGGAAGGAAAATTGAGTTAGATGAAATTGTTGACCCTTCTCTCCGTATGCCGAGTAGCGCAACGGAAGCTGTTCCGAAACCGCTCTCCAGTATGGAGGAAGAGTCCATTGATGTTGATCAAAACAATAACATAGAGACTCCTGAGGTTCGCAGGTCTACAAGGGTTCGTGCCACTCCAGATTGGTATAGTAGCCTTGTGATGTCTGTCATCTTAGATGATTAGGAAGAACCTGCAAACTACAAAGAAGCTATGGATAGTGCTGACTCCGAGAAATGGCTAGAAGCCATGAAATCCATATTAGGATCCATGCATGAAAACCAAGTTTGGACTTTGGTGGATCTTCCAGAAGGCCGCAAGGCCGTGGAAACTAAATGGATCTTTAAGAAAAAGACAGATGCGAATGGTAATGTGACCATTCACAAATCTCGACTTGTCGCGAAGGGTTTTCGACAAATTCAAGGAGTTGATTACGACGAGACTTATTCTCCTGTAGTAATGCTTAAGGCTGTCAAGATTTTAATAGCAATTGTTGCATATTTCGACTATGAAATTTGGCAGGTGGATGTCAAGACCGCTTTCCTCAATGGTCACATTGATGAAGAGTTGTATATGATGCAACCGGAAGGTTTTGTTGATCCTAAGGATGCTAGAAAGGTATGCAAGCTTCAAAGGTCCATTTATGGATTGAAGCAAGCATCTCGGAGCTGGAACTAGTGTTTTGATCAAGTGATCAAGAGTTTTCGTCCAAAACCAACAAGAGTTCTGTGTTTACAACAAAGCGAGTGGGAGCTCGGTTGTTTTCTTAGTAGTATATGTGGATGACATATTACTCATGGAAACGATGTGGATCTTATGAAAAGCGTGAAAGCATATTTGAGCAACCAATTTTCCAAGAAGGATCTAGGTGAAGCTGCATATATATTAGGAATCAAGATCTATAGAGATAGATCAAGACACCTAATAGCATTGAGTGAAAGTACTTACATAGATAAGATTTTGAAGAGGTTCAAAATGGAAAACACCAAGAGGGGTTTTACACCTATGATGAAGAATTGCAAAATGAGTATGGCTCAATGTCCTGTAATGGACGATGATAGAGAGAAGATGTCTTACATCCCCTATGCCTCAGCCATAGGATCTATCATGTATGCAATGCTTAGTACCCGACCTGATGTGGCATTGGCTCTTAGTTTGACGAGCCGATATCAGAGTAATCCAGGACCGGATCACTGGACAGCTGTGAAAAATATCTTGAAGTATCTGAGAAGAACAAAGGATATGTTCCTAATCTATGGAGGAAATGATGAAGCTCTAAACGAAACAGGTTACGTAGATGCAAGATGGAATTCAGATCATGATGACTCGAAGTCTCAAACAAGATTTGTTTTCTTGGTGAATGGTGGGGCGGTAAGCTGGAAGAGCAAGAAGCAGCTGGTGGTGGCACAATCTTTAATGGATTCTGAATACATTGTTGCAGCTGATGCAACAAATGAAGTTGTTTGGCTAAGGAATTTCGTCATCAAACTGGGAGTTTTTCCCAATGCCCAAGACCCCGTGACGATCTATTGTGATAACACGGGAGCTATTACAAATGCAAGGGCACCAAGAACTCATTCCACAGCCAAACACATCAAGCTTAGATTTCACGTCATCCGGCAGAACGTTGACGAAGGTGAAGTCAAGATTTGTAAAGTAGATATGGAACTGAATGTAGCAGATCCGTTGACGAAAGCTCTCCATCTAGACAAGCATGAACAACACCGAGATTCAATTGGTGTTAGGTTCCTGCATATTGTAAACTAGTTTTGTTTATACTCTAGTGCAAGTGGGAGACTAAAGGAGTTATGCCCTAGAGGCAAATAATAAAGTATATTATTTGATATATCTCCTGTATGTTCATAATACGTTTCCTACTATGCTATCACTGTGTTAATACGAAACGTTAATACACGTGTGGTATGTAAACAAACCGTGTCTCTAGTTACCTCTAGTAAACTAGTTCATTGGTCATGAGGATGGTCTGTGTTTCAAGACCATTGGAATTTATGCCAACTAACAATGAGGTCATGTTATTAGTTGAATAACATGATAGACAAACATCCGACCATTTTATCTTAATGAGATCTAGTTACAAAGTTCACCATTGATGATAAAACACAGAGAACCTCGTAACCCGATCCTTTGACTGTGAGGTAATGCAAATCACCATTCCGAAAGAAGCTTAGATGGTTATCAAGAGTCATCTCGTAACAGGGTGACCAAAAAGGTGCCACTCAGGTTTTCCGAAGGGACGCGTAGAGGAGTACATATCAAGACCAGGATTTGTCTAGTCTGTGTAACGGACAGATACATGTGGCCATCTTGGTGACATTGCATTAATGAAGCTTGCAAGCATGTGACTAGGTCATGGAATGCAATGACATGATAACGAGAAAACAAGTTCATCAGTAACAAGATCGAACTGAGTTATGGAGATACCGAAGATCAATGTCGGATGAATTAGGTATCGAATGACAAAGGGAATGGGGAACGACTATCTCACGGTTCGAGCGATTGTATTCGTGAAACGCACGGGAGTCACATGGCCATCCAGGTCCCTCTGTTGATCATTGATATGAGAGTGGTCTCTGTCATGTCCGGAGTGTTTCCGAACCGAAGGATGTCATGCTTAAGGGTAGGGATACTTAGGGTAGATGAGTTATCGTATGAGGAATAGAGAGAGAGAAACCAGAATAGTTTCGGTAACACCCGATGGAGATCGGAAAGGGGCATGGAAGTTGTTCCGGAGTGAGGAGATAATATAATATGTGTATTTGAATGTTAATTGGAGAATTAATATTAAATATATATTTTATTTTATTTTTGAAGGCACTATATTGCTAATGGGACTCACCCGAAAGGAGGCCCAAGTGGGCAAGGCGCCTAGGGAGTGGGGGCCAGCCGGCCTAGGGCTGGTGGGCCACCCCAGTGGGGCCCACTTAGGGCCGGCGGCTGCCCCAAGGTGGCCGGCGGGTGTGGGGATTAGTCCCACTCCGCCTGGCCCCTGGGTGGTGCGCCCCCCTCCCACTATATAAAGGGGCCCCTCCTCCTCCTTGGAAATCACCCCATTCCTCGCATTCTCTCTCTCATCTTCTAAGGACTTTCCCGTAATATTGGGGAGGACCTCGTAGTTGAGTTCTCCACCTTCACACTACCGTCGTGTGATCGGCGATCCGGCATCTACTTCTTCCGCTGCTCGGCTGGATCGGAGTCCGGTTGACGTCTCCTACACCGGACGTGTGACGAACTTCGGAGGCACCACACTTGGGGTGATGCTCGTCTTCATCAATATACACTTTCCTGCATAAGGCGTGCCTCTTTCTACAAAGGTATGAATACTGTATTCCTTCTCCATTACTTATGTCTACATAGTATAGATCCTGGTATTAGTGTTCGAGTAGATAGAATTTTTTTGTTTTCTGCTACGGAACCCTTCAAGTCCGCTCCCAGACAGAAGCCCGTGTAGACGCTCCCTTGGGCAATTTCCCTAGGGCCAGATTATCCGGCCCTAGAGGAAGGCCGGATTATCCGGTCCGGGGAGAAAATCTGCCCCAGAGCCAGAATGTCCGGGGGAAAATCCGCCCCTAGATAGAAGCTCACGTGCTGCCAGCCCTGGCCAAGATGGTCAGGCCGAATTATTTGGCCCTTGATGGGGGCGGATAATTCGGCCCCCAAACACCCAAAACTCTTTCCTGCAACACTTAGTGTAGATAAGAAACTCCACGGTATTGTTATCTAACACACAAAACACACGTAACCATGAAATGTTCTTTCAGACACTGCTACAGGTCGCGCTAAGCATGGCGGATGGCATGGGTCGATGCGGGGGACTGCGGCGATCATCATTCGCGTGATGGCGCGGCAAGGGGCGGTCTCAGTCGGTCGGGCAACGTCGGCTCTTTGTTTAGGTACAGAAGTGTTCATCACTAAGTATGGTGGTCACGGGGTGCGCGGCGGTGAACCATCGTGTCTGGGAGGTCACTGGTGCCACGGCAACTGCGGGTACGAGCGAAGAGAGCGTGGCGCGACGTGTGTGCACGAGGCGATTGCGGCGCTCCGTCGTGCTCTCGGCATGGCAAGGACTTAAATGGGCAAGGCGATTCTAGCCTCTCCACTCCTCGCCGTTGGTCAAGGGGTGGACGAGGCTGGCGGTGAGGTAACGGCTAGTAGTTAGGTGTCGTGGGAGAGGGCGATGCGGCATGCAGCGACTGGTCCGTGCTCGACCAGTATGGCATGCTCGGTACAGGCATGGCACTAGTCAATGTAGCGAGTGAGGTTGCTCCTCTGAACGGCCAGGTACTGGGATGATCGTGGGTGAGAAAGTGAGGTTGATTGCAGTACCAAGATGAGCACAAGTTTGATTTCAAACAGTATATAGTGGTGGAGTTTGATCTCTGTCTTCCAGGTGTTCGACCAAATGGCCGCATGAATTCAACTTTCAAATTTTTGAATGATTTTTGGTGAGTGTGATGGCCACATACTTGATAGTCTATGGTTGCTAAGAATTTTCAAGTGGTGTTGATATGAGTGGTTTTTGAAAAGTGATGATCTAGGTACATACACTTGATTCAATTT
Organism: Avena eriantha; assembly: GCA_910589775.1. Classification (NCBI taxonomy): domain Eukaryota; kingdom Viridiplantae; phylum Streptophyta; class Magnoliopsida; order Poales; family Poaceae; genus Avena; species Avena eriantha. Next base: position 387,843,470 of record OU342740.1, on the reverse strand, counting down.
TGAATTGCCTCTTAAATAGATTTGAAAATAGTTTCTGTGACTTTGTAAGGTTTGCTTGGGTTCACTTGGTCTAGCAAGGGGTGAAAACATGTAGAATTGTTTCTGTTGGAAATCTTTTACTAGAGACACCCAAAGTGAGATAATGTTTAATATTGGCAAAAGTGACCATATGCTCATATGCCTCATTCTTGATTTTCCTTTTATTTGATGTTGTTTGTAATTGACCTAGATGATGTGGTATTCATCTTTAAACTAAAACTTAACCTTTGTAGCAATCAAACATGGCAAATGCAAGCATTCATACATTAATACACATCACACATGCACTCATATAGATTTTTGGACTAAAAGTTTTTGTTAACCCTAAACTTGGGTGATTAGAAATTGATAAGCTTGTTTAATATTTTTGAGATGTTACAAACCTTCCCTCCTTAAACTGAATCTCGTCCCGAGATTCAAGAAAAACTAGGAACTAAAGAGATTGGGAAACTCAGTCCTAATATAATCTTCTTGTTCCCAGGTGGCTTCTTCTTTGGTATGGTTACTCTAGTGGATCTTGAGAAACTTGATACTCCTGGTTCGGGTGGTTCTGAATGCTTCTCCCAAAATACGGATGGACAGTTCACGATAGGTTAAATCCTTGTTGATATCTATAGCTCTGTGATCAATGTTCTTGAAAACTTCGGTCTTCTCCAGAACTTCTAGGCATTTCCTAAGTAATGAGATATGGAACACATCATGTACGACTGACATCTCCTTAGGTAGTTCCAGTTGATAGGATACTTCTCCTCGGTGATTCAAAATCTTGAAGGGTCTAATATATCTGGGGCAAGCTTCCCTTTCAGTTGAAAACGCTGCATTCCCTTCAAGGGTGATACTTTGAGATATACAAAATCTCCAATATTGAAGGTCAGGTCTCGATGTCTTTTGTCAGCATAACTCTTCTGTCTTGATTAAGCGGTCTTGAGGTATTCATGGACTTTGTGAACCTTCTCTTTAGCTTCTCGTAGAATGTCGGGTCCGAAAATCTGACTCTCTCCTACTTGCGACCAATTCAACGGGGTACAACACTTCCTTCCATACAGAAACTCAAAGGGGGCATTTGCAAAATGGCTTGATAACTATTGTTGTATGAGAATTCCGTGAAAGGCAAACAATCTTCCCATTTAGATCCATATTCTAACACACAAGCTCTCAACATATCTTCTAAGATCTGGTTGACTCTTTCAGTTTGTCCGTCGGTTTGCAGGTGATAAGCTCGTGCTGAAATTCAGTTTGGTTCCTAATCCTTCTTGGACCTTCTTCCAAAACCTTGAGGTAAACTACCTTCCTCGATCCGACACTATGGTCTTGGGAGTTCCATGCAAACTGACTATTCTAGCAATGTACAACTCCGTTAGCTTCGAGCTTTGATAGGTTTTCTTGACTGGTATGAAATGGGCTACCTTGGACAGTATATCTACTATGACCCAAATAGAGTCATTTCCCCTACTAGATGTAGGCAAATAGGTGATAAAATCCATTCCAACAGAATCCCATTTCCATTCTGGAATCTGCAATGGTTGCAAAAGTCCTGCGGGTCGCTGATGTTCCGCTTTGACTCTCTGACAGATATCACATTTGGCTATGTAGCTTCCGACTTCTATATTCATTTTGTGCCACCAAAATTGCTCCTTCAAATCCTGATACATCTTCGTTCCTCCCGGGTGGATAGAATAAAGGGTATCATGGGCTTCCTGCATAATGACTTGCTTCAACTCTGAATCTACTGGCACACAGATACGTCCTTCTTACCACAGAACTCCTTCATCTTCGGTGAATCTGGGTGCCTTCCCTATACTGATATGATGCTTGATTCCATCGATACTGGCATTTCCTTTCTAGGCCTCCTTTATCTGACTGATCAGGGTGGGTTGAAGTTCAATACTGGCTAGAAATCCTTCGCTAACTAGCTCCACTCTAAAGTTCTCCATCTCCTCATGCAGACTTGGCTGGGCTTCCTTAATCATGGTGTTTAATCTACAAAGAAATTCGCTAAGAGCATCTGCTACCACATTGGCCTTGCCGGTGTGATAGTGAATGTCAAGGTCATAATCCTTGATTAAATCTATCCATCTCCTTTGCCTCATATTAAGCTCCTTCTGGGTGAAAATATACTTCAAACTCTTGTGATCCGAATAAATCTCACAGCGGTTACCCATAAGGTAATGACGCCATGTCTTCAAGGCTAAAACTACATCTGCCAGTTCTAAGTCATGGGTAGGATAGTTCTGCTCATGTTGCTTCAGTTGTCTGGATAGATAGGATATGACTTTGCCTTCTTGCATCAACACACATCCGAGACCAATCTTGGATGCGTCACAATACACATCAAAAGGCTTCTTGATATCGGGCATGATCAAAATTGGGGCTGAAATCAACCTCTTCTTAAGATCTTGAAAACTTGCTTCACCATTGTCAGTCCATTCAAAATTCTTATCTTTCTTCAGCAACTGAGTCATCGGCCTTGCGATGCTTGAAAATCCTTCAAAAAACTTGTGGTAATATCCGGCTAATCTAAGAAATGCGTGGACTTCGGTTTGGGTGGTTGGGGCTCTCCATTCTTAAACATCCTTAATCTTGGCGGGATCGACAACAACTCCTCCTGACAACAAGATATGGCCTAGGAATCCTACTTATTTTAACTAGAATTCACATTTGCTAAACTTGGCATACAACTAATGCTCTCTAAGGGTTTCAAGGATGGTTCTTAGGTGTTGTTCATGGTCTTCTTCTGACTTGGAGTAGATCAGAATGTCATCGATAAACACAACAACAAATTTATCCAGGAAGTTCATAAAAATCTTATTCATGAGGTTCATGAAATAAGCGAGGGCATTGGTTAATCTAAAAGACATGACATTGTACTCATACAATCCATATCTGGTGGTGAAGGAAGTCTATGGGATATCTAACGTGCGGATTTTCAATTGATGATAACCAGTTCTAAGATCAATCTTAGAAAACACTCTGGCACCAGTCAGTTGATCAAACAAATCTGCTATCTTCGGAAGTGGGTACTTGTTCTTGATGGTGACGTCATTCAGCTTCCGGTAATCCGTACACAAATGGTTGGCACCATCCTTCTTATCAACAAACAGAATAGGTGATCTCCAGGGTGATGCACTGGGTTGTATCAGACCTTTTCCCAGCATATCATCCAGTTGCTTCTTCAGCTCCACTAATTCAGATGGGTTCATACTATAGGGTCTTTGAGCTATGGGTCCTGTTCCAGGAACTAGTTCAATGATAAACTCGATATCCCGATCTAGGGGCATACCGGGCAATTCATCTGGGAACACATCGGGGTATTCAAAGACTACTCTGACTTGGTCAATAGTGGTTTTGGCTAAACTCTTGTTGCACTTGAATTGACGGGGTAGCGTCTTAGATACATGCTCTACTGATACTCCGGTGCTACTGGTCATGGTTATGGCTTTCTTGGCACAGTCTATTAATCCTCGATGATTCGACATCCAATCCATCCCTAGCACTACTTCCAAACCTTTAGTTCCAAGTACTATTAGATTGGAATAAAAATCTATCCCATGTATTCTAATAGGTACGGCCTTGCAAATTTTTCTATCTTTGGTGGTCGAACCAGGTATTTGAACTATCATAACATGCTTCAAATTTGTTGGTTGAATCTTACTAGTGCATGCAAATTCTTCTGTAACAAACGAGTGCGATGCTCCAAAATCAAACAACACTCTTACAAGAACTGAGTTAACAGAAAACATACTCAGCACGACATCTGGCGCTTCCTGTGCTTCTTCAGCATTCATGTGGAATAGACGACCATTACGGTTGTGCGGGTTTCCTGGGGCAAATCTCTTTCCAGGCTGGACACGGTGTTGCTGTTGGGAAGGTACAGTCACATTGGTTGCTGCGGCAAGATTCTTGGGTCACTCGTTGGAGTAGTGACCCGTGACTCCACATTCAAAGCAAGTGATCATTGACTTGTCTTTCCCTGTGACAGGCACATCATTGCTTCCAGTCCTTGGGGTAGTATTGTTGTTGTTGTTGTTGTTGGACTTTGGCGGTGCAGGGTTGAAGTTATTGGGGTTGCCGGGGTTGTAGTTATGATGGCCTCTAGGCCTCGGGTTTCCTCCGCCACGGTTGGGGTAGTTCGGACGGGTCATAGGGGGTCTATTATTTCTTGGGGCATATCCTGCAGACAGGTTGGGGTGATACTTCGGGGTATGGTGGGGTCCTGGTTGGTGCATCATACGACGCTTGCGGTTCTCACTGTCTTGGTTGATCTTTCCTTCCATCCGGATAGCAGAATCCACTAAAGCTTCAAGGTCGTCAAATGGAATGTTGACTAGAACTATCTGCACCTCATCATGCAGACCATTCAGGAATCTCTCCTTCTTCTTCACTTCATTATCAATATCATCAGGGGCAGACCTAGCTAGTGACAGGAATTTGTCACGGTACTCTGATACATCCAAAACGTATCTACTTTCCCGAACACTTCTATTATTGTTTATCCTCTAAACTTGTGTGATTTGGATGCAACTAACACAGACTGACGCTGTTTTCAGCAGAATTGCCTCGGTGTCTACTTTTTGTGCAGAAAATCAACTATCAGGAAAAATCCCGGAAAATATGCCAAAAATCCTATTTCACCAGAAGACTCCTGGAGCCAAAATACGAGACGGAGGGGGGCTGGGCCTAGGCCACACCACCTGGCCACGCGGGCCAGCCCAGGCCATGCCAGGGGGTGGTATAGCCGCCCTAAACTCCCCCTCGGTCTCCCTCTTCGCCTATAAGGTGCCTTCTGACCTAAAAACTGAGGGGGGTTCGACGTTTTTCAAGAAGGAGTTCCACTCCGTCGCCACCACCAGATTCCACGAAACAGCACCAGAAACTCCGTTCAGGCACCCTGCCGGGACGGGGAATTGGAGGATATCATCGCCATCATCATCACCATCACTTATCCATCGACCATCCATGTTTCCCCCATCTATGAGTGAGTAATCCCCCACTGTATGCTATGGGGATGGTAGGGATTGGATGAGATCGTTCATGTAATGGCAACAGATTGTTAGTGCATGGTGCCTAGTATCTTCTATTAGTGCTTTATGACTTTATTGCGACTTGTTATGCTTAATGCTTGTCACTAGGGCCCGAGTGCCATGATTTCAGATCTGAACATGTTATTGATTCATTATGATAGTATTGTTTATGGTCTTACCTACAAGTTGTATACACACGTTGTTGTCCGGAACCAATGGCCCCGAAGTTACATAAATCGGGATAACCGGAGGGAATGGCTTTGATGTGAGGATCACATGTGTTCACGGAGTGTTAATCTTTGCTCCAGTGCGCTATTAAAAGGAGCACCTTAGTTGCCAGTAGTTCCCTTGAGGCCCCGTTGCAAACGGGCTGGCAGGACAAAAATATGTTGTGCAAGTTCTCATTACGAGCATGTATGACTATATATGGGACACATGCCTAGGATTATCTAGTACTTGGATGCTTTATCTTATTTATCTGCAATTGCCCTATGTTCTGATTGCTATGTGAATTGTCTTGTCCATGCAACGACCGTCCATGCATCCCTATGCCTACCGCACTCGAATCCTACTGTTTACTGCTATTGTTACTACTGTCTTTACTTTTACTACTGTTGTTACTTTGCTATTCCTACTACAAAACTATTGTTACTGATAAACTTTTGTGAGCAAGATTGTTTCCAGGTGCATCTGAATTGACAACTCAGTTGTTACGGCTTATAAATATTCTTTGGCTCCCCTTGTGTCAAATCAACAAATTGGGTTTCACTTCCCTCGAAAACACTGCGATACACCGCCTATACTTGTGGGTCATCAAGACTACTAGATCATGTAGGCGCACGTTGCCGCGCCCATCCATTAGAAGAAATATAGGATATGTTTAGAAATGGTAGAAATCTATTTGATTTGAACCTAATGCCACATTTATTAAATATCATGCTACAAATATTGAGGGTTGAGGGGCAGTGGGATGTATGAGAGCACATGTAGGCATGATTTTAACTGATAGACCATCACTATCCGCCGCCGGTATGCCCTAGCTTGATCGCCATTAGTGGCTTCTAGGAACGGCAGTTTAACTCCACTCTTTAACTCATGCATGCGAATGAGCCCCAATCGACTGGAGACAAGTGCGTCCACTAGAGCAGCTTCGCTACCTCCATGTGTCGTCTCGCTTGTCGTATGGATCGGAATCGGGTTTGTTTTCAGCTCGGTCCAGTAATCGATCGGATAGGCTTTAGTGGGTTATTTGGGCACAATTCACCACAATGACCCAATTTTATCTCTAGAGTAGCATCCCTAGGGAAATTTGGCCCAATATAGAAGCTAATGGAGATCCTATGGCTAAAAAGGTCTTAATAGTGCAATCCAACGGCAGAAAGTGTCTGGATCGTGAGATTACACCTTTTTGTCCTAGTTATAATATCCCTAATTTTCTGGCGCCGTTGCCGGGGAGCATAGCTTTATTTATCAAGTTCACTTGGATTCTCTATTGTTCGCTGCCATCCATCCATCATGGGTAAGTCTCGTGATGGCAAGGTTCCTATTTTACCATCCACTACAAGAAGAGGTACGGTTCTGAACACCTCTATTGCTCTTGATTCACCATCTGTTATGAGTAAGCTCGTTACACCACCACATACACATGCTACACACACTGCTACTACTGCTGAATCTGAAACTTCCGATGCTTATGATGCTGCTTCTACTGTGCTTGATAAGAGTGGTTCATTAGGTCCTTTCCTAGATGCTACGATTGCTAGAACTATAGCTGGAAATACTGAAACTCCTAATGAAGACACTATTACACCTGTTAGTTCACCTAAGTCTAGTGAGAGTTATGATATTGAAAATGGTTATGTTGAGATGACCGATGAATTTATTAAAGAATGTAAAAACACCCATGATAGGAGCGCTGCTAAGAGTCTCCTTGAGAGGCGTACTATTAGACCCAAATTGTCTCCTATTGCTAAGTTTGCTGCTTCTCCCATAAACATTATAGGTGAAGATTATGATTTCTCTCTCGATCTATCTTACATAGCTATTGTTGAGAAAGAACCTTTTTGTGGGACTAAGAATGAAAGTGCGGTAGCACATATGAATCAACTTTCTACCATGAGTGGCTTGTTTTCTGATGATATTAAGATGCGTACTTACTTTGTTGCTAAGATTTTTCCCTTTACACTGAAAACTTGGTTTAGTAATTTACCTCCTGGATCTATTAATAGCCCTGATTGCTTGATTAGTACTTTCCTGCAGAAATATTTTCCTCCTAGTGCTAGACATAGTATTTTCCATGAACTTTTTGATTTTAAACAGGGAGAAAAAGAGATATTGCCTGAATCATGGGCAAGGTTTTGTGCTTTGATTCATGCACAGGCTGGAAGTCCATTACCTAAGAATGAGCTTCTTGATATATTTTATAATGTACTAACTGAAGAATCTAGGACATACCAAGATAGTTATGCTGATTGTGTTTTCAGGAATAGGACTCCCAAGGAAGCTGAGGAATTAATGGCTAAAATAAGCAAGAATTATGAAGATTGGACTCCTCCTAAACCAGCTATACCTGAAGTAATCATACCTGAACCAACTATTCATGTGCCTATTCCAACATCAAAGAAGAGGGGAGTTATTGAATTAAATGATGAAGTGATGAAGGAAGCTAAGAAATGTCTTAAGGAGAAGGGAATTAAAGTTGCAGATGTCTAGAATTTACCTCCTATAGAAGAATTATGTAAGCCTATTCCCTACTCAGCCACTATTGAGGTACACTCTCTCCAACACTTTGATGAAGGTGCTATCCCCTACTCTAAACCTCCTGATCAATGCTTAGAAGAATTAGATATCTTTATTGTTAAGCAAGATAATTTTAATAAAAGGGTGCAAAATCTTCTAATGGAAAACACTAGAGCTATTGTTGAGTTAAAAGATATTGTGGAAAGAACCTCTAATGATGTTAAAATGATTGTTAAACAATTTCAAATGGTTCAAACTCAAATAGATCAACTCATTAAAGTGCAAAAAGACTTGCTAGTTAACGTTGCAAAAGAAAAACATGCTTATGAAATTAGAACTAGAAGTGGCGCTGCTACCCAGGATCCTCTATATCCTGAGGGGCATCCTAAAAGAATTGAGCAGGATTCTCAACAAGATGAAAAGAGTGGCTCTACTCGTAAGAAAAGGAAAAAGAAACATAAAACTATTGTAGAACCCGCTAAACCTGCTATAGATCCTAATAGTATATCTATCTTTGATGCTGAAACAAAAAGTGGTAATGAAGAAAACGATGTTCCAAATGAAGAAATGGTTAAAGAAGAACCTGAAAAGCACTAAGAATACTAAATACACTAAAGAAGATTTTGTTGCTAAGAAACATGGTAGTGAAAGAGAACCTTGGGTCCAAAAACCTATGCATTTCCCTGATAAGAAACACAAGTCAAAGGAAGATGAACACTATAATAAGTTTTGTGAGTGGATGAAACCTTTATTCCTGCAAATTCCTTTGACTGATGCTATTAAATTGCCTCCTTACTCAAAGTATATGAAGGATATTGTCTCGAATAAAAGGAAGATCCCTAATGAAGAAATTTCTACTTTGCTTGCTAATTATTCCTTTAATGGTATGGTTCCAAAGAAACTTGGAGACCCTGGGATTCCAACTATCCCTTGTTCTATTAAGAATTGTTATGTTAGAACTACTTTGTGTGATTTGGGAGCTGGAGTTAGTGTTATGCCTTTCTCTCTCTATAAGAGGCTTCAACTAGAAAAATTAATACCAACTAATATATCTTTGCAAATGGCTGATAAATCTACCACTATTCCTGTTGGTATATTTGAGGATGTACCTGTTCAAGTGGCTCATAATTGCTTGATATTAACTGATTTTGTTGTGCTTGAAATGCCTGAAGATGATAATATGTCTATTATTCTTGGGAGACCTTTTCTTAATACTGCAGGAGCTATTATTAATTGTAATCAAGGAAAGGTGACTTTCAATCTTAATGACAAGGAACATACTGTCTATTTCCCCAAGAAGATTGAAAGGACTTATGGTTTGAATTCAATTGAACATGTTGAGGGCATTCAAGTTGGAGAAATATATTGTCCCATACCAAGAGAAAAATTTGAAACTATTATGATTGGGACCATTGCTATCAAGGTTGAGGTAACATAATCATTAGTGGAATACAAGGTTTTGTCTCATATGAAATTGCTTTGGTAACAAGACCTGATCAACCTTGTTAACAAAAGGATTTGATTGAACAAAACAATGTTTTCACCGTGATTATCTTCGTTTACTTTTATTCTATCCATTTTAGTTTTTGCTTTCGTTTAGTTCTCCTTTTTGTTGTTAGTTGCTGGCATGTTAGAGTGTCTTAGAACTTCTGTAGTTCTAGCCTTGTTTTGTCTTTGCATCATTCCAAAAAAAATCTTTCTGTCAGAAAATCATCCTTCTATACCTAAAAATGCCCGAAAATAAAGTGTCACGAAAAATTCTAGAAAATTCATATTAAATTTTTACGTGAAAAAAGGGGCAGAGGAGTGCCTGGAAGGTACCAGGGGGACAAACCAGGCAGGCTCACCACCTGGTGGCGCGGCCTGCCCTGGGCGGCGCCATGCCATGGTGTGGGTCACCCTGACCCTCCACTAACTCTCTCACCTACCACTTTCTTCTCTCTCCCGAGTAAGCTCTAGTTCATTACTCAAAATCGCGGTCTTGCTGTGCTTGCTCTCGATTTTTTCGATCTCCTTGCTCAGCCCATCTTTGTTGCTGAAATTTGGAGCATTTGTTCTCCAGTATGTGATTCCTCCCCTTGTCCAAGTAGATTTGTGTTTAGTGGATTATATCTTGAGTATTTTGCTGCTGTAGGTGACAGGTTATGAGAGCTTGTAAGCTTGTTTGATGCTTAGAGGTATAGTTTTAATGCATGTTTAGGCCTCTTACAAGTCCCTATGAGTAGTACCCTTCATTATATTCACTTAGCAATCACTGGTTTAATAGGTGTTTCAATTTTAGAATAGGAGATGAATGAGCATCAACTAAACCAACATGAACTATGGGTGCCTGAGGTCATGAAGGTTCACTAGGAGGAGGAAGTTTTTCCTTCCATTTACCCATGCTCTGAGTTCATGAGAGCTGCAGGAATTCTCCAAGATTTCCACACTGTGGTTTCTAATGCAGGGTTGGAGCACTTTTTGGAAGATGAACCTTGTCATTTTGTGAAGCTAACCATGTCTGTGGTGCAGGACTTTCAATTTAGCTACTCTTTGCCTAACCCCATGGTCCACTACAAAATTTACAATATTGCTGTCGACCTTTCTCTCGATAAATTTTGTCCAGCTATTAAGGTACCTCAGTGGGGATCATGTGGAAGGATTAAAGAGCGACCTGCACCACTCATGGATTTATACGCAGAAATTTGCCAAGGGAGCATCTTCTCAAAGGAGAGTGGAAAAATTCGTAACATTCATCTCCCTCCATTCGCTACTTTGCCTACTTTATTGCCAAGTGTGTTCTTGGTAGGAAAACTGCCAATAAGTTATCTTCATATGATCTAGCATTTATCTTTGCTGCTCTTAAACGAGATAGGTCTTACAACTTGGGTGCTTTGAGAGCTTTCCGTCTTGCCGCCAACCGCGAGAAATGTGGAATTGGTGGGGGCCTCATTGCTTCTCATTTACTAGCATTGCATGGTTTAGTGCCTCATCATCTAGACCTACATTTTCCCATAGAAAGGCTTGATCTTAATTCCATGATACAGCATAATTTTGTTTCCTCGGGGGCTAGTGTGAGTGAGTTGTCTTATGAAATAACCTTTCTCAAAGCTGGTTGGAGAAAGAGCAAGTCTGAGCATGTTGTTCTTTTGCCTGCACCTATTTTGTTTAACCTTGATAACAGGGTAGGATGGTCCCTCACTGAGGAGGAGCTTGACATGTACTTGGAAGAGCTCTCCCAATAGGAGCAGGATACTAGAAGGGAGGTCACGGATGATTCGGTCCAGCCCTCGAATGAGGGGGAGTCTTCATATCAGCAGCCTGCTTATGATTGGGGAGCTTCTTCTTCTTCCCACGGGCCCAACTACGATCATTCTTATCATGACCCGCCTGCTTGGAACCCTTATACGTACATGGATTGATACCCACTTAGGCCAAAACCCTAAGCTTGGGGGGAGGTACGCCGACATCGCACTCATCTTCCTATCATGTTGCGTCGGTACTTTGTATATTCATGTTTCGTTCTCTTTTTTGTTTTTGTTCTTTCTTTGCTTTTGCTTTCTAAAACACAAAAAGACCAAAAATATTTCTGTTGTTTCTCTTTGTTTGCTTCTTCCTCTTTTGCCTTGGTTTGCTTTTCCTTTTGCTTTGCTTGAACTATTCAAAAAACCCAAATCTATTTTGCTTTGCTTGTTTTCCCTTTTTGGTTCTTGCTTTAAAAAATCGAAAACACCAAAAATATTTGCTGTTCTTCTTTGGTTTTGTGAGTTTGCTACAGGGTTCAGCAGTCCTCAGTGGATATTGGTTTCATATTATTATTCAAGCCACACAAGTGAAGAGCAATAATGAGGATTAATGACAACTTGAGGTGTGGTAAGAGGCTGATAACGAGCTCTATTTGTTTTCATTTTTGTACATATACTCATCATTGTGGGTGTGCTTAGTCTGTTCGTGTAGGGTGTATGTTATCTTTGGATGCTTAGTAGTTCTTGCTTTCATATGATTAGTCCCAGCTTGCTAATAGTTTGTAGTATGTCATATAAATATTTGCTTGCATTACTCTATTCATAACTTGGTATGACACCGTGGTATCCTCCTCTGAATGTTTCATTTGAATTGACTTGGCACATGCTCACGCATGCATATGACTGAAATAATCAGTTGAGCCTCGATAAATTATTTTGCCTTAAGGGTCTTGAATCACTTTCATGCCATGATTACTCCTGTTTTGTTGTACACATGATTATGACAGCTATTGCTCTCTTGTTTGTCGCTCCCTTACTATTGTTGTCCTTCACTTTCACTGAGTATGTTTTACTCATGTTTCCAGCTCCCTAAAACCAAATATTGAAGTGTCCACCATACCTACCTATTAGCATCATTTGCTATTTCTGTGCATATTCCATATGCCTTGTTTTCTTCCGAATAAAATGTTTGCTTGTTATGAGAAAGTTAGTTAGTAAAGCTCTCACGAACTTGATGGCACACTTTATTTCCTACACTTAATAAACCTGAACCATTGTGACTATCCATGAAAGTTATATGCTTGCAAATTATAGGCTGGGGATTAGCAGAACCGTGTTGTCACGGGGAACGCTTTCAACACTTGTCAATATATACCCAGTTGATACCATGCTTTTTTATTTACGGATGTCGTCGGTGTGAAATAAAAGGGGAGCTTGTAAGTCCATGGAGTTATGTATGTGTGTTAGAGAAACGCCTGGGCCGTCGGTCTAATCCATGCCGTCATGGTGGAAACCTGTAGCGTAACCATAATGATATCTATGAAGCATTCTTCTTATAAAAAAAGAGAGATAGCTATTGAGAAAAATAAAAAAAGAGATTTATGAAAAGAGGAAAGAGAAAAAAAAGCACCATTTTCCCATGGTAAATAAGAAGATTGCTGAGATACTCATTGTCTGATTGCCTTGTCATTTTGATATGGGGATTCTTCCGTATCATCGGGCAAGGGGTACCCCATTGGCGGTTCTCTATGATACGCACGTACTTACGATGAAAAGAACTTAGCGGTAACTAAAGTTGAGTAGCATGAGGAGCGACCCTCGTACTCAAGGGACATGGGATTTCCAGTTAATAGTCTATCAAGCATATAACTCAGACTGGACCTCACTTTCAGCTTAACCATATTAAAGATGCTTATGATAGGGGCAATGAGAGCTCAAAGCTAATGAGTACCATACTTTCAGCATTTGGAAGCTTTTCAAATTATTCAAAACCTTTTCATTTCCTTGTTGAGTCTCCACTTATTCTTTGAGCACTTTCTTGAGAGCATAGTTGTCATTCTTAGTGTAATGTGCTTGTATCAAAACTTGATTATTTGTGTTATGACTTTGATGCTTGTATCTTTGATATTTTTACTTCTAGTCTTCACTTGGACTTCAGAGGTGCCTTGGCATTCATAATCAAAGGCAAGCGAGATACCATTCTATCATACCTTGTTATGAGCATTGTAGTGTTTCTTATTTTTATGTTTCGTGCTACTTATTATTTTTGAGTTGGAATCTTTTCATAGCTTGCATTGCCTATTAAGTAAACTTAGTTGCATACTCCTGGGCTTCTTCAGCATTCATGTGGAACAGATGGCCATTACAGTTGTGCGGGTTTCCTGGGGCAAATCTCTTTCCAGGCTGGACACGACGTTGCTGTTGGGAAGGTGCAGTCACATTGGTTGTTGCGGCAAGATTCTTGGGGCACTCGTTGGAGTAGTGACCCGTGACTCCACATTCAAAGCAAGTGATCATTGACTTGTCTTTCCCTGCGACAGGCACATCATTGCGTCTAGTCCTTGGGGCAGTATTGTTGTTGTTGTTGTTGTTGGACTTTGGCGGTGCACGGTTGAAGTTATTGGGGTTGCCGGGGTTGTGGTTATGATGGCCTCCGGGCCTCGGGTTGCCTCCGCCACGGTTGGGGTAGTTCGGACGGGTCATAGGGGATCTATTGTTTCTTGGGGCATATCCTGTAGACAGGTTGGGGTGATACTTCGGGGTATGGTGGGGTCCTGGTTGGTGCATCATACGACGCTTGCGGTTCTCACTGTCTTGGTTGATCTTTCCTTCCATCCGAATAGCAGAATCCACTAAAGCTTCAAGGTCGTCAAATGGAATGTTGACTAGAACTCTCTCCACCTCATCATGCAGACCATTCAGGAATCTCTCCTTCTTCTTCGCTTCAGTATCAATATCATCAGGGGCATACCTAGCTACTGACAGGAATTTGTCACGGTACTCTGATACGTCCAAAACGTATCTACTTTGCCAAACACTTCTGTTATTGTTTATCCTCTAAAATTGTGTGATTTGGATGCAACTAACATGGACTGACGCTGTTTTCAGCAGAATTGCCTTGGTGTCTACTTTTTGTGCAGAAAATCAACTATCAGGGAAAATCCCGGAAAATATGCCAAAAATCCTATTTCACCGGAAGACTCCCGGAGCAAGAATACGAGACGGAGGGGGGCTGGGCCCAGGCCACACCACCTGGCCGAGCGGGCTAGCCCAGGCCGCGCCAGGGGGTGGTCTAGCCGCCCTAGACTCCCCCTCGGTCTCCCTCTTCGCGTATAAGATGCATTCTGACCTAAAAACTGAGGGGGGTTCGACGTTTTTCCAGAAGGAGTTCCACTCCGTCGCCACCACCAGATTCCACGAAACAGCACCAGAAACTCCGTTCAGGCACCCTGCCGGGACGGGGAATTGGAGGAGATCATCGCCATCATCATCACCATTGCTTATCCATCGACCATCCATGTTTCCCCCATCTATGAGTGAGTAATCCCCCACTATAGGCTATGGGGATGGTAGGGATTGGATGAGATCGTTCATGTAATGGCAACAGATTGTTAGGGCATGGTGCCTAGTATCTTCTATTAGTGCTTTATGACTTTGTTGCGACTTGTTATGCTTAATGCTTGTCACTAGGGCCCGAGTGCCATGATTTCAGATCTGAACATGTTATTGATTCATTATGATAGTATTGTTTATGGTCTTACCTACAAGTTGTATACACACGTTGTTGTCCGGAACCAATAGCCCCGAAGTGACAGAAATCGGGATAACCGGAGGGAATGGCTTTGATGTGAGGATCACATGTGTTCACGGAGTGTTAATCTTTGCTCCAGTGCTCTATTAAAAGGAGCACCTTAATTGTCAGTAGTTCCCTTGAGGACCCGCTGCAAACGGGCTGGCAGGACAAAATATGTTGTGCAAGTTCTCATTGCGAGCATGTATGACTATATATGGGACACGTGCCTAGGATTATCTAGTACTTGGATGCTTTATATTATTTATCTGCAATTGCCCTATGTTCTGATTGCTATGTGAATTGTCTTGTCCATGCAACGACCGTCCATCCATCCCTATGCCTACCGCACTCGAATCCTACTGTTTACTGCTATTGTTACTGCTGTCTTTACTTTTACTACTGCTGTTACTTTGCTATTCCTACTACAAAACTATTGCTACTGATAAACTTTTGTGAGCAAGATTGTTTCCAGGTGCAGCTGAATTGACAACTCAGTTGTTAAGGCTTATAAATATTCTTTGTCTCCCCTTGTCGAATCAATAAATTGGGTTTCACTTCCCTCTAAAATACTGCGATACACCGCCTATTCTTGTGGTTCATCAAGACTACTAGATAATGTAGGCGCGCGTTGCCGTGCCCATCCATTAGAAGAAATATAGGATATGTTCAGAAATGGTAGAAATCTATTTGATTTGAACCTAATGCCACATTTATTAAATATCATGCTACAAATATTGAGGGTTGAGGGGCAGTGGGATGTATGAGAGCACATGTAGGCATGATTGTAACTGATAGACCATCACTATCCGCCGCCGGTATGCCGTAGCTTGATCGCCATTAGTGGCTTCTAGGAACGGCAGTTTAACTCCACTCTTTAACGCATGCATGCGAATGAGCCCCAATCGACTGGAGACAAGTGCGTCCACTAGAGCAGCTTCGCTACCTCCATGTGTCATCTCGCTCGTCGTATGGATCGGAATCGGTTTTGTTTTCAGCTCGGTCCAGTAATCGATCGGATAGGCTTTAGTGGGTTATTTGGGCACAATTCACCAAAATGACCCAATTTGATCTCTAGAGTAGCATCCCTAGGGAAATTTGGCCCAATATAGAAGCTAATGGAGATCTTATGGCTAAAAGGTCTGAACAGTGCAATCCAACGGCAGAAAGTGTCTGGATCGTGAGATTACACCTTTTTGTCCTAGTTATAATATCCCTAATTTTCTGGCGCCGTTGCCGGGGAGCATAGCTTTATTTATCAAGTTCACTTGGATTCTCTAATGTTCGCTGCCATCCATCCATCATGGGTAAGTCTCGTGATGGCAAGGTTCCTATTTTACCATCCACTACAAGAAGAGGTACGGTTCTGAACACCTCTGTTGCTCTTGATTCACCATCTGTTATGAGTAAGCTCGTTACACCACCACATACACATGCTACACACACTGCTACTACTGCTGAATCTGAAACTTTCGATGCTTATGATGCTGCTTCTACTCTGCTTGATAAGAGTGGTTCATTAGGTCCTTTCCTAGATGCTACGATTGCTAGAACTATAGCTGGAAATACTGAAACTCCTAATGAAGACACTATTACACCTGTTAGTTCACCTAAGTCTAGTGAGAGTTATGATATTGAAGACGGTTATGTTGAGATGACCGATGAATTTATTAAAGAATGTAAAAACACCCATGATAGGAGCGCTGCTAAGAGTCTCCTTGAGAGGCGTACTATTAGACCCAAATTGTCTCCTATTGCTAAGTTTGCTGCTTCTCCCATAAACATTATAGATGAAGATTATGATTTCTCTCTCGATCTATCTTACATAGCTATTGTTGAGAAAGAACCTTTTTGTGGGACTAAGAATGAAAGTGCGGTAGCACATATGAATCAACTTTCTACCATGAGTGGCTTGTTTTCTGATGATATTAAGATGCTTACTTACTTTGTTGCTAAGATTTTTCCCTTTTCACTGAAAACTTGGTTTAGTAATTTACCTCCTGGATCTATTAATAGCCCTGATTGCTTGATTAGTACTTTCCTGCAGAAATATTTTCCTCCTAGTGCTAGACATAGTATTTTCCATGAACTTTTTGATTTTAAACAGGGAGAAAAAGAGATATTGCCTGAATCATGGGCAAGATTCCGCCGCCTCTGCGGGGCGGAAAACACCGAGAGAGAAAGATCTCTCCGGCAGACAGATTTCTGCCGGGGGAATTCCTTCCCGGAGAGGGGAGATTGTCGCCATCAACACCACCATCAAGCTGGAATTCATCGGGATCATCATCATCACCATCATCACCCTCATCACCATCTCCATATTGCTGTAACAATTGAGTTGAATCTTGCATTAGTTCATAGGGGAAACTTTCCCGGTGTTGATTACTCTTTGTAGTTGATGTTATTGAGTGAACCATTGAATTATTGTTTATGTTCAGATTGTTATACATTATTATTCCATCTCTGATCATGATCCATATGATTTCTTGTGAGTAGTTTGTTTTGTTCTTGAGGACATGGGAGAAGTCATGTTGTTAGTAGTGGAGTTGTGTTGAGAAAGATTCAATAGATTGTTATTTAAGTTGTGGTGTACTTCTTCTAGTGGTGTCATGTGAACATCGACTACATGACACTTCACCTATATGGGCCTAGGGGAATGCATTGTGTATTTGTCTACTAATCGTAGGGGTTGCCGGAGTGACAGAAACCTATACCCTCGTTAGGAAACCATTGCACAAGGGACGTAAGGGTCTTAGAGTTTAAAGTTGTGGTTAGGTTTCTACCTTAATTACTTTCTTGTACTTACGGATGTTTGCAAGGGGTATAATCGCAAGTATGTATTAGTCCTAAGAAGGTCGGTACATTAGCACATGTTCACCCACACAACACTTACCAAGCTAAAGAAGATTAATCAACTATATGAAGAGAAAGCACTTGACAGTCTTGCCATGTGTCCTCGAGAACGTTTGGTCATCTTAAGTAACACAACCGGCTTGTCCTTTGCTGCATAAAGGATTGGCCCACTTGCTGCATTTATTCCTACTGTCTTTTATTTACTCGTACTTTATTTACCTGCTTTATCAAAAAACCCTAAAAATCTGTTTGTTAAGTATTTGCAGAGAATTCCTGATCCATACCACAAGCCAGCACCTTCTGCTCCTCGTTGGGTTCGACACTCTTACTTATCGAGAATACTGCGATACACCCCCTATACTTGTGGGTCATCAAGACTATTTTCTGGCGCCGTTGTCGGGGAGTGAAGCGCTATTGGAGAGTGGAACTGGTAAAGGAAACTTCTACTATGAGTATTGTTTACTTCTGTTAGTTGCTTTATTTTCGTTATGGATAATTCGCTGAGTTTCTTATTTGGTAATGCTGCTACCACTGCTAAGGTAGTAGATAAGCCACCACCTGCTGAGAATGATGTTTTAAAAATACCTACAAGAATTATTGATCATGTTATGGATAACTACTATGTTGGGGATGGAACTGTCCATCCCGGTGATCATTTACTCTTTATACACGAATTATGCAGGTTGTTCAAGTGTGCATGTATTACTACAGATCAAGTTAAGACGAAGTTATTTTCATTATCGCTGAAAGGAAGAGCCGAGAAATGGTATAAGATGCTGAAGAATGGCCAAGCTCTAGAATGGGAGGAAATAGTGCCTCTCTTTTAATCAAAGTTTTATCCTCCTAGTGAGATTCATAAAGATTGGAATCAAATATACAATTTTTGGCCTCTTGATGGAGAGAGTATAGCTCAAGCTTGGGGGAGATTGAAGTTACTAATGCTCAAATGTCCCATTCATGAGCTCCCCAACAATATTATTATCAATAACTTTTATGCAACGCTCCCTCTACATGACAAGGATTTATTGGATGCCTCTTGTGCTGGATCATTCACTCGTATGGAATAAGAAGCTAAACGGGATCTTCTGGACCGTATTCAAGACAATGCTGAAGCTTGGGAGAATGACAAAGGTAGAAAGTTAGGTATAAATTATGATTATGAATGCATTGAATCTTTTATGGGAACTGATGACTTTCAAAATATTAGTAATGCTTATGGTCTTGATTTGCAAGTTATTACGAATTGCTTTAGAGCTTTTGCTTCCTATATCGAAATTCCAAAAAGGGGATGGAATAAATACCATGCACCTTATAAAGATATTTTTGACTATGTCCCTATTGGGAGTGTTGAGTATTGCATTATTGATCCCATCTTACCTGAACCTTATATTGAGAAGATTCCCTTCCCAGAAAAGGTAAAGGACCATCCTATGATAACTAATGTAATCACCAAAAGTGAAAAGAGAACTGTAAAACTTGATGAACAAATAAACATTGAACTTGTGGTAGCAATTGTGAAAGACCTTGTCACTAAAAGCATAGAAGATGGGCACATAGTATTTTGTGAGGATGCTTCTAATATTGTTTCACATCCTAATAGAACTAAAAAGGCTAGTGTTCCTGTGCTTTCTGTTAGAATTGGTGATCATTGCTATTATGATTTATGTGATATTGGTGCAAGTTCTAGTGCTATTCCTTATGAGCTTTACAGAGAAATTATGCATGAAATCAGTCCATGCGAATTGGAAGAGATTGATGTGGTTATTCACCTTGCTAATAGAGAGACCATCTCTCCAATTGGTATTGTATGAGACGTGGAAGTTCTTTGTGGTAAGATTAAGTATCCTGCTGATTTTCTAGTACTTGGTTCAGCTGCTAGTAAAACTTATCCTATCATTTTTGGTAGACCTTTCTTGAGTACTTGTGGAGCTATTATAGATTGAAAGAGGGAGAAAATCTTGACTAAGTTTTATGGGGAATCTTATGAGTTTAATTTTTCGAAATTTACTAAAGAACCTTGTGAAGAGGAAACCCATAATGAGGATTTTAGAGTTGAACAACTTGCTTCTATCTCTCTTGCTCCTAACAATGCCTTGCAGCAATTTATGGAAGATCACGAAAGTGAAATCTTCATGGAAGAAAGGAATGAGATTGACAGGATTCTCCGCGATCAGCCTAAGATGCTTAAGCATAACTTGCCTGTAGAAGACTTGGGTACCATGTTGCCACCTAAAAAGGATCCGGTTTTTGATCTAAAACCTCTCCCTGATGATCTTAAATATGCTTATATTGATGATAAAAAGATATACCCTGTTATTATTAGCGCTAAACTTTCAGGAAAGGAAGAAGAAAGGCTATTGGAGGTTTTGAGGAAACACCGAGGAGCTATGGGCTATACTCTGGATGATTTAAAAGGGATTTCACCCACTATATGTCAGCATTCTATCAACATAGAACCAGATGCGAAGCCGGTAGTAGAGCACCAACGATGTTTAAATCCTAGGATGAAGGAAGTGGTAATGAATGAGGTATTGAAAGTCCTTGATGCTGGTATTATTTACCCTATTGCTGACAGTGAATGGGTTAGTCATGTTCATTGTGTTCCTAAAAAAGGAGGTACTACCGTTGTTCCTAATGATAATGATGAGCTTATTCCTCAAAGAATAGTAGTAGGCTATAGGATGTGCATTGATTTTAGAAAAGTCAATAAAGTTACTAAGAAAGATCACTACCCGCTTCCTGATCAAATGTTGGAAAGGTTGTCTAAAAAGACCCATTTTTGTTTTCTTGATGGTTATTCTGGTTTCTCTCAAATTGCTGTTAAACAACAAGATCAAGAAAAAACTACTTTTACTTGCCCTTACGGAACTTATACTTATAGACGTATTCCTTTTGGTTTATGTAATGCTCCTGCTACTTTTCAAAGGTGCATGTCTGTTATCTTTCATGGTTTTTGTGAGGAAATTGTAGAAGTGTTCATGGATGACTTTTCTATCTATGGAACTTCATTTGATAATTGTCTGCACAAATTTGATAAATTTTTGCAAAGATGTGAAGAAACTAATCTAGTTCTTAATTGGGAGAAATGCCACTTCATGGTTAATGAAGGGATTGTCCTTGGGCATAAAGTTTCGGAAAGAGGCATAGAAGTTTATAGAGCTAAGGTTGAGGCAATTGAGAAGATGCCATGTCCAAGAGACATCAAAGGTATTTGTAGTATCCTTGGTCATGTGGTTTCTATAGAAGGTTTATTAAAGACTTTTCTAGGATATCAAAACCCCTCACTAATCTTCTTCAAAAAGATGTACCCTTCGTTTTTGATGATGATTGTAAGGAAGATTTTGAAACTCTTAAGAAGGCTTTAACTACAACCCCTATTGTTCAACCACCTGATTGGGGTTTACCCTTTGAAATAATGTGTGATGCTAGTGATTTTGCTGTAGGTGTTGTCCTTAGGCAAAGAATTGATAAAAAGTTAAATGTTATTCATTATGATAGTAAGACTTTAGACTCTGCTCAAAGGAATTATCCTACTACTGAAAAATAATTTCTAGCTGTCGTTTTTGCTTGTGATAAGTTTAGGCCCTATATTGTAGACTCAAAAGTCACCATTCATACTGACCATGCTGCTATTAAATACCTTATGACGAAGAAGGATGCTAAGCCTAGGCTTATTAGATGGGTGTTGTTTTTTCAAGAGTTTGATCTACATATAGTAGATAGGAAGGGTGCTCAAAACCCTGTAGCTGATAATTTATCTTGATTGGAAAACATCTCTTTTGACCCTATGCCTGTTAATGATAGTTTCCCAAATGAACAGTTAGCTGCAGTAGGGGTAAGCTCGCGAGGGAGCCCTTGGTACACTGATTATGCTAACTTTATTGTCTCCAAGTATTTGCCTCCAACTTTTACAGCTCACCAAAGAAGGAAGTTTTTCTATGATTTGAGGCATTATTTTTGGGATGACCCACACTTATACAAAGAGGGAGTGGATGGTATTATGCGAAGATGTGTTCCGGAATATGAAAAAAAGGAGATATTGCGTAAATGTCATGGTAGTGCTTATGGAGGACTTCATGTAGGAGATAGAACTGCACAAAAGGTGCTACAATCAGGTTTCTACTGGCCTACCCTTTTTAAAGATGCAAGAAAATTTGTTTTATCTTGTGATGAATGTCAGCGTGTTGGTAATATTTCTAGACACAATGAAATTCCTATGAACTACTCTCTAGTTATTGAACCTTTTGATTGCTGGGGATTCGACTTTATGGGTCCTTTCCCTCCTTCGAAAGGTTACACCCATATTCTTGTTGCCGTTGATTATGTTACTAAGTGGGTAGAAGCCATTCCTACAAAGAGTGCTGACAGGGAGACTTCTCTAAAAATGCTTAAGGATGTTATCTTTCCTAGGTTTGGAGTGCCTAGGTATCTAATGAATGATGGGGGTTCGCATTTCATTCATGGTGGTTTTAGAAAGACCCTTGCTAAATATGATGTTAATCATAGAATTGCTTCAGCTTATCACCCCCAAACTAGCGAGCAAGTAGAGTTATCAAATAGAGAAATTAAATCCATCTTGCAAAAGACTGTTAATAGATCTAGAAAAAACTGGGCTAAAAAGTTGAATGATGCTTTATGGGCTTATAAAACTGCTTACAAAAATCCTATGGGGATGTCTCCTTATAAAATGGTTTATGGGAAAGCTTGTCACCTACATTTAGAATTAGAACACAAAGCTTACTAGGCAGTTAAAGAACTAAATAGAGATTGTAAGCTCGCTGGTGAGAAAAGATTATTTGACTTAAGTTCTTTAGATGAATGGAGGAGTGAAGCATATGAAAATGCTAGGCTCTTTAAGGAAAAGGTTAAAAGATGGCATGACAAGCGAATACTTAAGAGAGAATTTCATGTTGGTGAGAAAGTTCTATTGTATAGGTCTCGTCTCAGATTTTTTGTAGGAAAGCTACTGTTAAAATGGGAAGGACCTTTCATTATTGAAGAGGTATACCGTTCAGGAGCAATTAAAATTTCTTCTTTAAAAGATAATACTACACAAGTAGTGAATGGGCAGCGACTCAAGCACTATATTGTTGGGGATTCTTACAATGAATATGTTGATGCCTTTCAAGTTATAACTCCGAAGAAATTCATCAAGGACCAAATTCAGAGACCTGCAGAGTCTGTTTTCAAATAGGTAACAGTTCTGGTAAGAAAAGTTCCGCGAAAATACAATCCAACTATATTTTTGCAGTTTTTAGTCAATAAGGGAAGTCATGAAGCGAAAAAGGGATAGAAATGGAGCCAAGGTGGCCTACACCACCCTGTGGCGCGGGCCCACCCCTGGCCACGCCACCAGGTGGTGAGGCCACCTCAGACTCCGCCTCCGACTCGTTTTCTCCCAGTACCTTCCTTTTGATGTGAAACTCTGTAATATATAACCCCCTGGATCTTCTGAGGTTCGTATATCGTGTTTTTGTCGTGTTTTTGTTTCGATATGTTTCTGCCAGGTAGAATCCCAGATTTGGAGCAATAATGTCTTCCACTAGATCAGCCGAGGGAGATTCCTTAGAAGATATCATCAACCCATACATGGGAGAGTTAAAGATTCATCCCAAGGAGTTGTTGCTCGAAGATGGGGAGGTCCGGATTAAAGAGGTTCAAGGCCCTAAAGGTAAAGGAAGTCTGGAGGACAGGATGGAAGCACTGGAGCAAGAAGTCTTTAGGTACAAGAAGATGACGGAGCGCGAAGGGGATATCATCCATAAGATTTGTTCCAAACTCATCACCGAGCACCAAAAGGAGACTGCTGAACTCAAAGACGAAGTCCTCTCACTCCGGCAAACAACCAATGAACTGCAAGCACAGTTCTATGACGTTCAAAATCAAAACTATGAGTATGAGGCTAGGTTTAAACGCATAAGTGCTGCTGCAAGTTTCAGGATGTTGGAAACCACGATGTCCTTTGTTGATGGGAAGCCCTTACCCTGGAAGACGGACGAAGATGAGAGGATACCACCACCACCGAAGGAGTAATTCGTCATCATGTTTGGCATCCCCTTGGCTTGTTCCAAGCTTGGGGGAGTGACGTGGTATCACATCACTATCTTCTATCTTTTTACCTTATTAGTAGAGTCATATCATGAATAGAGGAGTTATTATGTAGGATGGTTTGCATTATGGAAGTGTCCCCTCTCTCGTTAGATGTGTATCCCTTGGTGTGAGTTGCCGTTATGTAATATTAATGAGAAGTTCTATCACTTACTCTTTTTCATAGCTTATATTAGTTTTCAATTCGAGGTTATATGATTGATCTTGTTGTTAGTATTGGTATCACTTTGGGATCATTGAGTTAATTTAGTTGGTTTTGGAAAACCTGGCTCAGTCAGTAGCACACTATTTTTGAGAGTTGAATGAAAACATAAAAGTACTCTAAAGAAAAATAATTTCATCATCTTTCTTTCTTGATTTTCTCATAAGTCTAGTATTCTCTAGTTAAGATCTTTTGTGCTTCCAAGGAAGATTGCATGTTTCTTTTTATCACTTGTATGTTTGGTTGTTTCCTTCAACTCTTATACTTGCTACCCAGCCTTGCTAGCTAAAAACCTGTACTAAGAGGGAATTCTTCTCGTGCATCCACTCATTTAAACCAAAACCTTTTCCATTTGTGTCCACCATACCTACCTATTAGCATTATTGCTATTCCAAGTAAATTCTTGTTTTATCTACCTCCCAAATTAAACTTGTTATGTGAAAATTAGTGATTAAAGCTCTCACGAACTTGATGGCACACTTTACTTTCTTGCACTTAATAAACTTAAACCATTGTGCTCACCTATGTTGCATATATGCTTGCGCTTTGTAAGTTGGGAGTTAGAAGAACCATGTTGTCATGGGGAACGCTTTCAACATTGCACTGGTACTTTGTACCAAGTTGATATCATGTTCTTTTGTCTATGGATGTCGGCGGTGTGAAATGAAAGGGGATCTTGTAAGTCCATGTAGTTATGCATGTGTGTTAGAGAAACGCTTGGCCCGCTGGTCTAATCCATGCTGACATGGTGGAAACCTGCAGCGTAACCATAACGAGTATCTATGAAGCATTCTTCTTATGAAAAAAAAGAGATTGAGATTTAGAAAAAAGAAAAAAAGAAAAAAAAGAGATTATGAAAAGAGGAAAGAGAGAAAACGCACCATATTCCCATGGTAAATAAGAAGATTACTGAGATGCTTGTTGTCTGCTTGCCTTGTCATTTTGATATGGGGATTCTTCCGTATCATCGGGCAAGAGGTACCCCGTTGGCGGTTCTATATGATACACATATGCTTACAATGACAAGAACTTAACGGTGACTAAACTTGAGTAGCATGAGGAGCGACCCTCGTATTCAAGGGACATGAGATTCTCAATTTACAACTTGTCAATGCATATCCTCATAGTTGATCACTTTAACCTTAATCACCTAAAGATGCCTATGATAGGGGCAATGAGAGCTGAAAGCTAGTAGGTATCATAATTTTTTGGAGCTCTTTATGAGACTTGCAATCCCTGCTTCCTTCTGCAAAGGGCCGTCCTTTTGCTTTGTAGTTGAGTCTGTAAACCTATTCCCTTCTATCTCAGCAAGTATTTTGAGTTGATGTGTTTCATTCATTCATATGATGATTTATTCAATCATATCTTATGTTCCTTGTTTTGCACATTTCTCTTATCTTGATGTTTACTACTTTGAAAGCTATCATTGAAAAACCAGTTATTTGTGAACTCCAGCAAATTATCAACTATTCTTCGACCAAGAGCTAAGTTTGCCATTACCAATTATGATTCACTTTATGTATCTTTATTGTGTTTCCTTTACTCATTACAAGTTGAGTTATATAATAGTGAGTTGTCTTCTATTATGATCTGTGTATTTGATGAAGGTGATGCTTCTTGTCCGTATTCTTTTATCGACTCTTCACTCCATAAACCTGAGGCCATGTTTATTGACCTCAGTTTCGCTTGGGGACAAGCGAAGTCTAAGCTTGGGGGAGTTGATACGTCCATTTTGCATCACTATTCTATGTCTTAATTCCCTATTATTCATTGATATATTTCGTATTGAGAGGTGATACTTATGTTATTTCATCTGTTTTTTGCATGGTTGATTACTTTTGGAGCATGGACCGCTGCAGTCAGGATTCTGATGGAAAAGGTGTTGTCTGGAGGCAAAATTCGCGAAGATCAGAAAATCCGGGAAAATATACGGAAAATTCTATTTTTCCAGAAGAGGGAGTGGAGATGGGCCACAGGGGGCCCACACTACCCCCTGGCGCGGGAAGCCCTAGGCCGCGCCAGCAGGTGGTGTGGCCGCCCTGGCCCACCTCTGGCTCTCCCCTCTGGCGTATATCATCCTCCCGAAACCCTAAGACTCGGGGAGCGACCACAGAAAAATTCCGCCGCCTCTGCGAGGCGGAAAACACCGAGAGAGAAAGATATCTCTTGCAGACAGATTTCTGCCGGGGGAATTACTTCCCAGAGAGGGGAGATCGTCGCCATCAACACCACCATCAAGCTGGACTTCATCGGGATCATCATCATCATCATCACCACCATCATCACCATCAGCACCCTCATCACCATCTCCATATTGCTGTAAAAATTGAGTTGAATCTTGCATTAGTTCATAGGGGAAACTTTCTCGGTGTTGATTACTCTTTGTAGTTGACGCTATTTAGTGAACCATTGAATTATTATTTATGTTCAGATTATTATACATCATTATTCCATCTCTGATCATGATCCATATGATGTCTTGTGAGTAGTTCATTTTCTTCTTGAGGACATGGGAGAAGTCATGTTATTAGTAGTGGAGTTGTGTTGAGAAAGATTCAATAGATTGTTATTTAAGTTGTGGTGTACTTCTTCTAGTGGTGTCATGTGAACGTCGACTACATGACACTTAACCTATATGGGCCTAGGTGAATGCATTGTGTATTGGGCTACTAATCATAGGGGTTGCCGGAGTGACAAAAACCTGAACCCCCGTTAGGAAACCATTGCACAAGGGACGTAAGGGTCTTAGAGTTTAAAGGTGTGGTTAGGTTTCTACCTTAATTACTTTCTTGTACTTACGGATGTTTGCAAGGGGTATAATCACAAGTATGTATTAGTCCTAGGAAGTTCGGTACATTAGCACAGGTTCACCCAATCAACACTTAGCAAGCTAAAGAAGATTAATCAACTATATGAAGCAAAAGCACTTGACAGTCTTCCCATGTGTCCTCGAGAACGTTTGGTCATCTTAAGCAATACAACCGACTTGTCCTTTGCTGCATAAAAGATTGGGCTACTTGCTGCATTTATTCCTACTGTATTTTATTTACTCGTACTTTATTTACCTGCTTTATCAAAAATCCCTAAAAATCCGTTTGCTAAGTATTTGCAGAGAATTCCTGATCCATACCACTAGCCAGGACCTTCTACTCCTCGTTGGGTTCAACACTCTTACTTATCGAAAATACTGCGATACACCCCTATACTTGTGGGTCATCACCGGACAGATAGTGGGTGGCAAACAACACCTTCTCATTAGCATCAACTCATGCGACTTCTAAATTGTTTTCCGTTGTCTGCAGCCAATCATCAGCATCTAAGGGTTCTTTTGACTTGCTAAACATAGGAGGATTAGTATTCTGGAAGTTCTTGAGCTTGGATCCATGGTGATCTTGGTTTCCATGGCCTTGATTATTGTGGGCCATATGGGCTATTTGTTGAAGAGTGGCTAAGTTGGCTTGACGTTCAGCTCTACTAGCTTCACAGTCTGAAACTAACATCTACAGAATCTGAAGCATTGGGTCCTGAGATGAGTTGCTTCCTCTGGGGTTACCGCGAGTCATCTAAAGATTGAGATAGATAATGAGACAAGAGGGAAATTTCTAGGGTTCATGGGTTTGTTTCAAAAAGTTTTAAACTTTGAGTATGACTCAGGTTTGAAAAATAGCAACTTATTCTCATTCATTCATTTCAAACACACACCAAAAATAGAAAACAGATGGTTTTAAGAACCATTATGTGAAGCTACGATACAGTGGGACCGGGTACAACTCACACCTACGATAGTGCTCAGGTGCGACTACTAAGCATCAGAATTGTCGAGCTCCTCATCATCAATGAAGTCGGCATCATCCTCATCAGTGTTGTCCTCCATGAAGACGTCCTCCAGATAGTCATTGTCATCACTGAGGTAAGAGTGGATATCCCCACAGATATCTTCCCCTTCCTCCTCCTTCTCCTCCAGTTGGATCTCCTGGTCATGGATAGTCTCCTCTAGGGTGGCTATCTTCTGACGAAGACGGGCGATGATGTGATCCTTTTTATCGTGCTAGCGATGAAGTGACTTGCGCTCCTTGGCGAGGATGGCGAGGGTTTGCTTCATCTCAATAGCTTCAGCATGGTTCTGGTTGGTGTAAGCACGGGCGTTGTCCAACTCCTTCTGGGTCTCATGCAGCATGAAGGCCATGTGGTCCATGTGATGCTTCAACTCCGGATGTGCCACCATGGCCAAAGGCTGTCCCGTAGAGTCACGTCTTGCATAGTGGGCAAAACGGGTGCCAATGATCTGGTTGATGTTTTGTGCACACAGACGTGCAAGAGCTTCTTGCATTGCCCTAGCTAATCCGTCTAGCCAGTTGTTCTCCCTTACGTTGAACTGAATCTTATCAGAAAGAGGTGGCTCCATTTTGCCTCTTAGATCAGCAACAATCAGCCACTTTAGTTCCCCTCCAGATTGGTCGTTGAGTTGTGCTCTGAAGAACTCCGGGTGCGGGCGTCCAAGATACTCTGAGACCTGGTCCAAATCCTTCTCAAAGATAAGTTGCCCTCCGTTGCCCAACTGGTAAAACTTGCTATATTTGACCTCCATCTATAAGCAATTAAGATGAGTAAGTTAGTGGGGTGATCAAATGTGTCAAATTTTTATGTAGAATGGTAAGAATTTTGAGAAACATGTGAACTCCTTTTTGAAAGAATATGAAGGATAAGAGTGAGAATAGGTTTTTATAAATACTCACTTTCTTTGTTTTGAAACTAATTTTTTTTACGTCCATTCTAACTAGGGTCTCCTATGATCAGCATGGCTCTGGTACCAACTTGTCAACACCCGGATTTTTAAGTCCAGATGCCTGTTATGCCATACATCGCAATCCCAGGATTACCATTTTTGCGAGACATAACAGAATTGGTACCACAGTGCATCATCCATTACAAACCATAATAGTCTTACAAATAAAGGATCTCATGATCGAGTCCTAATACAATCAAAGCAGCGGAAGGTAAACATAGTAGGCTCCGTCTTCATGGTCACAGGCAATGCTGACGATGGGAGATGATCCTAGTTATCATAAACCTCCTGCTATCCATCTTCCGGGTAGTCCTACTCATAGTTTGGCCATGGGAATAGCCAGGGACAAAGCCATGAGTACTCTTTAAGTACTCGCAAAATAAGACTAGCATGAGTAAGGTAAAAAAATTGATAGGAACCTTAAGTTCTACTTTTGTTTGCAAAAAATCCAGATTTATTTCATAAGGACTTTTAAGAGAAAAGACCTAAATTTAGTTCTCTACATCACTTAAGGGGGAAACTAGTTTTCATGTCCACAACTCTATTGTGGTAAGTCAAATTCATCTTTCAAGTCATAAGTCATTTTGAAAACATCTGACAACGGAACAGTATGGCCACTCTAACTGTCCATAACTGTGGATGCGGATATTCGAATAGTTTGACACTCTACAGAGGTGGTACACTTTCACCACAAAATTTGATACATCCGCCAGGGATAACCCTGAATCATCATACTTGGTATGCGGATAATCAATCCTAACCTTTCGATTACACACCCTAGTATAGGCACCTCCCCTATGAGTTTGGCCTCCCAGCCATGGCCATCTGCCATCATGGACATTACATAGGTGGACATTCATCACGAGGTAGCCTCATCTCAACCTCTTCCGTAAGGGAACCCATACTAAGACATATAAATTTCCAGTCAAGCCCTACCCAACTCAAGTAATGTGGTTGTATGGTAAAATTGGAATGGTATCGCATCATTTTATCAAAGTCAAGGCGCATGCCTCATTCAGTTTCATCATCAAACCATTGTGTTTCATAACACATGTCAAAACATTTCAATAGAATGAAGTATCATTCCAAGGTTTTCATAATCATTTTCTCCAAGTATTCCCGTCTAAAGTGATCAAGTTTTAGCTTAGCACTAGCCACTAATGTTGAGGGTATCACTATTGAGGGGTGCTAACCAAGTATAAGTATCCAAGGCTAGTTCTATGATCTCGATGGTATCCATCCTATTTTCCACTAATCACAATTCATTAACTAAGAAACTATAGTAAAGGGAAAAGCAAAGCTTGGAGTAAAATTGGGAATTGGTAAAGTTGCATCTCAAAGGTTTGCATATGGTATCTGTACAAGTTAGCCTGGATAGATAAACTTGCATGGATAGCTTGCATAGTGGGCTTGCCTTACTAGTTGCAGTCATTGAAGTTTTCTTCCTCTTCCTAGAAGTACTCCTCCTTGTTGTAGCATGTGTCAGTACTAGCGGCTATAAATACACACGAGGTACACATTCACCAAACAACACTTCACTACTTCTACTTAGCACACAAAGGCTCACACTAGATGATCTAGTATCATCTCAATCATCATATGGAATACTGACATTTTCTTATTCATCTTATCTTAGAAAAGTAATTTCCACTCATTGAAAAATACTTCAAATTTAATATTCTCCAATTAAAATAGGGGATCGTATGGACACATGTCATCACCACCTATTTAAATACTTGGGAATGTGATTTAAAGTGGTGATCATATATTACAAGATTTAATATTAGTATTTAATAATATTAAGGTGACTAGAAATGCCTATATAGCATTCTTTTAATACTAGTCCATGTTTAATAGTTGTAAAACCAAATCTTTTTACATATTCATGTAGAGCATGGCAAATGTGATTTTTGAGAGTTGGAATCAACTCAAAAGCATTTATAGTTTATTTTATAAAAATGTTTGAAGTGGCAAAAGTCTATGTCTTGTTATTTTTAGTATAGGTGATCTATAGTTTCAATTTGTTTGAATCCAACAGGAGTGGTTAGATATTTTCAATACCGTTCTAACAAAATTGGAATCATGCATTTTGGATCAGTACATCTATTTGAATTAAATTTTTAATCTACTGACACAACAGGATTTTAAATTAAATAGCAAAATTCCATTTGAACTGTTGGGCTCTGCGCGGGAAAAGAAATGGGCCGGCCCAACTTCACAGCGCGGGCGCAGCGGGCTACTGACAGAACGGTTGTAACATCCCAAAAACTTAATCCAAAGTTAATCAAGATCAAATCTACCCAATTTAGGGTTAACAAAAACTTTTCCATTTAAAATATTTAAGCATTCATATGTGTGTGCATTTAAATTAGGAGTTGTTTTGAATTGCCATGTTTGAGTGATCCATTGGTTGTAAAATGATTCTAAGGTGAACTACACATCATCTAGATCATTCCCAAACAAATCCCAAAGAAAAAGAAATAAAAAAGAATAAAATAAGGAAATGGTCATTTGTGCCATTTTAACTAACTAGGACACTTTGGGTGTTTCTGGGACTCAAATGCCAATAGAGACAATTGTGGTTCTTTGCACCCCTTGCTAGTACAAGTAGTGATGTGCCAAGGCCCACTTTGTGATCTCCCCAAAACATTCAAAATCTAATTTTAAATGACATTTGAAAATTGAACCTAGTGTATGTATCAAGATCACATTAATTCAAAAACCACTCAAATAAACTCCATTTCAAAAACCCAAGAAAACCTAGATGCTCAAGCATAAGTTGCACTCCACCAAAAATCTTTCAAAAATTCGAAAGTTTTGTTCATGCAGCCATTTGATCGAACAGTTGGCAGGCAGAATCAAAATGGCCTAACTTATACTGTTTTTGATCAAATTTGGTCGAGCCATTTGAACCCAATTCAAGTCCTTTGTCTCCCCCAGACCCAACCAAGCCATCAAAGACCTACCCAATGGCCTAGGGCAACAGTTCCATGCCACCCCGATGCCATGCTCGCCGGCCAAGCGTGCACCAGCCACAGGCGACCACCAGCCCCTCTCCACCGCTCTAGGAAGCAAGGCGCCACCTCACCGTCGCCCACGGTCCACCCACGGCCGCAGATAGCCCTGGACCACCCCACAGGCTCGCCGCCCTTTCTCTCTACGTGCAGCCAGAGCGCGCCAGAGCGCGATTGCCGCCAGCACGCCACAGATCGCGCCTCGAAACCAAATCACACACGCCGCTCCGCCTTGAACCCAGCAACCCGCCAGACACGGCCGTGCACCACCGCGTGACCCACAGTCGCCATAATCACCGTCGAGCACCACCTCTGTCTCCTAGAGCGCGTGAATCCCCCGACCGTTAGGCACCGCCCCTAGCCGTGCCATTGCGTCGTAGCTGACCGCCAGCAGACCGCCCACCATCCGCCTACCTCACCCACACTGGTAGCCCCCTGTTTCGCAGTCACCGACGAGCCGCGCCCATAACTCACTGCCCACTCGTCAAGCCTATATAAGGAGGCCACCTCAGCACCATTTCTTCACACCATCTCACTCCCCTCTCTCCACTGACCATTTCCCTTCTCTCGCTGGAGCCGCTCAAGCAGCACATCACCGGAATTCCACCGGAGGCAGCCGCTGCAGGGGAGGAGAAGTTGCAGACGATTTCGAACACCTCAGCCCCTACCGCTACTTTTCCTGAGCTCGCCGTCACTGTCCAGTTCGTTCACCTGCCTCGCCGCACTAGCTGGAGTCCTGGTACGTCCCCAGTAGACCCCCACCGGCCATTTAGGGTTCCGTCTTGCCGGCGACGAGTCCGTCGATCTGTGTTCTAATCGTGTGGCCCAGATCGCCCCATACCGCTTCGGGTTTTATGTGTTGCTGACATGCGGGACCAGCCTGTCAGTCGCCCTCTGCGCCTTTGAGCGTTACTGGGCCGGCCCAGTTAGTTTCCCGCACAGACTCAGTTAATTCAAATTAGGTTTTTCTATTTAGACTTAAAATCAATTATGTCCCTTAGTTCAAAAATCAATTCAAAGAGTTTTACAAATCCAAATGGAGTGATTCCAATTTTGTTGGAAAGGTAATGAAAATCTATATGCAAGACCGTTTGATTTAAATCATTTAGAGTTAGAGATCTCTCCTAGTAAAAATAACAATACAGAATCATTTGCACATTCAAACATTTTTCAAAAATCAACCATAATAGCTTTTGAGTTGATTCCAACTCTCAAAAATCACATTTAACCATACCTATCTGAAGATGTAATAATATTAAGGTTTGGATGCAGTGATTGTGGACTAGTACCAAAATAATGCTATATAGGCATTTCTAGTCACTTTAAAACATTAAATATTCAACTTAAACTTATTAAAATGTGATCCAACATTTAAATCACATTCCCTTAGGTTAGAATATGTGCTGATGAAAAGTGTCCACATGATCCCATATTTTAATTGGAGAATATTAAATATTAGTTAATTTCAATGAATAGAAATTACTTTTCTCAAATAAAAAGAATGAAGCTAATTAATTAAACCTTGTGATTCTTGTGATGATAATAGATCATCAAATATGTGCCTTAGTATGCTAAGTAGCCTAGTTAAGCTTTGTTTGGTGATTGTGTATCCCGTATGTATTGATAGACGATGGTACCAACCAAGCTTTCGAGGAGGAGGAGTTCCACCAATTGGAGGAGGAAGAAAACTTCAACCACTTCCCTACACAAGGCAAGCCTAGCACTTCAAGTAAACTGAGCAAGCTATTGTTAGCAAGATAGAATTAAGCTAGATAACCTAAGCAAGATGCATTAGGCATGCTTTGGTTATACCCTTTGACTTATACCTACTCCAAATGTTATTTACAAGCTTTACTTTCTTTACTTTACCAAAATCCTTTACTTGTTTTGAAGGTAGCATAAAAAAGTATAAAACTTGACATATCTAGATAAACTTAGATATCATTCTATGGCATGAGATGGATTTTAGCATCCCACATTAGTGAACAGTCTTAACTTAGTAGTTTAGAGCTAAATCAAAACTTGAGTCACTTTAGATGGGAGTACTTGGTGAAAATGACTTGTGAAAACCTCGGAATGATGAGTCATTCTATTGAGATGTCTTGACATGTGTTGAGAAACACAAATGGTTTATGATGATGAAAATGTTGAGGCATGAGCCTTAGCCCTTTTACAAAACTGATGGTTGGGTTCGGATGTGATACCATTCCAATTTTACCGTACAACCACAATACCTGAATTGGGTAAGGCTTAGCCGGAAGTTTATATGTATTAGTATTAGTTCCCTCGTGGGAGAGGTTTGAGCTGAGGCTACCTCTCAATGTTGTCCACCTATGTAGTGCCCAAGATGACAGATGCCCATGGTTGGGAGGCCATGCTCATAGGAGAGGTGCTTATACTAGGGTGTGTAAAGGAAAGGTTATGTTTGATTATCTTCATACTAAGTATGATGATTCAGGGTTATCCCTGACAGATGTATCGAATCTTGTGGTGAAAGTGTACCACCTCTGCATAGTGTCAAACTATTCGAATAGCCGCGTCCGCGGTTATGGACAGTTGGAGTGGCCATACTGTTCCGTTGTCAGATGTTTTCAAAATGACTTATGATATGAATGAGGAATCTTGACTTGACCACAACAGGGTTATGACTATGACACTAGCTTCCCAACTTAAGTGATTCTAGAACTTTATTTTATCTGTCTTTGTTTTTGAACTCAGCTTAGGTTTCTAACTTATCTTTACAAATAAACTTAGAGTTAGCATTTCCCACTAGAACTACCTTAATTGTTAGTGATAGTTTGCGAGTACTTAAAGAGTACTCATGGATTTTGTCCCTGGCTATTCCTATGGCCAGACTATGAAGGAGACTATGAAGATGAAGGACAGCAGGACGGCTATGATAACTAGGACTATCTTCCATCGTCAGCATTGCCTGTGACCCTAAAGATGGACCCACCGCTACGCTTATTATTTATTCCACTGCTTGTTGTATTAAGACTGGATCATGAGATCATTTATTCGTGTAAGACCTTATTATGGTTTGTAATAGATGATGTCCTGTGATATCCAATCTGTTATGTCTCGCAAAAATGGTAATCCTGGGATGCCGATGTATGGCATGACAGGCATCTGGGATTAAAAATCCGGGTGTTGACAGGTTGGTATCAGAGCCATCCTAACCATAGGAGACCCTAGTTAGAATGGACGTCCGAACAAAAACTTAGTTTCAAAACCAAAGTGAGTATTTATGAAAACTATTTCCTCTCTTACCGTTGGGAATTCTTTCTCTCAAAAAAATTCATGTTCCTCCAATTATTACATTACTACATAAAATTTGACACACTTGATCACTTCACTAAATACCTCACCCTTAATTCTTATAGATGGAGACTCAGTTCAGTAAGTTCTACCAGTTAGGCAACGGAGGCCAGCTGATCTTCGAGAGGGATCTTGATGCACTATCGGAGTACTTGGGACGCCCACATCCGGAATTCCTTGGAGCTCAACTTCCTGGACCCCCAGGAGGAGATTTACAATGGCTAGTCACCGCTGATCTTCGAGGAAGTATACAAGCACCAACGTCTGGGAGGATCCAGTTCTCTGTAAGAGAGAAAACTGGCTAGATGGATTAGCCAGGGCAATGCATGAAGCTCTCGCACGTCTGTGTGCCCTGAGTGTCAACCAAATCCAAGGAACCCGCTTTGCTCACTATGCAAGGCGTGATTTCATGGGAATGCCCATGGAGATGCCAAGTCACCCGGAGTTGAAGCGTCAAGTGGAGAACCTTGACTTCCTGCTGTACGACTGCCAGAAGGAATTGGACAACGCTAGGGAGTTCGCCAACTACAACCTTGCCATTGCCGCCCAGAAGGCCCAGACTTTCTCACTGCTTGTCAAGGATCGTCAGTCTCTTCGCCGCCAACATGCAAAGAAGGATCGCACCATCGACCGTCTTCACAAGAAGGTGGCCGACCTCGAGAAGACCATCAAGGAGCAAGAAGCTCAGCTTGCGGCAAAGGAAGAAGAAGAGGAAGGTGAAGACATCTAGGTAGATATGGACTCTTACCTTAGCAACGATGATGACTTTGTGGAGGAGGATCCTGTGGACTTCTACACCCACGATGATGACTCGGACTTCATCGATGATGAGTAGATGCAGTAGAGCACTATCGTAGCATGAGGAGTATCGGTCCCATTGTATCGTATCTTGCAGAATGGTTCTTAAAACCATCTGTTTTCCTTTGATGTTGTGGAGTGTGTGCGTTTGTATTGTGTGCTTTCCTTGAATGAATGAAAAGAAGTTAGTCACAAAACCTGAGTCAAACTCAAAGTTTTACCTTTGAAACCAAAACCATGAACCATAGAAATTTCCCTCTTATCCCTTTATCTACCTCAATCTTCAGATGACTCGTGGAAATCAAGGAGGGAGCAGCGCATCGCAGGACCCGATGATGCAGATTATGCAGATGCTAGTTGCAGACAGTGAAGCAAGCAGGGCAGAGCGCCAAGCCAACCTGGCAACTCTACAGCAGATAGCTCAAATGGCCCAAAACAACCAAGGGCATGGAATCAGGATCATCAAGGATCCAAGTTGAAAAACTTCTAGAATACCGATCCCCCAATCTTTAGCACTTCGGAGAACCCACTAGATGCTGATGACTGGTTGCAGACAATGGAGAACAATTTAGAGGTAGCCAGAGTTGATGACAACGAGAAAGTTCTCTTTGCCACCCACTATTTGGTAGGAGATGCAAGAGCCTGGTGGAACAGCATCCGCACGATGAACCATGGTCAAGTGATGACATGGGAAGCCTTCAAAATCAAGTTCAGTCACACCCACGTGCCGCAGGGACTAGTCACCAGAATGAAAGATGAATTTAGAGAATTGAAACAAGGCAGAATGACTGTAGTGGAGTACTGTGACAGATTGTTGTCCCTAGCCAGGTATGCACCTGATGAGATCAACACGGAGGCCAAGAAGAAGGAGAGATTCCTGAACGGACTACATGATGAGATGCAAACTGTCCTAGTTAACATCTGCTTCGAGGATCTCGAGGAGCTAGTCGACTCTGCCATTCAGATGGAAGGGAAGATTAACCAGCCAAACGACAACCGCAAGCATCGTATGATGCACCAAGCTGGATCCAATAGTCACCAGAAGTACCGTCCTAACCCTTCTGAAGGATATGCACCAAGGAACAACCGACCCCCAATGTCTCGCCCAAGCTACCCCAACCGTAGCGGAGGCAATGTGAAGTCTGGAGGAAACAACAACAACCTCGGCAACACTAGAAACTTTAACCGTGCACCTCCCAAGAGCAACCAACAACAACAACAACAACACTGCACCCAGAACTGGAAGCAATGTTGTGCCTGTCACAGCTAAAGACAAGTCTCAGATCACTTGTTTCGAGTGTGGAGTGAAGGGTCACTATTCCAATGAGTTTCCCAAGAAGACTGTCGCCACTGCCAATGTGAATGCCCTCGCTCAATAGCAGCGTCGTGTTCAACCAGGAAGAAGATTTACCCCAGGGAACCCTCACAACCGCAACGGTCGTCTCTTCCACATGAACGCCGAAGAAGCCCAACAAGCGCCAGATGTAGTGCTAGGTATGTTTTCTGTCAACTCAGTTTTAGCAAGAGTGTTGTTTGATTCTAGAGCATCACACTCATTTGTCACCGAAGAATTTGCATGCACTAGTAAGATTCACCCAACCAACTTGAAGCATGTCATGATAGTTCAAATTCCTGGTTCAACCACAAAAGCTAGAAAAATTTGCAAAGCTGTACCTATCAGAATACATGAGATAGATTTTTATGCCAATCTAATAGTACTTGGAACCAAAGGTTTGGAAGTAGTACTAGGAATGGATTGGATGTCGAAGCATAAAGGATTGATAGACTGTGCCAAGAAAGCCATCACCATGACCAGTAGCTCTGGAGTATCAGTAGAGCATATATCTGAAACCTTACCTCGTCAATTCAAGTGCAACAAGAGTCTAGCCCTACCCACCATAGACCCAGTTAGAGTAGTCTGTGAATACCCCGATGTATTCCCAGATGAATTGCCCGGTATGCCCCCAGATAGGGATATTGAGTTCATTATCGAACTAATCCCCAGAACCGGACCAATAGCCCAGAGACCCTATAGCATGAACACCTCAGAGTTAGTAGAATTGAAGAAGCAATTGGATGCTATGTTAGCAACAGGCTTGATTCAACCAAGCGCATCGCCATGGAGATCACCAGTGTTATTCGTCGACAAGAAAGATGGAGGCAACCTTTTGTGCACCGATTACAGAAAGCTGAATGACGTCACCATCAAAACCAAGTACCCATTGCCAAAGATACAGGATCTATTTGATCAGTTGACTGGTGCCCAAGTGTTCTCAAAGATTGATCTTAGGACTGGTTATCACCAACTTAATATTCATGCAATGGATATTCCTAAGACCGCCTTTACTACTTGTTATGGTTTATACGAGTATATAGTCATGTCTTTTGGATTAACCAATGCCCCTGCTTATTTCATGAATCTCATGAATAAG
This sequence comes from Avena eriantha, assembly GCA_910589775.1. Taxonomy (NCBI): domain Eukaryota; kingdom Viridiplantae; phylum Streptophyta; class Magnoliopsida; order Poales; family Poaceae; genus Avena; species Avena eriantha. The sequence continues at coordinate 387,805,146 of OU342740.1, read as the reverse complement.
ATCTTTATGAATTTTCTAGATAAGTTTGTCATTGTGTTTATCAACGATATCCTTATCTACTCCAAGTCAGAAGAAGAGCATGAGCAACATATGAGAATCATACTAGAAACCCTGAGAGAGCATCGGTTGTATGCCAAGTTCAGAAAATGTGAGTTTTTGCTGAAAGAAGTAGGATTCCTAGGACATATTGTGTCTGTCGGAGTAGTCTTTGTTGATCCCGCCAAAATTAAAGATGTCGAAGAATGGGAAGCCCCAACCACTCAAACCCAAGTCCGTGCGTTTCTCGGATTAGCAGGATACTACCGCAAGTTCGTAGAAGGATTTTTGAGCATAGCAAGACCCATGACCCAATTGTTGAAGAAGGACAAGAAGTTTGAATGGACTGACAAATGTGAAGCCAAATTCCAAGAGCTCAAGAAGAGATTGATTTCAGCCCTAATACTAATCATGCCAGATATCAAGAAGCCGTTTGATGTGTATTGTGATGCATCCAAGATTGGTCTCGGATGTGTAATGATGCAAGAAGGCAAAGTCATCACGTATCTGTCTCGACAACTGAAGCAGCATGAGCAGAACTATCCGACCCATGACCCTGAGTTTGCAGCCGTAGTTTTGGCATTGAAGACATGGCGTCATTATCTTATGGGAAATCGCTATGAGATTTACTCGGACCACAAGAGCTTGAAGTATATTTTCACTCAGAAGGAGTTGAATATGAGGCAAAGGAGATGGATAGAGTTAATCAAGAATTATGACCTTGACATTAACTATCACCCCGGCAAAGCCAATGTGGTAGCGGATGCTCTTAGCAGATTGCCGTGTAGGCTAAACACCATGATCAAGGAGAAGCAACCAAGTTTGTATGAGGAGTTGGAGCAATTTAGAACTGAGCTTGTTAGCAAAGGATTTTTAGTTAGCATTGAACTTCAACCCACTTTGATTAGCCAAATCAAGGAAGCCCAGAAGGGAAATGAAAGTATCGACGGAATCAAACATCGTATTGGTATAGGAAAGGTACCTGGATTCACCGAAGACGGAGAAGGATTCATGTGGTACAGAGGACGTATCTGTGTGCCAGCAGATTCGGAGCTGAAGCAAGTTATCATGCAGGAAGCTCATGATACTCTTTATTCCATCTACCCCGGAGGAACGAAGATGTATCAAGATTTGAAAGAGCAATTTTGGTGGCACAAGATGAAGAGAGAAATCGGAAGCTACATCGCCAAGTGTGACATCTGTCAAAGAGTCAAAGCAGAACATTAGAGACCCGCAGGACTATTGCAACCATTACAGATTCTGGAATGGAAATGGGATTCTGTCGTAATGGACTTTATCACCGGATTGCCTACTTCTAGTAGGGGAAATGACTCAATCTGGGTCATCGTTGATAGACTATCTAAGGTAGCTCACTTTATACCTGTCAAGACTACCTACCAGAGATCGAAGCTAGCAGAGTTGTACATTGCTAGAATTGTTAGTCTGCATGGAACCCCCAAGACCATAGTATCAGATCGAGGAACCTAATTTACCTCGAGATTTTGGCAGAAAGTCCAAGAAGGATTGGGAACCAAATTGAACTTCAGCACAGCTTATCACCCACAGACCGATGGACATACTGAAAGAGTCAACCAAATCCTAGAGGATATGTTGAGAGCTTGTGTTTTGGAGTATGGATCAAAATGGGAAGACTGCCTGCCTTTCGCAGAATTTTCATACAACAACAGTTATCAAGCCAGTTTGCAAATGGCCCCATTTGAGTTCCTATAAGGAAGAAAGTGCCGTACCCCTTTGAATTGGTCGCAAGTAGGAGAGAGTCAGATTTTTGGACCCGACATTCTCCGAGAAGCTGAAGAGAAAGTTCACAAAGTCCGTGAGCACCTCAAGACCGCCCAATCCAGATAGAAGAGTTATGCTGATAAGAGAAGGAGAGACCTGACTTTCAATGTCGGATATTTTGTGTATCTCAAGGTTTCGCCATTGAAGGGAACGCAACGCTTTAGTCTGAAAGGAAAGTTAGCCCCTAGATATATCGGACCCTTCAAGATTCTGAATCACCGAGGAGAAGTATCATATCAACTGGAACTGCCAGAAGAGATGCCGGTCATCCACAATGTGTTCCATATCTCGTTACTTCGCAAATGCCTAGAAGTGCCGGAGAAGACTGAAGTATTCAAGAACATCGATCACCGAGCTGTTGAGATCAACAAGGATCTGACGTATCGTGAAGTGCCCATCCGTATCTTGGAGGAAGCTTACAGAACCACCAGGACCCGGAGTATCAAATTTCTCAAGATTCAATGGAGCAACCATACCGAAGAAGAAGCCACTTGGGAGCGGGAAGATTACATTAGGACTGAGTTCCCAGATCTCTTTAGTTCCTAGTTTTCTTTCTTAAATCTCAGGACGAGATTTTGTTTAAGGGGGGAGGGTTTGTAACATCCCAAAAACTTAATCCAAAGTTAATCAAGACCAAATCTACCCAATTTAGGGTTAACAAAAACTTTTCCATTTAAAATATTTAAGCATTCATATGTGTGTGCATTTAAATTAGGAGTTTTTTTGAATTGCCATGTTTGAGTGATCCATTGGTTGTAAAATGATTCTAAGGTGAACTACACATCATCTAGATCATTCCCAAACAAATCCCAAAGAAAAAGAAATCAAAAATAATAAAATAAGGAAATGGTCATTTGTGCCATTTTAACTAACTACGACACTTTGGGTGTTCCTAGGAGTCAAATGCCAACAGAGACAATTGTGGTTCTTTGCACCCCTTTATAGTACAAGTAGTGACGTGCCAAGGCCCACTTTGTGATCTCCCAAAAACATTCAAACTCTGATTTTAAATGATATTTGAAAATTGAATCTAGTGTATGTATCAAGATCACATTAATTCAAAAACCACTCAAATGAACTCTATTTCAAAAACCCAAGCAAGCCTAGATGCTCAAGCATAAGTTACACCACTCCACCAAAAATCTTTCAGAAATTCAAAAGTTTTGTTCATGCGGCCATTTGATCGAACAGTTGGCAGGCAGAATCAAAATGGCCTAACTTATATTGTTTTTGATCAAATTTAGTCGAGCCATTTGAACCCAATTCAAGTCCTTTGTCTCCCCCAGACCCAACCAAGCCATCAAAGACCAACCCAATGGCCTAGGGCAACAGTTCCATGCCACCATGACGCCATGCTCGCCAGCCAAGCATACACCAGCCACAGGTGACCACCAGCCCCTCTCTGCCTCTCCAAGAAGCAAGGCGCCACCTCATCGCCGCCCACGGTCCACCCCACGGCTACAGATAGCCCCTGGACTACCCCATAGCCTCGCCACCCTTTCTCTCTACGCGCAGCCAGAGCGCGATCGCCGCCAGCACGCCACAGACCACACCTCGACACCAAATCACACACGCCGCTCCGCCATGAACCCAGCAACCCGCCAGACACGGCCGTGCACCACCACGCGACCCACAATCGCCATGATCACCGTCGAGCACCGCCTCTGTCTCCCAGAGCGCGTGAATCCCCCGACCGTTAGGCACCACCCCTAGCCACGCCATTGCGTCGTAGCTGACCGCCAACAGACCGCCCACCGTCCGCCTACCTTGCCCATGCTGGTAGCCCTCTGTTTCACCGTCACCGACGAGCCGCGCCCATGCCTCACTGCCCACTCGTCGAGCCTATATAAAGAGGCCACCCCAGCACCATTTCTTCACACCATCTCACTCCCCTCTCTCCACTGACCATTTCCCCTCTCTCGCTGGAGCCGCTCGAGCAGCACATCGTCGGAATTCCACCGGAGGCAGCCGCTGCAGGGGAGGAGAAGTTGCAGTCGATTTCGTCCACCTCAGCCCCTGCCGCGACTTCACTTGAGCTCGCCGTCACCGTCCAGTTTGTTCGCCCGCCTTGCCGCACTAGCTGGAGCCCTGGTACGTCCCCAGTAGACCCCCACCGGCTGTTTAGGGTTCGGTCTCGCCGGTGATGAGTCTGTCGTCGACGACGACCGTGGACCGTCGATCTGTGTTCTAATCGTGTGGCCCAGATCGCCCCATACCGCTTCGGGTTTTATGTGCTGCTGACATGCGGGACCAGCCTGTTAGTCGCCCTCTGTGCCGCTGAGCGTTACTGGGCCGGCCCAATTAGTTTCCCACGCTGACTCAGTTAATTCAAATCAGGTTTTTCTATTTAGACTTAAAATGAATTATGTCCCTTAGTTCAAAAATCAATTCAAAGAGTTTTGCAAATCCAAATGGAGTGATTCCAATTTTGTTGGAAAGGTAATGAAAATGTCTATCCAAGCCCGTTGGATTTAAATCATTTAGATTTAGAGAACTCTCCAAGTAAAAATAACAAGACAGAAGCATTTGCACATTCAAACATTTTTCTAAAATCAACCATAATAGATTTTGAGTTGATTCCAACTCTCAAAAATTACATTTAACCATACCTATATGAATATGTAATAATATTAAGGTTTGCCTGCAGTGAATGTGGACTAGTACCAAAATAATGCTATATAGGCATTTCTAGTCACTTTAAAGCATTAAATATTCAACTTAAACTTATTAAAATGTGATCCAACATTTAAATCACATTCCCTTAGGTTATAATATGTGGTGATAACATGTGTCCACATGATCCCATATTTTAATTGCAGAATATTAAATCTTAGTTAATTTCAATGAGTAGAAATTACTTTTCTCAAATAAAAAGAATGAAGCTAATTAATTAAACCTTGTGATGCTTGTGATGATAATAGATCATCAAATGTGTTCCTTAGTATGCTAAGTAGCCTAATTAAGCTTTGTTTGGTGATTGTGTATCCCGTATGTATTGATAGACGATAGTACCTACCAAGCTTTCGAGGAGGAGGAGTTCTACCAAGAGGAGGAGGAAGAAAACTTCAACCACTGCACTACACAAGGCAAGCCTAGCACTTCAAGTAAATTGAGCAAGCTATTGTTAGCAAGCTAGAATTAAGCTAGATAACCTAAGCAAGATGCATTAGGCATGCTTTGGTTATACCCTTTGACTTATACCTACTCCAAATGTTATTTACAAGCTTTACTTTCTTTACTTTACCAAAATCCTTTACTTGTTTTGAAGGTAGCATAAAAGTATAAAACTTGACCTATCTAGATAAACTTAGATGTCATTCTATGGCATGATATTGATCTTAGCATCCCACATTAGTGAACACTCTTAACTTAGTAGTTTAGAGCTAAATCAAAACTTGAGTCACTTTAGATGGGAGTACTTGGTGAAAATGACTTGTGAAAACCTTGGAATGATGAGTCATTCTATTGAGATGTCTTGACATGTGTTGAGAAACACAAATGGTTTATGATGATGAAAATGTTGAGGCATGAGCCTTAGCCCTTTTACAAAACTGATGGTTGGGTTCGGATGTGATACCATTCCAATTTTACCGTACAACCACAATACCTGAATTGGGTAAGGCTTAGCCAGAAGTTTATATGCATTAGTATTAGTTCCCTCGTGGGAGAGGTTTGAGCTGAGGCTACCTCTCAATGTTGTCCACCTATGCAGTGCCCAAGATGACAGATGGTCATGGTTGGGAGGCCATGCTCATAGGAGAGGTGCTTATACTAGGGTGTGTAAAGGAAAGGTTATGTTTGATTATCTGCATACTAAGTATGATGATTCAGGGTTATCCCTGACAGATGTATCGAATCTTGTGGTGAAAGTGTACCACCTCTGCAGAGTGTCAAACTATTCGAATAGCCGCGTCCGCGGTTATGGACAGTTGGAGTGGCCATATTGTTCCGTTGTCAGATGTTTTCAAAATGACTTATGATGTGAATGAGGAATCTTGACTTGACCACAACAGGGTTGTGACTATGACACTAGCTTCCCAACTTAAGTGATTCTAGAACTTTATTTTATCTTTCTTTGTTTCTGAACTCAGCTTAGGTTTCAAACTTAACTTTACAAATAAACTTAGAGTTAGCATTTCCCACTAGAACTACATTAATTGTTAGTGATAGTTTGCGAGTACTTAAAGAGTACTCATGGTTTTTGTCCCTCGCTATTCCTATGGCCAGACTATGAAGGAGACTACCAAGATGAAGGACAGCAGGAGGGCTATGATAACTAGGACTATCTTCCATCGTCAGCATTGCATGTGACCCTGAAGATGGACCCCACCGCTACGCTTATTATTTATTCTGCTGCTTGTTGTATTAAGACTGGATCATGAGATCCTTTATTCGTGTAAGGCCTTATTATGGTTTGTAATGGATGATGTACTGTGATATCCAATCTGTTATGTCTCGCAAAAATGGTAATCCTGGGATTGCGATGTATGGCATAACAGGCATCTGGGATTAAAAATCCGGGTGTTGACAACGGTCCCACGCGTCAGCATTTTATCTAAACCGAAACGGTATCTATCAATCTCAGCCTTACGATTAGAACGAAATCTACGGCTGAGGTTCATCGTTTACGTCGAACTGCTCCGGCGAGATTCTAAACCTAACGCGACGGTGGGGGTCGCTGGGGACTCACCGGGGCTCCAGCTAGGGTCGGCGATGGGGGCGCACGAGCTGGTCGACGACGGCGGTTCTAGTGGTGGTCGCGGCAGCTCCTGGGGTGGCTCCAATTCGATGGCTTCCTTCCTTCACTGCAGCGGCGGACTCCGGCCAAATTCCGGCGTCATGGTGCTTGCCTTGCTCCGGGGAAGGGTCAGTGAGGTTCTTGGGTGAGTGGGGAGTGGAATGGTGTGTCGAATGAGGTCAGGGGTGGCTCCTATTTATACACCGGCGTTGGAGGCGGGGCGGCATGGTCAGGCTTCACCGGCGATGCTGGTACATGTCGCGATAAGCATGGCGGATGCCATGGGTCGATGCGGGGGACTACGGCGATCGTCACGTGCGTGATGGCGCGGCAAGGGGCGGTCTCAGTCGGTTGGGCGATGTCGGCGCTCTGTTCAGGTACGGAAGTGTTCATCACTAAGTACGGTGGTCACGGGGTGTGCGGCGGTGAACCATCATGTCATGGAGGTCCCTGGTGCCACGACGACTGCGGGTACGAGCGGAGAGAGCGAGGCGCGGCGTGTGTGCGTGAGGCGATTGCGGCGCTCCCTCGTGCTCTCGGCATGGCAGGGACTTAAATGGGCGAGGCGATTCGAGCATCTCCACTCCTCGTCGTTGGTCAAGGGGTGGACAGAGGGTGGCGGTGAGGTCACGGCTAGCAGCTAGGTGTCGTGGGAGAGGGCGATGCGGCGTGCAGCGACTGGTCCGTGCTCGACCGGCATGGCATGCTCGGTACGGGCATGGCACTGGTCAATGTGACGAGTGAGGTTGCTCCTCTGCACAGCCAGGTACTGGGATGATCGTGGGTGAGCAAGTGAGGTTGATTGCAGTACCAAGATGAGCACAAGTTTTATTTCAAACAGTATATAGTGGTTGAGTTTGTACTCTGTCTTCCAGGTGTTTGACAAAATGGCCCCATGAATTCAACTTTTAAATTTTTGAATGATTTTTGGTGAGTGTGATGGTCACATACTTGATAGTCTATGGTTGCTGGGAATTGTCAAGTGGTGTTGATTTGAGTGATTTTTGAAAAGTGATGATCTAGGTACATACACTTGATTCAATTTTGAATTGCCTCTTAAATAGATTTGAAAATAGTTTCTATGACTTTGTAAGGTTTGTTGGGTTCACTTTTACGTGGTCTAGTAAGGGATGAAAAGATGTAGAATTGTTTCTGTTGGAAATCTTTTACTAGAGACACCCAAAGTGAGCTAATGGTTAATATTGGCAAAAGTGACCATATGCTCATATGCCTCATTCTTGATTTTTCTTTTATTTGATTTTGTTTGTAATTGATCTAGATGATGTGGTATTCATCTTTAAACTAAAACTTAACCTTTGTATCAATCAAACATGGCAAATGCAAGCATTCATACATTAATAGACATCACACATGCACTCATAGATTTTTGGACTAAAAGTTTTGTTAACCCTAAACTTGGGTGATTAGAAATTGATAAGCTTGTTTAATATTTTTGAGATGTTACACCTTAGCACACGATGACTTCCTGTCCGTGTACTGCAACAAGGTTTGGCCGGCTCCGGTGATGGAGGGCAAAGGCAATGGCGCGCCTTCGGCTCGTGTTAGTGTTTGTAGTCGTCGCTAGGTGGTCCATGGATCTATTTATAATTTGTATTACTTCTAAGCCTTTTTGTACCTCTGATGATAATTATTAATAGATCGGTGAAATTTTCGGAAAAAAAAAGAAGACTCAAAATTTTAAACTAAAAAGAAGAAGAAGAAGAAGAAGAAGAAGAAGAAGAAGAAGAAGAAGAACGGAAAGGAGAAAACGAGTACAGAAAACAAATCGAAGAAAAAACAGAAAAGAACAACGAAAAAAGCCTTGTTGGGCCTAGCCCACCATAGGCTGCTTCAGGCGGAGCTTTCCTTAGCTGCTCGCATTGAGCTGCAAATAAGGGAAAGCTTCCTTGCCTGTCAAGAAGCCGTCGCCGTCGGAGACCGGAGCAGAGAATAAGGTGAAGCTTCCTTGCCTGCCAAGAAGTCGTCGTCGTCGGAGCCGAGAAGAAAACACCTCAGCTCGCACCCACCCGATGATATTTATATGCAGCCGCGACCAATCCGACCCGCCGAGACAAGCGCAGAAACAAATAAGCAGCACACAGAGACGCATTTGATCGGCGCGGTGATGTCGACGGCGGCGGCGGCGGTGGTGCTGCCGGTGGAGGGTCGGCGGAACGTGCTGGTGACGAGCGCGCTGCCGTACGTGAACAACGTGCCTCACCTGGGCAACATCATTGGCTGCGTGCTGAGCGCCGACGTCTTCGCGCGCTACTGCCGCCTGCGGGGCCACAACGTGCTCTACGTCTGCGGCACCGACGAGTACGGCACCGCCACCGAGACCAAGGCCCTCGAGGAGGGCTGCTCGCCCAGGGAGATTTGCGACAAGTGAGCTCCCGGCCCCCATCGATTCGCTTGTTTTTTTGTTGCGAATTTGAGGTCTAGCTTTGGAATTACTTTCCTCTGGAATAGATATTGCATTCAACCAAATTGCCTCTGAGAATAAAAGATATTGCATTCAACCAAAATTGCCTCTGAGAATAAAAGACTGAGACAACATCCCAGCTTCTGAAAAATCCATCCCATTATGGCACGGTACAATGCTTATATCTTAGTTAAATCATAGCAATGTCATATAGGATGATAGTTGGCATGGAGGAGAGAGAACCAAAAAAAGAGGTTTGCCTTCTCTTAGCTAAGAGATCATGATCTCTTAGCAACAATCTCTCTCACCATAAATTTAGGATGTCTATTTATTAAAGATAAAGTTAAAAAGTAACCCATTGTACGTCATGTTTTATGGTTATATCTAGCTTACCTGTCGAAACTAAGATAAAGCAGTCTTATCAACCATTGTACATGTCTTTACTGTTTTCTTATTTTTTTGAAACAAATTACTGTTTCGTTATAGGTATCATGCAATCCACAAGGAGGTGTATGAGTGGTTCGGCATCAGCTTCGACCACTTCGGCCGGACGTCCTCCCCGCAGCAGACTGAGATCTGCCAAGCCATTTTCCACAAACTCTCGGACAACGGTTGGCTCTCAGAGAACACAATGCAGCAGGTTGGTTCCAAGCAGCAGCAGTTTCTCTTTCTTTCTTTCTTTCTTTCTGTTATAACACAAGTTCACCTCCTGTATTTGTTTGTCTGCACATAAGAAACACTCTGTTCCTCACAAAAGAAAAACACTCTGTTTATCTGCGGCAGCTCTACTGCGAGCCATGCCAAAGATTCTTGGCGGACAGGTTCGTGGTGGGCTCTTGCCCCGTAGAGGGATGCGACAACGAATCTGCGAGGGGCGACCAGTGCGACAAGTGCGGGAGATTGCTCAACTCATCGACCGAGCTGATTGATCCCAAGTGCAAGGCAGGAGAGCTTCTCTAGTTCTATACTTCCTAGTATTCCGCTCTTCTGTTCCCCCCACGTGCATATATTTCATCCATCTCCTTCATGTGACCATTCTTCAGAGTTGTGGAGGTACACCGTGTGTCCGTGACACTGATCACCTGTTCTTGGAGCTCCCCTTGCTGAGGGAGAAGCTGGAGAAGTACATCGACGAGGCCTCCGTGGCCGGATCATGGAGCCAGAACGCGATTCGTACCACGGATGCTTGGTTGAAGGAAGGGCTGAAACCTCGCTGCATAACCAGGGATCTGAAATGGGGCGTCCCTGTCCCACATGACAAGTACAAGGACAAGGTTTGCCATTTGATTTCAGCACCAACAGATTCACTGTATGTATATCCGAGTTAATTTATGTTAATGTTTTGTTCCTGTGATGAATTGGGTCCAGGTGTTCTACGTCTGGTTTGATGCGCCGATCGGGTATATTTCCATCACGGCGTGTTACACGCCTGAGTGGGAGAAGTGGTGGAAGAATCCAGAGAATGTCGAATTATACCAGTTCATGGGCAAAGACAACGTCCCGTTTCATACGGTAAGACTCCTTGGCCAACTTGGAGTGTGTCCAACATACATATTCCACCTACAATGAGCTTTGAATATATTCAGTGCATAACGATCAAACTATGCTGCGTATACAAATTTTGCAGGTCATGTTTCCATCTGCGCTACTTGGAACTGGCGAAAATTGGACTATGATGAAGACTATTAGCGTGACCGAGTATCTCAACTATGAATCAGGTATCACTCGAGTTTCGTGTTTGCCCATTTTCAGGCCACTATATCCTTTTTCAGACCTGGAGTGCCTGATATATATATCAGGGTTTCCTATCAGCCACGTGGACATCCTTTTATGTCAACCTTGTATTTAATGTACAGGAAAGTTCTCCAAAACTAAGGGAATTGGAGTCTTTGGCAACGACGCGAAAGCCACAAATATTCCTGCTGATGTGTGGCGATACTACTTGCTTAGTAATCGTCCGGAGGTTGGTTTTCAGAGAAATTGAATCATCTATTCTGTTCATCCTCTATGCATGTAAGACTGTTTGGTTTTGATCTATTTCTTAAACTTTTAGGCATCAGATGCATTGTTCACATGGTTAGGTTTGCAGACCAAGTGTAACAACGAGCTGATAAACAATTTGGGTAACTTCATCAATCGAGTGCTAAGCTTTATTGCAAAACCAGAGGGTTAGTAAACAAGGACTCTCCTTACTGCTTTCAGCATGATACCTTTCTTACTTCCAGAATTCCTTTTTGACATCAGATAGTCCATTTTCGTCAACTGTCATGCTGATAAAACTCTTCAACTGTTCCGGCAGGGGATGGATATGGTTCCATCATACCTGAAGCACCGAATGCGGGTACACATGCATTGAGTCAGTCATTAGCAGAAACCACTGGTAAATTGGTTGGGCAGTATATAGATGCAATGGACAAGGTAATGCATAGATTTGAAATATATTAACTCTGAATTGTACTACTGGGTAGTAAATATATCCGAATATGAACTACTCTAGATCTGAAGCATTTATGTGATCAACGCTGCCATTAACAGGTAAAACTAAAACAAGGGCTGAAGATTGCAATGGCCATCTCTAGCGAGGGAAATGCTTACCTACAAGTAAGCTCTGCTCCTTATTTTACTGATTTTATTTTTATTCTAAATCACTTACCTGGTTTTCTACCTGGATACACAGGAAAGTCAGTTTTGGAAGCTTTATAAACAAGATCCAGCTAGTTGCGCGATTGTGATGAAAACTTCCGTCGGACTTGTCTACCTTCTTGCTTGTTTGCTAGAGCCTTTCATACCGTCCTTCTCAAAAGATGTTTGTTATCAACCTTTGAATTACTTGCATTCAGGCATGTTTCTGTGTATCTAAAATGTCTTGTTCTGTGACTCAGGTCTTGCAACAGCTGAATATCTGTCCGGAAGAGCATATTCCATTCTCTGATGAAAGAGGGGATATTGACAAGGCAAAAACACCTTGGGATCTCATACCATCAAATCACAGGATTGGGAAACCTGTGCCTTTGTTCAAAGCGTTGGTATGCACTTGCGCTTTTTTTTATGTTGTTCCTTTGTTTCCACCTCCATCCCTTGTATATTCGCTGCCTTCATTTCCTTGACGTCCTACACCCATACATATGCAGGATGACGGTGCAGTGGAAAGCTTCAAAGAGACATTTGCAGGCAGTCAAGCCGAAAGGAAGTTAAGGGCCACTTAAGGAAGCCGATGAAGTTGATGCCCAACTGGAACCTGCAAAAGATTTCTTGCTGATATTATATACACTTCCTATGTTGATCACAACAGTTAAACAAATGACATTGAGTTACAGTAACATGAGTTCAAAGGACGATTCACAATGTACAAGACACATATTTTACCGATTAGTAGCATGCATTCAGGAATGTACATAATATTATGGACTACATAGTGTGGTTCTTGAAGATGCCTAATATAATTAATGCTGAATTAATCCAGATGCGCCGATCACTTTGAGTAGCTGCATTTTCAGTCTTAAGGACGATGCTTATAGACAAAAGGGAAACACCTACTGTCACCAACCTAAGGAAGAAAAGAAATCGGCCATTTACCGCGCCAACAAGCTTGCAGAAGACGGCTGTGTAAACACACTTGGGCCAACTGGAATGGTACCGGCTTAACCATAGGCGATGGGGCTGGTGCTTCAGATCTTGGCCTGAGAAATTATTGATTTGCGGATTTTGATTTGTCATAGGTTTATTTTTGCATGTAGCATAAGTGTATCAAGCAGGGGGCATCAAAGGTGGATAAATGGCATTAGAGACAAGAAAAAGGTGGTCACTTCTATGGTTAAGTAGCTCCAACTCTTGGACTTGATTTTGTTGTGGTAATGATTGGACGCCTCGGACCCACTCACTTGAGTGGGATAGGGAGGTGGCTGATCAGGCAGCTCTGCCTGCCGCCTAATGCGTATAATATTGTTCAAATCTAAATAGACTTTCATATGCAACGTCTGAAAGCAGACAGTATATGGTGCCCTTAGTGAGCTAAATAGAACTTGCACATTTGAGAAATTCGAGGCACCGTTCTGAAATCCAGTACTAGACTCGTGGTCCTTTTTCCATCGCACATTTTCAAATGATTGTACATTCATCTGACACTATCATGTGAAATCTGGTCCAGTTATAAAAAAAGTGAAGTCCCGTAAGGCCTTGTTCGGTTGCAGGTAGATCCACCGGGTTTGAAGTGTATTGAGGGGGATTAAATCCCAACTAAGTCAAAATCCCCCCTAATACTCCCCAAACCACTCCAATCCACTTGGGAAGTGGAATAACCGAACAAAGCCTAAGAGTTACTGGAAACCTGGAACTCATGTATAACACACTATGGCATGTATTTAACACCTTATGATAACACGTACATGCCATATGCCAGATTTGCTACTTTACATATTTAAATAAAAAAGGGGCACCTTTTGGTCTGGCAAAACCAATCAGTGATAGTTTAATGTTAACTTTTCACAACTTCGACTTACTTGCCAATCTATAAGATAAGAAGATGTTACCTGAACAAGGATGTGCAGGCTACAGTAGCTCAGATACAAGTAATGACAACACTTGAATTTACTGGGGTAACGACACAGTTTTCTGAAGGGCTTACAAATACCGGAAACTTGTTTGGGATGACAGTGACAGCTCCCTCAAAGTCTGGTAGATTACGGGGGAAAAGTAAGAATGTCGAATCTATCGTTATGCACAAGAACTTATGTTGAAGACGAGCTGACGAGTAACCAAGAAAATAGTGGTCAGTACATTCTCCTTGATGAAAGGATGGCCCGGTTTGACAACTTGACACCCTCACTGGAATTGGAGATAAGATGTCTATTTTGTCCTTTACCCAGTTTCTGCTACTTATCAACTAGCAAAATCTCTGCAGATTCAAAATTCTGATAGTACATGAAAGAAAAATCAGATGCAAGAGGTTGAGCTGCTTCATTAGATCATGATCATGACATTGGCATATGGCATCACATGTTCTTTTATGTGGATCATAACAGACAAAGTAGAAAATTTATTCCTCTAAAAAAAGTAAGAAACTTAATGTTAATTTGCATAATAGGCTTTTGCTGATTCTTTTAAGATATGATTGAATAATATCAATAGAATCCTATTCTATAGACATATCTTTATGACGTGTTCACATTACAAAATTGTTTTGTGTGTGTTGTGGACGCTAGTAAGATGGTTGCGGCTGGCCGGACGGCAAGAAGACCATGATGTTCGTATTGGAGCAGGAGACGGCAAGAGTCCTTTAGAAAAGTATAGGATTAGGAAAGAAGGGTCCAATTGTATTAGGAAAGGCCTAGATCCAATCGTATTAGGAGAGGTCAAGGGCCTGAACATCCATTATATAAGGATGACATGTATCCACATTTGAGACAAGCAAGAACAATCAATCTAATCTCCCCCTAGCAATTCTCTCTACTCAACCTATGTCTACCCAAACCCTAGCAGCCACGCCGTCTGGCTATCTTCAGCACGGTAGTTATCCCGTTGTGGATCTAAGTCCACAACAGTGTGACCACAAAGTAAGCTTTCCTAGAGGCTCTTCGGGGATTAAAATTCAGCTAATGGCAGGAGGTTCGGAACAACCGATGCTATTTTTTCGCAGACTAAATTTTCTGTGAAAATTCCATGACATATTATATTCTGTTTTTACCCCTTTTGATGTATTTATAAACTGTAATTAGATATTCAGACATCAGTCACCCCACTTATGTTTATACTCTTGACATGTATATAAATGATTTTCTTTTGTCAATACCACCTATTTTCACCAAAGAAGTTGTATATTACTGCAAATGACTAAAATCTTGGGAGGTTTACTAGAAACTTCCATTTTTAGGGAGTCCATTTGAAAAAACTAAAAAAAATCACAAACTTAAATCGTAAGCCTTAATCAGTATTAGATACAACTGTGAGTAGGAAAAACAAGATTTGAAGGTTAACTTACGAAGTTGAAGACTTTACAGTTATATCTTCTTGCCCCTCTCTCTATCAACCTTCTAGAATTTGCAGGACTGGTACTGAAATAAGAAAGATGGTAGCTGAGCACCAATTCCAAATTTGACAAATTTGTTTTTGCTTGTAAGGCGCAGCGCTTTTGATTTCAGATACTCCCACAAACATCAAATGCAACATTGCTATTTTCATTGACTTAAGAAATCTTTCTTAGGGCATTACCCGGCATAACTCACCACATCATTGAGCTGCGCAAAACAATCGAACATATGACATCTGCAGGGCTCATCCAGTTGCATAAATGTCAATCATGGTTGTAGTATGCCTTATTTGCAGTGTGATTTCATGCAAGCAGTCATAGATAGCATTACTATCTGCATGTGACTTGTCCTTCACAACAAATTCATGAACCGCACCATTTAGCTCGATGCAACTGCATCCAGGAACTTTTTCCACTCCCAAGTGCCTCATCATCACCCTCACTTTATCAGCCTTCTTCCTCATGTTTGCTTCTGCGTACATGTTCGCCAGTAACACATATATTCCACTGTCGCCCGGGTCAAGCTCTACTAGTTTCATTGCTGCCTTTTCACCCAGACTAATATTACCGTGCATCCTACAAGCAAAGAAGATAGCGCCCCAAACCACTGCATCAGGCTCCATCGGCATGGTATTTACTAGATGTTCTGCTTCGTCTAAATGACCTGCTCTGCCTAGCAAGTCTATCATACATGAATAATGTTTCATTTTCCTCTCAAGGTGATACTTTGAGACTAGTAGGTTAAAAAAATGCCGGCCTTCTTTAACCAGACCAGCATGACAGCACGCAGACAGAACCCCTATAAATGTAATCTCATCAGGCTGCAGCCCAAGCTCTATCATCCTACGGAAGTATTCTATGGCCTCGTCAGCATGTCCGTGATTCGCGAGACCGCATATCATTGCTGTCCATGTGAGCGCATTTTTCTCCGGTATTTCTTTGAAGACGCTGATCGCCTTATCGATGTTCCCACATTTCGCGTACATGTCAAGTAGACTTGTGCCTAGTGCGACACTAAGCGAGAGCCGGTTTCGGTCGATGAAACGGTGAACCCAAACACCCGTCTCTAATGCTCCCAGTTGCGAGCAAGCTGATAAAAGATTGACCATGGTGATCTCATCAGGCTCTACCTTTGCCTCCTGCATCTCATGAAACAATCTAAGAGCATCCTTTCCCTGCTTACACTGCACGTAACCGGCCATCAGTGCATTCCACGGGAAAGCGTCCCTCTCAGGCATCTCATCAAACACCCTCCGAGCGTCGTCCATCATCCCGAACTTCGCATAGCCAACAACCATCGTCGTCCACGAGACAACCGTTTTGCTGTCGATGCTATCAAACACGGATTTGGCTCGCTCAAGGTCACCGCACTTGACATACATATCCATCAGCACATTCATCATCCTCACGGTGCACCTGACCCTAGCAGTCTCCACGTATCCGTGGAGCCTTCTCCCAAGCTCCAGATCCCGCAGCTGCCCACACCCTGACACGACCCCGATCATCGTCACCTCGTCAGGCCTCACTTCCCCGTCCTCTGCCATCCTCCAGAACAGCTCCAGAGCCTCCGCGGGCACGCCCTTCCGCACGTAACCACCGATCAGCGTGTTCCATGACACCAGATCCCTCACGTGACTTTGGTCGAACAGCCTGCGCGCTTCCACCATGGACCCGCAGACCGCCAGGAAGTGTATCGCCGCGTTCAGAACGAAGACGTCGGCGTGGAACCCGAGCCTGAAGACGTGGGCTAGGACAGCGTTTCCGTAGTTCCGTTCGTGGAGGAGAGCGCACGCCTTGAGCAGGAAGGGGAAAGTGAGGTGGTCCGGACGGGCGGAGAGGAGGAGGGAGCGGTAGAGCGGGAGGCAGCGCGCGGTGAGACCACGGTGCGTGCAGAGGGTAAGGGCGCGGAGTGCGGCATTGTAGGAGGAGGCGGAGTCGGGTGGGGAGGGGAGGGAGGCGAGTAGGGCGAGGGCGTGGAGGAGCGGAATGGGGGAGTGGCGCGGGTCGTCGGAGTGGGCGAATGCCGCGACGAGGCGGGAGGCGAAGTGGGGTGGAGATGGGGAGGAGATGATGCCGGCGGTGAGGAGGTGCGCGTGTAGCTGCAGGAGGCGGCAGTGCGGCGGAGCGGGGCGGGAGGAGAGGATGGCCAGGAGGCGGGAAGGAGAAGGGGGAGGCATGTGAGAATGCAACAGAAAAAAAAAAGATTGATTCTCGCAGGCAATGTATAAATCTAGATGTCCATGTAGTATGTCACGTTCTAATCCAAACGTATGTTGTGCACACATGACATGGTGATGTGAATTACATGTGCACTCCATGGAAAAGATGCAATAATCATGTTTGCTAGGCCGTATTGCCCGCATGGCGCCGGAAAAAATAATCTAGTTTGTTGTGTTGGCTCGCATGCATTTTCTGCATCGCACGGGTTTTAAAATAGCCTAAAAGTTGCCCCGTTGGAAACGCTGATTTTGAGCATTTTCACAGGGGCAGGCCCTGGAGAGCGCAAGGAGAACGCCGTGCGCGGAGAGGCAGCGCGGAGATGGCAGGAGTCGGGAAAATTGAAAGGGCGTATGGCTTGAAAAGTAGGCTCACCTCCTCTTGGGCTGTCACAACTCGGTGGGAGAAAAATCCATCCGCATTTTCTTCTTGGATGGCGGTTGCACAGATTTAGATCTCCGGCAGCAGCTACTACGACCACTTCGCCACCAGCTGCTATGTCTTCTTTGGCTCCGGTGTCTGAGGCCTCGTAGATCTGCGGCACCGCCTTCTCCCTCGCCTTCTTTCCCGCCTGCTCCTAGTCATCGACGTCTGCAGCCACGAAGGTAAGAACTTTTTCCTTACCTCCTCCTCTCCTATGTTAATACCTTAGATAGTTAGCTCGACATTAGGGTAGTATCTAGAGTACTGATGCAATGCCACTCTGTTTAGGGCCAACAATTGAAGGTTATCATCCAGGCAGCTACCTTGGTCGCTGTGATTCAGGCATGAATGCTCCTGATCTACAGAAGAGCGGTTGCTAGGACTCACAGGACGGCAGTGACATATGGTCCCATGATGCAGCGCGACAGAGAGGGAATGGCAAATCTGAACTACATCTACAACAAAAACGATACAGAGGCTATCACATGCTCAGGATGAGAAGGGCCCCTTTTAATCATCTTGTGCAAACATTAAGATCTAGGAGTTTGCTTAAGGACAGCATCAACACCTCTATCGAAGAGCAATTGGCTCTGTTTCTTCATGTTCTGGGACATAACCAGAGATTTCGCATGATTCACAGCACATGGAGGAGATCTACCGAGACGATTTCCCGGTATTTGTATCAGGTGCTCTATCCTACTGGTGAGCTCAGGGCAGAGATGATCAAGTAACCTAGTGGTCAAACCCCCTCGAAGATACAAGGCAATGGTCAATGGTTCCCATTTTTCAAGGTGAGCAACTCTACCTTGTACTTCATGAGTTGGTTGTATTACACTGTCGCCTAACATTCTTGTAATGCCAAGATTGTATTGGAGAAATTGATGATACTCATGTCATGGCTAGAGTGACGAAAGTTGAACAGCCTGCATATAGGGGGAGAAGGCACTACCCCAGCCAAAATGTGATTGTTGTTGTTGATTTCGACATGAAATTCACATATGTGCTTGATGGCTGGGAAGGATCAGCCCATGATGCCACAGTTCTGAATGGCAGCCTTGAGAGACCTGATGGGCTCAAGCTTCCTAAAGGCAAGTTCTACCTAGCAGGCGACGGGTATGCTTGTCGTCCTAGAATTTTTCCACCCTTCAGGTCAAGAAGGTACCATCTCAATGAGTTCTCTGCTAGAAACTATCCTAGGACCCCGAAGGAACTTTTCAATCTCAGGCACTCTAGCCTTAGAGTCACGATTGAGAGGGTTTTTGCTGCTCTAAAGAACAGGTTTAAGATCCTTGATGATAGGATCGTATGGGCACCCAGAGGGGGGGTGAATAGGTGTTACTTCAAATTTTACTCTCCTTTTCGAATTAGGGTTTGATACAAAGGTAAATTCTCTAGATATGCAGCTAAGGTGAATTTACCTATATGCCTCACTAGCACAACTAACTAAGCAAGAACAAGATACAAGGAGGTGCGGTAAAGGATAGAAGTAACCAAAATGAAGTAAGCGGAGACATAAGGATTATTTCACGCAATTCCTTCCTTTTGAGGGGAAGTATGTCTGCATTTGGAAAGGGGTGGTATCAAACCACCAACGCCACGAGAGGCCTCCCTTATTCTCCGGTGAACCTCACCCCAAGGGGATCGATTCACGCTTCCACTATATCAGCAATCTTCAAGATGGTAGCGGACACTCTTATAACAAGTTCGAGGCACACATCCACAACTTAATTGGAGGCTCCCGAATTCAAGCAAGTTGTCACAACAATCAAAGACAAGCTTGTAAGAACCACAACAAGGCCTAGGGTTTCCAATGAAACCCTAGAGCAAGGGGCCCTCAAGTGAATGAGGGGGAAATGAAGATATCTCTTAGTGAAGCTGCAGACCGAGGCCTCTGATACGTCCTTAACGTATCTATAATTTTTGATGGTTTTATGCTAATAATATGCTATTGACACTCCTTTTTGTATAAAGTTTATAATTTATTTAGACTAACCTACTAATAGTTGCAAAAGTGCACAATGTTCTTGTTTTACACTTTGATGTGTAGGAATTACCAAGAATACAAGTGGAAACCTTGTTGGAGTCAAATTGGGATTTTCCAGAAATCTGTCTTAGAACTCTTTTTAAAGATGGTCACGTTTCGGGTCAAAGACAGCATCAAATGGAAAACTCTTCAGCTAAACAGTTGTTGGAAATTTCACGACGAACGTTCTGGACATAAAATTTAGCTGATTCCAAGTCCGGATGGGCCCGCTAAGCCTGATTTACTGCTGCCCAAGATGGGATGACGGGAATCCGAGAAACTATATAAAGGAGGAAACCTAATTCGCCCATGACACCTCCACACACTAATTTGCAGCCAACAAAGCCACGTTTTTGCCTCCCCCATGGATCCCATCTCCATGGGGGAGGGCTCCCAATAAACCATGAAGGAAGGGGGCTAAGGGGCGGTGCTCCCCCATGATACCGGCGGCGGGGAAGGAGTCCCCCGCGCCGCCGCCCCTCTTCACCATCTTCACCGCCATCTCCATCACCTAATCCTCCTAGTATGCAGTGGTTCATCCTCCACACACCTCTTTACATCCTATGTAAACATGGTATTTGATGCTATAAGTTATAATCCTATGATCTATGTCATGTTTGTGTAGTTTCTTTGTTCTTAGATTGAATGGTTGAACATCTTTGGTTCATTAGATTTGTATGTTAATATGGTACAGTCCTTTGGTGTCCATTATATTTGTGCGCGTATGGATTAAACATCATAGGGTTTGTAGTATGTGTAAAAGGAAGGGGGAGTTCTGCCGGAGTGACAAAAACCTGAGGACGCGAACCAGAACGTTGCACGTATAGGAGTAAGAGGATCATTAAACTTAAGGCTATGGCTGGGGAGACCTTAATCCATTGTTAGTTGTTACAGATGTTTGCTAATAATCCAATCATATAGTACATGTAATTTCAAGTAGTGAAGCGCATGTATATTTAGCCTCTCTTATATAGAAAATTGCATCGAAGATAATGAATCCAATTTATTCGCTATTTAAACTTGGACAAAGCCACCACAATTACCACCACTATTCCACACTCATGGTTCTGTTAGTTTAGTGTATTTTATTGCTGTAGCAACTAGCTTTACTTTCTTGTTGTTTATTATCATGCAAAGCTATCTCTAGTACTCGTATTATTGCTCTAGTTTTATTTTCTAGATAATGCAAACGTTTAGTCTGCATAGAGTTGTATCAGTGGTTGATAGAACTTGAGAGAACATTTATCCTATCTTTAGCTCCTCGTTTAAGTTCGACACTCTTACTTATCGAAAAGGCTATACACGATCCCCTATACTTGTGGGTTATCAAGACCTTTTCTGGTGCCGTTGCCAGGGAGCAATAACGTGCGGGTGAATATTCTTGTGTGCACTTGCTTGCTTTATCTCTAAGTAGTTTTTACTTTCAGTTTTAAGGATAGGGAATACGAATTACAAAAAAATTAGTTGTACTTGTTACCTAAAAAACATTTTCAAAAAGAAAGTGATTGGAAATATGAGTAATGGTTAAGTGGGGCTCGACCTTGAACACTTGTGTGCATGCCTATGAAACCAAAATAAATCTTCCTATGGAAGCTTTTCAGTTAAAAACCACAGAAAAGAATGGGAAAGTTTTTGTGTTGAAGTTTTTCCACAGAGAATAAGGAACACCAAACAGAAAAATTGAAGAATGGCCAAAAGTTTCTTCAACAACCCCTCAGTTTGCAAACCTTTAAACTTTGTTTTTTGAGAAGCATAGAAACTTGAATAAATTTGGAGCGTTTGTATCTTTTTATTTATTTTTCTTAGCATCAAACACCAGTTACATTTGTTTTCTTTGAGTCTTGGAAGTTGTTACATCTGTAGCAACCGCTCCTTATCCTTTTATTTTCTTTTTTGTGCCAAGTATAACCTCTAATGAGAGAGAAGTAAAACTTGGGAAAGTTGTTGTCCCGAAACAGAATTTTGTGCTTCAATGTAAAAAATCGTGAAAAATCTCTGTATGTCGGATTGAGCTGTAATTTTCTGTGATTATGCCCCAGGTTTTTATCTAACTTTCGTTAGTTTAACACTTTTTGATTTTAGCAATAGAAGGTTTTCGAAAAAATCGGTTTTTACCTGCTGGTATGTTTTGACAGATTCCTGCCATTATTTGCATTTGCCTCTTAATCTCTTTCTCTTTGAGTTCTCTTTACACTTGAGCTTTTATAAGAAATTGCTACAGTAGCTTGTGTTTTAATGGAAGTTTTACTTGTGTTGAAACTAAACCTAAAGACTTATTATCTTGAATACACTAATGTTGCTAATGAAGATTGTGTGAAGTTTTGTATGAAGGAAATTTTAAAGTGTAGGGAAGAACAATGTGATGAGATGAAGTATGGACAAAAGCTCAAGCTTGGGGATGCCACCCATGTCACCCCAATAAATATTCAAGAAGTACAAGCATCAAAGCTTAGGGATGCCCAAGACATCCCCTTCTTCATCAATAAAAATCCCAGGTTTTTTTCCAAACACTTCATTTTTATTGTTTCATGCACAATTGCGTCGTTCTTGGAGCGTCTTTATTTTTGTTTTTAGTTTTATTTTGTTTGGTTTGCTTAAAAAAATTGGTTGGACCCCTGCATTCATATGTGGTTTTAAATAAGTTGATTGGTGATTGGAAAAGAGTAGGAAGCTTCATTCTTATAAGTGGTACAAAAGGAGCTTGTTTAGACTATGGCCTAGACTTTATCATGTCATGTTTGATATTGTTTTGACTTTATGCTTAGTGATTATTGCTGTAGCATGACTTGTTCCAAACAATTGAAATTGCTTAATGTTCCTTGAAAGGATCATGCGTTGTTTTAGCATTCAAAAGCATAATATTGTGATGTTCTCCTTTGATGCTTTATTTGGGTTGACTTGGCGCATGCTCACACCATGTTAAGACTATACCAAGTCACCATAGCCTCTATGATCATTTAGTTTTCGTCTTGTAATATCACTTTATGCTTTAATTAATAATGTTTTGTCGCTTTGCATGATTATGGCCATTATTGCTCTCTTAGTTGGTCGCTCCCAGTCTTTTGCTAGCCTCCATACCAAGTATGTGTTCCACTCATGCATCCAACTCCAAATAAAACCACGTTATTCCAAAGAGTCCACCATACCTACCTATTAGCATTTGCTATTCCAAGTATATTCATGTTTTATCTACCTTCCGAATTAAACTTATTATGTGAAAATTAGTGATTAAAGCTCTCACGAACTTGATGGCACAGTTTAGTTTTCTTGCCCCTAATAAACTTGAACCATTGTGTCATCTATGTTGTATATGCTTGCACTTATACATTGGGATTAGCTGAACCATGTTGTCATGGGGAATGCTTTCAACATTGCACTTGTACATTGTACCTAGTTGATATCATGCTCTTTTGTTTATGGATGCCATCGGTGTGAAATGAAAGGGGGGCTTGTAAGTCCATGGAGTTATGTATGTGTGTTATAGAAACGCCTGGACCGCTAGCCTAAGCCATGCCTAATCATGGTGGAAACTTGCAGCATCACCATAGTGAGCAATCTATGAAGCATTCTTCTTATAAAAAAGAGATAGAGATTCAGAAAAAGAAAAAAAGATCAGAAAAGAGAGAAAGAGAGAAAAAAAGCACCATTTTCCCATGGTAAATAAGAAGATTGCTGAGATGCTCATTGTCTGCTTGCCTTGTCATTTTGATTATGGGATAGCTCCTGTATCATGTGCAAGGGGTACCCCGTTGGCGGTTCTCTATGATACACATGTACTTACTATGACAAGAACTTACCGGTAACTAAACTTGAGTAGCAGGAGGAGCGGCCCTCGTATTTAAGGGACATGAGATTGCCAACTTATACTTTGTCAAGCATATACTCCATAGTTTGTTCACTTTAACTTTAATCACTTCAATATGCTTATGATAGGGGCAATGAGAGCTGAAAGCTAATAAGTACCATAATTTTTGGAAGCTCTTTATGAGACTTGAATCCCTGCTTCCTTCTATGAAGGCCTTTCTTTTACTTTTATGTTGAGTCTCCATCTTCTATCTTTATGCACCTATTGAGAGAGAATAGTGGCCATTCTTAGTTTAATGTGCGTTGTCCCAAGACTTGTTGATTGATTCATATCTTTGATATTGCTTGTTCTTAAACTATTTGTATCTAGTCACCCTTATGAACTTTGAAGGTATCTTATGTATTTATGTTTTGCTATAACATGAGGGACAAGCTGAATACCACTCTTATTATGTTTTCTATATGTGAAACAAACAAATGTTTTTCAATGCATTGTTATTCATGATCTTTTGTTTGTACCTTTTCATGTTACAACATAATTGATATATTGTTAGAACTCTATCTTTCATGTTGATGTTTAGAGTATCTTTGATCTCAACTATCAACACTTTTACAATAATGATGATCAAGATTGTGTTGTCTGCATGTCACCTCAAAAATTATATTGTTTTTATCGTTTAGCTACTCAAGGACGAGCAGGAACTAAGTTGGGGATGTTGATATGTCCATAACGTATCTATAATTTTTGATGGTTTTATGCTAATAATATGCTTTTGACACTCCTTTTTGTATAAATTTTATGATTTATTTCGACTAACCTACTAATAGTTGCAAAAGTGCACAATGTTCTTGTTTTCCACTTTGATGTGCAGAAATTACCAAGAATACAAGTGGAAACCTTGTTGGAGTCATGTGATTTTTCCAGAAATCTGTCTTAGAACTCTTTTTGAAGATGGTCACGTTTCGGGTGGAAGACAGCGTTAAACGGAAAACTCTTCAACTAAGAAGTTGTTGGAAATTTTGTGACAAACATTCTGGACATAAAATTTAGCTGATTCGAAGTCCGGATGGGCCCGCTAGTCCCGATTTACTGCAGCCCAAGATGGGGTGACGGGAATCCGAGAAGCTATATAAAGGAGGAAACCTAATTCGCCCAGGACACCTCCACCCACAAATTTGCAGCCACCAAAGCCATGGTTTTGCCTCCCCATGGATCCCATCTCCATGGGAGAGGGATCACAATAAGACATGAAAGAAGGGGGCTAAGGGGCGGTGCTCCCCCATGATACCGGCGGCGGGGAATGAGTCCCCCGCGCCGCCGCCGCCCTCTTCACCATCTTCACCGCCATATCCATCACCTAATCCTCCTAGTATGCAGTGGTTCATCCTCCCACACACCTCTATTCCGTCCTATGTAAACATGGTATTTGATGCTATAAGTTATAATCCTAGATCCATGTCATGTTTGTGTAGTTTCTTTGTTCTTAGATTGAATGGTTGAACGTCTTTGGTTCATTAGAGTTGTATGTTGATATGGTACAGTCCTTTGGTGTCCATTATATTTGTGCGCGCATGGATTAAACATCATAGGGTTTGTAGTATGTGTAAAAGGAAGGGGGAGTTCTGCCGGAGTGAC
Source organism: Avena eriantha (assembly GCA_910589775.1). NCBI lineage: Eukaryota > Viridiplantae > Streptophyta > Magnoliopsida > Poales > Poaceae > Avena > Avena eriantha. Next base: position 387,780,022 of record OU342740.1, on the reverse strand, counting down.
AGAAACCTGAGGACGCGAACCGGAACGTTGCACGTATGGAAGTAAGAGGACCATTAAACTTAAGGATATGGTTGGGGAAACCTTAATGCATTGTTAGTAGTTACGGATGTTTGCTAACAATCCAATCATATAGTACATGTAATTCCAAGTAGTGAAGCGCATGTATATTTAGCCTCTCCCACATAGAAAACTGCATCAAAGACAATGAACCTAATCTATTCGCTATTTAAACTTGGACAAAGACACCACAATTACCACCACTATTCCACACTCATGGTTCTGTTAGTTTAGTGTATTTTAGTGCTGTAGCAACTAGTTTTACTTTCTTGTTATTTATTATCATGCAAAGCTATCTCTAGTACTCGTATTGTTGCTCTAGTTTTATTTCCTAGATAATGCAAACGTTTAGTGTGCGTAGAGTTGTATCAGTGGTTGATAGAACTTGAGAGAATATTCATCCTACCTTTAGCTCCTCGTTGGGTTCGACACTCTTACTTACCGAAAAATCTACACACGATCCCTATACTTGTGGGTTATCAGCCTCCTCCTCCGATTCCCCAAAGATCAGCGACTTTGGGTGGTTGGATGAAGAGATCTTGGAGATTTGGTGGCTCTAATGGGGATGCTTTTCTTTTCTGGAACCAGCAGCTTGAGGTAGAAGATGAGGTCCCCTATTTATAGCCTCCATAGCTGCTGGCCGTTTTCTGCCCGTTGGAGACCTTCCACACCGGAGACTCTGGCCTTGTAGACCGGAGACTACACCGGAAACTCCGGCCCATCTCCGGTCCATCTCCGGACAACCATACTGTATGACATGGTCCATGTCTTGATGCTCACTCCAGAGACTTTTGCCAGAACTCTGGACCATGGACACCGGAGACTCTGGTGTTTTCACACCGGAGATTCCGACCAACATCCGGTTTGTCTCTAGACCCCCACACAGAATGGTTCTGGGCAGCAACTGGAGTCCACTTCGTGGACTTTTGGGGAAACTCCGAACCACACCGGAGACTCTGGTGTCTGCACACCAGAGACTCCGATCTAGATTCTTCAAGAATCATCAGATTTATATAGGGAATTTCCCACAATGTTATGGCCTTTTCTCTTTTCATTAGATTGACCTGTAGACATTAACACACAGTAAAATGAACCTTATGTTTTTAATGAACACCAAAACAGATTAGGACAGTAAATGTCCTTTCAATACCCCCCCCTTTTTGGTGTTCGATGACAATAAGAAGTTTTGCATGAAAATTTTAAACAACGTGGCTAAGCTCCCCTTGACGATGTGTGATGACTGCAAGTGCACAGATCTTTTGTAGCTAGTTTCGAAATAAAGATATCGATCCCACAGGGAGCAGGAGTCTGAAGTCTAATAACTCTTGAATTAAATATTGCAATAGAAATGCTAAATAAAGTTCTAAGTAACAAGATAAAATGCGAATATTGTGTAAAAAGGTGTTTTGGGGTTTTTGGTATAAGAGAACAATAAGTAAAGTAAAGTAACTAAACACAGAAAGTAAGTATCGCGTATGTAAAAGAGATTTGGAACCGCAATAGGGAAAAAAGCATTCTCATGGAGTAGCGGATACACTACTAGCATTATAAAGAGCTAAAGTACAGATTATTATCATGAACATTCTCAACTATGTATGTGTGGGAGGAACTCTGTATTTGGACGAATAGGCAGCAAACACTTCTCACATCATCCTCATAACCACAGTAGTCAGCAATCGTTATCAATCGAATTACTTTGCTATTAAGGGACTTAATCCCGTAGGACGTATCCCATGGCATGGATAGTGGTTCGCGAGTTTCCTCCGTTCCCAAGTTGATACGTAAGGGGTGCCAACAGCTTTATAGTCATCGTAAGTGCTAACACACCTCCGTCTACCAACAAGTAGTTCCCTCCATCAAGTCCCCGTAAGAGGCAAATATTGAGAGGTCGACTTCTCTCAACATCAAGATGAAGACAATCTAACACATGGTCACAGCGATGAATATCATAATAAACTTTATCTTATTTCAATCTCATACTAGGGTTTCTCCATCTCCCCAAGAACTAATGATCTACTCAGACATGGAGGCAATCAACATCATGGCAATAACAATGGAAGCTATCATAGATGAATAGTACTTATATAAATACACAACGAGTATAGGAATTACAACAAGATCTAGACAAGATATAGATGGGATGGATGGAGATGGTGGTGATGCAGCGGTTGACGATGAAGACCGATGCCTTAGCCTCTCAGATCCGCGTAGGGCGAAGATGGATCCCCAATGGATGAGTTCCCCCTCCAGATGCCTTCCGGAGGTGAGGTTTCGGTGATTTCTGGTTTTTATGTATGTCATCTCCCTGATCCAATTGCACGGGGTGAAACTATTTGAGGAGGCGGTGGCAGCACCAACTATATGGCGGGAACTATACGGAAAAATTATTCTCGTCGTATAGTTGGTCGTTAAACCGTCAGTATGCTTTGATCGCTTCGGGTTTTCTTCTAGTGTTATTGATATTTCTCAAATAAACGATTTACGTTGTTTTTTACTTCTTTCTCCCCCAATACAACTGTTCCAAGAATTGTGTCCATTGTATCCATCATATGTCCTGATTCTGGTGAAAATAGACACAAAAAGTGTGCGTGAACACCATAAAATAACAAGATCCTGTATCTACAATGCAAAATAATAATATAAAACACGATGCAAATATGCACTCATCAACTTCCCCAAGCTTAGACTTTTGCTCGTCCCGAGCAAGTTTAGCTTAATGGATGTGATCCTCATATTCATAAAGCTGACTCGATAAAATAAATGAGGCAGTTGCAGCATGTCTTTATCATATATGATACATGGGAATAACTTCATGAATAGTACCTTACTCGAACCATCTGAATAGTATTAGCAGGCTTCCACACCTTAGTGATCAACAGTTCACAAAAGATGAATCTCAAAATGATGTAAAAGTATCTGGTTCAACCGAATGAGTTAGCGAGGTAGTTCCAAGTGTTTTTAGATTAACATATTCACTTGGGATTTAAAATCCCAAGCGCTTCTTTGTCATACCATCAACACCCAGATTTTTAATCCCAGATGCCTGGTATGCCATACCTTGCAATCCCAGGATTACCATTTTTGCGAGACATAACAGATTGGATGTCATCCATTACAAACCATAATAAGGTCTTACAAATAAAGGATCTCATGATCTAGTCTTAATACAAATCAAGCAGCGGAAAGAAACGTAGTAGGGGCTCCATCTTCAGAGTCACAGGTAATGCTGACGATGGGAAATGATCCTAGTTGTCATAAACGTCTTGCTGTCCATCATCCTAATAGTCCTCCTCATATTATGGCCACGGGAATAGACAGGGACAAAGCCATGAGTACTCGCAAACTATCACTAACAAGTAAGGTAGTTCTAGTGGGACTCTTAAGCTCTAGGTTTATTTGCAAAAAGGCAAGTTTATCTAAACTAAGTTTAGAAGTAAATAAAACTAAGTTAAATGTTCTAAATCACTTAAGTGGGAACCTAGCTTTCATATTCACAGCCCTGTTGTGGTCAAGTCAAAATCATAGTTCATTTCACAAGTCATTTTGAAAACATCTAACGACGGAATAGTATGGACACTCCAACTGTCCATGACCGCAAACACGGCTATTCAAATAGTTTGACACTCTGCAGAGGTGGTACACTTTCACCACAAAATTCGATACATCCGCCAGGGATAACCGTGAATTATCATACTTAGTATGCAGATAATCAATCATAACCTTTCCTTTACACACTCTAGTATAGGCACCTCCCCTATGAGCTTGGCCTCCTAGCCATGGCCATCTTCCATCCTGGGCATTGCATAGGTGGACATTCACACTCACGAGGAAGCCTCGGCTCAAACCTCTTCTACGAGGGAACCCATACTAAGGCATATAAACTTCCAGCTAAGCCCTACCCGATTCGGGTATTGTGGTTGTACGGTAAAATTGCAATGGTATCACATCCGAACCCAACCATCAGTTTTTATAAAAGGGCTAAGGCTCATGCCTCAACATTTTCATCATAAAATCCTTTTGTGTCCATAACACCTTTCAAAACATTTCAATAGGATGAATCTGCATTCCAAGGTTTTCATAATCATTTTCACCAAGTATTCCCATCTAAAGTGATCAATTTGTATAGGATTTACTAATGAGGGGTGTTAATCTCTGATCTCATGCCATGGAATGACATCTAAGTATAGGCCTAGTTTTATACTCTTTATGCTATCTATACTAAATTTTCCAATGCTCACAAAGCACTAACTAAAAGTAAAGAACTTTGGTAAAGTAGAAGAATAAAGCTTGCAAGTAAAACTTGGGATTGGTATAAATCAAAGGTATATAACCAAGCATGCCTAATGCATCTTTCTTAGGTTATCTTGCAATTAGTGATGGCTTGCCTTGGGTAGAGCAGTGGTTGAAGTTTTCTTCTTCTTCTTCTTGGTAGAACTCCTCTTCCTCGTATCCCGGGTTGGTACTATCGTCTATAAAGTAATACGGGGTACACAATCACCAAACAATACTTAAATAATTCTATTTAGCACACTAAGGCTCACATTTGATGATCTAGCATCATCACAATCATCACATGGAATAACGACTTAGTTTTATTTATCTTATTTTAGAAAAGTAATTTCTACTCATTGAAAATAATTAAGATTTAATATTCTCCAATTAAAATATGGGAACATGTTGACACTTGTCATCACCACATATTTCGATACATGGGAATGTGATTTAAAGTGTTGATCATATTTTATTAAGTTTAAGATTATCATTTACTAGAATTAAAGTGACTAGAAATGCCTATATAGCATTATTTTGGTACTAGTCCAATGTCACTGCATGCAAACCTAAATATTTTTACATATTTAGATAGATCTTATCAAATGAGATTTTTGAGAGTTGGAATCAACTCAAAAGCATTTGTAGTTGATTTTTGAAAAATGTTTGAATTTGGAAAACTCTCTGTCTTGTTATTTTTGGTATAGGTGATCTCTAACTCCAAATGATTTGAATCCAATGGGCTTGGATAGATAATTTAAATATCTTTCTAAAAAAATTGGAATCATGCAATTTGGTTCAGTGAATCTCTTTGAATTGATTTTTGAATCTACTGACAGAATGTGGTTTTAACTAAATTGGAAAATACTAATTTGAATCTCCAGGCCTGCGCGGGAAACTAAACGGGCCGGCCCAATCTGCATAGCATAGCGCAGCGAGCTGCTGACAGGGGGGTCCACTAGTCAGCGACTTAAACTAACCAAAACGGTATCGTGTAATCTAGGCCCTACGATTAGAAGACGATCTAATGGTTGTGATTCGTCGTCTCCGACGAACAACTCTGGCGAGAAATTAAACCTAACGCAGCGGTGGGTGTCTGGTGAGGCTCACCTAGGCTCCATCTAGGGTCGGCGATGGGGGTGAACGACGTGGTCGACGAAAACGGTTCGAACGGTGGTCGCGGCGTCTCCTGGGGCGGCTCCAATCGACGACGCCCTTCTCCTCCTACAGCGGCGGGCTCCGGCCAAATTCCGGCAAAGCAAAGCTCTCCTTGCTCCGGTAAGAAGTGTGGGAGGCTCAGTGAGGAGTGGGGAGTGTGTTGGTGTGGAGAATGGAGACGGAGGGGGTCTCTATTTATACAAAGGCGAGGGGACCGAACGGGATGGGCTCGGGCTCGTCGGTGACGATGATACAGGCGGCTAGCAGCGCAGCTGAGGGTAGGGTGGTGTGGTGTTCCCTGGCGATCATCACTGGCTTAATGGTGAGGCACAAGGCGGTCTAGGTTGGTCGGGCGCGTGCGATGCTCTACGCGGGAGCGACGGTGTTTATGACGGCGCATGGGTTCTACGGGTCACGCGGCGGCGAACAGGGGTGTCTGGGAGGTGGCTGTGATCATGGCGAGTGTGCGCATGCACGGAGAGAGCGAGGCGCAGTCTATGCGAGCCGGTCGGGTGCAGCACTCTGGCACGTTCTTGGCACGGCGTAGAGAGACTAGGCACGGCATCGCTGGGGTGGTCTAGGGCTTGGCTATGGTCGAGGCTTGGATAGGGGGTGGCGGTGGACGGTGGCGTGTCTAGTGCGCGTCGTGGGAGAGGGCGGTGTGGCCTCTGTTGCTCTGTCCATGGTCGGCCGGCGATGACCATTTTCGGGCGGCGCTGCACTGGCGCAACGGCAGAGGGGGGTGGTTGTCTATGCTTGGCTAGACACTGGGGGAGACAGGGGAGTCAAGAGGGAACCAATTGGTTGAGTGATCACTGCTCAAACAGTGAAGTTAGGCCAGAGTTAATTAGTGTCTGCTAGGTGTTTGTCTTAATGGCCGCAAGAATTTGAATTTGAATTTGGAATTTTTGAATGAATTTTAGTGAGTGAGCAAAACTTATGCTTGAGTATCTATGGTTGCTTGGAAAATTCAAGTGGAATTGGTTTGAGTGGTTTTTGAAAAAGTGTGATCTTACCATATGAACTAGATTCAAATCTGAACTATCCATTAAATATATTTGAAAATAGTTTATGTGGGTTTGTAAAGTGGGCTTGGGTTCACTTTTACTTGGTCTAGGAAGGGGTGAAAATAAGTAGAAATGTTTCTGTTAGATATTCTCGTCTAGGAACACCCAAAGTGTCCTAGTGGTTAACTTTGGTCAAAATGACCATTTGCTTAATTAATTCATTTTTGGTTTCTTTTTTTTGCTTTTGTTTCTAATTGGCCTAGATGATGTAGCATTCACCTTTAAACCATTTCTCATCATTTGTAGCAATCAAACATGGCAAATTCACTCAATTCTACACTAATGCAAAACACACAGGCATTCATATAGATTTTTGGAATAAAAGTTTTTGTTAACCCTAAATTTGGGTGATTAGAACTTGATAATCTTGATTAACATTTTCGGGGTCTTACACATACTGCAACATAGTGGTGTATGCCTATTTTCTCTTTACACATTCGCTCTTTTTCTTCTTTCTTTTCTTCTCTTTTGTATATATGCTCACACATTTGTTTAAGTATTGTGCAAAGGAGCTAGCCATACATTCCACTTCATGTAGGAATTCAAAGTTTAACGATCTCAATTAGCAGAATCCAATTGTATATAAAGCAACCTTTATAGCTTGAATATTCTACCTCATCTTGATCTCACTCTAATTTGATAGCACTTTTTATTTTCCTTTGTTCAAGATTTCTTTTTCAACTTAACTGATTAGATAATTTTTCTTTATAAATCAAACTGTGAACTTATAACATATTGACATAATTATCTTTGTATGCTACATTAATACCAATGGTGTGGAAGACTCTTATTGATGTCATCAAGTGCAAGTAAAATTATACTCAAGCCATTCATATATCCAATAAGACAAGCACAAACTCATATTTCTCCATATATGATAATAAACTTGGAATTTCATAAAAGGGATCGACTATTCCTGAAGGAAATTCTAATAATGCAAACTTTATTTCTAATTTGAGTTAATGCAAAACTCAAATAGTAATGTAAAACTTATAAGATAGATTACAAGGTCTTAAAGATCTCTCCAAGCTTGGAATCAAGCCAGGCGGATCAAATAATCCCTTGCGATTATTTGATACCGTGATTATTGTAGATCACTGTGGTGCCATGGCCTGTAACACCATGGTGCGTAGCTTCTTGTTGGTGTCCTCTAGAGCAGTGATGCGGTTGTAACACTTGCGCAAATCAGATTGCAAAGTGTCTACTTTATCTGCGAGCTTATTTACCAATGGGAGAAGATCATCCTTCTTCTCTATCTCCTTGAGACGGTGACGGACTTCAACACGATGGAGTAGCTCATGCTTCTGATATATCTCCACTGCTCGCACGCAATCCTTGGTCCTAGGAACAACTTCTTCTTCCTCATCCATAATTGATGGATCGGGGAAGTGGAAACTGTTCCTCCAATCTTCTTGAGGCTTCGCCCTCATACGAGCACCAATGGTAGGCTTCAAGAGTGGCACCTTCACTCCCTTGCTAGCACCTGCACCAATATTAGGTAGTTCCTTACGCTTGTGCGTCCTGGGGTCCATGGTGATGAACTTCACCGTCTCCACACGCCCTTTTCCATGCGGCTTGTGACCTTCTCTCTCTTCTTGAGCTCTCTTCATTGCCGCACAATTGATCTCCGGGGGATCATAGGCATCACGGTAGATGTATATGTCACTCCAATCTTTGTCGGAATTGTTGTTGTAGAAGCTTGGCTCGACGTACTCCTTGTACCTTGGTCTAAACCTCTCCACCTCCTCATTGTCGTCCTCCATGGACGGGCTGCGGGAGCGGTCCCTAGAAGGAGCAATGAGATCCAGGGGTTTTCCACGACCTGGGATGGGATAGCGCATGGCTAGATTGGTTCCTGGTGATTATGATTAGAGAGAGAGACAATGGCAGTATATAAGGGGGGTTAGAGGTCGATAAAACTCGTGAGAAACACCAAATTCTCGCCCAAGAAAAGAATCTTAATAAAACAGGGAAAGAAATCACGGATTTGGAGGAGTCCTGTCGCGCAACGACCAACTATATGGGCGTGACCCGTATAGCTCTGACTGTATAGTTGGTTTTGGGCAGATATTTCCAAATATCTCGAGTCCAGGTCGGTTAAGTTGCGACTCAGAACCAACAATAACGTTTTTTTTCATTGGAAAGATGAAAAAGTAAATGGAAAATGTGTGAGAGTTTAACGACCAACTATACGGCCGGAAAATTTATTCCCGCCATATAGTTGCGAACGTATTGATATAGACACCAAAAATCGAAAGTGTCTGAGAGTTTAACGACCAACTATATAGCCAGAATTTTATCTCCAGTCGTATAGTTGCGACCGTATAGATACAGACATGAAAAATTGAAAGTGTCTGAGAGTTCAATGACCAACTATATGGCTGAAATTTTATCTCCGGTCGTATAGTTGTGACCGTATAGATCTAGACATCAAAAACAATTTCACGAAGAAGATACAGAGGGTTTAACGACCAACTATGCGGTGGGAGATTTTTCTCTGGTCGTATAGTTGTGCCCGTATAGTTGGTAAAAACCTTCAGAAACTTCAGAAAAAACACGAGGAATGCAAACGCAAAAATTTCAGAAGTAAAACCTATGAAAACAAATCACTTATCTGAGTAAGAACACTTACCTTGCACTTACCGTTTACTTAGTCGGGGATGACAGGGTCCTCCAACAACAAAGACATCTTCTCTTTTGGAGGAATTGACTTTAGTTCATTTAATAATTCTCGTAAGTGAAAATCACCAGGACTAAAGTTCCTCTCAATAAGATTGGTCTTGTTGGGCGAATATAAACATTGCATCCAACATCTTTATTTCTTGCCTCTGCATAATCTGCAACTCAAATTCTTGAAGTAAAAGGATCCAACGAATCAGTCTTGGCTTATGATTTTTCCTCTCAAGGAGTTATTTTAAACCATCACGATCCGTATGAACTCTTACTTTGCATCAACTATATAAGAACGAAATTTATCGCAAGAGAAAAATACAGCTAAATGTTCCCTTTCTTCCTTATGATAATTCTTTTGAGCACTATTAAGAGTTCTACTAGCATGATGTATAATATTAAATCTGTGACCTATATGTTGTCCCAGAGTTACTCCTACAGCATTATCACTACCTTCACATATTAAGTCAAAATTTATATCCCAGATAGGTGGTTTAATGATAGGAGTATGGGACAAAAGCATATTTAAGTTTATCAAAGGCTACAAGACATTTATCATCAAAATTAATTCTTACTCCCTTTTGCAGAAGGTTAGTCAAAGGTTTAGATATTCTAGATAAATTTCTAATGAACCTTCTATAAAAACCCATATGACCAAGGAAACTTCTTATACCTTTTATATCCCTAGGTTGTGCAATTCTCTCTATGGCCTCAACCTTAGCTCTATCCACCTTAATTCCCTGACCTGATACCTTATGTCCAAGGACTATACCTTCTTTGACCATAAAATGGCACTTCTCCCAGTTGAGAACAAGATTGGTATCTTTGCAACGCTGCAAAACTCTTTTGAGATTATCCAAGCAACTAGTAAATGAAGTTCCATAGACAGAATAGTCATCCATAAATACTTCCATTATCAGTTCTATAAAATCAGCAAAAATAGCAGTCATGCATCTTTGAAAAGTAGCTGGAGCATTACATAAACCAAAAGGCATATGTCGGTAAGCATGTAAACCATAAGGACTAATAAAAGTTGTTTTAAGTTGGTCATCAGGATGAACAACTATTTCAGAAAAACCAGAGTATCCGTCCAGGTAGAAAAAATGAGTGTGGTTTGCTAACCTTTCTAAAGGTTGATCTATGAACGGTAAAGGATAATGATCTTTCCTAGTTTCTTTATTCAGTTTCCTGAAATCTATACACATCATATGTCCAACAATAGTTCTAGTAGGTATCAATTCATTGTTTTCATTAAGAACAACGGTAAAACCACCCTTCTTAGGGACACAATGAATAGGACTTACTCATTCACTTTCTTTTACATGATAGATTATACCTGCGTCCAGTAGGCTTACTATTTCTTTTCTTAGCACTTCCTTCATTTCGGGCTTCAGTCGCCTATTAAATTCTGCAACTGGTTTAGCACCTTCCTCCATGAATATTGGATGGACGGTTATCATGGGACTAATGCCCATCAAATCATCCATTGAGTATCCAAAGGCCTTGCGATGCTCCTTATGTATTTTCATGAGTTCTTCTTCTTCATCCCCTGAAAGTTTAGCACTAATAATAACATGAAATTTATTTGTATCATCTAAAAATCTGTATTCGAGATTATCTAGTAGAGTCTTCAACTCTAGGGGTGGTAATTCTTTGTCCCCTCTCTTTTCTGGCTCTTTGAAAGCCTCATTAGTTTGAGGCCCTATAATGGGAAGTGAATAGAATTCACCTTCTACTTCTTTTAGAGACTTATCCTCCATAACTATTTCTTCATAATTTGAGTCTTCATTTATTTCTTCCTCTTGGTTTCTAAAGAAGAGAACTGCCATTTCCTCAATAGTTTTGTCTTTCTCTTCTTCTTGTATTTATGGAGGTTTGACTTTAAATTTGGAAAAGTGGAATTCTTTTTCCCCTTCCCCAAGCTTAAGAGACACAATCTCCTTTTTTGAAATCAACATTGGCACCTACATCACTGAAAAAGCTTCTTCCAAATATAATTGGGCAAAGAGTGTTAGCTGGCATATCAACAACTACAAAATCGATAGGAAAAAAATTATTGCCAATTGTGACATTTGCATCTTCAACTACTCCCATTGGAATTCTAAGAGTTTTATTGGCTAACATGATTTTCATATTAGTATTTTCAATTGTAGCCGGTTCTATTTCTTCTTTTATTTCTAAATAGAAATCATAAGATATAACATTAACTTCGGTGCCAAGATCACATAAACCATAATGCGAGGTTTCCTTAAATATGCAGGGAAGAATAGGCTTACCCACATCTTTTACCTTTGTTTTACCTTCAACCAATATGGAAGTCTCTTCATCAATTTCAACTATGTTATAATGTGCATACATAGCCATAATTGCTTCCTTGGTTACCTCTTCATCTTTGGTTTCTTCCAGATGTTCCTCAACTTCTGGCATACTTTCCTGTTCCTTCTCCTCATGTACTGCTTTGACCTGCTCATATTCAAAAATATGCTTATGTGCAGTGTTAGGGAAAGGTATCTCATATGTTGGTTCTAGGGAGGCCAGTGTTGCTTTAACTTCTCTTTTCTTCTCAAGTTTAGGTGGTGGATCATACTTGACCAAACCCTCTTTTGGAGCTTTGATGTGTTCTGTAAAAGCTTTTACAACTTGCAACACAAGATTTGATTCCAAGTAAAGTTCTTTAGATAATTCTTTAACATGTCCCTTTTTATTATAGTCATGAATACGATCATGATCTATTTCTATGCCTCCTTCGCTTCCTAGACCAAAATTCCATGAAACTCTATGATTGCAAATTCTATTAAGTAAATCCCAAGATTTAGTTATAGGAAGATTCATAAAGGCTCCTTGTGCGAAAGAGTCTAGTTCAATTTTATTAGGTTCAATTAAACCGCCATAAAAAATATGCAATAAATACCATTCGGGCAAATCATGATGAGGGCATAGGTGAACTAAATCTTTAAATCTGATATAAGCTCTTACTAGTCCTTCATTAGGACGGTTCCCTCCAAGTCATTATAAGACGCCTGATTCCAAAAGATTTTGATAATGGATAATATTTTGCTAGAAACTCACAGGCTAAATTATCCCAAGTAATAGTGGATTCCGGGGGTAGAGATCTATACCATGAGAGAGATGTACTAGTCAAAGTCTGACTAAAAAGTTTAACCCTTACCTCATTAGTAGTATACCCCGTTAATTGGAAAGTGCCACATATATCTTTGAAGCATGCAATATGCTCATATGGATCAGGATCTTCTTCATCTCCAGTAAATTGCTTCTTGTGTAGAATACCCAGTAATAGAGGATTTATTTCAAACCCCCTTGTCTTCTTGTTGGAGTTGTCTCTTTTATTAATATCATAAGGCTTCCCAAAGTGGCTGAGTGGGTTAGCACTAGCCATATGCTCAAACTCCATCATGTTGGTGGAAACCTGTAACTCAAAACAAAACTTAGCAAGACAAAAATAAATAAGCAAAAACTAAAAGACCTACAACGCTTAGCTCCTTGGCAACGATGCCAGAAAATAGCTTGATGACTACAAGTGCATAGATTGTTTGTAGCTAGTTTCAAAATAAAGATATCGATCCCACAGGGAGCAGGAGTCTGAAGTCTAATAACTCTTGAATTAAATATTGCAATAGAAATGCTAAATAGATAAAATGTGAGTATTGTGTAAAAAGGTGTTTTGGGGGTTTTGGTATAAGAGAGCAATAAGTAAAGTAAAGTAACTAAACACAGAAAGTAAGTATCACGTATGTAAAAGAGATTTTGAACTGCAATAGGGAAAAAGCGTTCTCAGGGAGTAGCGGATACACCACTAGTATTATAAAGAGCTAAGGTAAAGATTATTATCATGAACATTCTCAACTATGTATGTGTGGGAGGAACTCCGTATTTGGACGAATAGGCAGCAACCACTGCTCACATCATCCTCGTAACCACAACAGTCAACAATTGACATCAATCGAATTACTGCGTTATTAAGGGACTTAATCCCATAGGATATATCCCATGGCATGGATAGTGTTATGTGAGTTTCCTCGGTTCCCAAGTTGATACGTAAGGGGTGCCAACAACTTTATAGTCATTGTAATTTCTAACACACCTCCGTCTACCAACAAGTAGTTCCCTCCATCAAGTCCCCATAAGAGGCAAATATTGAGAGGTTGACTTCTCTCAACATAAAGATGAAGACAATCTAACACATGGTCACAGTAATGAATAACATAATAAACTTTATCTTATTTCAATCTCATACTAGGGTTTCTCCATCTCCCCAAGAACTAATGATCTACTCAGACATGGAGGCAATCAATATCATGGCAATAACAATGGAATCTATCATAGATGAATAGTACTTGTATAAATCCACAACGAGTACGGGAATTACAACAAGATCTCGACAAGATGTAGATAGGATGGATGGAGATGGTGGTGATGCAGCAGTTGACGATGAAGATCGATGCCTTGGACTCCCGGATCTGCACAGGGCGAAGATGGATCCCCGGTGGACGAGTTCCCCATCCAGATGCCTTCCGGAGGTGAGGTTTCAGCGATTTCTAGTTGTTCTGTATGTCATCTCCTTGATCCAGTTGTACGGGGTGAAACTATTTGAGGAGGCTGTGGTGGCACCAACTATACGGCGGGAACTATATGGCCAGAAAATTTATTCCTGCTGTATAGTTGGTCGTTAAACCGTATGTATGCTTTGATCGCTTCTGATTTTCTTCTGGTGTTATTGATATTTCCCAAATAAGCGATTTACGTTGTTTTTGACTCCTTTTCTCTCCAATACAACTGCTCCAAGAATTGTGTCCATTGAATCCTCATATGTCCTGATCCTAGTGAAAATAGACATAAAATGTGCGCGCGAACGCTGTAAAATACCAAGATCCTATATCTACAATGAAAAATAATAATATAAAACATGATGCAAATATGCACTCATCAATGTGCAGCAAGATATATATGTAATACAAATTTATGTCAGGAACATAGGAGGTAAAGGCGTACATATCACATAGAGTTCCACCTAAGCCTTTACCTTTACCATTACAATAACCAGGCATAACAAGTCCATATGTAACGCATAGTTTCACACAAGAACCAAATAAAGCAAATGCAAATGTTTGAAATTTAAGATACACGGGCATAAGCAAATAATAAGCAGCCTATGGTAATGCCCATCTCATGCAAAACCCCGGAAGATTCTAATAGACAACTTCTCCCCCTTTGGCATGAAACGCCGAAAAAGGGAGAAGTCGAAGCTAACACCCCAAAGGAATCAGTCGGAGTCCTTGTCATCATCATCATCCTCATCCTCGTCATAGTCATCATCAGCAGTAGTAGTTTGTGGGCCTTTGCCATGAGGGCGAGAGGAGGAAGTGCCCTGTGTTGTAAAACCAGAAGTGACCTCTAAGAATGTCTGCCAATCAACCAAGCTGGCATTCATAGCATTCCAAGCACCAAAGGAGAGTGTGTGGTCTAACTCTGCAGATGGTTTAGCCCCATGCTCATCATTTTATTTAGACTCCCCTTCCTCTACTTCTTCTCCTTGAGCCTTGATTTCCTTGAGGAGCTTCTCAATTTTGCGGTTTCTCTTTTAGGAGTCATGCTGTCACTTGCGGATGTCCACATTCATGCAGCACAAGGTCTTCTCCTAAAAAGATGGCTTCTTGACTTTCTCCTGAACAAACACATGTGTGATAGGAGCCATAGGAGCATTGGAGGCATTCTTCCTCCTAGAGCCCCTCGAAGGAGTAGGAGCACGCTCAGCCTCAGACATCTCATCATCCTCACTCTCAAATGGCTGCCTAGGAGCAGGATCCATCTTCCCTTCCTTTTGGAGACACACCAGGGCTTGCTCCATAAGATTGGGAGGAAGGTAAAGTGGTGAATGCTGCCTCGTGGTTGATGTCGAGATCGTTGGGGAACCCCAAGAGGAAGGTATGATGAGCACGGCAGTAAGTTTCCCTCAGTTATGAAACCAAGGTTATCGAACCGGTAGGAGCAAGGACACACCTCCAAGGTGTTGTTTCCAACTTGGAATCCCGCACAACACAACCACAGAACTTTGCCCCCAATTACAGTGAGGTTGTCAATCTCACCAGTTTTGCTGAAAACAAAGGATTAAATGTATTGTGTGGAAGAAAGTAATATCTTGCAGAAAGTAAACAGAAAACAGTAAATAGTTGTAGATTGATGGTAAAAGAAAGGACCGGGGTTTATAGTTCACTAGTGGTGATCTCCTTAAGATAGATGACATGTTGGGTGAACGAATTACAGTGGGGCAATTGACAAACATCGAGAAAGCATACATGCATATACTAATCATCTTGACTCCTATGAGATTTGATTGGGCATTACAACATTATACATAAACTGTAATCCAACTGCATCTATGACTAATAATCCACCTTCAGGTTATCATCCGACCCCCCTCCAGTATTAAGTTGCAAGCAACAGATAATTGCATTAAGAATTGCGTGTAAATTAAACAATATGATTGTTCTATGAACAAAGGATTGGTGTTTTCTCCCTAGTAGCAACAACACATCTAGTACCTTAGAGATTTCTGTCACTTCCCCAGATTACTAGAGGCATGAACCCACTATCGAGCATAAATACTCCCTCTTGGAGTTGTTAGCATCTACTCGGACAAGATATCTACTAACAACGGAGAGCATGCAAGATCACAAATAACAAAGACATGATAGAATCAATAATCAATTTGAAATAGCATCTCAATATCCATCGGATCCCCACAAACACAACATGTATGAATACAAATAGATGATCTTGATCATGAACGGAGCTCACAAGATCTAAACATGATAACACAAAGGATAAGAACCAACCATCTAGCTACTACATGGACCCATAGTCCAAGGATGAACTACTCACGCATCACACCGGAGGCTTGCATGGTGATGAAGAAGGCCTCGAGGGTGAATTCTCCCCTCCGACAGGGTGCCGGGAAGAGCTTCAGATCCCTCCCGATCTAGGGATGGAGATGACGACAGCTAGAGACTCTTTCATGGATTTTTGATTGGGTACTTAGGGTTTCTGTATCAGAGGCAATATATAGGCGAAAGGGGAGGCCGAGGGGGTGTCCTAGGCGGCCACACCACCCCCTGGCGTGGGCTAGGCTTGGTCGCGCGGCCAGGTGGTGTGGGCGGCCCCTAGCACCTCTCTGTCTCGTATTCTGGCTCGGTGTCCCCCTCGGTGAAATATTGACTTTGGCTTTTGTCCCGTCCAATTCCGAGAATATTCATTTTCTAACTTTCGTAGAACTAAGAACAGTAGAAAACAGGAAGTTGGCACTATGACATCTTGTTAATAGGTTAGTCCAAGAAAGTGTATAAAAAGTACTCCAAAGTGTGGACAAAATATAAGAAAGTAGATATAAACCAAGCATGGAACATCAAAAGTTATAGATACGTTAGCAACGTATCAACATCCCCAAGCTTAACTCATGCTCGTCCTCGAGTAGGTAAGTGATAAAAAGAAAGAATAATTATTGAGGTGACATGCACCATCATAATCTTGATCAAAGTATTTTTAAAACATTGATAACTGGGATCATATTACTTTAACATAGCATGAAAGATAAAGTTCTAACAATAAGACATAACAACTATGTCTTAACATGAAAAGGCACAAACAAAAGATTCATGAATAACAATGCTTTGCAAGACGTTTGTTTGTTCACATAAAGAAAACATAACATAGTGGCATTTAGCTTGTCCCTCATAGAGTAGCAAACATAAATGCATAGGACACCTTCAAAGTTCATAAGGGTGACTAGATACAAATAGTTTAAGAACAAGCAATATCAAAGCTATGCATCAATCAACAAGTCTTGGGACAATGCACATTAAACTAAGAATGGCCACTATGCTCTCTCAATAGGTGCATAAAGATAGAAGGTGGAGACTTAACATAAAATTAAAAGAAAGGCCTTCATAGAAGGAAGCAGGGATTCAAGTCTCATAAAGAGCTTCCAAAAATTATGGTACTTATTAGCTTCCAGCTCTCATTTCCCCTATCATAAGCATCTTTAGGTGATTAAGGTTAAAGTGACAAAACTAAGAGGATATACTTGACAAGTTATAAGTTGAAATATCATGCCCCTTACTTACGAGTACTGAACCTCATGCTACTCAACTTCAGTCACCAGTAAGCTCTTGTCATTGTAAGTACAAATGTATCATAGAGAACCGCCAACGGGGTACCCCTTGCACATGATACAGGAGCTATCCCATAATCAAAATGACAAGGCAAGTAGACAATGAGCATCTCAGTGATCTTTTAATTTGCTATTTGCATAGGTTTTTATTGAGGATGCTTCATAGAGTGCTCAGTATGGTTATGCTGCAAGTTTCCACCATGATTAGGCATGGCTTAGGCTAGCGTCCCAGGCGTTTCTCTAACACACATACAAACTCCATGATCTTACAAGTTCCCCTTTTATTTCACACCGTCGGGATCCATAAGCAAAAGAATCATGATATCAACGGAATAATAAGTGCAATGTTGAAAGCGTTCCCCATGATACATGGTTCTGCTAACTTCAACTTATAAAATGCAAGCATATACGCAACAAAGATGGACACAATGGTTCAAGTTTATTAAGTGCAAGAAAGTAAAGTGTGCCATCAAGTTCGTGAGAGCTTTAATCACTAGTTTTCACATAACAAGTTTAATTCGGAAGGTAGATAAAAACATGAATATACTTGGAATAGCATATTCTAATAGGAATGTATGGTGGACTCTTTGGAACAACTTGGTTTTATTTGGAGTTGGATGCATGAGTGGAACTCATACTTGGTTATGGAGGCTAGCAAAAGACTGGGAGCGACCAACTAAGAGAGCAATAATGGCCATAATCATGCAAAGCTACAAAACATCATTAATTAAAGCATAAAGTGATATTACAAGTCGAAAACTAAAGGATCATAAAGGCTATGGTAACTTGGGATAGTCATAACATGGTGTGAGCATGCGCCAAGTCAACCCAAATAAAGCATTAAAGGAGAATACCACTATATTATTCTTTAATATGCGAAAACAACGCATGATTCTTTCAAGGCACATTAAGCAATCTCAATTGTTTGTAACATGTCATGCTACAGAAATAAATCACTAAGCATAAATCCAGAACAATATCAAGCATGACATGACAAAGCATAAGCCACATTCAAAAACAAGCTCCTTTTACCACTTAAGCATGAACTTTTCCTACTGTTTTCCAAACCAAACCAAACTATTTGAAAAATAATGTATGAAAGAGGGGGTCCAACCAATTTATGCAAGCAAACTAAGCAAACCAAGAAAACGAAAAACGAAGACGTTCCAAGAACAACACAACTGTGCATGAAACAATAAAAATGAAGTGTTTGGAAGAACCTAAGATTTTTATTGATGAAGAAGGGGATGCCTTGGGCATCCCCAAGCTTTGACGCCTGTACTTCTTGGATATTTCTTGGGGTGACACGTGTGGCATCCCCAAGCTTGAGCTTTAGTCAATCTTCATCTCATTACATCATTCTCTTCATACACCTGAATTTTTTTCCTCCATACAAATCTTCACACAATCTTTATTAGCAACATTAGTCTACTCAAGAAAATAAGTCTTTGGGTTTAGTTCCAACACCAATAAAACTTCCAATAAAACAAAAGTTACTGAAGAACTTCCCTTGAAAAGCTCAATTCCCCAAAGAGAACCCAAAAAGGAATCAACAAGAAGCAAATGCAAATAATGGCAGAAATCTGTCAAAACGGACCAGCAGGTAAAAACCAATTTTTGAGAAGACCTTCTATTGCTCAAATCGAAAAGTGTTGAACTAATGAAAGTTAGATAACAACCTAGGGCAGAATCACAAAAATTCACGCCTAAAAACGACGTATAGAGATTTTACACGAATGTTTACCGTGAAGCACAAAAAATCTGTTTCAGGACAGCAACTTTCCCAGTCAGTACTTCTCTCTCATTAGAGGTTACTCTTGGCACAAAAAGCAAATAAAAATGATAAGGAGCGGTTATTACGGAGGTAATAACTTCCAAGAATCATCTAAAACTTTTGGGTTATCTCCCAATAAGTACTTTTCTTTAACGCCTTTAAGTTAGACATAAGAAGCAAGAAAAGGATCAAGTGTTCTCAAATGAAGAAGCATTAAAACAAAATTTATTGCCCTTACCTCTCTTACTTTTATTCTTAACCTTGGGGAACATATGATTGTTTGGTGGAGAAGCAAAATTCATGGTGCCCTTTTCCACATCTATTATTGCTCCAAGGATTTTTAATAGGGATCTTCCAAGTGTAATTTGTCCTTTTCCTACACATTCAATAACAAGATAATCAGTAGAAACCATTTTCCCTAGGATCTTTGTAAACACTCCTTCAGCTATTTCAATGGGTAATATTGTGGCATTATTAGCAAGAAATATTTCTTCTCCTCCTTCGGAAAGTCCCCAAAGATTCAGAGATTCATAGATATCTTTAGGCATAAGACAGAATTCAGACATGATATCACATCGAGCATGAAAAGTTTCATTATTTATAACAATCTTTACTGTGGGAAGCCATTTTGAGGGTTAGGAATTTATTGGAACATAATCATGATGCTCTCTAAGCGTATTATAGCAATCGTTTCAACTAGCAGTGTGGGTCTCAAGAGTGTTCCATCTAGCAAATATGCTTATAAAGGAAGAATCAGATTTGCTAGGCAAGTTGTAAGTAAAGACCAACTTCTTTATGGCATTAAGATCATCATCCTCACTGCATTGGAGGAAATATCCTCCCACTACAACATCCAAAGCATATCTATAGCAAAGAGCAATTCCAAGATAAAACTGCTAAGAAACAAGCTTTGAGTCATTTTAGGTTCAGTTTTTCATGTAAATCAGAGATTCTAGACCAAGCTTCTTTGAAACTTTCTTCAATTCCTTGTTTGAAAGTGAAAATCATTTCCTCAGGTGACATAGTGACTGGAGCAATGCTAGACATAATGGAAACTTAAGACAGGAACTAATAATAATTTTTTTGTGTTTTTAATAAAGAAAGCAAACTTAGTATAACTATTTTTTTTGTTATTTTGATAAAGGAACAAGCAAACAAAGTAGAAATAAACTAAGAAAAACAAATAAAACAAAGTAAAGAGATTGGTTATGAGAGACTCCCCTTCTGAAGATGTCCTTGACTCCCTGGCAACGGCGTCATAAAAATACGTGTTGGCTCGTGGTTGATGTCGAGCTCGTTGGGGAACCCTAAGAGGAAGGTATGATGAGAACATCAGTAAGTTTCCCTCAGTTATGAAACCAAGGTTATCGAACCAGTAGGAGCAAGGAAACACCTCCAAGGTGTTATTTCCAACTTGGAATCCTGCACAACACAACCACAGAACTTTGCCCCCAACTTACAGTGAGGTTGTCAATCTCACCAGTTTTGCTGAAAACAAAGGATTAAACATATTGTGTGGAAGAAATCAATAGCTTGTAGAAAGTAAATAGTAAACAGTTGTAGATTGATGGTAAAAGAAAGGACCGGGGTCCATAGTTCACTAGTGGTGATTCTCCTTAAGATAAATGACATGTTGGGTGAACGAATTACAGCGGGGCAATTGACAAACATCGAGAAAGCATACATGCATATACTAATAATCTTGACTCCTATGAGATTTGATTGGGTATTACAACATTATACATGGACCGTAATCCAACTGCATCTATGACTAATAATCCACCTTCAGGTTATCATCTGAACCGCCTCTAGTATTAAGTTGCAAGAAACAGATAATTGCATTAAGAATTGCGTGTAAAGTAAACAATACAATTGTTCTATGAACAAAGGAATGTTGTTTTGTCCCTAGTAGCAACATCACATCTAGTACTTTAGAGATTTCGGTCATTCCCCAAATTACTAGAGGCATGAACCCACTATCGAGAATAAATACTCCCTCTTGGAGTTGCTAGCATCTACTTGGCCAAGATATCTACTAACAACGGAGAGCATGCAAGATCACAAATAACAAAGACATGATAGAATCAATAATCAATCTGAAATAGCATCTCAATATCCATCGGATCCTCGCAAACACAACATGTATGCTTACAAATAGATGATCTTGATCATGAACGGAGCTCACAAGATCTAAACATGATAACACAAAGGAGAAGAACCAACCATATAGCTACTACATGGACCCGTAGTCCAAGGATGAACTACTCACGCATCACACCGGAGGCTTGCATGGTGATGAAGAAGGCCACCAGGGTGAATTCTCCTCTCCAACAGGGTGCCGGGAAGAGCTTCAGATCCCTCCCGATCTAGGGATGGATATGACGACGGCTACAGACTCTTTCGTGGATTTTTGATTGGGTACTTAGGGTTTCTATATCAGAGGCAATATATAGGCGAAAGGGGAGGCCGAGGGGGTGCCCTAAGCGGCCACACCACCCCCTGGCGCAGGCCAGGCCTGGCCGCACGGCCAGGTGGTGTGGGCAGCCCTTGGACCCTCTCTGTCTTGTATTCTGGCTCCGTGTCCGCCTCGGTGAAATATTGACTTTGTCTTTTGTACCGTCCAATTCCGAGAATATTCATTTTCTGACTTTCCTGGAACCAAAAACAGAAGAAAATAGGCAACTAGCACTGTGGTATCTTGTTAGATTAGTCCAAGAAAGTGTATAAAAATTACTCCAAAGTGTGGACAAAACATAAGAAAGTAGATATAAACCAAGCATGGAACATCAAAAATTATAGATACGTTAGCAACATAACAGTGAACCATGGGCTTGAGTATTTATAAGCCTCATCACTAGAGCAACATATGGGGGATACTTCTTGAAGAGAATAGCATTGTGTATCTCCTCAAAGATGAAATCCATAATTTCAATAGCATATCCTTCAGCATCAGGGCTAGCACGGTATACCTTGTGAGAATGGTGGAGTAAGTTGACAATGCCACACCTGATAGCGTCATCATTGCCAGCACTGGGGGAAATGTTGTGGGGAAATATCCTCAACAGCAAGTTGTAGAGAGGCTTGAGGCCCTTGGCCTCACCGACAACTTCCTTTTTCCCATAGAGGGGTTCCAACTTGGTCTTGCTCTCGCCAAGAGCAGCATCATGCATCCGGTGCCCAACATGAATAGACACACCCTAGAAAGTCTCATTAATGGCCCTAGCAAAGTCAAAGAAGTTAGCAGTGCAGTGAACATTGCCAGTCATCCAAGTCATGGTCCTTGTCTAATCAGTCCCAAACACAACAGTTGCATAGAATTGTTGGATAAGAGTAATGTTGTAATTTTCTCGGATCTCTATGAGCCTATGCAGCCCAAGCTTCTCAGTAATCCACAGAGCATCTTCAAAGTAGTTATTGGCACGCATGTACTCGAGATCCATATACCTTTGAAGGAAAACAGGGGACTTGGGGAGCTTGCTATAGATATCAGTCATGAACACTTTCTGCTCCTTCCTCCAATAACAAGGATCATCACTGGTCCTGGGCAGCTCATAGAAGTTTGTCTTGCACATGTCAGGGAACTCTTTCTTGGTCATGTGGGCAAGGGATTGCAAATTGTCATACTTAGCCCTCTTGGCACGATTTTCCTCCTCCAAGCGCTCTTGGTTCTTTCTCATGTATATTCAGCATCTCTGAGCTGCTGCCTGCGGTTGGATGGCAAGATCACATATTGACCAGCTTCCTCATCAAACCAAGGATCCGCCCTCTTGGATTTGGCCTTGATGTGCCCATGACGAGAACCAGAGCCACCTGTGAACATAGAGTGAGGGGGATAGCATGGAGGTAAGCACATATGTCCCGGAGAAACACACAAGACACTCACAACTTTGTCAGATGTTCTAGAGGAAATCAACACCGGAGTCTCTGATGTGCAACACCGGAATCTCTAGTCTGGACCGGAGTTTCCAGTCAGACGGACCGGAGTCTCCAGCCTGGGCCAGGGTCTCCAGACTAACCAACCGGAATCTCCAGTCTAGAGATTTTGGGTTGCATAAGGAGACTGCATGTGGGATTGATTCTAGCAGATCGGGCAATGAAATGAGACTAATGTGATAGAGTGCACGCAAGCATGTAGTTCCAATGGGAAAAATCAGTACAAAACTCAAAATAAACAAAGGGGATGAACCCTAGGTTCATGGTGAGAAGAAAGGTACCAGATCTGTCCATTGGGGTGATTCCATCGGTGGGGAACGTCCTAGGGGAGGAGAGAGTGGAGTTGGCCGGTGGTAGGGCAGATCCTGGCGGCAAAACGGCCTCCAGGCGGCAGTTTTGGAGGAGGAGGTGGTGGGAGTCAGGGTGGAAGATAGAGTCCTAGGTGACTCTTTCACCCTGACCCCTTTAGTCAGTGCCTGAAACCATCCCAGACCAGAGACTCCGGTCCGACAGACCGGAGACTCTAGTGTTTGCACACCGGAATCTCCGGCCCTCTACGACCAAAAACAGCCAGATTCAAGTTTGGGGACATATATGAGATGGAATGAGTTTAAGCGAGAGTATAAGGCCTAGGTTTAGATTCCAAACTGTGAAGAACCAAATAAGCAATGAAATCCAAATTGAATGACAAGGGAAACTCCAAATTAAATAGAACCAAAAACCAACCCTTCATAATGAAGGGGGTGGTGGCCGAGGCCACCATGTAAGAGTGCGAGGCATGAAACCTGGAAGAATTATCCTTGGTTTCATAACCTCTACTCATCAATGAAGCTCACATATCACACATGATATTAAGAGAATTGATTTTTCATAATTTTGGCATTATGGGGGGAGGGATAGCCCAATAAATTAGGACCGCACTCCTCCTATGTCCATGCCTGCACCTAAACTACATAATGATCAAGTAATAGGTGAGTATGCAAGATGATCAAGTCAAACTTCTTGAATCTATGATATTTTGCTCATTCCTCAAATAGCAAAACCTTGCTTCATCAAGTGGCTTCGTGAATATATATGCAAGTTGGTCTTTGGTTGACACATAAGATAGCTCAATATCTCCTCAGGCAACATGATCTCTAATGAAATGATGACAGATATCAATATGCTTTATCCTTGTATGATCCACCAGATTGTAGGCAATCTTGATAGCACTTTCATTATCACATAAAAGAGGCACTTTATCACACTAGACACTGTATTCCTTTAAAGTTTGCCTCATCCATAACAATTGGGTGCAAGCACTAGCAGTAGCCACATACTCAGCCTTGACAGTGGAGAGAGATATAAGGTTTTGCTTCTTACAATACCAACACACCGAGGACCTACCAAGGAATTGGCAAGCCCCGGGGGTTGATTTTCTATCATCCTTATCACCAACCCAATCCAAATCAGTGTAGCCACAAAGAGATAATGTTGAGCCCCTAGGATACCACACACCATGGTTTGGGGTATGAACCAAATATCGAAAGATTCTTTTGACCACCATCAAGTGGCTTTCTTTAGGGGTCGCTTGATATCTTGCACACACTCCTACACTTAACACAATATTGGGTCTAGATGCACATCGGTAGAGCAAAGAACCAATCATGGATTGGTATACCTTTTGATCAACATCTTTACCATTTGGGTTAAGTTCAAGATGAGTCTTGGTTGCCATAGGAGTGGGGGCTCTATTTAGTTCTTTCATGTTGAACCTCTTGGGGTATATTTGGCTTGATTGAAAAAGGTTCCTCCTCTTATTTTCTTGATCTCAAAACCAAGGAATACCCTCAACTCTCCCATCATAGGCATCATGAACCTGTTAGTCATAAGCTTTAATAATTCATCATTAAACGCTTTTTTAGATGTGCCAAAGATAATATCATCAACATATATTTGGCAAATGAAAAGCTACCCATTAAACTCCTTAGTAAAAAGAGTGGGATCAATTTTGCCAACCTCAGATCCATGGTCTAACAACAACTCTCTAAGGTGCTCATACCAAGTACGTGGAGCTTGTTTAAGTCCATGGAGCGCCTTATCAAGTTTGTAGACATGGTTTGGGAAGTTGGGATCCTCGAAACCTAGGGGTTGCTTAACATAAACGAACTCATGCAAAGGACAATTTAGAAAATCACTTTCCACATCCATTTGTTGTAATTTAAAATTATGATGTGCAACATATGCAAGAAGGATACAGATGGACTCAAGGCGAGCCAAGGGAGAATAAGTCTCCCCATAATCAATGCCTCCAATTTGAGAGAACCCTTGAGCTACCAATCTTGCCTTGTTCCTCACAACAATTCCATGAGCATCTTGCTTGTTCTCGAATATCCATTTGGTCCCAATAACATCGCGACAATCTTTGGGATTTTCTACTAACTTCCAAACCTTGTTTCTCTCAAAGTTGTTGAGCTCCTTATGCATGGCTTCCAACCAATCTGAATATTCAAGAGCTTCCCACACCTTCTTGGGCTCAACCATAGATATATGATGCTCACCAAAGTGCTTCAATTGAGCCCGAGTGGACATTCCACTCGTTAAATCACCAATAATATTTTCAATGGAGTGGTCTCTTCTTTCCAACATTTTATCCATGCGAGCTTTGTGACGAGTTTCGATATCTGATGACCCATAAGTATAGGGGATCGTGTGTAGCCTTTTCGATAAGTAAGAATGTTGAACCCAACGAGGAGCTAAAGGTAGGATAAATATTCTCTCAAGTTCTATCAACCACTGATACAACTCTATGCACACTAAATGTTTGCATTATCTAGGAAATAAAAACTAGAGCAACAATACGAGTACTAGAGATAGCTTTGCATGATAATAAATAACAAGAAAGTAAATCTAGTTGCTGCAGCAATAAAATACACTAAACTAATAGAACCATGAGTGTGGAATAGTGGTGGTAATTGTGGTGGCTTTATCCAAGTTTAAATAGCGAATAGATCGGGTTCATTTTCTTCGATGCAGTTTTCTATGTGGGAAAAGCTAAATATACATGCGCTTCACTACTTGGAATTACATGTACTATATGATTGGATTGTTAGCAAACATCCGTAAGTACTAACAATGCATTAAGGTTTCCCCAACCATAGCCTTAAGTTTAATGGTCCTCTTACTCCCATACGTGCAACGTTCCGGTTCGCGACCTCGGGTTTCTGTCACTCCGGCAGAACTCCCCCTTCTTTCTACACATACTACAAACCCTATGATGGTTAATCCATGCGCGCACAAATATAATGGACACCAAAGGACTGTACCATATCAACATACAACTCTAATGAACCAAAGACGTTCAACCATTCAATCTAAGAACAAAGAAACTACACAAACATGACATAGATCATAGGATTATAACTTATAGCATCAAACACCATGTTTACATAGGACGGTACAGAGGTGTGTGGGAGGATTAGGTGATGGAGATGGTGGCGAAGATGGTGAAGATGGTTAAGAGGGCGGCGCCGGCGGCGGCGTGGGGGACTCCTTCCCCGCCGCCGGTATCATGGGGGAGCACCGCCCTTTAGCCCCTTCCTTCATGGATTATTGGGAGCCCTCCCCCGTGGAGATGGGATCCATGGGGGAGGCAAAAACGTGGCTTTGGCGGCTGCAAATTCGTGGGTAGAGGTGTCTTGGGAAAATTAGGTTTCCTCTCTTTATATAGCTTCTCAGATTCTCGTCACCCATCTTGGGCTGCAGTAAATCGGGGCTAGCGGGCCCGTATGGACTCGGAATCAGCTAAATTTTATGTCAAGAACGTTTGTCGAGAAATTTCCAACAACTTTATTGTTGAAGAGTTTTCCATTTGATGCCGTGTTCGACCCGAAGCGTGACCATCTTCAAAAAGAGTTCTGAGAAAGATTTCTGGAAAAATCTCAATTTGACTCCAACAAGGTTTCCACTTGTATTCTTGGTAATTCCTACACATCAAAGTGTAAAACAAGAACATTGTGCACTTTTGCAACTATTAGTAGGTTAGTCCAAATAAATCATAAACTTTATACAAAAAGGAGTGTCAAAATCATATTATTAGCATAAAACCATCAAAAATTATAGATACGTTATCGATGTATCAACATCCCCAAGCTTAGTTCCTGCTCGTCCTCGAGTAGGTAAACGATAAAAACAATATAATTTTTGGGGTGACATGCAGACAACACAATCTTGATCATCATTATTGTAAAAACGTTGATAATTGAGATTAAAGGTACTCTAAACATGAACATGAAAGATAGAATTCTAACAATATAGCAACTATGTTGTAACATGAAAAGGTACAAACAAAAGATCATGAATAACAATGCATTGAAAGATGTTTGTTTGTTTCACATATAGAAAACATAATAAGAGTGGTATTCATCTTGTCCCTCATGGTATAGCAAAACATAAATGCATAAGACACCTTCAAAGTTCATAAGAGTGGCTAGATACAAATAATTTAAAACAAGCAATATCAAAGCTATGCATCAATCAACATGTCTTGGGACAATGCACATAGAACTAAGAATGGCCACTATGCTCTCAAAATAGGTGCATAAAGTTAGAAGGTCGAGACTCAACATAAAAGTAAAAGAAAGACCTTCATAGAAGGAAGTAGGGATTCAAGTTTCATAAAGAGCTTCCAAAAATTATGGTACTTGTTAGCTTTCAGCTCTCATTGCCCCTATCATAAGCATAGTGAAGTGATTAAGGTTAAAGTGAACAAACTATGGTGTATATGCTTGACAAAGTATAAGTTGGAAACCTCATGTCCCTTGAATACGAGATCCGCTCCTCATGCTACTCAAGTTTAGTTACCGGTAAGTTCTTGTCATAGTAAGTACATGTGTATCATAGAGAACCGCAAACGGGGTACCCCTGGCCCGATGATACGAAAGAATCCCCATATCAAAATGACAAGGCAAGCAGACAACGAGCATCTCAGCAAATCTTCTTATTTACCATGGGAAAATGGTGTTTTTTTCTCTCTTTCCTCTTTTCTCAGATCTTTTTTTCTTTTTCTCTTTTTTTTCTCAATATCTGACTCTTTTTTTATAAGAAGAATGCTTCATAGACTGCTCATTATGGTTAGGCTGCAGGTTTCCACCATGTCGGCATGGATTAGACCAGCGGCCCGGGCGTTTCTCTAACACACATACATAACTCCATCGACTTACAAGCTCCCCTTTCATTTCACACCGATGACATCCATAGACAAAAGAGCATGATATCAACTAGGTACAAAGTACAAGTGCAATGTTGAAAGCGTTCCCCATGACAGCATGGTTCTGCTAATCCCCAACATATAAGTGCAAGCATATACAACATAGACGACACAATGGTTCAAGTTTATTAAGGGCAAGAAAAGTAAAGTGTGCCATCAAGTTCGTGAGAGCTTTAATCACTAGTTTTCTCATAATAAGTTTAATTCGGATGGTAGATAAAAACATGAATATACTTGGAATAGCATATGCTAATAGGTAGGTATGGTGGACTCTTTGGAATAACTTGGTTTTAGGAATTGGATGCATGAGTGGAACTCATACTTGGTTACGGAGGATCATGCAGAAAGACTGGGAGCTACCAACTAAGAGAGCAATAATGGCCATAATCATGCAGAGCGACAAAACATCATTAATCAAAGCATAAAGTGATACTACAAGTTGAAAACTAAAGGATCATAAAGGCTATGGTGACTTGGGATAGTCATAACATGGTGTGAGCATGTGCCAAGTCAACCCAAATAAAGCATCAAAGGAGAATACCACAATATTATGCTTTAATATGCTAAAACAACGCATGATTCTTCCAAGGCACATTAAGCAATCTCAATTGTTATAACAAGTCATGCTACAACAAAGAATACTAAGCATAAAGCCAAAACAATATCAAGCATGGCATAACAAAGCATAGGCCATAGTAAAAAACAAGCTCTCTTTACCACTTAAGCATGAACTTTTCCTACTCTTTTTCAATCCAAACCAAACTATTTGAAAACTAATGTATGAAAGAGGGGGTCCAACAAATTTATCCAAGCAAACTAAGAAAACCAAGCAAACAAAAACCAAAAACGAAAAAGAAGACGCTCCAAGAACAGCACAATTGTGCATGAAACAATAAAAATGAAGTGTTTGGAAGAAACCTGAAATTTTTATTGATGAAGAAGGGGATGCCTTGAGCATCCACAAGCTTTGACGCTTGTACTTCTTGGATATTTCTTGGGGTGACACGCGTGGCATCCCCAAGCTTGAGCTTTAGTTCATTCTTCATCTCATTACTCATTCCTTCCATACACCTGAAATTTTTCCTTCATACAAAACTTCACACGATCATTATTAGCAACATTAGTGCACTAAAGATAATAAGTATTTAGGTTCAGTTTCAACACCAATAAAACTTCCATTAAAACATAAGCTACTGTAGCACTTCCCTCAAAAAGCTCAATTCTCCAAAATAACTCAAAAAGGAACCAACAAGAAGCAAATGCAAATAATGGCAGAAATCTGTCAAAACAGACCAGCAGGTAAAGACGAATTTTCTCGAAGACCTTCTCTTGCTCAAATCAAAAAGTATTTAACTAACGAAAGTTAGATAACAACCTGAGGCAGAAGAAGAAAAATTCATGCCTCAAAAGGACGTACAGATGTTTTACACGAATTTTTATGGTGAAGCACAGAAATCTGTTTCGGGACAGCAACTTTCCCAATCATTACTTCTCTCTCATTAGAGGTTACTCTTGGCACAAAAAACAAATAAAAAGGATAAGGAGCGGTTATTACTGAAGTAATAACTTCAAAGACTCATCTAAAACTTTTGGGTTATCTCCCAATAAGTACTTTTGTTTAACGCCTTTAAGTTAGGCATAAGAAGCAAGAATCAAGTGTTCTCAAATGAAGAAGCATTAAAACCAAAACAAATCATAGGAGAGGCAAAAGAAATCTTCTCTCTCTTCTTAGGGAAGTGTTATATACCTTTCTTGAGTGGGAGTTGATATTTAATGGTGCCTTCTTTTATATCAATAACGGCACCAACAGTTCTAAGAAAAGGTCTTCCCAAAGTAATAGGACAAGAAGCATTGCATTCAACATCCAAAGCATAGAAATCAATGGCGACATAGGCATTATTAACCATAATAAGAACATCATTAATGCTCCCCATGAGTTCCTTTTTAGCATTATCATCAACAGGGGCATTCAAATAACAATCTTCCAATGATGGCAAATCAAGCATATCATAAATCCTTCTAGGTATAATAGAAACACTACTATCAAGATCACATAAAGCTTTGAAATCAAAATCATTCACTTCCATATTAATGATGGGTTCTCAACCATCTTCTTGTTTTATAGGAATAGAAGCTTTGTGTTTCATCTTTTCTTCTTTAATTTTTATGAGAGCATCAGTAATGTGTTTTGTAAAGGCCATATTCATAGCACTAGCATTAGGACTTTTAGCAAGCTTTTGTAGGAACATAATAACTTCAGAGATGTTGCAACCATCAAGATCAAAATCATAATTATCATCTAAAGTAGTAGAGCTATTACTAGCCTCAACACTAGTGGTAGTGATAATAGAAACACTAATGTTTCTAGCAATTTCATCTTCTTTTTCCCACTTAGTATGCAATTCAGCTAACAATCTAACATTTTCATGAATTCTAACTTGTATGGCATTAGTAGCTGCAAAGGGATTCTCATTAGTTTCAGGTTTAGCAGCCATTTTATTCAAAGAAGATTGAGCTTCAGCCAAAGATGATATATTTCTTTTAGCATTAGAAAGTTTCAATTGCAAACTAGGAATTTCCCTATTCAAACTCTCAAGTTGATGACTAATATTTTTCAAAAGGGTAGATTGTTCCTCCATAGTTTTAGTAAATAATTTATTTTGTTCATATTTCATTTGCATGAAGTTTTTAGTGGCTCTTTCAACTTCTAAAATTCTTCCTTCACTAGGCATTCCGGGTTTACCATTATAACCATAAGTATTATTAGGAGGGTAGGGCCTATAATTGTTATTACCATAAGCATTGTTGCCAAAATTATTATTTCTTATAAAGTTCACATCAACTTGCTCTTCTTGAGCAACCAAAGAGGCTAAGGGAACATGATTTGGATCAATATGAGCCTTCCCATTAACAAGCATAGACATAATAACATCAATTTTATCACTCAAGGAAGACGTCGCTTCAATAGAATTTACCTTCTTACCTTGTGAAGCTCTTTCAGTGTGCCATTCAGAATAGTTCACCATCATATTATCCAGAAGCTTTGTTGCAGCACCCAAAGTAATGGTCATAAAGGTACCCCCAGCAGCAGAATCCAATAGATTTCTTGAAGAATAGTTCAATCCTGCATAAAAGGTTTGGATAATCATCCAAGCAGTCAGTCCATGAGTGGGACATATCTTTACCAAAGATTTCATTCTTTCCCAAGCTTGAGCAACATGTTCATTATCAGATTGTTTAAATTTCATTATTTCACTTCTCATAGATATAATCTTAGCAGGAGGATAGTATTTTCCAATGAAAGCACCTTTGCATTTAGTCCAAGAATCAATACTATTCCTAGTTAAGGAATTCAACCATTCTTTACCTTTTCCTCTCACAGACAAAGGAAACAATTTAAGCTTAATGATATCTCCATCTATATCCCTATGCTTTTGCATCTCACAAAGTTCAACAAAATTTATTTAGATGAGCAGCAGCATCTTCGTTACCAATACCAGAAAATTGTTCTCTCATAACAAGATTGAGTAAAGCAGGTTTTATTTCAAAGAAAGTAGCTTCGGGAACAGGTGGAGCAATAGGTGTGCTCATGAAATCATTGTTGTTGGTGCTAGTGAAGTCACACAACTTAGTATTTTCCAGACTAGTCATTTTTTTGTGTTTTTAATAAAGAAAGCAAACTACTAAAACTAATTTTTTTGTGTTTTTGAATAAGAAACAAGCAAACAAAGCAAAAGTAAACTAAGCAAAACAAAAATAAAAAAGTAAAGAGATTGGTTATGAGGGACTCCCCTTGTGAAGATGTCCTTGACTCCCCGGCAACGGCGCACAAAAATAGCTTGATGGCCCAAAATATATCGAGCTCATTGGGGAACCCCAAGAGGAAGGTATGATGAGCACAGCAGCAAGTTTTCCCTCAGTTGTGAAACCAAGGTTATCAATCCAGTAGGAGCAAGGAAACACCCCAAAGGTGTTGCTAGCTAGACTTTTGGCAGGGCACACTATCGGCGTCAATAGCAACATGGAAACCTGCACAACACAACCATAGAACTTTGCCCCCAACTTACAGTGAGGATGTCAATCTCATCGGTTTTGCTGACAAAGGATTAAATGTATTGTGTGGAAGAAAGTAATAGTTTGCAGAAAGTAAACAGAAAACAGTAAACATATGATTGTAGATTGATGGTAAGAGAAAGGACCGGGGTCCATAGTTCACTAGTGGTGGCTCTCCTTAAGATAGATGACATGCTGGGTGAACAAATTACAGCGGGGCAATTGACAAACATCGAGAAAGAAATCATGCATATACTAATCATCTTGACTCCTGTAGCGCCCCGCCAAAACCACTACTAGAAAATCGTGTTGTTTTTGTGCATTGCATCATCATGGTCGCATGCTCATGTCATCATGCCACCTTGCATTTGAGCATCGTCATGTCATCTTGCATTTGTTTGCATAAAACTATTTTCAAAAAAACCTATTTATTTTTCTAAATACCCCGTCTTTAAATTTCAAATTAAAACCCTGGCCTCTTCCAGATATTTCGTTTTGTCTACCAACGGATTTTAAAAGTCTCGTTTTAATTAATAAAAATTTTATTTTATTTTTAGGGGGCAGCCGTACCGGGCCGATCCGACCCAGTCGGCCACCCCCAGTACAAAAACTAGTTTCCCCAAAACCTATTCTACCAAATACTCTACCCACTCTAATCCTACCCAGCCCTCCACCTCACCCCCTCCAATCCCATGTCGCCACCTCACCAGACCCACCTTTTTTCCCTCCACCTCACCCAACACACCACACACACACCGCTCACACCCACACAGCCGGCCGACCCCCCCCCCTGGCTAGCCTGGCCACCTTTTCCCGCCTCCCGCGCGCCGTACACGCACCTGGGCGCGCAGCCCCAGGCGGGCCAGGCCCCACCTGCCGCCCATCAACTCCCCACTCCCCTGCCCCGTCCCCGGGCCCACCCCGCACGCGTACAACCACCTCTTCTCCCGCGCCCTTGCACGCCACCTACCCCGCGTCCACCGCTCGCACCTCTCCTCTCCCCCGAGCCGCCTCCTTCCCAGGCGCCCGTCGCCGCCGGCCTTCCTCCGCCCCGTCGCCTCTGGCCCGAGCCCCGCCGCTCGGCCTCGCTCCACTCCTCGCCTCTTCTCGACCCCCCCCCCCCGCCGTAGGACCTCACCGGCCTCGCCCGTCCCCGCCGAGCCCTCCCTCTCCGGCGGCCGTCCTCAAGCTCCCCGAGCCCCGCCGCTGCTCTCCTTCCTCCACCGCCACCAGAAGCGCTGCCGCCTCCGGCCGCATCTCCGCCCGCGCCAAGCTCCTCCACCGCCCTCGCCTTTCCTCCGTGGCCTCGTCTTCTCCGACTGCTCCCAGCCGACGCCCCCGTCTCCGCGCCCCTCTCAGCCGCCGCCAGGCACCGTGGCCACCGCCTCCGCCTTCCTCCTACCTTCCGTCCACGACCCCGCCGCCGGAAGCTCCCCGGCTCTCTCTCCTCCGCAACCGGCCGACGGGGCTCAAGCCCTTGCGCCGCCAAGCTCCGGCTTGGCCTCGTCGCCGTTCTCGTCGAGCCCCACCGCCAGCACCTCGTCTTCCCCGCGCCGCCTGCCGCGCATCTGGCTGCCCTATCGCCACCGCGGGTGACCTCCACCTCGTCGGCCGAGCCGCCTCGAGCCCCTCTGCCTGTCTTCGGTGAGTTTGTCAGCGCCCCTCGCTTCCATGTGTTGCGAGACCGTCCCAGGTGGTCACGTCTCCGAAGCCAGCACCGCGCGTCTCTGTTGTTTTGTGGATGGGGTACTGCAGGTGTGTTAATTGCGTGTCCGACGACTGCACGAGAACCCGAAGAGCTAACGACGAGAACATTGCCAACGCCAAGATCCTCCGGGAATCCGTGTACCATGTGTTGACGTCTACCCAAGTTCGCCTCGAGGCCGTCTAGAGAACCCGCGCCGTCCGCAAGACCAAGACCCTGAGGATCTTCATCGACGATGAGACTGTCGAGGACGCCAAGTTCTCCTCCCCGGACGCTAAGACCAACCCGACACGCGGACCCGACAAGATCGTCCCCAACCCGCCAAGTTCGCCTACCCGGACACCGTGCGACAAGAGCTACTTCCCGGATCCAAAGACCCCGGTACCCGATCCACTCAAGTTCGCCATCGACGACAAGATCGACATCGACCAGGGCGAATCCGATGCGCCCCCGACGCCAAACCAAGCACTTCGCCACGAAACGCCAAGACCTTCTTTTCGGATGCGACAAGATCTACTTCCGTTGTCCGAGACCGATCCCGTCGAGCCGTTTCCGCCCCGTCGAACCTGTCGAACCCCGAACCCCACAGAGCCCAAGTTCGCCGAACCCTAATGTGATTCCCTATCCGAGACCCCATTATTTTATAATATGACATTATCACTTGGTGCATATTAATTGCTCATCTCGCATGCATATCATAACCATGCCGGATCTTCTGCCGTAGTATTAAATAATGCGTCCGGTGTTTCTTCTACTGTTGCTTCTTCGCGAATTAGGCCGATGAGTTGATGCGAGAGTTCGACAAGTTCTCCGGTTATGATTCATCGGCAGTGTTTTCCTAGGCGAGCATCTCTCCCCCTTCTACCTATTTTGCATTTATAGTCTTTATTTCCTCCTGTTGATCTATTGCTATCCGTGTCGTGATGCTTTAGTTTCCGTACACCAGTTATACCCCGTGCAGCCTCTATATAGCCTTGGACACCTCCTATTACCTGTGTTTGGTAGATAGCTGGCCTTGCGAGTCGCAGTCGCTTGCTCAGGTGTGATCTTGTGTTGTCGAGTACCACGGTTGTTGGAATGTTGGCAGATGTTAATTGGTGGAGATGCTTATTGGTGGAGATGGTCATGACTTTAAATACAACTATTAAAATGCTAGATATAACTAATGCAGAGGCATCGGTGGGCAATAGATGTTATTTGGTTCTTCCACGCTCACTTGTGTCCCGTAGGACCCCGAGTACTTGATACCTGTTCCTTGATTTTTCGCACTATCCACATCCGGGAGGCCTTATGGACCCCCCTGAGCCAGAGCTTGATTCATTTCTATTTCTTGGGGCCACAAGTAGTTTGGGGATTTATTACTATTCTGTACCTATGCCATGCTTTACTGCTTTATTTAAGATTGTGCGTGGAGCACCTGTACTGTTTTGGAACGTGGAATGTTTTTGCGGTATCGACAAGCCCAGTCACACTTTCGGGTTCCCAGTCGTTTACAGCCATTGACACAAACCCTGGGTCCATTCCGGAGCCGGCCAACTTCATTGCGGGTAGCTTAGTTGGGTGGCCCCCTGAAATATTTCTGAATCCTGTGATCGCTTTGTCGTGAATGCCTCGTTGGGTTTTGAGTTGGTTTTTCCGAGGTTGATCAAGTGTGTGTTGCTATTTGTGCACCCCTGCAGGGTAAAACTTTCTGAAAGCCGTGTCCGCGGTTATGGACGACTTGGAGCACAGTATCTCGATCATAGACAAGCATAACTAAAGTAGTGTTATAAATTTGACTTAATATGTGACTAGTAATCAGCTCAATTATAACGGAATGGATATTAAAAATGCCAACAACTGGTCGATCTTGGTCGTATCGTGTGCTGATAGACCTACCTAGTAAGTATTGCAACTCCAATGGAATGTGATAAAAGTGCCAACAATCGCTGGGTTTTGGGATTCCTTGGGACAATTATATCTGACTAGTAAATGTCCCAACTACAACAGAATGGTAATTAAACTGCCCACTACTTATGCTATCAGGAGGACTCATGCTATCTATATCTGATTAGTAATTGCTGCAACTATAATGGAATGAGTAAAATTGCCAACTGTGTGAGTTCCTTGGTCCGACTTCCTCGTTTGGTCTCGAGGGGGAAATACCAGGATGGGTTTGTTTGGTGTTAGCTTCAGGTTGGAACCGAATAGGTCTTTCTTATCCCTCTCTGATAACCGCCAGTTGTATCGAGTCTCTATAGGTTGTTTAGTGCCTCTGCGCTGCCGCTTCAGTCCACCATACCTATGTAGGCGAGAGCCGCCGAATTCTAGCCTCGCCGAGTACTGGCCTCAGTACTGACGCTCCTCTTTTTCCTTTGCCCTTTGTCGGCACCCCTTTTGGTTTAGCAGGTTTGAGATCGCCATCGTTAGCAGGGTTACCCTTCCGGCTTGGCCTGGGCAGGGTTATGGATGCCATTGGTTATTCTTCAGGGCTCTTAGCCCCATTTGCATCTTGTCCGTAGACGGACGCTCTATCGTTCTCAAGGTGATTTGGATCTTTATATATTATATCTGTATTATTGATTCATGGAGTCGTTGATGTATATATCTGTTCTGTGGGTCCCATCGTGGACTGATGTGTAATGGTATTACTTCGTTTTCCACCCGCACGAAAGTGCCTGGTGGGCGTCCTTGAATCTTTTCTATGCGGGTTTTGGCGGGAGGCGCCAAAACTTGCATAGTGCCGATTTGAGGGTGAGATTCGATTGGGCATTACAACATTATACATAGACCGTAATCCAACTGCATCTATGAATAATAATCCACCTTCAGGTTATCATCTGAACCCCCTCCAGTATTAAGTTGCAAGCAACAGATAAGTGCATTACGCATTGCGTGTAAAGTAAACAATATGATTGTTCTATGAATAAAGGATTGTTGTTTTCTCCCTAGTAGCAACAACACATCTAGTACCTTAGAGATTTCTGTCACTTCCCCAGATTACTAGAGTCATGAACCCACTATCGAGCATAAATACTAACTCTTGGAGTTGCTAGCATCTACTTGGCCAAGATAGCTACTAACAACGGAAAGCATGCAAGATCACAAATAACAAAGACATGATAGAATCAATAATCAATCTGAAATAGCATCTCAATATCCATCGGATCCCTGCAAACACAACATGTAGGAATTACAAATAGATGATCTTGATCATGAACGGAGCTCACAAGATCTAAACATGATAGCACAAAGGAGAAGAACCAGCCATATAGCTACTACATGGACCCGTAGTCCAAGGATGAACTACTCACGCATCACACTGGAGGCTTGCATGGTGATGAAGAAGGCCTCCAGGGTGAATTCCTCTCTCTCTGGCAGGGTGTCGGGAAGAGCTTCAGATCCCTCCCAATCTAGGGATGGAGATGACGGCGGCTACAGAATCTTTCGTGGAATTTTGATCGGGAACTTAGGGTTTCTGTATCACAGGCATCTTATAGGAGAAAGGGGAGGCCGAGGGGGTGCCGGAGGCGGCCAGACCACCCCTGGCGCAGGCAAGGCTGGGTCACGCGGCCAGGTGGTGTGCCGGCCCCCTGGCCCCTCTCCTTCTTGTATTTTGGCTCCTTGTGTCCCTCGGTGAAAAATTGACTTTGGCTTTTGTCCCGTCCAGTTCCGAGAATATTCATTTTCTGACTTTCCTGGAACCAAAAACAGCAGAAAACAGGCAGCTGGCACTGTGGCTCTTGCTAATAGGTTAGTCCAAGAAAGTGTATAAAAAGTACTCCAAAGTTGGGACAAAACATAAGAAAGTAAATAAAACCAAGCATGGAACATCAAAAGTTATGGATACGTTAGCAACGTATCACGCTCCACTGTGCAAACAGCAAAGGGGGAGCTGGTCTAGGGCTGGGTTAGACTCAGGGGAGACAGGGGAGTAAAGTGGAGACCAATTGCTCAAGGATTACTGTGCACAACAGTGAAGTTAGGCAGAGGGTTAATTTGTGTAGTTAAGGTGTTTGTGGAAATGGCCGCTTGAAATAAAGTGTGGAATTTTTTATTCAAATTTTTTGAGTGGTTTGATCTTAAGCTTGAGTAACTACGTTTGCTTGGAGAGGTCAATGAGAATTTATTTGATAGGTTTTTGAAAAAGTGGAATCTTAACATATGAACTAGATTCAATTTTCAACTATCCATTAAATTTATTTGCAAGATGTTTTTGTAAGTTTGTAAAGTGGGCCTTGATACACTTTTACTTGGTCCAGCAAGGGGTGAAAATAAATAGAAATGTTTTTGTTAGAATTCTTCTTCTAGGAACACACAAAGTGGCCTAGTGGTTTACTTTGGTCAAAATGACCATTTGGTTTATTTATTCATTTTTCTTTTGATTTTGTTTGTAATTGGTCTAGATGATGTAGCATTCACCTTTAAACCATTTCACATCAATTAGAACAATCAAGAATGGCATATACACTCAATTCTACACTAATGCAAACACACATGCATTCATATTAATTTTCTTAATAAACGCTTTTGTTAACCCTAAATTGGGTGATTAGAACTTGGTAATCTTGATTAGAAGTTTTGGGGTGTTACATTCTTGTTATGGCATCTTGAGGTATTTCATCATCTACATCACAAACATCAACATGCCCCGCTTGGGGGCCATCATATTCTTCGAAAACCACACTAC
Organism: Avena eriantha; assembly: GCA_910589775.1. NCBI lineage: Eukaryota > Viridiplantae > Streptophyta > Magnoliopsida > Poales > Poaceae > Avena > Avena eriantha. The sequence continues at coordinate 387,741,234 of OU342740.1, read as the reverse complement.
AAGATTCTATGACAATTCTGGAGAGTTTATCATAGATTCTATAAGTGTGGGAATCGAGACCATAGCCAACAAAAATACCCTCTAAAGCTTTTGAATCAAATTTGGACCAACAAACACCTTTTATGAGATAGAAACACTTATAACCAAACACCCGAAAGTATGAAATGTTGGTGTTACCGATAAGTATTTCACATGTCATCTTGTTCAACTCTTTGCGGAGGTAGAGTCGGCTTGATGCATGACAAGCGGTGGAGATTGCCTATGCCCAAAAATTGTATGGAGACTTAAACTCTGCCAACATGGACCTTTCCATATCCATTAAAGTCCGGTTCTTCCTCTCATCTACACCATTTTGTTGAGGGGTATATGCAGCGGAATATTGATGTTTTATCCCCTCATCACTAAGAAAACTAGTTAACGTGTAGTTCTTAAACTCGATGCCGTTGTCACTTCTTATTGTTAGCACGGGCACATTGTATTAACGTTGAACCATATTAACGAAGTTGATGAAGTATTGTTGGGTCTCACTCTTCAACTTGAAGAAGTATACCCATGAATATCTTGAGTAGTCATCAACAATCACCAAGCAATATTTCTTCCCACCAAGGATAGCATGAGATAGAGGACCAAATAGATCCACATGAAGGAGCTCCAAGGTCCTCTTCGACTTTATAATGTTATTTGGGTTGTGGGGATAATCATGCATCTTTCCTTCAACACAAGCTCTACAAACACTGTCCTTTAGTCCCACAATAGGGTCACCCTTGTGGAGGCTTTGTAAAGTTCTCATGTTGACATGGGCTAGTCGGGGATGCCATAACCATCCCACATCGTCCTTTCCGAATAGGCACATCGCACTTGTGGTGGTTTTCCCCAAAAAGTCCACCACATACAAGTCATTTTTGACATACCCAATGAAAGCAACATTTAGAGTCTTGCTCTACACGAGTACCACAATTTCATTATCAATAAAGACGGTAAAACCCATCTTGTCAAGGACATGGACTGAAAGTAAATTATAGCTGATGGGAGAATAGCAATCGGGGTATACCCATGAAGCGGAGTCGCCAGCTGGATCGAGCCGACTGAAGCCAAGCCTAGAGCGGATCGACTCGTCGTATACGGCGACTGACACATACTGGACCCAGACGCCACGCCGACTGAAGGCCCAAGACGGCGGCTCCAACAAAAGGCCCATTAGCACTTGTAAATCCTAACTGTCTGCATATATAAAGCCACCAGGGGAACCCCTAAAAACGATCTCTCCCACATCATATTAGATCTAGTCTCTCCCTCCGTCTACGGCGGCTCCATGTAAACCAATCTATGATCTTATACTTGATTGCTAGAAGGACGTAGCGATCCTCCATCGAGGGGACGTGAACCTGGGTACGTCGTGTGCCAATCTCGCTCCCGGATCCTCCTACGTCACCTTGCCCTTTCCTCTACGTAAGCTACCCTTTAGCATCTGCCGTGGTCAATTCCACGACAGTTGGCGCCCACCGTGGGGCAAGCGGTACTTGGAGGTGATAATCCGGGCAGAATCCCTCGCCATCAACACGGACCAGATTGCATCGAGTTGGTTCCGTTCGATCGGCGTCCAACACGGCGCGCTAATGAAGCTGTCACGCGTACGTGCTCCGATCGGAAGCAGCAGCTAAGTTTTTCTGGTTCAATCCCTTCGTTCTCTCTCAATGAATATTTAGTACTAATCTAATCCTTGCATAAACAAACGTGTTTACCTGTACATATTCTGTGCACGATCGATTCCACCACAGCCCAAGAAGCGTTAGCTAACATGGTCATATCTCAGTGAGGCATCCATCAAGTCCCGAGGAAAAGGAGCAAATCTGGCCGAAAGAAATAATCAGATCGGTTAATTCCAGAAAGCCAGGTCCATTGACTGATCGGTTATTTTCCCTATGCAACATGATAATTTCTCTTTATTTGATTATTAAATCTGCTGATCGGTTCCTCCACACAATCGACAAAACGTGGTGACCTCTATCTTACTAATTTCTCTTACGTGCTGTTAATTATGATATAATCAATTTATTTTTTAGAATTAGATCTTATTCTTTGCGTGTCATATTTTTTATGCATGTGTCGCTTTGAGATTGAGTTACGACCTCACGGAGACAAGTGCCATGCTTCGGTCGTGGCCAGCTGCATCGGCGAGAAGGGGCTTTCATCTGCGACAATCGACAATAGCCCCGCTCGGACACGACTGCCGATCTGCCTGGTTAAATCGAGTCGCCACGTGCGACTGGATGGTGACGACGCGATGCATTCACAATTTGGCGTGGAAAATTCACCAGATCAATCGCCGGATCGATACTGTCCAAGTAGACGGGAGACTCCAAATCAAATACTTGCATACACAAATCCCAAGGTAATCCTATTATTTTTGGTAAAAAAGATCCACGTCTGTCCATGCAGCCCAGCTCGTATGATCAGATTAGACAAAACAATCGGCATTCTATGCTCATGCTTGTTACAATTATTATATTCTGCACTCTGTGTCTACTAATTATTTGTGAGTACAAGCACCTTCTAATTTGTCCTTTCGAGCACGAGGAGCGGCGGCGCATTGTTCACATGTGAATATGTGCGATCGATCAAGACAGTCCGTCATGGACTCGCCATGGTCCTGGGCTCATCACGTTCGGCAACTCGCCTGTCGGCCACCCTCACGACCTCGCCTGCTGCGGATTCGTCATCGCGGACTCGCCCCGCTCGAGGACCGCCCTTCGCAGACTCGCCATCACGGTCTCGCCATTGTGGACTCACCGTCGCGGATTCGCCATGCGCGGGGACTCGCCCTCACGGATTCTCCATTCGCCCACGCTCGGGGACTCGCCTCGCCTGCCGCGACTCACCCTCGCGGACACACCACGCTCGGGACTCGCCATCACGACTTCTCCCTCACGGCCTCGCCATCGCCGACTCGCCATTCTATCGGCTAAACGCCGCATGACATCGCCATAGCACGACCTCCGTCCGCCACGTCGACCCCGTGTCCGCCGCGTCGACTTCGCCATAGCGCGACCTACGTCCACCGCGTCGACCCCGTGTCCGCCGTGTCGACATCGCCATAGCGTGACCTACGTCTGCCGCATCGACCCCGTGTCCGCCGCGTCGACTTCGCCCTAGCGCAACCTACGTCCGCCGTGTCGACCCTGTGTCCTCCGTGTCGACTTCGCCCTAGCGCGACCTACGTCCGCCCCGTCGACCCCGTGTCCGCCGCGTCGACTTCCCCCTAGCGCGATCTCCGTCCGCCGCGTCGACCCCGTGTCCACCGCGTCGACTTCTCCATAGCGCAACCTACGTCCGCCGCGTCGACCCCGTGTCCGCCGTGTCGACTTCATCCCAGCGTGACCTACGTCCGCCGCGTCGACCCCGTGTCCGCCACGTCGACTTCTCCCTAGCGCGACCTCTGTCCGCCGCATCAACCCCGTGTCCGCCGCGTCGACTTCGCCCTAGCGCGACCTACGTCCGCCGCGTCGACCCCGTGTCCGCCGCGTCGACTTCGCCCTAGCGCAACCTCCGTCCACCGCGTTGACCCCGTGTCCGCCGCGTCGACTTCGCCCTAGCGTGACCTATGTCCGCCGTGTCGACCCCGTGTCCGCCGTGTCGACTTTGCCATAGCGCGACCTCCGTCTGCCACGTCGACTCCGCCAAAGCGCGCCTATACTTCCACTACGTCGAATACGTACGCCACGCCTACTAAGGGACCTTCATCGTCCGGGCCAGCAGAGAGGGTCACATGCCACGCTGCATGGACTCACCACTAGGCGTCTCTTCCCCCGGGAAAGATTGATTCGCCTTTGTCAACCTTTGAAAGAGCGACTCGCAATGGCCAAGTAGTGCGGACAAGGACTCACAAACCGAGCCTCGGATCGTCCACGAAAAACGCTAACCGAGAGCCATCATTGGAGTCGCCTTGCTCGACTGGCCTTCCGGGCCAAGACAAATGGCAGTGCTACACAAACAGCACCATGTCCTCCTCAACCTTAGATAGTGCGACTCGCACGGCCAAGTACTACGGACGAGGATTCGCAAACCGAGCCTCGGATCGTCCAGGAAGAACGTCAAGCCGAGAGCCATATTTGGAGTCGCCAAGCGACTGGCCCCCCGGGCCAAGACGAGAGACTCACTAACAAAAACAGCGCAATCAACGTCATCACGGACTCGCAATCATCGCGGACTCGCCACACTCGAGAACTCTCCCCTCGCGGACTCGCAATCATCGCGGATTTGTCACACTCGAGGACTCTCCCCTCGCGGACTCGCAATCATCACGGACTCGCCACACTCGGGGACTCTCCCCTCACCTACTCGCAATCATCGCGAACTCTCTCCACACGGACTCGCCATGCTCGGCAACAACCACTATTATTTTCAGAATATGCATCTCTAAAGAGCCTCGAGTCCCCTCTACAAGACAACTCGAGCCTCGGGGACTACTCCTAGGCATACTGTGTGTGCGCGTGGTTCCATGACCGTGGCTCGCCACGCTCGAGGATTGTCTGCCGCGGACTCGCCCTCATGTACTCAATACGCTCGGCGACTCGCCACCGCGGACTCGCCCTCGTGTACTCAACACGCTCGGGGACTCGCCATCGCGGCCTCGCCCTCACGTACTCAACACGCTCGGCGACTCACCACCGCGGATTCACCCTCGCATATTCAACACGCTCGGGGACTCGCCACCATGGATTCGCCCTCGCCTACTCAACACGCTCGGGGACTCGCCGCTACGGACTCGCCCTCACGTACCCGCCACGCTTGGGGACTCGCTATCGCGGGCTCTCCCTCGCGGGCTCATCTATCGCGGAATCGCATGTGCCGACTCGGGGACTTTGTCATCAACGACTTGGCAGCCTCCACGTCTTCTATTCATAAGCTTCTACAATAGCAAAATAACAAGGCGCCAGTCAAACTTCTCCAAGGGGCGACTCCGTCCAATGGTGATTCGCTTGGCGCGTCGACTCGCCCAGGCGAATGGACTACTTCATGAGCTATTTTTCTATTTCAGGAGCTCGCCAACGACTCGCCATCGACTCCACCCTAGAATCGCCTACACCAATTCAACAGTTTGAAGTCATCGCCAAGTCCCTGACGCGCTCGGGGACTACTGATGGGGGAATACCAATCAGGGTATACCCATGAAGCGGAGTCGCCAGCTGGATCAAGCCGACTGAAGCCAAGGCTAGAGCGGGTCGACTCGTCGTATACGGTGACTGACACATACTGGACCCAGACTCCACGCCGACTGAAGGCCCAAGACGGCGACTCCAACAAAAGGCCCATTAGCACTTGTAAACCCTAACTGGCTGCATATATAAAGCCACCAGGGGAACCCCTAAAAACGATCTCTCCCACATCATATTAGATCTAGTCTCTCCCTCCGCCTACGGCGGCTCCATGTAAACCAATCAATGATCTTATACTGGATTGCTAGCAGGACGTAGAGATCCTCCATCGAGGGGACGTGAACCTAGGTACGTCGTGTGCCAATCTCGCTCCCGGATCCTCCTACGTCGCCTTGCCCTTTCCTCTACGTAAGCTACCCTGTAGCATCTGCCATGGTTAATTCCACAACAATAACCAAGAGTCTCAACAAGCATGACGTCCACGAGAGTAATATCATCCAAGTCATATTTGATCGTGGAGGCAACGCTGCATTGTGCGTTGGTACGTAGCTCCTACGTTTTGAGCCCAAAGGGCATCGTAACGAAACAGAAGGTTCCGAAGGGGGTTATGAATGAAGTTTTGACTTTGTCAGATTCCTTCATCCGGATTTGGTGATAAACGGAATATGCATCGAGAAAACAGAGGAGTTCTGAGCCTGCCATAGAATCGATAACTTGATCAATCCTAGGCAAAGTGAACAGATCTTTGGGACAAGCCTTGTTCAAGGCAGTATAATCAACACACATCCTTAAATCAGTGGTGTCCTTTTTAGGGACCATTACAGGATTAGCCGACCACTCAGTGTGGATGACCTCTTCTATGAATCCGGCTAACTCGAGTCGTGCTAGTTCCTTAGCTATTTGTAACACCCTCGAATCGGCCCTATGCAAGTTTTAGCCCTTTCCGCCAAACCCGCATAGAAACGATTCAAGGATGCTCACCAGGCACTTTCGTGCAGGTGGAAAACGAAGTAATACCATTACACAACAGTCCTCGATGGGACCCACAGAACAGATATATATACAACAACGAGTCAATAATACAAATATACAATACAAAGATCCAAATCACCTTGAAAACGATAGAGCGTCCGACTACGGACAAGATCCAAATGGGGCTAAGAGCCCTAAAGAATAACCAATGGCGTCCATAACCCTTCCCAGGCCAAGCCGGAAGGGTAACCTTGCTAACGACGTCGATCACAAACCTGCTAAAACAAAAGGGGTGCCGACAAAGGGCAAAGGAAAAAGAGGAGCGTCAGTACTGAGGCCAGTACACGGTGAGGCTAGAATTCGGCGGCTCTCGCCTACATAGGTATGGTGGACTGAAACGGCAGCAAAGCATGCACTAAACAACCTATAGAGACTCAATACAACTATCGGCTATTAGAGAGGGATAAGAAAGACATATCCGGATTCTACCTGATACTAACACCAAACATACCCCTCCTAGTATTTCCCCCTCGAGACCAAACGAGGAAGTCAGACCAAGGAACTCACACAGTTGGCAGTTTTACTCATCCCGTTATAGTTGCGGCGTTTACTAGGCAGATATATAGCTTGAGTCATCCTGATAGCATAAGTAGTGGGCAGTTTTAGTTAACCTTCCATTGTAGTTGGAACATTTACTAGTCAGATATAATTGTCCTGAGGAATCCCAAAACCCAGCAGCTGTTGGCACTTTTATCACATTCCATTGGAGTTGCAATACTTACTAGGCAGGTATAGTATGACACAGATCACCACAGATCCACCAGCTGTTGGCATTTTAATATCCATTCCATTATACTTGAGCTGATTACTAGTCACGTATTAAGTCAATTTATAGCACTACTTTAGTTATGCTTGTCTATGATCGAGATATTGTGCTCCAAGTCGTCCATAACCGCGGACACGGCTTTTAGAAAGATTTACCCTGCAGGGGTGCACAAATAGCAACACACACTCGATCAACCTCGGAAAAACCAACTCAAAACCCAACGAGGCTTTCACGACAAAGCGATCACAGGATTCATAAAATATTTCAGGGGGCCACCCCACTAAGCTACCCGCAACGAAGTTGGCCGGCTCCGGACTGGACCCAGGGTTTGCGACGGCGGCTGTAAACGACTGGGAACCCGAAAGTGTGACTGGGCTTGTCGATACCGCGAAAACGTGGCGCGATCCAAAATAGTACAGGTGCTCCACGCACAATCTTAAATAAAGCAGTAACATGGCATAAGTACAGGATAGTAATAAAGCCCCAAACTACTTTGTGGCCCCAAGAAATAGAAATGAATCAAGCTCTGGCTCAGGAGGGTCCACGGCCTCCCGGATGTGGATAGTGCGAAAAATCAAGGAACGGGTATCAAGTACTCGGGGTCCTACGGGACACAAGTGAGCGTGGAAGAATCAAATAACATCTATTGCCCACCGATGCCTCTGCATTAGTTATATCTAGCATTTTAATAGTTGTATTTAAATTCATGATCATCTCTACCATTAAGCATCTCCACCGTTAAGCATCTGCCAACCTTCCAACAACTGTGGTACTTGACAACACGAGATCACAACTGAGCAAGCAACTACGAATCGCAAGGCCAGCTATCTACCAAACACAGGTAATAGTAGGTGTCCAAGGCAATATAGAGGTTGCACGGGATATAACTGGTGTTCGGAAACTAAAGCATCACGACACGGATAGCAATAGATCAACAGGAGGAAATAAAGACTATAAATGCAAAATAGGTAGAAAGGGGGAGAATGCTCGCCTGGGAAACACTGCCGAAGGTTCATATCCGGAGAACTTGTCGACACTCGCATCAACTCATCGGCCTAATCCACGAAGAAGCAAACACTAGAAGAAACACCGGATGCAATATTTAATACTATGGCAGAAGATCCGGCATGCTTATGATATGATGCATGGCATGGCACAGATGCGGTGCAATTAGGCAATATTAAGCAGAACCGGGGTACCGACAATTAATTAATAGGTTTGAGTTATTTAGCTACCCCGCAATTTAAATGTTGTATTAACAGGGTGAAACATGGCATCGGTTTGCTACACCAATTTAAATGGAGTCCGGAATAAGACAGAGATATCCCGCATATGGACTCCATATTTAATTATGAGGTGAATCAGCATAATGCCCCCAAACCACAGACAAGTATGCATGCATGAACAATTTAATATGCGATAGATGGTAATGTCATATTATAAAAATAGGGGCTTAGGATCACACATCTGGGTTCGAAAGACCTTGGGTCCGGGGGTTCGGGGTTTGACAGGGATCGACGGGGAGCAGTCTCGGCGGGATCGAAGGAGAACGCCGGGTACGGTCTTCGGGTTCCGTGAAGGGAATCTCGAAGTCCATGTCGTGGCCTTGGAATCTGGTACGCAGATCTTGGGATCAAAAGAAGAAGAACCGGTCACGCCGAGGGTTCGGTTTTCGAATCCTTGTCGACGCACTCGGGGTATCGACGTTCTCGGGTCCGGGGTCTGAGGCACTTGCGGTCCGTGAAGGAGCTCCTACATCGGTGGTCTTCCTGTACCACTTCACGATCCCTCGTGTTCATCTGTCCATCCTGCCGGGGCGTTGTAAAAGGACCGATATCACCACCACATCAACATCTACCACCGATTCACATACATCTTCATATTAACTTCGACACCAAAGGGCAAAATATTGGGTCAAGTCTCAACAGCACTTCGGTGGCTACAGGGCTCATAGAGACAACCTGTTTCCTGCACCACAGTCGACGGACGGTGCGGCAGGGCTTGGAGGCAGACTCGCGTGCTCGCGCAAGGGCGACGAGGCCGACACTTGGGGTCCCGCGAGGCGGCTGTGGCGGCAGAGCTTGCGGCAGAGGACGTGGCGGCGTCCGCTTCTGCACAGGACCGACAGCTCGATGGGAGGCCCTGCTGCAGGTCCGGGGCGCAGCGAGACCGGCGATGGAGACGGGCCGCTGGCATGGCGGCGCTACAGAAGGATGAAGCGGCGGCCATCGAGGACGCGGGAGGAGGCGTCGGGGACGGAGCGGACGAGGAGGGGGCGCAGTCCGGGTTGAGGACGACGGTCCTGGACGGAGTCGACCGGGGCGGAGATGGCCGAGAGGGAGGCCGGCGGCCGCGGAGGAAAAGGGGCGGATCCAGGGAAGCTCGGGCGACGTGGCGGGCGAGCCCGGACCGGTGGACGGCGGCAGCGCAGAAGGAGGTCGAGGGCGAGGCCATGGGTGCCGGTGAGGACGGGTCTGCGCGGTGGTGGAGGTCGCCTGCGAGGAGGACGGAGAACGCCGGGGTTCGGCCACAGCGAGGGGCGGAGGCGAGCAGGGGGTTGGTGGCGAGAGCGGCTGCGATGCGTGGCCGAGCTCGCAGGGCGTGGTTGCTAGGCTCGCGAGAGAGGCGAGGCGAGGTGACGCGAGCGGCGGTGGCAGGAAAGCAAGCTTAGAGAGGCGGCGGAGCGAGGGAGGTGGCGGTAGGTGGGGCGATGGAGAGATGAGAGGGAATCGCGGGGAAGACCGCATCGGGGCGATAGGACCGAGGCGGCCGCGTCCACGCGGGACAGACTGGCTTCGGTCGTGAGGTGGGGCCAGGCGGGGCGGTGGCGTACGCGGGGTGGGGGTTCGAGGAGGGACCAGGTGGGCGGGGTGAGCGGTGGTTGGTGGGATTTTTGCTGTGCGCGTGTGGGGAGGCGTGCAGGGGAAAGGAGATTGGGCAGGAGTTGGAGAGGGAGTGGGGCCAGGCAGCTGAGGTGGCGGACCGGGGTTGGTTGGGGTGATGTGGAGGGTGGAGGCAGGTGGCGGCTGGGTGTGAGGTGGACAGGAGAGAGAGAGAGAGAGAGAGAGAGAGAGAGAGAGAGAGAGAGAGAGAGAGAGAGAGAGAGAGAGAGAGGCGGGGTGAAGGGAGTGGTGAGGCTAGGGTAGGATTAGGGGTAGGGTATTTGGTAGAAAAGGGTTTGGGTGGTTCTGGTTTTTGTACTGGGGGTGGCCGGCTAGGTCGGATCGGCCCGGTTCGGCTGCCCCCTAAAAATAAAATAAAATTTTATTGTTTAAAACGGGGCGTTTGAAAACTGTTTGTAGACGAAACAAAATATTCCAGAGACCCGGGGTTTTAATTTGAATAAACACGGGAATATTTAAAAAACAAAACTAGGCGTTTCGAAAATAGTTTTAGACAAAACATGTGCATGATGATGACGATGCTCAAATGCAAGGTTGCATGATTACATGAGCATCCGGTCATGACGATGCAATGCACAAAAACAACACGATTTTCTAGTAGTGGTTTTGTGGGATGCCACACTATTGCCTTACGCTTTTCATCGCCAAAACGTCGTAAGGACTGTTTGACGGGTTTAGCGTTCGGCTTTACATTTAAAGAGTGCTCGGCAAGTTCCCTAGGTACTCCGGTCATGTCAAATGGCTGCCATGCGAAGATATCTTGATTTGCTTTGAGGAACTTGACGAGCACGCTTTCCTATGCGCTATCTAGGCCTACTCCTATCTGGGTCACCTTGGAGGGGTCATCATCCTTCAACGGCGTCTTCTTCATCTCTTCTGATGCCTTGAACTCTGGATTCGGCTTTGTCACCTCCTTCATTGCGGGCATCTCGGACGGATCCATGCTCTTCTTGATCTCTTGGTACTCCTGGGCGTCTAGCACTGCTTCAGCAAAGGCGGCATTTCCATCCTCGCACTCTCGCGCTTTCTTTGGGTCTCCCCTGATGGTGATTACGCCGTTGGGACCTGGAATTTTCATCATATTATAAATGTAACACGGACGAGCCATAAAAGCCCAATAAGCCGGACGTTCGAATATAGCGTCGTATGCGCTCTTGAACGGGACCACTTCGAAGGAAAGTGCTTCCGTCCAATAGTTCTTTGGAGTTCCAAAGGTAACGTCCAAAGTGATTTCTCCCAGGGAATTTGCTTGTCTTCCTAGGACAACTCCATGAAAGATCACAGAGCTGTGGTTTAGCTGGGTCTTCGAGATTTTCATCTGGCGTAGCATTTCGACATAAAGAATGTTAATGCTGCTGCCGCCGTCCATGAGAGTCTTGGAGAAACCATAGCCGTCAATAAGTGGATTGACGACTAAGGCGTATTTTCCTTGCATGTGCAACTTAGGCGGATGATCAGTGCGGTCAAAGGTGATTGCCACTTTCGACCAGTCCAAGAATTGAGGGACAGCCGGAACTATTGCATTGAGCTCATGTAGAACTGTTGTCTTGACCTTCGTTGGTTGAGATCTGAGGAAGGTGACGTAAGTGTCTTTTTTGGTCAGAAAATTTTTCTTCCCTTCCAGCTTGAGATTTGAAGCATCAGCTTCCTCCATGCCGGAATCTTCCTTGGTCCCTTTATCCTTTTTGGGATTCTTCTTTCTCTTCTTCCGCTTAGCCCTGTAGCCAGTGGTATCATCTCTCTTAATGTCGTCATTAAAATGACACTCGACGTTTGTGTGAGACGAGCCCCCATTGGCGTCTAGGTGATGCACAAATGGGTTATTGGCAATGTCGGCCCAAGAGTAAGTTTTGCCAGGTTGCTGGTCTCCTCTACCTTTAACTCTTGACGTCCCACGACCGCATCTGCGGCCACCGCCATGTCCTCCTCGTCCTCCAGACCCGAAAGTGGTAGTGACCACTGTCGTTTCCACGTTGGGCTTTTCTTCTGAGGTATTCTTGCGCTTCTGAGCTTGTTGCTTTGGTTGTTTTGCCGACTGTGGCACGGCTAGGGCGTTCAGTGATCCCTCTGCATCTTCGTCAGCATCTGCATACTTGCTCGTTGTTTCTATCATCTCTCCCAGATCAGTGACTTTGTCACACTTCAAGCGATGACGTAGTAAACCAATTGGGAGACCTGCAATGAAAGCTTCAATCGTAGTTTGGTCATTTACTCCTTCACAAGAGTTCTTGGTGTCGATCCATCGTCCGAGATAATCCCGGCAAGTTTCTCCGGCTTTATGGGTGTAATGATGTAGGTCTCCCACCGTACAGGGCCTCCGGTATGTGCCTTCGAAATTCCGAAAGAACGCACTTTGCATGTCATACCAGTTGTGGATGGTGTTCTCCGGAAGTTCATTGAGCCATGATCGTGCCGTCTTCCGCAACATGAGTGGGAGATATCGGGTTGCAACCAGGCTATTTCTGCCTTTGGCGATACAACAAGCTTGGAAGAAATCCTGAAGCCAAGTATCTGGCCGAGCTATACCGGCGTAGGCTTGAATATGTCTTGACATAGCAAATCCTTCCGGGAATTTTATAGCTCTTATGCATGGTAAATCCTTCTGGGAATTTTATAGCTCTTATGCATGGTCCGAAGCACTTTGGGCCCACGTATATATCATCATTTCCATAGCGCCGCGCCTCTATGTTGGAATTAATCCTGTGCCTTGCGTCACTTGGGGATAAAGATTGTCCTGAATGACGGCTATGACTACGGTGCCTTGGAGCCGGACTTCGGCTTCTGCCACCACCTTCCCCACCACGACGCCCTCCTTGGCCTCCTTGGGGGCCGTTATGATGGCTACTTGGTGGGGAGGGTGGGGCGGCTAGGTTGTTTCCAGCTGATCGCCGGCCTCCGTCCGGAGCGTCATTATTCCAGTTCTGGGGAGGATCTTCATTGTGACGAGCCCCCTATCGGTTTGACTAGGCATGGTGTCCGTCATTCCTTCGCCCGCCAGCCAGACGGCTTGCATGTCTAGGAGGTGGCATTCTTTATCGGTCCTCCTCCCGACGTTTCTCTTTATCTTCTTCCCTACGATCCTTCGACTCTCGCCGGGGAGGGTTCTTCGGATTCAGTGCAGCAATTGCCTCTTGCTCCGCAACTGGGGTAACGTGCAGCTTTGTGGTGTTGTCTTGAAGATCTAGTTCTTGAGTAGTTGTCTTCCCGACGGTCGGAATGATGATGCTGTTCCGGAATCCGTTGGGGTCTTACGTCAGCCCAGGCCGGATCCATTCGACATTGGTCAGAATGAGAGACCAGCTTTTGGCTTCCAGACAGGGCAACCTTTTGCTGCTCCAGACCCTTGTTAAGTAATTTAATGCCCAATCGGATCTGCTCTGGTCCTGGATTAGCAGATAGGATTTCTCGAGCCGCAACGGTGTTCTGTACTGGTGTTGGATACACCCAATCCCCATTGATGTCGCGCCGAGGCATCCCATGTTCTCCTCTAAAGAGGACTTTGTGAATCTGTGGGAACTGGTCGTCATGAGTATGACGTTTCCTGGTCTTCTGATGTTGCCTGGAGTTGTACTTCTCCGCAGTTGCCATGCATTTCTTTTCTTCCTCGAGATTTTTGGCTTCATCGAGGAGTACTTGGCGACGCGCTTCTAGGGCTTGGGCCCTCTCGTCCAGCTCTTCAGCAGTAAGTTCTGCAGCTGTAGGAATAGGTGTGGTTAATGCAGCATCGATGAGTTTACATACACCTTCAGTGATCACGTGTCCATCCACCGACTCTTCTTTGGGCTCGTCTGGGATAAGTGCTCCATCCGAGTCTTCCTAATATTCCTCGGCAATCACCTCCTCTGCCGGAGGATCTTTTGTCGAGGTCTTGTTCTTCTTGTTCTTCCTCTTTGCCTTCTTGGTAGCGCCGGTAGCAAAGACGGCTTTGGGCCTGTTTCCCGGAGTCAAACTTTGATCGGTACTTTCGGACATTTGGTTCTCGGGATTATCTCCGAGATCCAAATTGTCATGTGCTTTGGGAGAGCTTTCTCCGGATCCTTCGTCCATGTCTTCTCCTTCTGCAGCAGCTGTGGAGTTAACCTCCTCTTCATATTCCGTGGAGAACTTCCGGAAATCTGCCGCAATCATGGAGTCATCCGAAGATGTCGGTAATTCGACGCTTGTTCCGATAGCCTCTAGCACAGAGTCGGTGTTGTCTCCAGCATCGGTGGAGCCGGATCCGAATCCCACATATCCGACAAAGTGCGATGCGCCCCTCCTGAGATAACTGTGGTCCTCATAATAGGCTTCGTCGAAACGCCTGATGGTCTTGAGGATTTCATCTACGCCTGAGTTTTGCATCATCATGTGTCTTAGTATGTATCTTAGGAAAGGCATGTCCATCCCAGCGTCATCAGAGCCGGAACCAGCTTTGTTGCTATGCTCCTCCTGGATTTTGACTTCAGCGGGTGGGTCGATCTGGGATTCGGTCTCTCTAGGGAGATCCACTCCAGATTCAACTTGGACCGCCAGGTCTGCTTCAGGCTTAGATTTCTCCACTATCTCCACAACTGGTGCGGGCTGGGTGGGATTAGCGTTTTCTGAGATCCGGAACTCTGCCGCCTCCGCGGACAAAGGGGACCTAGAAATTTCTTCTGCCTCTATCATCACTGTCGGGGTAGGTGGGATAGTTTCAGCAAAGCCGATGTAAACATCGATCTTGCCAAAAGACATGATGGTGTAGGTGGTCATGGCTTCCCTAGCCGGAATCCAAGTCTCGTCGAGGATGATGAGAGGGACGTCACTAGCGTAGAGGATGCGACTGACGGCGATAGTCTCGCCGATTCCAATTCTTGCAGATTCCGCTCGGAACACAGATCTGTAGCTCACTTGCCCCACGGTGGGCACCAACTGTCGTCGGATTGATGACAAGTACGCCATGAGGGGGTCCTCGAGGCATGTGGAAGAGAGGGGTGTGAGGCACATGGTGTTCCGGGATGGTGAGCACACAAGTTTACCCAGGTTCGAATCCGTCGGCTTTGGACGGATCCTACTCCTGCTAGCAATCCAGTAATACGGCAGAGCCGGAATATGGATTACAAGGGGTTCGCCTGTGCGAGTTGAGATTGTAGACTATAAGGGTGCCCTAAAGGCTCTCCCTAGGACGGCTTATATAGATATCTGGCCTAGGGTTTGCACGAGAGATCTATCCGGCTACGACTAAGAGTCGGTTACAGAGTACATCTTGAACTACAAGTAACTCTATGGGCCTATGTCGGTAAGTCTTCTGGGCCTTCCCGTAGCCGGACTGGACTCCGTCTCTTCTCCCTAACTGGGCCACCCGTGAAGCAAAGCTCTAGCCCGAAGTGGGCCACCCTGGTCAGTGAGGAACTGTGAGGATACCCGGAAAGTATATCCCCAACAATCGTGTGCAACCACAACTTTGCCAAGACCCATTACCTGAGATTTTGACTTATCGGCATATGTGACAGTTATATGATCTTGATTTGCCCTTATCTTCGTCATCCACTTTAACCCTCTGGAAGCATAGTTCTACAAAAGATCAAGCTAGTTTTTAGGTACCCATTTTTCAATGGGTCCTCTTTTGTTAGTGACAAGGGTCTTTGGAACCCAGATAGACCAAGCAATATAACCATCAAATGGACCAACATATTGTGCATAAACATCACCATAAGAATTACGCATTAAGACATAGTGAGGGTTAGAACTTCTGGAAAGTTATCTTGTGACATAGTTTTACTACTTTGGGTATTACTACCCATAATGGTCTTGTCTTTTGCTTGTGCGGGCTTGGCCTTCTTCTTCTTGTTGTTTTTCTTCTTGGCTTTGGAAACCTAGCCAAGACCTCTTTTCTCATTATTTGGCCTTTGCTTACTCAAAAGGTCATCAAGAGACTTGTTACCTTTGGGGAAGGTTGCCTTTGCAAGCTCCCCCTTCAACCTAGCATTTTCTTCAAGGATGTTCATACTACTAGGGGGAATGGGAATACTAGGTGAAGCAACATTAGTCAATTGAGTTGGAAGTTGTTCATGAGACTTTGTGAGAGTCAAGAGTTCACTTTCCAAGACCTTGTGAGTCTTGTTAATCCTCTCAAAATCCTCGGCAAGTTTGTCATAAACAACACCAAACTCAATCTTGTCCTTTTTAGCCTTTTTGTACTTAGCAATGGCATGATCACGTTCCTTAATGAGTTTAGCAATAATTCGATCATTTGCCTCTTCAAGGCCTTTAAGTTTTTCTTCAAGAGACACCCTAGTCTCTTGTTCCTCTTCTAGAGCATTAGTTAGAGCATCCATCTCAAGAAGATGCTCTCTCCAAAGTTTACATCTCTCATCAAGGAGCTCTTGTGTGTGAGCAAGTTGGTTCAAGAGATTTACAAAATGTTTCTTGTGCTCCCCTTGCAAGTTAGTCATATAAGCATCAAAAGCAACTAATTCCTCCTTCGCCTCAAGAGTTATATCATCATTCAAATCATCATTGATAATAGGGGTGGACAGAGGATAGGATGATACCTCCGATGCTCTTGTCATAAGGCAAGTGACGTTCTTGTTGGAGATGTTCTCATTTGGGGAACCGAAGAGGGAGAAGGTGGATGTAGAGGTAGTGGCAATGGCAGCCACACCATTTGTTGTTTCTTCTTCCTCCTCCTCGTCATCATCATAAGAGAACTCTTCATGTGATATCAATTCAATGTCACCGGACTTCTTGTTGGTGGCATTCTTCTTGTTAAAAGGCTTCTTGAAAGGGGCCTTTGGATTTTTCTTCAATATGAGTGCACCACCACTTCTCATATGTACATCCGGTAACAAAATGATAGCGGTCACCACAGTTGAAGCAAGTTCTCAGTCTTGAAGCATTTATTTTCTACCACTTGGGTTGCTTCTTCGTTGCATCTCCATCTTGGCTTTGGCAGGATCTTTCCAAAAGTTTCTCGCATAGAAAGCCATGTATTCATCATGAGCAACCTTGACATCTTCGGGGTGGCTCATAGAGAGTGCAACATCACTTCCTTCTTCTTATTCATACTCCACAACTTTGGCCTTCAAGGGAAGATTGACACCACTACTCATTCCAATGGCACGAGCTCAGGCATCTTTGGCATTCTTGGCAGCAACCTTGAAGGCGGCCATCTTTTGCATAACTTTATTGGAGGCCATGAGATGGTAGTTGTGTCTTCCTTGGAGATTCTTCAAGTCAGTGCACTCAAAGGGCATGAGGGCACTCACATACTTAGTCTTGATCCAAGCATCATCAATGTGAGAGGCACAACATTTCTGAAGGCGGTGGCTGTGGATTTGAGTCTTCGATACATGTATCCATGATCCTCACCATCCTTCATAAAGAAGCCTTCAGCTTCATTGCTCAATGCATCATATCTATTTCTTCTCATGCTCTCATTTCCAACAAACAAATCAATGAGAGCATACCAAGCTTCCTTGGCGGTATTGAAGTGCTCAATGTGGGGAAAGTCCTTTGGTCCCACCCCAAGTTGAATCATGTGCAAGGCGGTGGCATTGAGTTGACTATTGACCACTTTTCTTCTTATCAATTTGGTTGGATCCTCAATTTTGAGTCCTTCAATGATGTTCCACAAGTCAGTGCAAGAGCTACGCACATGATATTTCATTAAAACTTGCCATTGAGCAAAAGTAGGTGTAGCTAACTTAGGTGGGTCACCTCTATTATTTATATGGGGATGAGGGATCTGAGGGTCGGGAGAGTACCATCCGGGAACCGCATGGTGATCTTCCTTCCTATCACCCTTTTTGGTGGTGGAGTTAGTGGAATTATGTTCATCCCCCACCACTTCATCCATTAGCTTAGCTGGAGCATTTGCCTTCGGGTTAGGAGGTGTTTCCTCTCGAGGAGGAGGTGGTGAGCCTGACTTATCCTTAATAAGTAGCTCAACAAGTTGACGCAACTGTTGGATTTCGTTACCCAAGGTAGATCTCAAGCTTGTTTCCAACTTCTTGAGATATACCATGGTTACCGAAGTGCTAGCCTCACCCTCTCCACCATCATCTGGGTTTCCCATATTCTCTTAGGCGTTTAAGCCCAAATAAAGAGTCGAGGCTTTGATACCAATTGATAGGATCGTGTGGGCACCTAGAGGGGGGTGAATAGGTGCTACTTCAAATTTTACTCTCTTTTTCGAATTAGGGTTTGACACAAAGGTAAATTCTCTAGATATGCAACTATGGTGAATTTACCTATATGCCTCACTAGCACAACTAACTAAGCAAGAACAAGATACAAGGAGGTGCGGTAAAGGATAGAAGTAACCGAAATGAAGTAAGCGGAGACACAAGGATTATTTCCCGCATTTCCTTCCTTTTGAGGGGAAGTACGTCTGTGTTTGCAGAGGGGGGTGGTATCAAACCACCAACTCCACGTGAGGCCTCCCTTGTTCTCCGGTGAACCTCACCCCAAGGGGATCGATTCACGCTTCCACTATATCGGCAACCTTCAAGGTGGTAGCCGACACCCTTACAACAAGTTCGAGGCACACATCCACAACTTAATTGGAGGCTCCCGAATTCAAGCAAGTTGTCACAACAATCAAAGACAAGCTTGTAAGAACCACAACAAGGCCTAGGGTTTCCAATGAAACCCTAGAGCAAGGGGCCCTCAAGTGAATGAGGCGGAAATGAAGATATCTCTTGGTGAAGCTGCAGACTGAGGCCTCCTCCTCTGATTCCCCAAAGATCAACGACTTTGGGTGGTTGGATGAAGAGATCTTGGAGATTTGGTGGCTCTAATGGTGATGCTTTTCTTTTCTGGAATGAGTAGCTTGAGGTAGAAGATGAGATCCCCTATTTATAGCCTCCATAGCTGCTGACCGTTTTCTGCCTGTTGGAGACCTTCCACACTGGAGACTCTGGCCTTGCAGACTGGAGACTCCGGTCTACATCAGAAACTTTGTCCCATCTTCGGACCACCATACTGTATGACCTAGGCCATGTCTTGACGCTCACTCCGGAGACTTTGGTGGGAACTCCTGACCATGGACACCGGAGACTCCGGTGTTTTCACACCGGAAACTCCGGTCCGAGAAATCACACCGGAGATTCTGGCCAACATCTGGTATGTCTCCGGACCTCCACACAGAATGGTTCTGGGCGGCAACTTGAGTCCACTCCGGGGACTTTCGGGGAAACTCCGGACCACACCGGAGACTACGGTGTCTGCACACCAGAGACTCCGGTTTGGATTCTTCAGGAATCATCAGAATTATCCAGGGAATTTCCCACAATGTTATGGACTTTTCTCTTTTCAGTAGATTGACCTGTAGACATTAACACACAGTAAAATGAACCTTATGTTGTTAACGAACACCAAAACGGATTAGGACAGTAAATGTCCTTTCACTTGATTGAAAGCCTTTCCATTCTTTCCCCATCCAAATTAAGCTTGTTCTTGCATATTGTATTTTGCACAACTAGATCTTGCAATATGGTGTGGATGAATACTTCCCGAAAGAGGAAGATGTTGTTCCTGACGACAATGACACTGATGGTGGCCATGGTGCTGCGCATGGCGATTGTGCTGCTTGGAGGAACAGGAGAATACAGTGGGTCCTCAACATGTGGGCAACGAGAGGAAACTACATGATCTGAAGATGAAGAAGTGAAGAACAAGGACTGCTGGAGTGGTTCCCTTATGTTCTATGAACATGTGTGAAACAATCATTCGCGGTAGCTAGGTAACGTTGTGCTAAACTGCCATTTGCTAGTAGCTAGGTAATATTGTCGTGAACTGATATTTGCTAGTAGCTAGAGTTCTAATTTGCTACTGCTAGTTTAATTTGTTTTTGTTTTGCTCTTGCGTGGTAACATCATCATCTGTAAGAAGGGGTGACCACAACACTACCATAGGTGTAACCAAAATATGCATGTTTTTGCAGCGAACGAGGTAGGGCTGTTGGCAAGCAAACAACTAGCTAAAATTACAGAAAAACTAAATATGGGCTACCAAATAAAATGCCAAACTTGGCCCAAGCTAAATCTGGCCTCATGCAGCATCCAGCCGGCCAAGTAGGAAATCCGGGAATATGGCCCCTAAGAAACAAACACGCCTCTTCAGTGTCGTCCCATCCTTGTGAGCTTTTTAGCAACGGCTGTAGCATTGTCATTGCCAATTTTGTGTATTCATCGAAGAGTTTTTTTTTTCAAAATTCCATCATTTATTAATAATCATCAACAACAGTACATAGAAATCTAAAAGTAAAAAAAATTACAAATAGGTCCGCAGACCACCTAGCGACGACTACAAACACTAGCACGAGCCGAAGGCGCGCCGCCGTCCTTGTTCCTCCATCACCGAAACGGGGCAAAACTTGTCGTAGTAGAGCTTGTTGGAAAACCCCAAGGACCACGCACTCGAGCAGCAACCATCGCCAATGATGACATTCATAAATCGGAAGAGACTGGTCACACCAACGAACAGGAAACCGGACTAGATCCGACGAGATTCGCCGGACACACGTCTCCGCCGCCCTCCGCCGGCACTAGATGCACCACCGGAGCGAGAATATGGCAGGGGGACTTATTTTGACTTCAAGATGTAGCTGCCGCCTCAACATCCGAAAAAAGACACTGGAAAATGACCTAAACAATGAACGAGAAACCTTCTGCCGGCATGAATTCGTCGGAGAGTTAAGCATGAATTCTCGCAAGCTGAGTTGAAAAAAATCATGGAAGCTGGAATAAATTGCAACACTGCAATAGATTGATATATTCTGCGACTACGATGTTGGACAACATAAATTATTATTACATCCGTTTTATAATATAATCTTTTTTTAACTGTGTTAGCTTACTAAAAATGCTTATATTGTGGAACGGAGGTACTACCACTTACGACGAGTGTTTACTGACATGCCAGTACCGAACAAATTTGACCGAATCGGTTCAAGCTTCAGTCTCACGATACAGTCCAGCATCTCAACATGGGACCCAATAGGTGAAACTACCTTACATAGTACTACTTCTAAATACAAAAATTAAACACCAGCAAACAATTTATGATGCAAGAGAAATAGTACTTGTAATGCTCCGGCGGATTTGCTACCTAAGGACTTATTTTTAACCACTGAAGTTTTGGGAATTAGCGAGGATTTGGTGCTCACCCAATACTTTCCAATCCGCTCAAATACTCTTTTCAAAGATACTCTATCATACAGGAGAGTTTTTAATCTGGACAAAAATAAAAAAGATTTTGTAACTACCTCGGTGAATTACGCTCTTAGTTACATGCCTGGATGAACGAAAGTGGTTAAAATAGTACGGTGGGGCCCAGGGCCACTCACGGTAGACCTTTCGGCCGTCCTAACCACTTTCAGACATCGGGACAAGAACGAGCGGCGTAATCGGCAGGCGAAGGGATCAACTACATACACAAATGAGTATGTATGCAAGCCACATACAACAGTCCTCAGAGCCATTCCATCTAAAAGAAATAGAAATATTGCAACGCCATACGGCAAGATTCAAATGTCCTAGATAGATATAATAATTTAGGATAGCTCCTCATACATCACACATCAGAGTATCAGGCGGAAGCGGAAAACAAGATTCAAGTACGGATAAGAAGCAAATCGGCATAAGATGCCCCATAAATAAACACATCCCGCCCACAGATCTCACGGATCCCCGTTCCCGAAATCTCTACACCGAAAGATCGTTGCCAACATCCTCTGTCTCTTCCACCCAGTATCCATCTTGCGGGTACACCTGTTCATCTGAATCAAACAATTTATCGTGTGAGATCGTAGGGGTACTCAGCAAGTCTTTATGCCACTAAAGGGGACACAACCTGGGGTGACGCAATTGCAGCAAAAGATAATACTTAACAATTCTATAGAAACTCGCTAACCATCCGCCTAACCAATGATAGACGGATGTCCGTTAATTAAGAACAACAGTTATAACAGTATAATTAACAGATCCATCCTCCTCCTCGCTTACCAACGAGGAAGCGGACGAACAACCCCCATCATCCGTTGGCAGTTTTATTAACCATTCCATTAGTGTTGCACTATTTACTAGTCAAGTTCTTAGTCAAATTAAAAGCGGTACTTTAGTTATACTTGTCTATGATCGAGAAACTGTGCTCCAAGTCGTCCATAACCGCGGACACGGCTTTCAGAAAGATTTACCCTGCAGGGGTGCACGAATAGCAACACACACTCGATCAACCTCGGAAAAACCAGATCAAAACCCAACGAGGCATTCACGACAAAGCAATCACAGGATTCAGAAATATTTCAGGGGGCCACCCCAATAAGCTACCCGCAACGAAGTTGGACGACTCCGAGATGGACCCAGGGTTTGCGACGACGGCTGTAAACGACTGGGAACCCGAAAATGTGACTGGGCTTGTCGATACCGCGAAAACGTGGCGCGATCCAAAACAGTACAGGTGCTCCTCGCACAATCTTAAATAAAGCAGTAACATGGCATAAGTACAGGATAGTAATAAAGCCTCAAACTAATTGTGGCCCCAAGAAATAAGAATGAATCAAGCTCTCGCTCAGGGGGGTCCATAAGGCCTCTCGGATGTGGATAGTGCGAATAGTCAAGGAACAGGAATCAAGTACTCGGGGTCCTACGGGACACCAGTGAGCATGAAAAACCAAATAGCAGATATTGCTCACCGGTACCTCTTTCATTAGTTATCCCATTACTACTCAGGTTAAGTTGTTTAGGTACCTCATTATTCCTCAGACACTCACATACCCTAAATATGCTTTTCTACGACTCGCATGGCTCAAACAACTCCTATAGTAATGGCTCGTGGGATGGAGGAACAAGCTTTCGTGGGGTTTAAAAGTAAAGGCTATGCGGTACTTGGGATTCAATTTAATGCAATCGCGACTCAATGATGCAAGAATAAGATAGAGGCAATAGGTACTGTATGTATGCAAGCATGTGGTAGTGCTTGCCTGGCAGCTCTGTTGAAGCGAGAGATGGATCTGGGTAGTACTCCTGTGATTCCTGGTAATTCTCCTACTGGGCGTCTATTCGAAGAAGAACCAAACAAACGAGGGACAACATAAATAAAGTGCACAAGCATATGAATTAAAGTGCGACAAGCAAACAAGCATGCCATGATGAATGATGCACAATTTACATGGCATTAAAGTAGCATGGCAAAGGTGAGGTGTGGATACAGGAAATAAAGCATTTTACTATTTATTTAACCCAGTTTTATTGTCATAAACAGTTCAGATTTTTATTAGTGACATGATGCATGCTTCAATTCAGAACAAGGACTGCATAGATGGAACGGGCTCGTCGCGCTGATCGATTTAGACATATTATTTGCCCACTTTGGAGTTATAGAATTAAAGTTATTAATTAATTAAGGAAAAGGACATTTTATTGTAATTTTAATCATCTCGAAAATTTAAAGTGCTCAAACAATATTTTGAATGTCATATTTGAATTCCTCACATTTTTCTGATTCCAAAACATATATTACTTATATTATTTGGATTTATATTTGAAAAGTTATTTAAATCTGAATTGAATTTGAATTTTAAAAACAATTTTTGAAAAGGTTTAATTAAAACAGGCACAGGAAATACTTTTGTCACTCAGCTCGTCCCAGCCATAGCCACTCACGGGTGGGACCAAACGGACTAGGGCCACGCGCGCAGAAAATCTTTTTTCTACCGCGGCTCTGGCTAGCCCACGCGGTTGACAAGCGGGACCAGCGGCTCCGGGACCACGTGACAGCGGTGGGGATGGCAGAGACTGACAAGTGGGGTGCAAGCTGGACCGCGGTTTATGGCCCGAGGAACCTGGGGGGTTTTCGGCAAGATTGCCAGGACAGCTGACTAGTGGGCCACGAGGTACCGCGGGTTGAGAGCGAAATAAAAAGGGGGGGCTAAATGTAATACGACCACGGCCCGGTACTGTTCTTCGTTCTCTTCGGTCTGACGGGAAAACAGTGCGCAGCGAAGAGCGAGGGATCGAACCCGGGTCGCAGGCGCCCGCGCTGAGGGGGCTAGCCAGCGCGGCGGGGCTAGGGGAGTTGACAGGAGGGGGTTTGGGGCCTAGGTAAGGCTCGCTGCGGCGCAGAAAGCTTGCAGACACCGGCGAGCTCTGGCGCACGGAGGGCGTTCGGCGATACGAGCGGCGGCGCTAGACGGCGTCGGCGAAGCGGAGGATGTCAGGGAGGGAGTACTGCTCACCGCGGAGGGGACGGTGGAGTTGGATCGGGCGGGGAGGCACCGGAGCGGCGAGGACGCAGGCGCTCCCCGGCATTAGGGTTTTGGACGGCGAGGCGCAGGATCCGGCGGTGCTGGGGCTTCTCGTCCACGTCGGCGCGTACAGGGAGCAGCAGGGCGGTCCTCTCGGTCGTCCAGGCCACCTCCACGACGTGCACGCCGGCTGGAACGAAGAGGAGTAGAGGTAGACGGCGGCGACTGGCGGCAGGAGCTGGCGTCGGCGAGGAAGAAGGGGAAGGCGAGGTAGGCTTTGGAGCAGATCTGGGCGAGCCAGGAGAGCCGTGTGGACGAGGGAAAACGAGAGAGAGAGAGAGAGGAGGGGAAGCCGTGGCAGGGGGTAGATAAAGGTGGCTCGGTTGTCACCTTTTCTTCCTCCTCACGTGTTGGCTCGGGCTGGGGAAGATAGGGCATGGCAGGGGAGGCTACAGGTGGACCAGGGTGAGGGGGAGGCGCAGCAGCTGGGCCAGCATGGCAGGTAGAAGAAGAGAGAGAGGAGAGGGAGTAGCTCGGGCTAGGTAGATGGGGTAGTCTCGGGTTGGGGTTTTGTTTAGGGTTAGAGAGAGGGGTGGCTGGGGTGTGGGCCAGGGAGAGAGAGGGGGTCAGGTGGCCCTCATGGTAGAGAGAGAGATAGAGAGAGAGGTGAGGTTAATGTTAGGGTTTAGTGTAGAATAGGGTTAGAAGAAAATTAGAGAGAGAGAAAAGATAGGTTAGATGTGGATTAGGGTTTTAGGTTTATTTTGAAATTGTTTATGAGATCATACCAAGAGGAAAGATAATGAGGCCTTGGATTTAACATAAGGTGAGGTGGAGGAATTAAACAAGAAAAGGAGAAAGAAAGATGTATGGGAAGAATCTCTCATATAAAACATGAATGAAGATAATTAAAATAATAGATGTTGATGAGGGTAAAAGAGTGGTAGAGATGGTGATGATCCACAAAGAAAAGAATCACTAAATCCAAAAGAAACCAAATGGCTAAAGGTGGTGGTACTTTTGCATGGCCCATGCAAAATAATAAATGCCATGAATTACTTTGTGAAAACAATATTAATAACATGGCATTATTCCTATGCACTCCCAAGAAGTGGTACAAGGCCAAACAAAGGAATTTAAGGAACTAGATCCACCCTATTCCCCATGAGCTAGATAAAAATCAAAAGAAAACAAACAAGCTCATGGACTAGTAGGATGGTGGAATTATAAAGTGGTGGAAAAGAAAGGTGATGGAGTTGAATACAAGATATGCCCCCAACTCAACTTGGGCATTAAACAATATATCAATAACCAAATACACTATCAAGAGGCAAATACAATTAATAATGCATATGAGAGAAGAACCAAAGAAACAGGGTTTTATATGATGCTCAAATGCAAGGTGGCATGATGACATGAGCATGATATAATTATGATGCAACAATTATATATAGGAAGTAGCCAATATCTTACTAGAACAAGTAGCATTACAATTGTTAGACAATTGGGATGCTACAACTCTCCCCCACTAAACAGGAATCTCGCCCCGAGATTCTAGGAAGAAGAAGACTCAAAGAGGGTAGGATACTTGGCACGGAGCTCATCTTCACGTTCCCAGGTGGCTTCATCAACGGAATGGTGCGACCACTGCACCTTGCAGAACTTGATGGACTTGTTGCGAGTCCTTCTTTCTGCGACTTCAAGAATTTTTGTGGGGTGTTCTTGATAAGACAGATCTTCTTGGAGATTGATGAGTTCATGGTCCACGGTCCTGCCGGGATCTTTGAAGCACTTTTTGAGTTGAGAGATGTGGAAAACATCATGGACTTTGAGTTGTTCCGGGAGCTCAAGAGCATAAGCAACTTCTCCTCTTCTTCCACGAATTTTGAAAGGACCGATGTATCTAGGAGCCAGCTTTCCTTTGATACCAAAGCGGTGCGTGCCTCTCATGGGAGTGACACGAAGGTAAACGAGATCACCAGGGACATACTCC
The DNA here is from genome assembly GCA_910589775.1 of Avena eriantha. NCBI lineage: Eukaryota > Viridiplantae > Streptophyta > Magnoliopsida > Poales > Poaceae > Avena > Avena eriantha. Next base: position 387,715,178 of record OU342740.1, on the reverse strand, counting down.
ATGTCCGTGTGCTTTCTGTCATAATTGCTCTTCTGGCGACTTTGAGCAATCTTCAGGTTTTCAAGAATGATGTGAATCTTCTCCTCCGCTTGAGTTACAATGTCGGGGCCAAACAATGTCGGGGCCAAACAAATTATTATACAACAAGACGAACAAAGGTCGGCGATCAGTCGTCGATGGGGATGCTCTCCTTCGGCGTGTCCGGTGCGACGGGGATGGGTGTGTCGGTGTCGTGGCCGTCCGATCGGCGCCGAGGTGCCCGCCTTTCTCTTGCCTTTGCCTTTGGCCTTCGCCGGAGCCTGGGCATCCTCCTCGGCCTCCTCGGTCTGGGTCTACTCGGCGAAACCCTGAGAGTCGATGTCGTGCTCGGCGTTGGCCGGGACTGTTCTTGAGTGAAGAAAGAGGCATTGTCGGCCGCCGCCGACCCCTCGGAGATCATGCCATGCATGTAGGCTTCGGCCGACATTCCGTCGAACATGTTCTGGGCGTCCGCCTCGCCGTAGCTTGCGTGCGACGAACTTCCGACGAATGGCAGAGGACCACGGCGCATGTCCATCGAAGGATCGTCGTACGCCGGAGAGCTGGAGTAGGGAACGTTGATGTCAACGTTGAAAGCCGGAGGAGGCGAGGTGCGGGGCAGGGGAAGAGCGTGTTCGGGTTGAACCCGTCGTTGAACTCGGGGGAGGAGGAGTACCTCTGACGCGGGTTCGCCTAGCTCTCCTGGAACATGGACGGCGAAATCGACGAGAAGCCGGACGGCGAGCCGACGCTTAGGTGGCTCCCCCAAACGCCGTTGTACCGCGTACGCGACGCAGCCGCTTCCCTCTTCGCCTGGGCCTCGGCCGCCGCGTGAGCCTCTACGAGTGCCTTCCCTTCCTTGGCCCTTGTCTCCGTGTCTCTACGGTTGTCCGATTCAACCTTTCTCTTTCTGGATAGGTCTAGCCACGTGACGGTGGTGATGTATTTAGGTCTCAACGCGGGCACTCTCGGCTTCCTTACCTTCTTCTCCGTCGGATCGCCGGCGGCGGATCAGGGTTTGACGAAGCCCTTTGGCGACATGGTGGGCGGGAGCTCGACGAACTGACGGGAGATGTGAGGGAAATGGAGAGGGGAGGCGGTAGGAAAGAAGAAAAGGGCGGGAACTCGGCCTCCTCTCGCCGACAAGGGTGGCCCACCCGTTTTTTCGCTTCATCTGGCTTTCCCAGGACATTCCCGGCGCCGTGGGATCAGCCTGGGAACGCCGGATGAAGTTAGGCCAAATCTAGATGAAATGGACGCCCTGGAAACGTGACTAGACGAAAAATCACGGTTCGGACAAAAAAAACAGCCTAGGAACAGCGTCCTAGAACCCGAGTGGAGATGCTCTAAGTGGAAGGATTCATCTACACATTTGCTTTCGAGTTGTTCAAAGGATTCATCGACATTTGCTTTCGAGTTGTTCAAGGAGCATGATACATACTATCTTGGGGTACCGATCAACCCACTGGAGCAGGTGAAATCTACCCTATGCCCCGAAAAGTATCCAATAGATTAAACTATCCAATGAAACCTGTTTTCTTCTCCTTCACTTCTCCGCCGCTTTGCTCGTTCGACGATAGAGGGTGATAGTCATACAGGGAGATGAGGAGTGAGGACTGCCGAGGCAGGAGATGGAGCGCTGTGGCGCTAACTAACTTTCATGTTGACTGATTATTTTCAAAAAGTTTACCCAGCAAAATAAAATTTAAGAACAACGAGACGAGCTGGTAAAACAATTGAACCACGACATTAACCAGCCATACAGTTTTCGACTACCACAGAGAAAGTTTTATCACGGCAAAGCATAAGCGTGGCAAGGTGTTATCTAGGTCAACTGACGAGTACTAAGATACTTATATAATAGCAGCACTGCAAGTGAAGGCACGTTTAGCGGTAACAAGGTGCCTCCTCCAATCCTACTAGTGTTATCGCCTATCTCACGACCCCCATGTACAAAATGAGACCAGCCCAGGAAGGTAGCAACCAGAAATCCCCAAAATAAGCTGCAACATCGCAGCGAAGTCATTGGAGCATTATCATGAAACGCCACACAGGCACAGCTGCCATCCTCGGCAAGCTCGCAACCCGCCACCAGATACTAATCAAGCAAGATATCTGTACGTGTTGGCGTTGTCCTTGTCACGCTCCAAGTAATCCCGCGTGATGAGATCCTCAATCCTCTTCTTGATTGCTTTGAAGTCAGGCTGCAGTAGGAACAAAAATCAGGTTAGGAGACACAGTTCAGGGTAAACATCTGCTACTAGCTAAACCAACCAAAATGTCAAAACAAATAAACAGTCTACACAGCAATAAACAGCAGCCATGTCCGTTAAAGGTTCCAGCCTAATGGGGTCACAGGACTACTTAAATATAATGAATCATCAGCAACATTAGCAACTTCAGTAAAGAGGTACAAGTAGAGATGCAAGCCGTGTGTCCGGCGGACAACGCGGACATCCGTATAATTAGTGCATTAGCACAAATTGATAAGGAGTAATTACATAGTATTCACTGAGACTGAAACGGACATGCCCGGATGCCTAGACGGACGTCCATCTGCATCCCTAGGTACAAGCCTAGATTTTTCCTTCCCTTTTTCGGGGATGGGTAAATGCAAACAGTTATTTCTTTTTCTGAGGGTAGAATAACACTTGAGTGTCACACCTGGCGTCAGCCAAAGGTAGTGATCAATATGGAACGAACATATGGTGGCTAGATATGCAATTGAAATTTTATGATGTAGTCATTAACAAGCTATCAGAACCAAAATAGACAGATGTGAAATGAGCCACAGTAGCAAGAGCCAAATTCCCAATATAACCGAGTAATGTGAGAAGAGGAAATGTAATGTGAGTACCTTGAACATGCGGCTGAGCTGCTCCACACATTCTGCAACTAGCTGGGTATGGGCCATGACTTTGCGGCTCTTCATGATACGCACAATCGATGCATCAATTGCGTACCTCCTGTCCTTGTCAACATCTTCAACAACCTTTTTCTTCTCATCAACAGGAGGCAGGGGTATCTGCACGTTATGTCGAACATTCAATCATAAACAAAAGCATCACTGCAGAGAACAGATGCCTAAACCTAAGAGTATGAAAGCCAACAAACCAAAAAAAAAAAAACTGGACAATACCTTGATTCTTCTCATCCTGTCAGTAAATTTTGAATTGAACTCGAACACATCATTGGGCGAAATAGTTCTACCAGCTGGTTCTTTGCTAAGAATCTTGTACTTCGCGCAAGAGAGAGAATGGAGCAAACGCACAACATCATCATCAGACAGGTTCAGCTGTGTTACAATCTCAGAATAACTAAGCCTATCAACTCCATTGAATAACAACAGCAACGCAGCCTGCCACAAGAATAGACATGTCAAAATGTATCTCAGGTTATAACACAAGTAAGCATTTGTCAAAGTGATTATACAATTTCATTCAAGTTACCTGATATGTTGTAACAATGAGCTCTATAGTTTTGGAATCAAATTTTGCATTGATATTGCAAGTTCCCAAGGAGTATATCCAGGTAAGCTTCCTGTGCTTTGTTCTTGTTGAGTAGAACTCCTTGAAAACCTCTACACATTTAACCTGATAGACAGAGAAGTATAAGCTTCCATTTCAAAAAACACAAAATCAGGGACTACTTAATCTAAGCTACTAAATATGAGCTTCGATGCCTGGTGACAGATACATGAAACATGTGTAACTCATGCTCCTAGATCCACAAGAAAAAAAGGTTATCTTACCATCTCAGAAGGAAGGTTTATATCAAAAGTTTTGTAGGTTGGCCAGAATCCTGTTGTCAAGACAGTAACAGCCAAGTCTACCCCAGGATTCAACTCTTGATGTGCAGCTACAAACTCTTCAAACTTAGTTTGATGATCTCTTGCAACAGTAAGGTCAGTAACCATGCCTTCCATTTTTGAAGTAAACTGCCCCCCACACTGCTGCTTGAGCTTTGTCAGGATGCTTCTTTCATGTTCATCGTTAGCACTCTTGTCAAAAAGCAATCTCCTAGCAAGTTTCTTCCTGTAAAATAGTTCCACACATTCCAATATAAATAATAAGCTCCAAACCATGACCAACCCTTCAGATACGATGGCTAAATAGGCAAAATACGAAGTAATGTTACAATGCATTACCTGTAGAACTCAGCAAAGAGATCTTTATCGCTTACGTATGCGAGCAACCGCACCACCTGGAAGTTACTCATTGTCAAACCTGAGTTCCTTCTACTATGAATTCACGGTATCAACTAATCAAAAGGCAGTGTTATACCTTCTCAAGGGCATCTTCAATGGCTTCATCGCTGAGCTTTTCACTGCAGCCTTTCTTCAAAATATTGTCACAGAAGGTGGCAAGTAATTCAGCACTCGAACTGCCAGAGACACCTTTGTTGCAGAAGACCTCAAAGGCTTCTTTAAGTGCCTGACAAAGAGAAGGTTGAGAATGAGGCAGCAATTTTAAATATATAAAGGCAAAATGTCCTATGACTGTATCAACAAGCAGACCTTGTGGAAGAGTGTATGGCCCTGAAAACAATCTGTCACATACGCTACATACTTGTCATGCAGCGCAATGATTTTCCAGACAAAAACCTAAAAGGCAAATAACATACATTAATAAAAATATCTTGTTATAGAAGTGCAGTAAAATCAAGTTACACACCTGCTCCTGCATTCCAACCATCTCCTTCTTCTCTGGCTGTACAAATGACAAATATTAAAATACTTATTCACAGGAAAAAATCAATAACACAACTGAAACAATAGATGGCAGGAGCTCATCAATCATAAGGCAGACCAGACTCAAAAATTAAACAAAATGTCAGATACAAAATCAAAGAGCCAGTTGGCAGCTTCAATAGTCAGGTGCCTGACTGTTTTAATAGTAATGTTGAATGGTCTCACTGGACAGTGGAGCTACATGACACTACAGTGCAAATTGAACTGTCCATAAACTGAACCACGGTAAAAAAATGCAGAAATGATGCAATGGCTGGAGCAAACACTGCACCTTCTTATTATTAGCAGAATCTTCTGCTTGCTTGACCAAAGCTGTACCCTCATTCGTAACATGCTGCAAAGGTGCACAATTCAATTATAATTTACAGCTAACTGCAATGAATAGAAAGGAGAGCCAAGAGATTGTGCACTATAGTCAATACCGTTTTAAACATGTTCGAAACAGGTTCCAGACCACGAGTGATTTTTGAAAAGAGCCTGTACATCCTTGAAAGATCCTCGACCTGTAGCAGTGGGCAACTTTGTTCATGACTTGTCATATACTGTAAAGAAATATATATATATATATATATATATGCCTCTGTTCTCATCAAACCTTGTCATCCCGAAGCAATGCATAACATCCAGAATGTTCCTTCTCCAGAAGCTGTGTTGCATAGGTGGCAAGCAATTCATTTTGCACTTTCTGTAAAAGCAGGAAAGATGGTTACATATAATTATACCAGAGACTGCATTTTTTTGCATCGTTTCCCAATGATCATTAGAATATTCTGGTTACTAAGGTATGAATGCATATTCACAAAGTGCATATTATTTGTGGAGAAATAGTTTTGAACTGGTACAGCAAACATTCAACAAACCTCCAGCAACTTCGGCTCGCTGTTAATATGCAAGTAGTGACTAACTCGCTCCTTCTCTTTTTTCAGGCACTCCTCAGCCTAAAGAAAGAGGTATCAGCAAACCGGTTACATAAAACAAGAAATACATGCACAAATATATGCAGGCAGTCGCAGAGGTCTTATCAAAGGCACCTTTATCATGTAATCTGGACAAGAATCCTCAACGATCCAACTTTGAGCCTTGACAGAATAGTAATCTGTAGTGTCCTTGAGCAAGAACTCTTCAAAGTCATTATCATAACACTCCATACTAGTTAACCCAATTTCAACGAATATATCCAGGACGTTCTTCAGCAAGGCCCTGTCAATCTGTTCACCTTCCCGCTCTTGATCAATCTGTAGAAGGAAGGTGTCACAACAGTCTGTTATATGTACACAAATCATTCGATATAAATTCATCTAGAGATGCAAAGACTCACCAGAACTATCACCGCATCTTTTACTTTTCCTTTGATCTCTTGAAATATCTGTTACCATAAGTTGACTGGTTATTAGAACAGAAAAAGCTTAAGTATGCACTAAACAAGAGAAGGATCTTAAGAAAATGGGAGTTTACCAAGTCTCGGAAGCAAATAAGCCCAACATCTCTAAGTGCAGTAAGAGACCTCCGGGTGATGAAGTACCGGTCAAGATAATGGAAAAAACGTGACAGCCACCGAACCATGATCTTATGGTTTGACCACCTTTCAAATAGTTCTCTCAACATAAACTCGTCATGCTTCTCTTTTATTGCGGGCAAGACCTATAGTAATTTGAACAAGTAAAATGTGAAATAAATAAATAAATAAAGTGCAGGATAACATAATGATCATAACAGTATTGGACCAAATGTTAGATGTGTGACTTGTGTCACAAAATCATAACAGAATTATCAACCTGGATTCCTAATCCCCTATTGAGTAAGGGATTACTAGGAGGAAACTAGACAGTAAGGCCAACGGATTATGCAAGAAAACAACTTTCAAATCAACATGCATGACCAGATAGCAAAGTAAGCATGGGGGAGAAACTATACACTTAGTGACAACAACATTGAGCATCCAATTGGTCAAATGTAATTAAACATAATACCAGAAAAATATTTATATCTAAACTTAGCAGAAAAATAGCATTCAACCACACAAAAACTCTCTGCGGGATAACAAAGTACTACTCCCTCTGTTCCACAATATAAGCCTTTTTAGCAAGCTGCTTGCTAAAAAAAAGGCTTATATTGACAGAGGGAGCATAATAAATGGGCTCAAAGTCCATATAACGAGTCCAGGATAATCACTATAACAAATTGAGTTATTCGACAAGACAAATTTAGTGAAAGACAAGATGACTAGAAAAATGTTTCATAAAATTAAGACCCACGCAAGTAGAACTAACAGTATCCTGCAATTATCAACAGGAGAACTAATAAGAGGAGAGAAATAACAGCCAGTGTTTCCAGATGTGCAATGCAAGCAAAGTTTTAATCATCTCAAAAATAAGTAAGGAAAACAGTGATAACAGTTATACAATCCAGTTTTCACTTTGCTAGCTTCTAAGCCTGGCATTTTTTTGTATAGCAGCTTTGGCCCCAAAAAGATGGAGCATAAATAAAATGACCAAAATAGCACATTGTCAAGTAAAAGTACAATTACTGATGAGTTCGCGCTAAGTAATGGCTATTTAGCTGGGTGGCACCGACTACATGCAAGATGCAAGTCTAATAATAGGAAGGTTTGTTCAAAATTGTAAAGGAAGAGTTTTAAACAGGATCTGACTAACTAAGATGATAACCTAATCCTCGGCAGCGAGTAACACGACGCCCCTCCCCGCTACAACTCAACCCAAGAAAAAAACTACACAAATGCAAATCCATCGGTGCACGTTCGAAACCAAAACACGATCTGATTCGCCTCGATTCATTGGACCAGAGAACCAACAGCAGCGGCACACAAAGAACAGGGGGCATTAGCGGGAGGAGGGGAATCAGCTCACCGCGTCCTTGATGTACTTCTCGAAGGCCTCGCGGTACTTGTCGTAGAGCTGCTGCGAGTAGTCGTGCGGCGGCTTCTGCGTGCACATGTTGTAAATCGTCCTGCGCCGACAGAAGAGATAGATAGAGGGGGAAGAGGGCCGAAACCCTAGATCAGCAACGGATCGGATGGAATCGGGCCTGGAACATGGACGGAGGACGCCGGAGACGGCGCGGGGAACTTACGTGTAGAGCGTCATGTAGTTCTCGGAGTCGAACTGCGGCTCCGGCTTGCCCTCGAGGATGTTGACGAGCTTGCCGATGCCCTTCTCCATGGTGGTCCATCCCGCCTCCAGATCGATAATCTTCCGTTCCTGGCCCTGGGCCGACATCGCTGCCGCAGCCGACGAGACTGCCCCGCCGGCGGCTGCAAACCCTAGAGGCGGAGGAGGCTGGGTTCTGTTGCGTCCGTCGCCGCGTGTGGGGTTTGTGTCGTTTGGGAAGAGATGGGAGAAGCGCAGCCAGGTTATGAAGAGGGATCTCCGTCAGTCTTTCGAAGGGCGTTTCGACGGGAGGAAGGTTCGCTTCCGGTTCCACGTGGCGCGTGGGCCGTCCGATCGGAGGGTGGACGGCTGGGATCAGGTGAGGTGCGGGAGAAGGAATCGTATCACGTAACACTTTCTCTCGGCCACGGCCACGGGGTGTAATGCAGGTCGGTTCGGCACACCAACATGATTACAACTCTGATGTGAACAGCTTATAGCAGATTAACTGGTGTCCGACTGGCGGGTGGGGCAGGTTCACAACCAATAGAACTCTACCTCCCTTCCAAAATAAGTTAGTCAACTTTATTTAGACTTATCTAGAGCATTTCAGTGTCTAGATACATGTGAATTTAGATAAAGTTGATAAAGTTATTTTAAAAGGAGGTAGTACCTAACTAACTATGTCACTGGGGCATAGGTTCGGCATTCACGTTCTCTTTACTAGGTTGTACATTTTACAGAAATAAACCGATTATATCTGAATCTTATCTGTCAAAAGATCTCCGAACTCAATTCCATAGAAATCTGGATCAATGTTAATTCTATTTATTTCTGAAAAATCTTGATGCACTTTCTCCCCATTTTCGAACTCTCACACTCTCTATAATCCTCCAAACTATGTGTTTATTAGTATAGATCATTCAAAAGTGACACTTACAAATTATGACAAAAATCCCATACGAATTTACGGTATGTGGCATCTCAATCGTGAGTTATAGTTTTACAATTTACAAAAAAAATCTATCATCCACAAACAAATCGTCTAGCTCTAGTCATCTATATATTTTAAAATTAGTCTCATGGCTAATAAGTTTACCAGATGTGAGTACGAGAACCATGGCACTTACCACTTTGAGCAAGTCAACTGTACACATGGGTCTTCACATAATCGCATTGTTGGATCGTCTCACGCTTTGCTATTCTTCTATAACTTAGGGCTCCTTTGATTCATAGGATATGACCATATGAGAAGAAAATTTCTTTTGGATTATAGTAAAAAAAATCACGATGTATGACCTAATGCTATTTCCTTATGAAATTACACTACAATATTTTTGTGGGACGTAACCATATGAATTAAACAATTTCAGCAAAATTGTTTTTATAGGATCTAAATCCTACTCAACTATACAAAAATCCCATGAATAAAATGAGCCCTTAGTGATGTGCCTTTTGGGCCATCATGAGGCTATTAGAGGGTTTTTTGCGGGTAGGCTATTAGAAGGTGGTATGTCACTCTGCGTAGGTATGTTGGTCTGCTAGAGGAGTCATTACGTTGTGCAGATTCTGGGTGCATGACTCATGGGTCCTCATTAGTGCGTCGTTGTGTTGGAGACATTGAGTATGTTTGGATGATGACCATGTAACATCCCGTATTTTAAGAAACTCCAAATGAGTAGAAAATAGATGTGTGCATTGCATTCACGAATGTATAGAACTTTTTAAAGAACTTGTCAAAGTGATTGAATTTTCACTTAGATTGATGAGTTAGACTTAGATGATCGAGTTGAGCGCTATAAAATTTGGTATAACTTTTATAAAACTCTATTTTAATGAGCTAAAAGTAATACTCGTAAACAAAAATGAATCATAACACAAACAAATCCTTGAGAAACAAATATCAAACCTATTCTTATCTTATCTTATTTGATCATCTTAGTATCTATCGTCACATGTGTTAGACACTTTTCTAGTAGTGAAATCATCAAAGTTTGTTGACCACATATTGATCTTTCAAATCTTGATTTATATTAATTTTGTCTATCCAAATCCTTAAATCATAATCATTAGAGGAAAGAGATCAAGTATGTAGAAGTATTACCAGCATCTTTATGATGAGAGACATAGTATTCAATCAAGCCAACATGGTACATGGAATAGATAATTCACTCTTTAATTGACCTTGATTAGCCAATCAGAACCAACTTAAGATCTTATAGCTTAATAGAATCATCCTCTTAAAGATTAAGTTGCATACACTTGATACCTAAGCTATAAATCATAGGTTAAGGATATACATTTAGTGATCGTCCTTGATTAACTAGTATTCATTACAAAACAATACTGAGCCAATGACTTATAAGACAATCTTATCATATCATCCACTCATCTTGAGCATATTGTAAGCCTCGGAAACGAATATCTAACTCACAAGTCGATATAACTCGCCCATAGGCGCGAAGTTGCTACTAGGGACCTCGATCGTCCTATAGCAGGTCATCGTCAATCGGCAGCAGCGGTCGGAAACAACTTAGCTCCACACACTACTCCTCCGAGCCCACGACAGAAGTTATACTTCACGTGTGAGATTAAGTCCCGGTGAGCAAGCACATAACTATACACAAATGAGTATGTACGGCTAGCGACCATACAATAGCATATTAGGGTAGTATATACAACACAAGAAATAGAAATGGATATTACAAAGTCAAATAGACAAGATTCAAATAGATATACATCACGGAGAGTACACATGTCCCAACATTATATCAAACATCCTACGCAGCAGAAGTAAAGAATTCAAGTATGGATCAAGATTACAAATTGAAGGATCACGGCATGGTCGTGGAGGAATATGAAAACATTTTGCATCCTGCTTGCAGCAACAACATGAACACCACAAGATTTGGGTCCATCAGATAAGCAACATGGTCTTACCGCTAGAAGCGCGGGTGTAGAATCAGTGGCACGTTGATGAGTGCAATTAAGACGCATATTTAAGCATACAAAGTACTCATATTGTCATTCTTCTCATGCTATATCAACCTACAACTATGCCTATTATGCATGATTACTAGTTCTCATTCATTTTCATACGAGTGTTGCATAACTATTAGTTTTTAGTAGGATTTTTTTTTGTCTTTGACAATTGTGTAGATGTTATGAATAATAATGGATAAAGCAAGGCAAGAAGAGCCAAGAGGATGAATATGGAAGGGCTGAGCCACCAGACTTAGTCATATGAGGAGTGAAAAAAGTAGTTTCAATCAACTCTAAATGAATATCCAAGACCATAGCCAGAGGCGGATCCAGGGGCGAGCGGTGGCCTGGCCCACGCCAACGATCGGCCACCCCCAATGGCATACACCAGTGGCTGGTACTAATTACGACACGATTTAGGCTAAACGTAGTTATTTGTGGGCATTAAAACACAAGTATGGCTGCCGCATGGCCCAAGCCCGACAATAAAATGAATTAGATGGTCGCGGTCCTCAATTCCACATATACAGCTAGGTGAGACCTCCAGCGGGAAACCATTGACAAGGTTTTACCCGATCAGCGCCGCCGCCCGAGCATATCCGCCCATCAGCCGCCGTCCAGGAGACTGTAGTTGTGATAATTTCCTCTCCTCCACTGGGATCTAAAATCTACACGCAACGAGGTCACGATAGCCACCTCTTATCGCCGTGTCAGGCTTGCCGCTCCGTCCTTACTCATCCAGCATCCAAGGAGATCAGCACTAGATTATTTCTCAAGGTACGGACACTCGTACTGCTATCTGTTCTGATGCGGTAATGCCTAATGCATTATTTTCTTAGACACCCAAGATGCACATTGGTTTGTAATTGTAGTTCTATGCTCGGATGAGAGATAGCAGGTATCGATCTAATTTTTCCTTCATTTAGTTAGCTATACTTCTAGGTAAACATTTGAATAAAAGGAACAGCACGGATTGTTTTGTCCAAACGACATGCACGTGGCCTGAAAATCAGAATTCAACTTAGGTCATCCATGATTAGCTAATTAACTCACTTCAGTCCTGGAGGTAATCAGCAAGCAAAATTTAAACTATAACAATTATAAAAAATAAGCTAAAAACTATCAAGTGTCCTAGATAAATTATACAGTTAATCTTGTTGCAAAATATATGCCAACTTTAGACAAGACATAGTATACATAGATATACTGAATAGTATTTTTCATCATTGTCTCGGTCACCCTCCTATGCTCAAATCCTAGATCCACCCCTGGCTATAGCACTTGTCCATACGAATCCAATGAACCGGAGAACACCCAAATCGGAGTTCGTATGAATAAATGATGGGTAAAATACGAAAAGCATCTCCAAACTTAACGATTGCCCGTACGGATCAGTCGTACCGCCCGCCCATATCGCGGGTCCTAGGCAACAGAAAACACCAGAACCAATGCATTTCTTGACCTTTTGCCTTCTATTTATTTCTAGACCTTCTGTAGGTAATAGGTAACAATATGAGGGGCAATTGGGGGCCTCCTAGGCCTATATAAAGAGGTGAGGGGACAAGGGAGAAGTCACCTCCTCTCCACAACTCCATGGCGGAGCCCTGCCGCCACCGCCATCTCCATAGACGCCTCCACGCAGATCTCCACCATCACCACCACAAACAAGGAGAGGGGACTTGGATCTTCAAGGCTTCCGCATCGATCTCCATCATCATCATCATCAACATCATCTCTATCACCGATCCTCTTGTTTACTTTGTTGTACTTCCAAATCATATTGTGGATTTGCACTTGTTTACATTCATACCTCTGTATCCTATTCATATCATTTTCAGGATGTTGGTTGTCTTCATATGGGAGTAGTCCCTTTGTTCTTAGGGAGATATGGAGAAACCCTAGAAATATTTATGACGTGAAATAAAGATGATATATAGTTTTAGTTCATGAACATGTATTAGTTTTCTCTCTAGATATTACGTGAAGTGCACCATGTAATGTTTGACTCTGGAACTAGAGAAGGAACTACCATTGGTCATATGGTAGTACGTACGGTGCTAAGTAACATAAGTGATGGCGTTTTATTCATGTGGGTAACATGGATCAGAAGGGATTCACTAAGTCCATATCAATATTAATAGGGAAACCCTTAATTTTGAGGGATCGAAGTAGGTTGCTTACGATCATGTTACTAGGAATGAAATAACAGATAATTTTCTATGATCGTCTTATTATGGAGCTCTTTCCACATATAACTCTAGTAATTTACTTTGTTCTTGTTTGCTTTTGCACTCAATCAAACACACTGTTTATACACCATTACTTGGAATTAGAGATAACTTACAGGTATTCTCTAGTAAATAGTAATGAGGGCATAAAGACCTCTACCAATAGCTCTTCGTTGTTCGATAATCTTACTTAGAAACTAGCTACATACGAACTGTGATCTTGGAGTTATCAAGCTATTTTTTGGCATCATTGTCGGAGAGCTAAGAGCTTTTGGTCTTGTTACATAATGGAGGAGTCAAAAGGAGAGACTGCGGGAAGTTTGATGAAGAGGCATGGCATACTGAAAGAATAGCTGGCTTAGGTGGACAAGTTTTCATCCATACTATGCGCCTCTTGCCGGTTACATTGTGAATGCTGCAAATCTAAAGATCACTCAACTATCAATGTGAGTATAATGTTGATCTTGATCTAGCATATTATAATAGTGATGAGTTTAAATTTGATGCTAGTGAAGGAACAAAATAATTTGTGCTTTTACCGGTTATAGCGAGTTGATAACTTATTTGAGAAATATAGAGGTAGAAAGTAACTTAGTTGATATGATCTGTAAAGCAGTTCATCATATATGTTGTTATTGCCAAGATAACTTTATTAATATTCATTTAGTGTTGAGCAGATTAAAGTCGTCGAGGAGAGAGCTAACCTTTTGCAGGATGCTCAAAAGGATAATATTGAAACAGCTCCACCTAGTGAACCTCTACCAGAACATATTATTAGTGAAGAGGTGGTACTTGACGTTGCATCTTTGCAACAAGTCGAAGGTAAGCATGAAGGTCAGACTATCACAGAGCTAGCCACCATCTACTTCAGAAGAATGAAGAGGAGCAATAGTATGAAAAAGATGTTCAAGAAGGTGATACTGACAAAGAGGTGTATGCTACAATAATATGTTGATTGCTGACACTCCCCTCTCTATTATTATTCCTTATGATGGCCATACTAAGGATGATTGCTCTAAGGAGGCCTTGTGCCTAGATATTGATTTTGGGTACTATCTAAATGATGAATTAGAGACGAAACTTTTCTGTAAAAAATCTGATGCTGCTAATATGCAGGAGTATGAAGATCCTATTTCAAACAAGGATTAGGATGAAGAAAAAATGAACAATAATGATATGATTGTAATAAAAATGTATTACTAGGTAATGATACATGCTAAAATAATAAGTTCCTCGGAAGGAATAGTATGTCCTCAATATATGTTTGCCGAGCATTTTGGTTTTCAGTGCTCTCATACATATAATGAATCTTTAGTGTCCTATGATAACGGTGATGATACTAGTGAAGTTTTAGAGTATGTTCTTTATGAATGTTCCCATGAGCTGCTTAGTAAAATCAAAGTACTTATGATGAGTGATGATAGCTTTCATTTAACATTGGCTTATGAAAGAATTCACTATAGTGTTAAGTGTTTCCAAGAACGTCTTAGTGATAATGCAATTTTGGTGAAAAGTAAGGAGCGATGTAAAACCATAGTTCCTGCAACTAACCATTTGCAGGAAGCATAAGATGAATTTATGGAAGAAGAGGAATATGAAGAGGAGGAGGAATCAAGTGATAATTCACTCATACGCTCCACTTCTAACTCCAATCTTATAATTGATACTAATATCTAGGGACCAGAAGAGCACATTATGGATGAAACATTTGTTGATGATGCTTCTTTTTGTGAGTGGATTGATAACTCTAGAACCAATGAACTTGCTAGCAAGGGTGATGAACTAGAGGAAAGAGACACTTTTGAGTTTTCCCCTGATACAAAAGAAAAGTACTATGAAGTGTCCCCACATAATAGTGCAACCAATGAAGAGTACTATGAATTATACCCCTATGATAGTGACATAGGTAAAATATTTGAGTTTATATGTAAATCTTTAATCCTCTTATTGAAGCTATCTAGGGAGGCATGCTCACTATGCTTGGTGCATCCATTTTCACTTGGAACACAACAACCTACACTACAAGAAAAGTCTCCTTCCGCAACGACTTGGCCCGACGGTCGTCGTAGAAGGCGCGTCTTCCGCGACGAAATTCTTGGCTCGACCGTGGCCGATGGAAAACTTTTTTTCGGTTTTGTGGCCCTCTACTACGACGTATCTGCTAAAAATATGAAGGAAGCTCGGCCAGCGTGTGGTAGAAGCAAGATTTTTGTTTCCTCGCGCGATGTTGACTCGTCGAAGTCTTTTGATGCGTGTGGGTCCCGGACGTCAGTATCTCTTGTGGACCATACTTTTCAGTCGTGCCTCCCTGATTTGAACTTGATAATGTTGCTCGAGGCGTATGCCGTTTAGTTAGGCTGCTGGGTCCCACATGTCAGCCTCTCATTAGAAGGATCGTGTGTATGATGGAATTTTTTTCTTCGCTCGCGCTACCCTGTTCCGAAGTTGATAGCGCTACTCGATGCATCTATCGTATAATCAACCTCCTAGGACCCATATGTCATCCTCTCATTAGAAGAAACGTGTGTATGATGGAATTTTTTCCTTCGTTGGCGCTACCCCGTTCCGAGTTGATAGCGCTGCTCGACGCATCTACCGTTTAACCAACCTTCTGAGCCCCACATGTCATCCTCTCATTAGAAGAAACATGTGTATGATAGATTTTTTTCTTTGGCTTGTGCTACCCTGTTCTGAACTTGATAGCATTGTTTGATGCATCTACCGTTTAATCACACTGCTGGGCCCCACATGTCATCCTCTCATTAGAAGAAACGTGTATATGATGGATTTTTTTCTTCGCTCGCGCTATCCTGTTCTGAACTTGATAACGTTGTTCGATGCATCTACGGTTTAATCACGATGTTGGGCCCCACATGTCATCCTCTCATTAGAAGAAATGTGTGTATGATGAATTTTCTACCCTCTATAGTGTCTTCGTATTCCGAACTTGATAGCTTTGCTCGCTGCATCAGCCATTTATTCAGGCTGGTGGGTCCCTTGTCAGCCTCATATTAGAAGAATCGTGGGTATGATGGATTTTTTTTTCTTCTCTAGCGCTACCCTGTTCCGAACTAGATAGCGTTACTCGAGAATCTGCCATTTTCTCACTCTACTGGGTCCCTCATTTCAGCCACTCATTAAAAGAAATGTGTACATGCTGAACTTTTTTCTCGCACGCACCTCCCTATTTCGAACTAGCTACGTTACTCGATGCAGCATATGTATAAGGTCACGCTGCTGGGTCCCACATATCTGCCTTTGTGTAAATGAAACGTGCGTATGATAGACTTTTTTTGGTCATGCCCGGTGTTTTGACCTTGGCAACTTGCTGGGTCCCAGATGCCAACCACCTATGTGTAGGAAATGTGTCTATGCTGGGTCCCAGCTGACAGCCTCTATTTGAAAAGAAACATGTGTATGTTGGACTGTTTTTTCGGGTCCCAGATGTCAGCCTCAAAGTACAAAAAATGCTCAAAAAGGCCGAATTAAAAAGATTCTGGGCTAACTCGGGGCGGATGCCCTATTTTTCATGGCTTATATTCTATGGACTCACTCCTAAATTGAATGGACTACGGTTGGTGGCCACAAGACCATGAAAATGCCAAATTAAAAGGTATTGGGCTATGCTTGGAGCTGGTAGGCAAATTTCATGGGTTATATTTGGGCCTGCTGGGTCCGACATGTCAGCTTCTCTATAAGTGCAACGTGTGTATGATAGACTTTTTTCGGTCGCGTCTGCTGTTTTCACCGTGGCAGCCGTGTATGGTCTTACTGCTGGGGACCTTATGTCAGCCTCTCTGCCATATTCTGGCTTGTGGGTTCCTGATGCAGCCTTTCAAATCATAATGTTGGTGGGTCCGTGATCTTAGCCTCTCCATAATGCGATATTGCTAGAAAAAATGTAAACCCAAGATACACACACAAAGGCGATTCGAACAAAAGACCTTCAAATCAAATAAACGTAAACTAAGTGCGTTTCAAATACAACAAAGATATTTATAGAAAAAAATATCATTAAATTTTTATTAGCACTACAACTTCTGTATTAGTCTTCTTAAAATATTTTGTGTGTCTATGTTTATCTCTTTTAAAATATAAAAGGGCTGCGCTCCTAGCATCTCAATTTATAAAATACCATATAATGGGATATTTTCTTAAAAACATGGGTAGGTAGAGTTTTTTATTATGAGGGGTGGGGGGCAATGCCCAAAAGACCGAACTAAAAAGAGTTTGACTATTAGTCTACGTGCGTTATATTCCATAGGTTATGCTTCATGGGCTTCATTCTCAAATTTAACTAGGCTGTGCTCAACAGTCCGCTGACCCGTAAAAGGCTGAACTAATATGTTTTCGGCTATGCTCCATGGGCTCCTTTCTAAAAATTCCGTTGGGCTGTGGTCAGCAGTACCTGACCCCAAAAAGACTAAATTAAAATATTCTAGGCTAAAAAGGGAGCCAAATGAGCTACTCCCTCCTATCCAAATTAATGTTCTCGGATTTGGCTAGATTCGGACGTATCTAGCACTAAAACATGACTAGACATGTGAGAACATTAATTTGGATCGGAGGGAGTATTAGATTTCTTCCCCTGGTTAAGAAAAATTGCATTGTGATGTGCTCTGCCAGATTCGAAACAAAGACCTCGGCGAGGGCGGGGGGAAAGCGATAATTCTTTTTGGCAGATATTCATGTCAAATTTCAGTAGTACAAAATAATGTAGAAAAAATATCAACAGATTCGAAGTTAATATTCAGGAGCACTTGACCAATTAAACAACATTTCAAAAGTAACCAATGCAACAATACAGATAATGAAATACAATACCAGTACATCAGTATTAGTTGCACAAATGCTTTAGTAATAGCAACGACAGAACATTTGAGAGATTCAGTAGCTTTCCTGTTTGAAATTCAATAGCGGTATAGAGAGAATCAGTTCTTGTTCCAGCTAAAAAAACTTGGCCCACGATTAGTTTGGCATGTTCTCCGAATAGACTCAATCATTGGAGCAAGCAAAACTGACGATCAAGTCTGCTTCTATGTGAGTACCTCATCCTTACGTTAATGCCTCTATGACCGCCCATAGCAACCCCAAATGCTCAAGACTCATCCAAATAATGATAACAATGCTAAGTTTCAAAAGAAAAGTAAGACAATCTGATGCACTTCATCTAACCAAGTACCAGTACATCACAGTCTGTTCTACAAAATATTGTAATAATAGTAATGACAGAACATTTGATAGATTCAGTAGCATTTGCAAGATTCAGCAGTATAGAATAGACTGTAAAAATATCAGATAGATTCCCAGTTCATATTCAGCAGCACTTGACAAAGTCAGCACAATATTTCAAAGTGACCGGTTGTGGCAGTACATAGACAGTGACCAAAAGAATTGACAGATTCAGCAATACGGATATTGAAATTCAATAGATGTAGCAAGGACTGATTCAAAAGAAAAGCGAGACCATATTCTGCACTCGGCCGGTCGATTTGAACAAGTACCGAACAAAACTTTTGACAAGTTCAGTAGCATTTGAAAGATGCAACAGTACATAATAAGAAAGAAAAATATCGACAAATTCACAGTTCACATTCAGCGTCACTTGGACATATTCAGCAGCATTTCAAAGTGACAGATTCAATTTGCCCTTTTCTTCAAACACTTGTCATTGGAAGAAACAAAACTGACGATCAAGTCTGCTTTTGTGTGCATGCCTCCTTATCGCATTAATGCCTATGTGTGACCTCCATAGGCAACTCAAAATGCCCAAAGCCTTGTCTAGATTATGAGTTTATGACAAGGCCAAGTTACAAAAGAAAATCAAGACCATTGTCGTGGTGGTATCACGGCAGATTCCATGGATAGGCTAAAGGTGGGGACAATATGCACTAGAGGAATCCAGGGAGGGATAGTGTGGTGATTCCACATATAGATGCTTTGTATTCGATTGGTTTCCAAGGTTACAAGTGCTCCTTGAGCTGTATTGGGGAGAGGAGGAAGAAGGAACTCTCTTACTCTCACCACTAGCTAGCTCTCAGGAACCTAGCACCAAAGAAGTAAAACTCAACCCACTAGAGATCAACCCTTTCTACAGAGGCCCTAGCCTTCCTTATATAGGGGTGGCTAGGTCTCCAATTAGGGCATACATGGAGGCATATTCCAGGGAATATGCCTCTTTCCAAAATAGTAAACCGACCGGGTCGCTTTTCCCCATCGCCAGCCATGCAGAGGCTACGTGAGCCTCTGCGGCGCCAGCGTCATCCGACACAGGCAACGTCACCCTTGTCGGCCACACCTCGGTGGTCCTAGCCTCTGTTCGCTTCGCTCACGCTCCTGCGTACAGTGACCTCCCTTTGACCAACGAGATACCTTCCTTCTCTTGTAAGCCTGATATAACCCGGATCATGTCTGGTTAATCCGGCCACACCTGTACCTGCACACAAGTTTGATACATCCTGCCGACATACGACATAGGTCGGCTGGGACTCAATTAGGCGGACATCCTCCAGTCCGGGTTACCCTGTGATTCGGCCTGCCTTGAGGTGACTCGGCCAACACTTGCTTTGACCTTGCCGTACCTCGGCTAACTCGGCCTTTATACCCTGGCATGACCCAACCCGGGGGTATCCCCCCAACATTAGTCCCCGAAGCTAGTGCGGTCTTAGCAGCTCCAGCTGCTAAGGCCACGGCAGGTTCAATTTTCCGAACCTTTTGCTCCTTTTCCGAGTTATCTCATAGTCCGGATTCCATTGGCTAACTTTCCCTTGGCACATTCCGAGTTTTGACTCGTTGGCCGGGTCATCCTTTGGTTATCCGGGTTATTCTTCCTTCTCTTGTACGCTATCCCACGTGGATGGTAATCATTATTCTGCCTCATTTTAAGGGCCTGCGCCAATAACTGCCGCAATAATGTCAGGTGTTACTGTTGCACACATCACATCGTGTCTGTCTCCTCGTTAACTGTATCATAACGTCATGTCGTGAGATCCGCTGCGCCCTGTGTCCCTTCCAGTGGCTCGTCGCTGATTGGCTGATCCGGATTATACACGGCCACACCGTGTGGCCCTTCCGCACCGCACGATCCCACTACCCCGCTGGGGTGTGGTTAAATAGGGGAGGGGCGCGCCCCTTGGGACTTTTCCCCATCCTAGTGCCCCTCTGCCTCTTCTTCTTTCTCCCCAGCGACAGCGCCGCCGCCGCCGCACCTTCTTAGCTGCATCACCGCCGCACCGTTCCTCACGCACCAGCGTCGCCACCACCCCCGCGCATCTCCTCCGCCACGGGTCCGCGCCAGTCCAAGGCACTGCCCCCCACCGCTGATAGGGCCAGTGAGGACAACGACCTAGAAATGACAGAGGAAGAGCTCACCGTCGCTGAACAGGAGATGGAGGAGGATGCGGAGAATGTCGAGCGCGGCACCTGGGCTGGGTCCTGGGTTTGCTAGGACGACCTCGACTGGCTCTACCGTACGCGCTGTATCCCGGAGGGCGTCGTTGCCCGTCTCGCCGCCGAGGAGCTCGCTCCCTCACCCAATCCGGGTGAGTTCGTAGTGTTCCTCTCCCACTTCCAGTGTGGGTTCAGCCTCCCCATCAGTGACTTCTTCCACGATTGGGTCAACACCTACGAGCTTCAACCGCATCACCTTCCGGTGAATGCCATCACTTCCCTTTTTGCCTTTGCTTCCACCATAGAGGGCTACACCGGATTGTGGCCCACTAAGGAGCTTTGGATCCATTTTTTCGGTCTGCACCGGAACGTGATTCCGAATAAGGAGCTTGACCCGGAGGACAAGCAACTCACGCGGTTCGCCGCTGCCTCTATTTCTCCTCGGAAACAGTCTGTCTTTCCCCGAGTCACGGGGCTTGATTCTTGCAAGGGTTGGGCCCGAACCTTCTTTTATGTTAAAAATAGCACGAAGGAAGATCTGATCCGGCTGTGCCCCTATGCTCCGGGTCCTCCTAATCCGGATCTGTGGGACCGGATCTCCAAGAAACCCACAGTCCTGGCGAACCAAGTCAACAAACGGTTTCAGGAGCTGAAAGACGCCAAGATGCGCAACAAGGATGCGATGATCACTTTCGTTCGCAACCGGATCTCCCCTCTCCAGAAACACACACACAAGTTGTGCCATATGAGCTGGCGCCTTGACCCCAACGGGACTTCCTCCTTTGAGCTGAGCAACACCAAGATATATCGTCGGGTCATGGCCCTTTTCACCACTAACAAGAACTTCTCCGCTGATTGGAAGTGGGGAGTTGAACATTTCTGTCGGGATAGGCTTCCTCCTGTGGTAATTCTCGTGTTCCAATTTCTTTCCGAGTTATATTGTATGTCGGAGTATGTTGCTTATTTGATCTTCTTGTATTTCTCTCTCAGCTGTTTCTTCAACAAACACTCGAAGATGGCGCCGAGCCTTCGCAGAAATGGGCGAAAGATCAAGATGCCCCTGACGAGGAGGAGCCGGATCAGGAAATGTTCCTGCCACTCCCCGACGCGACCAAGCGACATACCGGTAAATTCTCTTCCATTAGAGAGTGGCCTGACGATGAAGATGATTCTAACGTTGAGGTGATGGAAGCATTTGATGCTGTCCCCCTTTCTTACGCCTATCCAGCCTCAGTTAACTCGGGTGGGCAGATTCATGAATATCCTCCTCTTGCCACGGGTGAGCCTGTCCCGGTTGCGTCCAAGAAAAGGGGAGATGCTTCTGCTTCTTCTTCCGGGCTTCCCAAGCCAAGCAAGAGGCAAAAGAAGTCCACAGACAAAGCCGCCACCAAGCCTACAACTAAGGCCATAACTCGGAGGGCTCGGAAGCCCAAGGAGCCATTGACCTCAGATGAGTAAGTCATTTCTTCCTTATCCAATTTTCTGCTTCGTGCCTTTCTTCTATTGTAACTTATTGTTCGTCGTTTGATTCGGCAGGGCTGCGGTGGAGGTTCCTTAGAGCGGATCTGACATTGCCTCACCGCTCCGACATAGATTCTCGCCCGCTGAGCCCCATTCAAGAGGGTTCAGCGGCTGCTCCGGATTCTAGCCCACCTTGTCAAGAGGAGGGCAACCTCGGAACAGGGGAAAGTGGTTCTGCCGAGGCTGCGGTTGCTCCCAGCTCCTCTTCGGCTCAGCCGCAACCAGCCACCACCGAGGTTCCTTCAGCACCCCCGCTAAGATCAATATCAGCGCCAACACCAGCGCCAGCAGCACAAGTACCAGCAGCACCAACTCTTTCCGCCTCGTCCGAGTCTTCCAAGACTCGGCGAGAAGACACATCCAGCACCAAGGCTACGCCCAAGGCTGTGCCCAAGGGAAAATCCTTAGCCCAAACCTCAACTTCTCAGCAGCAGCCCAAGGGCAAGAAAGCTTCTGATGCCGCCACGGCAGCAACTATCGAGGCTGGACAGCGCACACTCGCGTCCATGCTTCCGCAGAAAACCCCACCAAAGAAAGACACTCTGCCGGGTCAGCTGATGCGCAACTTGTCTTGCACACCAGCCCCGCTGTTGCACAAGTTGAGAGAAGGGAGGCCCACGCCAAGGGTTTGGTCGCACCCCACATGCTTAGCGGAGAACGCTATCCTCCGGCCTTGATCAAGTTTGTCAACAACTGGAACAAGGCGGAGTTCGTCCATAACGACGATCTCCCGGAGAAATTTGGGCCTGCGGAGTTTGCTGCACAGATGAACACAGCCGCCAAGGCTATAAACCTTGCGGGTCGGATGATGGAGGTACGCTACTTCGTCTTTTCTTTAACATGTAGTAGTGCTTAGTTATATAACCATTAGTCCCCGAGCCTTCGGGGGAGTAACTTGTTACTCGGCCGGATGCTCCTTAGAGAATCAGTGTAGCTCCTTAGTAACTTCGAATATGCACACACCTAGAGCCGGGTTAAGTTCCACTTGGCCCGGATTTTGTACACTTCGAATATGCACACACCTAGAGCCGGGTTAAGTTCCACTTTGCCTGGATTTTGTACACTTCGAATATGCACACACCTAGAGCCGGGTTAAGTTCCACTTGGCCCGGATTTTGTACACTTCAAATATGCACACACCTAGAGCCGGGTTAAGTTCCACTTGGCCCCGATTTTGTACACTTCGAATATGCACACACCTAGAGCCGGGTTAAGTTCCACTTGGCCCGGATTTTGTACACTTCGAATATGCACATGATCAAACCAACTTTGCTTTTCTCAGGTTACCACCAATCGCCGGAGCGCTGAGTTTCAACGCCTCTTGGACACACATAAGGCGCTGTGCTCGAAACATTCTACACTTCTCGCTGAGTTCGAGAAAAGGGGTAAGTTTTCTCCATAGCTTTTTTCCACCTTACTTTGTTTTTCCCGCCGTACTAATTCATCATTCGGATTGCGCAGCTGGAGTGGAAGCTAAGAACACCCTCATGCAGAAGAACTTGGACCAGATAAAGGGTAAGTCCATTTCGCTTTGTCTTTTTTTGCGCCCTCTCTCCTTTTCTTCTTGGCTCGGCAGATATTCATACCTCGGATTTGCCGGGTCAACAAAATATTTCAGCATCTCTTGAAGATAGTGTGCCCGTGCCTGATATGATGCTGCATTTTCTCGAACAAGCAGGACAGCATGAGGCCGAACTCAAGAAGAAGGATGATGAGCTTGCCCTCCTCCGGACCAAGGATGATGAGATTGCCAAGCTCAAGGCAGAAATGAAGAAGCTCAAGGCGCTCCACAAATCCGAGATGGATAAAGCTGGCCAAGACTTTACTAAAGAGCGAGAACGTCTCAACCTCCAAATTGCCAAGGATCAAGAGCTGCTGAAGGAGGCCGACATTAAGCTTGAGTTGGCAAATGCTGAACTTGTGCAACTCCGGAAGAGGCGTGACAACTGCACCATGGAGCTGACCCAGATCCACAGCCATATCTCTCGTAAGTTCTTTTTCTTCTGCCAACATGAATCTCTCCGGGTCAACCTCCTTCACCTATTTCACTTGTCTTGTTTCTCCAGACAAATTTCCGGAGGGTGATGCCATTGCATCCAATGTCGTTACCAAGTTCCGCCGGTAGAGAGGTACTCCATCTGGTACTGGCACCATTCCTCTTGATTTGGAGGATCTGCTGGTCAACTTGTCCTCTCGAGTTGAAATCATGAGGAATTATGGCAAGGATATCCTAGATGCAGCAGTCCGTGTACGTGCTTAATGAAGTATAAGTTAGAAATCTCATGTCCCTTGAATACGAGGGCCGCTCCTCATGCTACTCAAGTTTAGTCACCGGTAAGTTCTTGTCATCATAAGTACATGTGTATCATAGAGAACCGCCAACGGGGTACCCCTTGCCCGATGATACGGAAGAATCCCCATATCAAAATGACAAGGCAAGCAGACAACGACCATCTCAGCAATCTTCTTATTTACTAATATGGTGCTTTTTTCTCTCTTTCCTCTTTTTATAATCTCTTTTTTTCTCTTTTTTTCTCAATATCGGACTCTTTATTTTATAAGAAAAATGCTTCATAGACAGCTCAATATGGTTACGCTGCAGGTTTCTACCATGTCAGCATGGATTAGACCAGCGGCCCAGGCGTTTCTCTAACACATATACATAACTCCATGGACTTACAAGCTCCCCTTTCATTTCACACCGACGACATCCATAGACAAAAGAGCTTGATATCAACTAGGTACAAAGTACCAGTGCAATGTTGAAAGCGTTCCCCATGACAGCATGGTTCTGCTAATCCCCAACAAATAAGTGCAAGCATATACAACATAAACGACACAATGGTTCAAGTTTATTAAGGGCAAGAAAAGTAAAGTGTGCCATCAAGTTCGTGAGAGCTTTAATCACTAGTTTTCTCATAACAAGTTTAATTTGGAAGGTAAACAAAAACATGAATATACTTGGAATAACATATGCTAGTAGGTAGGTATGGTGGACTCTTTGGAATAACTTGGTTTAAGGAGTTGAATGCATGAGTGGAACTTATACTTGGTTGCGGAGGCTAGCAAAAGATTGGGAGCGACAAACTAAGAGAGCAATAATGGCCATAATCATGTAGAGCGACAAAACATCATTGATCAAAGCATAACGTGATAATATAAGTTGAAAACTAAAGGATCATAAAGGCTATGGTGACTTGAGATAGTCATAACATGGTGTGAGCATGCGCCAAGTCAACCCAAATAAAGCATCAAAGGAGAATACCACAATACTATGCTTTAATATACTAAAACAACGCATGATTCTTCAAGGCACATTAAGCAATCTCAATTGTTTATAACAAGCCATGCTACAGCAAAGAATACTAAGCATAAATCCAAAACAATATCGAGCATGTCATAACAAAGCATAGGCCACAGTCAAAAACAAGCTCTCTTTAGCACTTAAGCATGAACTTTCCTACTCTTTTCCAAACCAACCAAACTATTTGAAAACCAATGTATGAAAGAGGGGGTCTAACCAATTTATTCAGCAAACTAAGCAAAAAAAAGCAAACGAAAAACCAAAACAAAAACTAAAAAGAAGACTCTCCAAGAACAACACAACTGTGAATGAAACAATAAAAATGAAGCGTTTGGAAGAAATCTGGGATTTTTATTGATGAAGAAGGGGATACCTTGGGCATCCCCAAGCTTTGACACTTGTACTTCTTGGATATTTCTTGGGGTGACACGCGTCGCATCCCCAAGCTTGAGCTTTAGTCCATCCTTCATCTCATTACTCATTCCTTCCATACACTTGAAATTTTTCCTTCATACAAAACTTCACACAATCTTTATTAGCAACATTAGTGCACTCAAGGTAGTAAGTCTCTAGGTTCAGTTCTAAAACCAATAAAACTTCCATTAAAACACAAGATACTATAGTACTTCCCTCAAAAATCTCAATTCCCCAAAAGAACTCAAAAGGGAACCAACAAGAAGCAAATGCAGAAAATGGCAGAAATCTGTCAAAACAGACCAGAAGGTAAAGACGAATTTTTTCGAAGACCTTATGTTGCTCAAATCAAAAAGTGTTGAACTAACAAAAGTTAGATAACAACCTGGGGAAGAAGCACAAAAATGCACGCCTCAAAATGACGTACAGATATTTTACACGAATTTTTATGGCGAAGCACATAAATCTGTTTCGGGACAACAACTTTCCCAATCATTACTTCTCTCTCATTAGAGGTTACTCTTGGCACAAAAAGCAAATAAAAAGGATAAGGAATGGTTATTACTAAAATAATAACTTCCAAGACTCATCTAAAACTTTTGGGTTATCTCCCAATAAGTACTTTTCTTTAACGCCTTTAAGTTAGGCATGATAGTTTGAGAAGATGCTCACATAAGAAATATGAATTGAAGTAAAAGAGAGTATCAAGAAGCAAATTCAAAACACATTTAAGTCTAACCCACTTCCTATGCACAGGAATCTTGTATGCAAATAAATTCACAAAGAACAAAGTGACAGGCATAGGAAGATAAAACAAGAGTAACTTCAAAACTTTTAGCAAATAGAGAGGTGTTTCAGTACCATGAAAACTTTTACAACCATATTTTCCTCTCTCATAATAATTTTCAGTAACCTCATGAATAAACTCAACAATATAACTATCACATAAAACATGCTTTCATGATCTACATGCACTAGAGCTTTATTATAAACATTTTCAAAAGAATCCATAGGAACATAACATTCATCCTCCTTTGGTAAGCATGGGGGACAATCAAATAATATAAGGGATAAAGAGTTACTCTCATTAGAAGGTAGGAATGGGTTAATCCATTCTTACTCATCTTGATCATCACTCTCCTCCTCTTTTTTATCCAATGAGCTTCCAGTTTCAGGAATTTCTTCTTCCATAGGCTCCTGCAAGGCATTAGTTTCTTCCGCTGGTGGAGAACATCTATTAAGATATTCAAGAATATAGCCATTTTCTTCCTTGTAATTATCAAAGAAAAATTGAAGTATATCATAAACCTCATATTTATAAGGTGCATCATTAGTATTTTCAAGCAAATAAGCTAGTTCGAATGCACCCTTCCAAGCAATAAATTCTTCAATTTGTTCCACATCATAAAAGTCATAATTTCCCATAACATAAGAAGATATGGTAACATCATCATTATACTCACATTGAAAAGGGAGGTGTTTATACCTCTTACAGCAACAAGATTTATCAAAGCAATTGGTAACATTATAAGTAGAGCACACATTTCTAGCAATGGTATACAATTTATCAATTTGTTCCCGTAAGTGTTTCCCTTTTTGTGACAAGCGGTGTTCCTTATAATAATATTTTTGTTCTTCCGTGAACCCCCCTGCCAATTAGATTCAGTTGCAAAGAAACCAACCATTGACAGAAAGCATGATAAAGCAAGACAATAATAGACCAACGAAAGTAACAACTATAGTAGGAACTAATTTTTTTGTTTTTTTGATAAAAAGAACAAGCAAACAAAGCAAAAGTAAACTAAGCAAAACAAAAATAACAAAGTTAAGAGATTGGTTATGAGGGACTCCCCTTATGAAGATGTCCTTGACTCCCCGGCAACGACACCAGCACCAGAAAAATACTTGCTGACTCGTGTACTAACGAGCTCGTTGAGGAACCCCAAGAGGAAGGTATGATGAGCATAGTAGTAAGTTTCCCTCAGTTATGAAACCAAGGTTATCAATCCAGTAGGAGCAAGGAAACACCCCAAAGGTGAAGCTAGCTGAACTTTGGCAGGGCGCACTATCGGTGCTAGCAACAACGCGGAGACCTGCACAACACAACCACAAAACTTTGTCCCCAACTTGCGATGAGGTTGTCAATCTCACCGGTTTTGCTAAAAACAAAGGATTAAACATATCGAATGGAAGGAAGTAATAGTTTGTAGAAAGTAAACACAAAGCAGTAAGCAGTTGATTGTAGATGAAAGTAAAAGAAAGGACCGGGGGTCCATAGTTCACTAGAGGTGGCTCTCCTTAAGATAGATGACATGTTGGGTGAACAAATTACAGCGGGGCAATTGACAAACATCGAGAAAGCATATAAGCATATACTACTCATCTTGACTCCTTTGAGATTCGATTGGGCATTACAACATTATACATAGACTGCCATCCAACTGTATCTATGACTAATAATCCACCTTCAGGTTATCATCCGAACCCCCTCCAGTATTAAGTTGCAAGAAACAGATAATTGCATTACGAATTGCCTGTAATGTAAACAATACGATTGTTCTATGAACAAAGGATTGTTGTTTTCTCCCTAGTAGCAATAGCACATCTAGTACCTTAGAGATTTCTGTCACTTCCCCAGATTACCAGAGGCATGAACCCACTATCGAGGATAAATACTAACTCTTGGAGTTGCTAGCATCTACTTGGCCAAGATAGCTACTAACAACGGAAAGCATGAAAGATCACAAATAACAAAGACATGATAGAATCAATAATCAATCTGAAATATCATCTCAATATCCATCGGATCCCTACAAACACAACATGCAGAATTACAAATAGATGATCTTGATCATGAACGGAGCTCACAGGATCTAGACATGAAAGCATAAAGGAGGAGAACCAGCCATCTAGCTACTACATGGACCCGTAGTCTAGAGATGAACTACTCACGCATCACACCGGACACTTGCATGATGATGAAGAAGGCCTCCAGGGTGAATTCCCCTCTCCGACACGGTGTCGGGAAGAGCTTCAGATCCCTCCCGATCTAGGGATGGAGATGACGACGGCTACAGACTCTTTCATGGAATTTTGATTAGGTACTTAGGGTTTTCGTATCAGAGGCAATATATAGGCAGAAGGAGAGGCCGATGGGGTGCATGGGCTGGCCACACCACCCCCTGGCGTGGGCCAAGCCTGGCCGCGTGGCCAGGTGGTTTAGCCGCCCTCTGGCCCTTCTCCGTCTCGTATTCTGGCTCCAGGTGTCCCCGGTAAAATAATGAGTTTGGCTTTTGTCCCGTCTAATTCCGAGAATATTCATTTTCTGACTTTCCTGGAACCAAAAACAGCAGAAAACAGGCAGCTGGCACTATGACTCTTGTTAATAGGTTAGTCCAAGAAATCATATGAAAAGTACTCCAAAGTGTGGACAAAACATAAGAAATTAGATGAAACCAAGCATGGAATATTAAAAATTATAGATACATTTGCAATGTATCACATCCCGCCGGCTCATTGTCGTTGGGGAGCAGGACGACGCCATGTTTGTCCTGACGATTGGCATAGTAAGCACGGCCCGCCTCGTGTCTGTGATCTGTGTTAGGGCCACGATGGGCGACTTTCCAGGTTACATGGTAAGGATGTGGGCGGAATGCCCGCCGCTGCTCTCCTGGATGGATGACAGGAGGAGGACCGACACTATGATGGTGGAGCTCGGTGCGCCGAGCTCCGCTAAGCCGGGCGAGGTCGCGTTTGAGGACCTTACGTCTTACCTGGCGATGCCGCCTCATTACCTGGTCGGTCCTGCTACGTCGAAGGAGCTACGTTTCTTCTTTCGCGTCATGTTTTAATGGTGATGTAAGCTGCTGTTAATTGGTTTAATTGCAGAATGATCGTTTGCATACCAGGAATGGTGGATTTTGTTGTACTAGTACTCTATCTCCGTCCCAAGAAATAAGGCTCCCTTATTTTTGTTTTTTGTTTGACCAATATTTAATCTAAATATATATATATAGAATGTTGGTACTGTACAAATTTAGCATTATTGGAAAGTTGCTTCAATATGAATTCAACGAAACAAATTTTACACAATATAAGTAAATTTTAG
Organism: Avena eriantha; assembly: GCA_910589775.1. Taxonomy (NCBI): domain Eukaryota; kingdom Viridiplantae; phylum Streptophyta; class Magnoliopsida; order Poales; family Poaceae; genus Avena; species Avena eriantha. Next base: position 387,685,357 of record OU342740.1, on the reverse strand, counting down.
TTGCTCTATTTATTCGGTCAAACTTTACTTTGGAGCGAGCGTGCGCCTTATTCCTTGAAACGGAGGTACTAGATGAGTTTGGTGTATGTACTCTCCTGAGTATTTTTAATGAAGTCTTAACTTCCGATGGGTTGGGTGGATCAGTGGATGTACTCTGCCGAGTAGTAAGCTGAATAAGATTAAGGCTCTCTGTTTAGAAAGGCCAGAGGGCTAATTTTAAATACTACCAAGTAGATGAACTCTAATTAATTTATGCATGCACCACTAGTTTCACATGCATGAGACGCTAGATAAAAAAAGGAGGACATGATGAGAGATGAATCAACATGCATTGGAAGATTGAGAGAAAATAGAGATATCTAAATTAATGAGTCACGAGAATTAAGACAATAAAGAGGATAGGTCTTATTATAATTTCTAACAATTTTAAAAAGCTCTCTGGCCTAATAATCCCAAACAGAGGTAGGAGTACTGGTCAACATACATTCGGGAGTACTAGTATGTACTACTCCGTAGTAGTAGTACAATAGTGGAGTACGGTAGTAGTAGTACTCCCCTCCGATTCATATTAATTGTCACTGGATTGGATGTACCGTATATAGCACTAAAACATGTCTAGATACATCCATTTTCACGACAAGTAAATATAGCCATTTTTGGAGTAGTACTAGTTTGGTTGGAAGAAATCATATTTTTTCCGCAGTAGGGACGGTGGTTTTTTGCTAGCGTAGTACTAGTACATAGCAGGTAGTAGTAATATATATGTTTATACTATACTACCTCAACATACATTCGGGGAATCGACAAATGTTCATCTTGCGGTTCTGCTGCTACAGTGCTACTAACAGTTTTCAGGTGCCCATTCACCCTCTGTCTTTCAGCAGTACTCCACCTAAGTAGTATAAATGGAATTACTCAAAGAAAGTCTCTACCACTATAAAATTATAATCTGCCATGGCTGTTGATTGACAAGACAATTCATTGAGGTGGGGTGGGCTGTTGGCGTGTGCTATGATGCCTACTCCTACTATCACTCTGCAGTCAAAATAAAAGAAACAACTGCGATTCCTTGCATTAATTCTTGCCTCCACCCCTTGCATGCCTACAGTATATACATGCATTAACTTCTGCGAGTAGTATAGTACAAGTAGGAGCAGTATCAAGCAAGGATATACAGGTCACATGGTGTACCATTCTAAGTCTTCATCTTCTTCTTTGGTCTACTTTCCCTTGCCATTGCCCTTCTTCCTTAGTTATTTTTTTGGTTGAACATTTCGAGAGTTTATTGACCCCTCTCAAAGTTCACTATCCGCCTATATACCTCATAGGTCGCGTAGGCGTTGAGGCTTGCATACTTGATCAGCTCTTTGGTCAGGGGCATGTTCTCCCACTGCTTGTGGTCCACATCCTCCTTCCTCTTCATGACTTTGTAACAGATGTCTATGAGGGCCACCGCATAGTCAACCAAAGAATCCTTCTCATTCATGGAGTCGGCAGGCTTCCACCTATTCTGGATGTCCACGAAGTTCGTCACTGGTACTAGAGAACGCCTAAGCCTGATACAGTCGTTGCCGATGTCGACGCCTGCAAAGGAAATATTAGGGCTGGCGAGGAACTCTGCTAGCTTGGAGCATGGCTGGTCGGCCTGGCAGATCTGGTAGACCAGGCAATCCATGCCCACACATAGCTGGACGACAGCAGCCTTTTGCGTCGATGATTGATCGTTGGTGTACTCGACGTCGAGGCCAACGATCTTGTCATCCGTTTCCTCTAGGAGCTCTTGTATTTTCTCGATGTAAACGTTCACCACCGACGCTCTGTTGGTATACGCCACCTGTAGTGTGGTGTTGACAGGGTCCACGAAGTAGTATATCTTGTCCAACGGCGCCTCCATGGACTGTGATTGGTGCCTTCTTTTGTTTTGAAGAGGTCTGTATGGGTGACATAAAAGGAATGGGATAGAGAAGAAAGGAACCACTAGGAAGATCGGGAGATGCATGCATGAGCAGTTCTGGAGACGAAAGGGCATGCAGTTTCCCCTGGCCCCACCAACGTACTCCTATAGAATATAATTTATTTACGGATCAGTTTTACGGATGCGGATTATTTACGACTATAAGTTGATTTCTAGATTATACAAAAAGTACAAGAACCAAACACACAGGATACTTTATGAACGAAGCTCGAAAGTATAAATATTTTTTGAGTTTCACCTACTACTATAATTTTATATAAAAAATGATATGTCATACTTATATTATCTGATTCTCACGTGCAAGGCACTTGCAACTCACTAGTTGTTTCTTATCTTATCTTATCTTACCACTATATCTCTACTATTATAATGGAGCAGTTTTGAATTGGATCCTTAGCACCAATCCTTACCGTTGGGCTGTTAGATCCAATGGTTTAGAGCACCTGGATTCGTGTTGAATAGTACCTAGAGAAAACTCCACCATTTTCGAGAACCATCATGTCACCACCCCCAAAATTTCATAGCATAGTAGGTTGTATTCTCTCTACTACTACAATGGAGCAGTTTTGAATTGGATCCATAACACCAATCCTGACCATTGGGCTGTTAGATCCAATGGTTCAGAGGAGCTGGATTTGTGTTGAATAGTACCTAGATGTGTGACATATCACCACTATATAAAATTTTAATAGGTAAAGCATAGAAAATATAAATTTGATCAACATCTATAAAGTATGGGTGTATATTTGGTTCTTGTACTTTTATATCATTTAGAAGTCAATGATTATTAGCTATCTAAAACTTGAAAATTCTGGTAACATGGTTTGGAGAAACGAGGGAGAAGATTCTAGAATGATGGAGAAGTGTGTTTTGAGTTTTGTGCATACCATTTATAGTGATGAAGACTATCAATAAAGTCTTCTAGATGCTAGAATGGAAAAGAGGATCCAATGGCTAGAAATGTTGGGATTCGTGAGTCTTGATCCAACGGTCAATATTCGTACACATTTTGAGCGTTGGATCAAGACTCTCGAATCCCAACATTGCTAGTAGTTGGATCTTCTTTTCCATTTTAGCACCTAAAAAATACTACCCCCTCCATCCATAAATAACTTACTTGGGTTTGTCTAGATTCGAATGTATCTATACACTAAAATGCGTCTAAATATATTCGAATCTTGACAAAACCAACTCAGTTATTTCTGGACGAAGGGAGTACTTTTGATAGTCTTTAGCACAATGTATGCATATTACGACTCCAAGTTACTTACCACTCAGACCAGTCTTAGAGCATCTCTAGCATGGAAAAAATAGTGCGCTATTTCACACTATGTAGCGTGATATAGCGTATTTGGAGAGTCCATGATATTTTTTAAAGATTTTGCTTGCTATGGTGCTATTTTTTTAAATAGCATGCTATATCGCGCTAAAAGATCATAGCGTTAGCGCTATTTCAAGTATAGGACGTTATTTTTTGTTGGTGGGTGTGGAGTAAGATAACATATGATGAATGTGTCGAGTAAGCAAACATACAATGAAAATTTGATTGTTAAACTTAAGTGATCGTGTCAAGCCGCTGCCTCCTCCTACGGCACCTCGCGCTATACCTAGATTCAGCCCTGCCGATTATCCTCCAACTTGGATAGCGCCGGAATTGATTATGCATGTACAAGTATTACTCTAGGGAATTCATTGCATGCTGAAATCGTTTATATTCATGATATACCTATTATATTTTTAATTTTTTTACAAAAAGATGTTTTGTAAAATAGCGCGTTATTAGCACGATATATCTTTCATATCGTCTAGAGAAAAGCCACGCTAAATTAAAATAGCATGCTAGTATTTTTTGCCTTGATCTCTAATGGTTTGTCTAAATTTGGTAGTCTCTTAGGCCTTCCGTAGCGTGTGAAAAAATTAGTACCTAAATCACTTTACAATAATCAGGCACCGGTGCCCTCCGTTGCCCGATCGATGCCACAATTTTTTTTAGGGAACCGGAGGACCTAGGTGCTCAGATGCCCCAAACTCTTCACCCAATAGAATAGCAATATATGTGTACTATGCATGTTGTTGAGAGGACCTTCACCAAAGATAAGCCATGGAGATTGGTCTAGTTAATTTGTTTATCACGTTGTGGACCATCTATTTATTTTTGGCTAAAGTGATCACATTGTGAGCTCGGCGCCTCAAAAGAATTTCTAGGCATCGCTTATGAGGTGGCAACTTTTCTATCTATTGGGCATCGATCATGCTGTGGAAGGCTTTAGAGCATCTCTAGTGGCTTGTCTAAATTTGTTAGTCTACATCTTCACTTTATAGATAATGGTGTAAAAAGATTCCTTTTTATACGACTTTAGTTTTCTAGTGGATAGTCTAAATTTGATAGTCTATATGTCCATCTGCAAATCAGTACAACAAATGCTCTAATTTGGCGCGAGAGCGAGCTCGCGAGCGACCAACTTTGCTTTAGACATGGTGGCTCGGTTGTCCAAATATGGACAACAAGTAGCCTATTTGGAGGACGTCTAAATTTTAGACCACCGGATACACAAGCCACCAGAGGCATTTTTTGGTCCATGGTGGTCTATATTTGGCTTAGACTACCGGATACACTAGCCCCTAGAGATCCTCTTAGGATGGTCATAGTGGGAAACATACTACTCTAGTTTATGTGTGTACGTAATTGAGCCGATGGTAGAGACCTTATTTTTGCAGAAATGGCTCCGGATGTCATCAGATTGATGACAAGTACGCCATGAGGGGGTCCTCGAGGCGTGCAGAAGAGAGGGGTGTGAGATGTACGGTGTTCCGGGACGGTGAGCACACAAGTTTACCCAGGTTCGAATCCGCCGGCTTTGGACGGATCCTGCTCTTGCTAGCAATCCAGTAATACGGCAGAGCCGGAATATGGGTTACAAGGGTTTCGCTTGTGCGAGTTGAGATTGTAGACTATTGACGGTGCCCTAAAGGATCTCCTAGGACGGCTTATATAGATATCCGGCCTAGGGTTTACAGGATAGATCTATCCGGCTACGACTAAGAGTCAGTTACAGAGTACATCTTGAACTACAAGTAACACTATGGGCCTAAGTCGGTAAGTCTTCTGGGCCTTCCTATAGCCGGATTGGACTCCGTCTTTTCTCCCTGACTGGGCCACCCGTGAAGCAAAGCTCTAACCCAAAGTGGGCCACTCTGGTCAGTGAGGAACTGTGAGGATACCCAGAAAGTATATCCCCAACATCCGCCCCCGGAGGCCTCCAAGATCCAAAGTCGGATTTATCATCGTCTAGCTTGATCTTCGGCTTGCAGAATCTTGAAGGGTTCCTGAAACTTCACAACAAAAAATACGATCCAGATCTTAAAAATAAGTCGGACCTATCAATAGGTTACTCGGATTTTCCAGCTTGATTTCAAACTAAGTCGGGGCTTGGTCTCTAACGCCACCTGACACCAGTCATGGTCAAGTCACGTTATCTGACAGACATCCTGTCAGCACGACCGTTGGTGGGTCCATACTCCGTGGAATCGAGGCGCCGTTTCAATGCGTACGTGGAGATCGAGGCGATGTAATCATCGCGTGGGTCCTTCCTAGTTCCTTCCACGACGCATGGCGGTTATACAGTGTCATTTGCACGAATCTTGGCGCAATTAGGTGGATATATGGGGTGAGGATTCTCCTCCTCCTTTCTTCACATGTTCCCTTGCCGTTTCTCCTCCTCCAAATCTCCCCCGCACACAGAGCTCCTCTGCTTTCCCCAAAAACTCCCAGCGCCTCCCATCTTAGGTCACCGGCGCACCGGAGAAATGGCTTCTTCATCCTCTTCCAGCTTGGCGGCGGCGGCAACAGAAAAGGAAAGCTTTCGCGGGGTCTGGATCCCCTGCGTTCTTGACGATGAGAAGCTCCATGGCGTGGAGACAGAAGGGCTCCTCCGCGCCGGCGACTGGCGGAGCGGCGCCGGGGAGACCGTCCCCAACCCGCACGCCGACGAGCGGGTCCACTTCGGCACCCACCTCGATAGAGGTTTGTCGTTTCCTCCCTCGGAATTCTTTTTCGAGGTGATAGATCATTATAGTGTTCAACTCCACCATCTTCCTCCCAACTCTCTCCTAGAGATGAGTGCCTATGCGGCTTTGTGTGAGGGATACATCGGCATTAGGCCAAGCCTTACTCTTTTCCGGTACTACTTCCATGTCCGGAGAAATTCTATTACTGCCGGTGTTCCTTATATCACCGGTACAATTAGCTTTTCACTTAGACGTGAGCGTGCATATCCTAAGATCTTAGCTAGTGACTCGGTCAAACAATGGCCAACTACCTTCTTTTATCACAAGGATGTTCCGGCTCCCGGCAAAGCCACTGCTATGCCTGCTTTTATCGACGGAGCTGCCACGGCCCAACCGTCTTGGGACGAGGCTCCTCCGGCTCTCACTGACGATTTGATCCTCGCTAAGAGGCGGATCGAATATCTGATCAAACACAAAGGACTGAAGGGATCCGACTTGGTCCAATGTTGGGTATCACGCCGGATCCAAACCCTTCAGTACCATGGAGACCGACTGATGCACTCCATCATGTCGTCCAAGAAAGATTCCCTCTGCATCATCCCCAGAGCCTATACCACGCAAGGTTATATAAGCCAGATAAAATGGTTGATAAGGGAGCAGATCAAGAGGAGGATCCCGGAGGTTTCTCTGGACATGCACACAGCAGAAAACCCCGTAGTGCTAATAAGCTTCTAACAGTAAACCTTTTTATGTGTTTCAATCTTTAAGTTATATTGCAATACTGATATGTTTTCTTCTTTTCAGCTTGCTGACCTCCCTGAGTCGGAATTTGCTCCACTCGAGGGATATCCTCCAGAGTTTTCTCAGGAGGCGGAACTGGTCCCATTGCCGGACATTGCGCTTAAGAAGCGCAAGGCTCTGACAGTGGCTGTTGGCACAAAGGAGGTGCCCGTCGTGAAGAGGTAACTTTCAATCACAACTTCCGCCTTTGTACCTTACTCGAATTTTCTTCCGAGATGTAATGTTTTCCATTTTATTACACTCTCAGAGCTAAGCAGCTCATCAAGGGTAAGGGGAAGGGAACTTCTTCGAAGCCCCTGTGATAGACGAAGCTTACCATAGCTTCTCCTGCTGTGGCTCCTCCGACTCCTGCCCCTCAACCTTCCGCAACGCCGGTGATCACCCCTTCTCCTGCTGTCGCAGAAGATCCGACTCCTTCAACGGAGCCTGCGATCCTTGAATCGCAAACTAACATCACCATGAGTGATTCAGGTATAGATAAGGGTGAACCATCTTCGGGTAATGATCCCTCGGCAGAAACCTTTGCTGAAAACCTTCTCAGCAATCTGGGACTTGCCAAGTTTGGTCTGTCCCGGAAATCCGCTGAAGAGATCCAGCGGCTGGCCAGGCAGTGCCTGGAGAAAAGAAATCTATCTGCCGAAGAAGAAGCGCAAGAAGTAGAGGACATCAAGCACTCTGATCTTCTTGAACAAGCGTGTCTTCGTGACGAGAGGATAAGGTCCGGTGAGCTTCCAATGACTCTAGTGACCCCTCTGACTCTCGCTGAGAAGGTTGATGCTGAAGTGAATGCGAGTTTGGATAAACTTACTCGCGAACAATATGTAAGTCGGAATTCTAACTCCTGTTTTTCCTTTATTTCATATCATATCCTCTAGCCCCCAAGCATGAAGTAGGATAAATAATCCGGGTTTATGCTTCCTCAGGATGCCCAAGAACGAACTAGTGTAGCCCCCAAGGCTCGTGCTGATATTAGTAAAAATATTAGCCCGAGTCTTTAGTAGACTTCTGACTTTGGGTATTCTGACTTACAGAAAGTATATTCCTATAACCAGGATTTGTTGAAAAATGTCTACGACAAGCGGAGAGAGATCAAAGCTCTCCGACTTAAGAATGCTGAGCTTAAAGTTGCCAAGGATGAGGCCGAAGGTAACCATTCCGAGACTCAAACCTTGTCTTTCATGTTTTTTCATAGTCGAATTTTTACTGAACTATTGTTCTTTTTGACTTACAGCACTGGTGAAACAGTCCTACACTATGATTGAAGAGGCCAAGAACCTCAAAACTTTGGTGGTGGAGAACAAGGAACTTCACCAAGAGCTGGATCAACTCAAAGTGGATCATGAAAAGAGCATTGCTCAAATTCTCGAGTCCTCCATGGCCACTGACGAGCGTGATCGTAAGATTGCTGCTCAAGATCAGAAAATCTCGGACCTCAATAATGAACTGTTTAGAGAGAAGGATCTTTCTGAGGCGCTCCAGGCTGAACTCCAGAGTCTTCGGGAAGAGAAGACCAAAGTTGACGACGTTATCTTCGGTATGTTCCACCTGTCTGATTTGTCTATTTTCTTCGACTTCTTTCAATGTCGGATTTTCTTTAACTGTTTTTGTTTATAGGTCATCTAAACTTGAAGGACACCACCTCCGCTGAGCCTCGCACCCACCGTCTTACCCAAGTCAGTGACCTGCTTCATGACTTCTGCCAATCCCTTGAGGACATTGGCGAAGCTCTCAAGATTCCGGATATGCATAGCATGTCGGATTTTCAGGTGTGGGACAAGGCAAAGGAGATGCTGCAACTTGTCTAGGACTGGAACATGTCCTACGCGCGGTCCGCAGCGCAGAACCCTCTCACCATGGTCATGAGCCACCATGGAAACATGGAAATATGGCAAGTGACCAGAGGGTACTGCAAAGTAGATTAAGATGACCAGGAGCAAGATATCAAGGCCATTATGGACTCCTGCGCCAGATATGGGTGTCACTTGGCTGATTTGACCAGCTACGAAACTCCTTTCTTCACCCGCGTGGACACTCCGCCCCCGCCTCCAGAAGAATCAGCAGAAGTTTCCGACGATGACCGCACCGTTTCGGATGTGGACATCTCAAAACGATATCAAGGCGATGTATCCAGCGAGCCGGTAGCTCCTTCCTCTCCTCCTACATCATAGATTGCCAGAAACATTTGTATTATTCTGAAAAACATGATGGGCCTGTAAATATGCAGTACTATAATTTTGCTAGTGCTAAGCTTTTGATCTATTCAGCACTTTTGGCTTTAAATTTATTGTGTGCCTAAAATGTTTACATAAGCACTTGTATTTTTTCTCCTATACTTATCGTTTATCTGGCTTTCCGCCTCGTCCCTTTCGTGAGCCGGCTAAACCTTCTGCTCGGAAACTTTGCCGAGCAACGAAGCTCAATTGCTAAACCAGTTTTAAACTCGAAAACAAAGCCGGCTTCCAGTACCAACAATTCACTACTCGGAAAATACCCGCATCCAGCAACCAGACAAAGAACCAAAGTATAGACTAGAAACTTTTGAGTTATACCCGAAGGTAGCATTTTTTAGAATCGTTGAACATGAGCATAAAGTACTTTCAAGCATTCTAGGATTTTCGACTATGACATGATCATTCAGAAATAAGATGGTAAAAACTTCTCAGAAAAACTTGAGGCAACCAAAACTTTTATTTCTCATAGAACATGTACATATATGATTACAAAGAAGGATAAACTAAGAATAAAAGGGACGTAGCTGAGCAATATTCCATGGTCTATCTAACTCATCCGGATTTGTACTGCCTCCAGCCCTCTTTCTCTTATTAGTAGCAAGTCTTTCTTTGACTGAGCTCATGTCAGTTAAGTAGTACGATCCATTGTGCAATACTCGACTAACTAAAAAGGGCCCTTCCCATACTGGGGAAAGTTTGTGCTTTCTTTGTTGCACAAGCCGGAGAACCAAATCACCTTTATTGAAAGATCTGTTTCGGACTCTCTGGCTATGATACTTGCGTAACTTCTGCTGATAGGCTATTGATCTCATTTCAGCAACGACGCGAACTTCTTCGACTAAGTCGAGATCATTTTGTCGAGAAATCTCGGCATCCTCTTCAATATACGCGGCCACTCTAGGAGAATTATGAATTAAATCACTAGGAAGAACTACTTCTGTGCCATAGACCAAGAATAAAGGTGTGTATCTGGTTGACCTGTTTGGAGTTGTTCGTAAACTCCATATTATAGAGGGTAATTCCTCTGCCCAAGCCCCCGCAGCACGTCATAGTGGTGCTTCGAGTCTCGGTTTTAGGCCTTGTAGGATTAAACCATTTGCTCTTTCGACTTGTTCGTTAGCCTGTGGATGTGCGACTGACGCAATGTCAAGCCGGATATTTTGCTCGTTGCAGAATTCGGCCAATTCTCCCATAGAAAAGTTACTCCCGTTGTCCGTGATAATGCTATGTGGATAACCATACCGGATTATAACATACTCGACAAATCTTTTGGTTGTTGCTCCATTACAACTAGTGATAGGTTTAGTCTCAATCCATTTGGTGAATTTATCCACCATCACTAAGAGGTGAGTAAATCCACTTGGAGCTCATATAAACGGTCCTACCATATCAAGCCCCCAGACCACAAAAGGCCATGTTATAGGTATTGTTCGCAGCTGATCAGCCAAAACATGAGCTTGTTTGGCGTACTTTTGGCAGCCTTTGCACGTCTTGACTAATCGTTCGGCATCTGCCTGAGCTGTAAGCCAGAAAAATCCGTGTCTAAAAGCTTTTGCCACTAAAGATTTGGCTACAGCGTGGTGACCACACTCGCCTTCGTGGATTTCTCTTAAGATTTCCACTCCTTCTTCCGGAGATACGCAACGCTGAAAACCCCCAGAAACACTCCGCTTATAGAGCTCACTTTTAACTATAGTATAGGATTTCGCTCGTCAGATGATCTGCCGGCTCAGAACCTCGTCTTCGGGTAATTTGCCATCTACTAGATAATCTAGGTAGGGTTGAGTCCAGCTGGGAATTACAGCCAGAACTGCTATTAGAGGTGAGTCGGATTTGGTCGGATATTCCTCATCTACTCCCTTTATTGAGGGAACTTTGAGGTGCTCTAAAAAAGCACCACCCGGGACCTCTTTCCGCGCAGAGCCTATCCGAGATAATGCATCTGCTTCCTTGTTTTCTGCTCGAGGGATGTGTTGAACCTCAAACCCTTCGAACGATTTAGATAGATCATCCACGACAGCTTTATATGCTGCCATGTGTTTATTTGCATTACAAATATCCGAAACTTGCTGAGCAACAAGATCCGAATCTCCATAACACATCAAACATCGGATGCCAATATTCTTAGCAATCCGGATTCCATGCGGCAGTGCTTCATACTCGGCAATATTGTTTGTCGCTGTGAAGTGGATCTGCAACACGTATAGAAGTTTATCTCCTTGCGGTGATTTGAGCACCACGCTAGCCCCCAAGCCCCCTCGAGCCTTAGACCCATCAAAGTAGAGGGTCCAATATTCCAACTCAGGGAGGTTCATATTCTCCTTCGTCTCTGTCCAATCAGCGACAAAGTCGGCAAGGATTTGGGATTTGATTGCTGTCCAGGGTTTATACTCAATATCGAAAGCTGAAAGCTCTATGCCCCATTTGGCAACGTGTCCTGTGGAGTCACTGTTGTTGATTATATCTCTCATGGGAGCTGTGCTCACCATGGTAACTAGATGCTCCTAAAAATAGTGTTGTAACTTACGAGATGCTAGAAAAACACCATAAGCCAACTTTTGATAGTGCGGATACCGCTGTTTTGATTCTGTCAGGACCTCACTGACAAAGTAAGTCGGACACTGCACCAGGTGTTCCTGATTTTCCTCTGGTCTCTCCACCACCATGACGATACTAACGACTTTGTTTGTCGCATCTAGATAAAGCAACATCGGTTCCTGTGGTTCCGACGCAGCAAGGATAGGAGCAGATGAGAGTACTTTCTTCAAGTCTTGTAGTGCAGCTTTAGCTTCGTCGTTCCAGACAAAATCCTTGGTCTTTTTCAGGAGTTTGTATAATGGTTGGGCTCTTTCACCAAGTCGGCTTACAAATCGACTGACCGCAGCGATGCGACCAGTTAGTCTTTGTACGTCCTTCATGCGAGTTGGCCTGGAAATATTGAGTATAGCCTTGATTTTGTCCCGGTTCACCTCTATGCCTCTTTGAGACACGATGAAACCTAACAATTTTCCGGCTGGTATTCCAAAGAAGCATTTCTTTGGGTTAAGCATGATGTTGTATTTTCGTAGATTGGCAAATGTTTCCTCCAAGTCGGAAATTAGCGTTTCCTTCTTTTTTGACATCACCGCAATATCATCCATGTATGCATGTACATTGCGTCCGAGTTGGTCGGGGAGGCAACGCTGCATCGTGCGCTGGTAGGTAGCTCCTGCGTTCTTCAGCCCAAAGGGCATCGTAACAAAACAGAAGGTTCCGAAGGGGGTTATGAATGAAGTTTTGACTTTGTCAGATTCCTTCATCCGGATTTGGTGATAACCGGAGTATGCGTCAAGAAAACAGAGGAGTTCTGAGCCTGCCGTAGAATCGATAACTTGATCAATCCTAGGCAGAGTGAACGAATCTTTTGGACAATCCTTGTTCAAGGCAGTATAATCAACACACATCCTTAAATCAGTGGTGTCCTTTTTAGGGACCATTACAGGATTGGCCGACCACTCAGTGTGGATGACCTCTTCTATGAATCCGGCTAACACGAGCTGTGCTAGTTCCTTAGCTATTGCCTTATGCTTTTCATCGCCAAAACGTCATAAGGACTGTTTGATGGGTTTAGCATCCGGGTTTACATTTAAAGAGTGCTCAGCAAGTTCCCTAGGTACTCCGGTCATGTCAGATGGCTGCCATGCAAAGATATCTTGATTTGCTTGGAGGAACTTGACGAGCACGCTTTCCTATGCACTATCTAGGCCTACACCTATCTAGGTCACCTTGGAGGGGTCATCATCCTTCAACAGCGTCTTCTTCGTCTCTTCTGATGCCTTGAACTCCGGATTTGGCTTTGTCACCTCCTTCTTCGTTGCGGGCATCTCAGACGGATCTATGCTCTTCTTGATCTCCTGGTACTCCTGGGCGTGCAACACAGCTTCAGCAAAGGCGGCATTTCCATCCTCGCACTCTCATGCTTTCTTCGGGTCTCCCCTGATAGTGATTACGCCGTTGGGACCTGGAATTTTCATCATATTATAAATGTAACACGGACGAGCCATAAAAGCCCAGTAAGCCGGACGTCCGAATATAGCGTGGTACGTGCTCTTGAACGGGACCACTTCGAAGGAAAGTGCCTCCGTCCGATAATTCTTTGGAGTTCCAAAGGTACATCCAAAGTGATTTCTCCCAGGGAATTAGCTTGCCTTCCTGGGACAACCCCGTGAATGATCATAGAGCTATGGTTCAGCTGAGTCTCCGAGATCTTCATCCGGTGTAGCGTTTCGACATAGAGAATATTGATACTGCTGCCACCGTCCATGAGGGTCTTGGAGAAACCATAACCGTCAATAAGTGGATTAACGATTAAGGCGTATTTTCCTCGCCTGTGCAACTTAGGCGGATGATCAACGTGGTCAAATGTGATTGCCACTTTCGACCAGTCCAAAAATTGGGGGACAGCCAGAACTGTTGCATTGAGCTCATGTAAAACTGCTTTCTTAACCTTTGCTGGTTGAGATCCGAGGAAGGTGACATAAGTGTCTTTCTTGGTCGGAAAATTTTTCTTCCCTTCCGGCTTGGGATTTGAAGCATCAGCTTCCTCCATGTCGGAATCTTCCTTGGTTTCTTTATCTTTTTCGGGATTCTTCTTTCCCTTCTTCCGCTTAGCTTTATAGCCCGCGGTGTCATCTCTTTTGATGTCGTCATTGAAATGACATTCGGTGTTGGTGTGGGACGAGCCCCCATTGGCGTCTAAGTGATGCACACATGGGTTATTGGCAATGTCGGCCCAAGAGTAGGTTTTGCCCGGTTGTTGGTCTCCTATACCTTGGACTCTCGAAGTTCCACGGCCACGCCCGCGGCCTCTGCCGCGTCCTCCAGACCCGAAAGTTGTAGTAACCACTGCCGTTTCCGTGTTAGGTTTCTCTTCCGAAGTATTTTTGTGCTTATGAGCTTGTTGCTTTGATGTTTTGCCGACTGTGGCACATCCAGGGCATTGAGTAATCCCTCTGCATCGTCGTCGGCATCTGCATACTTGCTCGTTGTTTGTATCATCTCTCCCAAATCAGTGACTTTGTCACACTTCAAGCAATGGCGCAATAGACCAATTGGGAGACCTGCAATGAAAGCTTCAATCGCAGTTTGATCATTTACTCCTTCACAGGAGTTCTTGGTGTCGATCCATCATCCGATGTAATCCCGGCAAGTTTCTCCGGCCTTCTGGGTGCAACGCTGTAGGTCTCCGACCGTACAGGGCCTCTGATATGTGCCTTCGAAATTCCGAAAGAACGCGCTTTACATGTTATACCAGTTATGGATGGTGTTTTCCGGAAGTTCATTAAGCCATGATCTCTGCAACATAAGTGGGAGATACCGGGATGCGACCAGGCTATTTCCGCCTTTGGCGATGCAGCAAGCTTGGAAAAAATCTTGTAGCCAGGTATCTAGCCGAGAAATGCCGTCGTAGGCTTGGATATGTCGTGAGATAGCAAATCCTTCCAGGAATCTTGTAGCTCTGATGCGTGGTCTGAAGCACTTTTGGGCCCACGTAGATATCATCGTTTTCATAGCGCCGCACCTCTATATTGGAGTTGATCCTGTGCCTTGCGTCGTTCGGGGATAGAGATCGTCCCGAATGTCGGTTGTGGCTGCGGTGCCTTGGAGCCGGACTTCGGCTTCTGCCACCACCTCCTCCCCCACGTCGTCCTCCTTGTCCCCCTTGAGAGCTGTTGTGATGACTGCTTGGTGGAGAGGGTGGGGCAGCTGGATTGTTTCCGGCTGTTCGCCGGCCTCCGTCCAGAGCGTCATTACTCCGGTTCCGGGTAGGGTCTTCACTACGACGAGCCCCCTGTCGGCTTGTCCCGACATGGTTTCCATCATTCCTTCGTCCATCATCTGGACGGCTTTCATGTCTAGGAGGTGGCATCCTTTGTCGGTCCTCCTCCCAACGTTTCTCCTTATCATCATCCCTGTGGTCTTTTGACTCTCGCCGGGGCTGGTTCCTCGGATTCAGTGCAGCAATTGCCTCTTGCTCCGCAATTGGGTTAACGTTACGCCAGCCACGGGCAGCTTTGTGGTGTTGTCCCAAAGATCCGGTTCTCGAATAATTGTCTTCCCGGCGTTCAGGGCGGTAGTGTTGCTCTGGGACGCATTGGGGTCTTACGTCAGCCCATGCCTGATCCGTGCGACATTGGTCGGAATTAGAGACCAGTTTTTGACTTTCGGACATGGCGACCTTTTGCTGCTCTGGTCCCTTGTTGAGTAGTTTGATTCCCAACCAGATCTCCTCCGGACCTGGATTAGCCGATAGAATTTCTCGGGCCGCCACGGTATTCTGTACTAGGGTTGGATACGCCCAATCCCCTCTGCTATCTTTCCGAGGCTTCCCCATCTCTTCTCCGAAAAGGACGACGTGAATCTGGGGGAATTGGTTGTCATTGGTATGACGCTTCCTGGTCTTCTGGTATTGCCTGGAGTTGTACTCTGTGCAGATGCTATGCGTTTCTTTTCCTCCTCAATGTTTTTGGCTTCATCGAGGAGTACTTGACGACGCGCTTCTAGGGCCTGTGCCCTCTCGTCCAGTTCTTCCGCAGTAAGTTCTGCAGCTATAGGAATAGGTGTGGTTAATGCAACATCGATGAGTTTATGCGCACCTTCAGTGATTACGTTTCCATCCACCGATTCTTCTTTTTTCAGCTCGCCTGGGATAAGTGCTCCATCCGAGTCTTCCTCATATTCCTCAGCAATCACCTCCTCTGTCAGAGGGTCTTTTGCCGAGGTCTTGTTCTTCTTCTTTGCCTTCTTGGCAGCACCGGTAGCAAAGACGGCTTTGGGTCCGTTTCCCGGAGTCAAGCTCTGATCGGTACTTTCGGACATTTGGACTTCGGGATTATCTCCGACTTCCACGTCATCCTGCACTTTGGGAGAGTGTTCCCCGAATCCTTCATCCATGGCTTCTCCTTCCTCTACAGCTTTGGAGTTATACTCCTCTTCATATTTCGTGGAGAATTTTCAGAAATCTGCTGACGTCATCGATTCATCCGAGGATGCGGGTACGTCGGCGTTTGTTCCAATTGCCTCTAGCACAGAGTCGGAGTTTTCTTCAGCATCGGCAGAGCCGGATCCGGATCCAACATATCCGACAAAGTGCGACGCATTCCTCCTGTGGTACCTGTGGCTCTCGCGATCAGCTTCATCGAAACTCCTGATGGTCTCGAGAATTGCATCTGCGCTTGCATCTTGCATTATCATACATCGCAGTGTGTACCTTAGGAAAGACATGTCTGTCATGGCGTCATCAGAGCCGGAATCAGTGTCGTTGATATGCTCCTCCTGGATTTCGACTTCCGCGGGTGGGTCGATCTGGGATTCGGCTTCTCCAAGGAGATCCACTCTAGATTCGATTTGGACCGCTAGGTCTTCTTCAGGCTCGGATTTCTCCACTATCTCCGCAACTGGTGTGGGCTGGGTGGGATTTGTGTTTTCTGAGATCCAGAACTCTGCCGCCTCCACGGACAAAGGGGACCTAGAAGATTCTTCTGCCTCTATCATCACCGCTGGGGTGGGTGGGACAAGTTCAGCAAAACCGATGTAAACATCGATCTCGCCAAAAGACATGATGGTGTAGGCAGTCACAGCCTCCCTAGACGGAATCCAGGTCTCGTCGAGAATGATGAGAGGGATGTCGCTGGCGTAGAGGATGCGACGGATGACGATAGTCTCACCGATTCTGATTCTTGCAGATTCCTCTCGGAACGAAGATTCGAAGCTCACTTGCCCCACGGTGGGCGCCAACTGTCGTCGGATTGATGATAAGTATGCCATGAGGGGGTCCTCGAGGCGTGCGGAAGAGAGGGGTGTGAGACGTACGGTTTTCCGGGACAGTGAGCACACAATTTTACCCAGGTTCGAATCCGCCGGCTTTGGACGGATCCTACTCCTGCTAGCAATCCAGTAATATGGAAGAGCCGGAATATGGGTTACAAGGGTTTCGGCTGTGCGAGTTGGGATTGTAGACTATTGAGGGTGCCCTAAAGGCTCTCCCTAGGACGGCTTATATAGATATCCGGCCTAGGGTTTACAGGAGAGATCTATCCGGCTACGACTAAGAGTCGGTTACAGAGTACACCTTGAACTACAAGTAGCACTATGGGCCTAAGTCGGTAAGTCTTCTGGGCCTTCCCGTAGCCGGATTGGACTCCGTCTTTTCTCCCTGACTGGGCCGCCCGTGAAGCAAGCTCTAACCCGAAGTGGACCACCCTGGTCAGTGAGGAACTGTGAGGATACTCGGAAAGTATATCCCCAAGACCGGAAATATTCCGTACCTAGAAAGGCTAGGACATTACAGTAAACTATTTTTTCTAGCCATTGGACTATAGATACTCCTAGGATAGGACAAGATATTATTATTCTATATCTTTTGAACTGTATAGCCAAATTCAAAATCCCAGAGCAGCAAATTCTCCCGCCTCACCTCCACCGAAATATTTTGAGTGGTCACACGCCCCAAGTTGTAGCCGTATGAAATTCCTTTTATACCCCTAACAATGGCCTATCTACTAATGTCGGGGTGTGGGTATGGCTCGTAATCCCCCTCCCCCCCAGGGGCCGGGGGCCCCCACAGCTCTGAAGCTATGTATTCCACCTTCCATCGACGCCATTTCCCCAAAAGCACTCCGAAAAACCCTAACTCCTTTCTCACCTCCGGCTCCTGCACCACCGCACCAGCCCATCCCCGTAGCGCTTCGCCAGCCTACACGCCACCCAACCCCCTCTCACCTCCAGCACATGCACCACCACATCATAATCATCTCCGCCGCACTTCGCCCGCCTACACGCCACCCAACCCCCTATCTCACCTCCAGCTCCTGCACCACCGCACCAGAACATCACCGCCGCACTTCGCTGGCCTACACACCACCCCAAACCTCCTATCCCACCTCCGGCTCCTGCACCACCGCACTTCGCCAGCCTACACGCCATAACTCTATACCATATACTCCTGACCAGTCTACAGGATCAGCCGGCGTCCACCTTACCGAACCCTAGTTCGCCTGACACCCTCTTCCATACAACAGTGTTAGTTTTGCCGACGCCCTAGTCCACAACACCAGACCTGCTTCACCTACGCTGATGTGTGCTGCATTAGATCTGCTTCACGGACTCAACAGTCCACTACACCAGATCTGCTTCACCGACGCTCTTGTGCAGCGCCTCGAATCCATAATCGGTCGTAACAGATCTGCTTCACCGATGATGCCATGCACTACACCGGATCTCCTTCACCGGCCATCTTGTCAAGCAAGCCAGACCCATCAACAACCTCCACAGATCTACTTCACAAATGCCGTAGAGATCTATCTGCTTCAGCCCGACTCACCACTACCAGGCACCCTCAGCGTCCTTGACGTCACCTGCAAAGATGCCGTGTATGTGTAAACGATGGTGTGGCCTAGGTAAACCATATCTGCTTGTTCGTTCGTTTCAATATAGCAGGTATGACCCCGCGACAGTGAACTGCATTTCTATATTGGTGGTAAATTCCTACCTCAATACTGGCTTAATTGATATCCCAGTCTCCCTTGATCAATTTGGTGTAGTCTATGTTAAATCCATGCGTTAAACTACTCCTTCTGTTTCGAGGTATAAGGTGTCCTTGTTATGCGTATTTTTCTTTGACCAACAATTACTCTTAATATACATAAACAATTTTGGTAGTACAAAATAGACATCATTAGAGTTCATTGGTATTATGCAGTTCATGGCAAATGTTAATTCACTGAACATCTGAAGTTGCCTACCTGTTGGGGGATACCCCCGGGTAGGGTCACGCCGGGGTATAAAGGCCAAGTTAGCCGAGGTACGGCAAGGTCAAAGCGAGTGCTGGCCGAGTCACCTCAAGGCAGGCCGAATCACGGACTAACGCGGACCGGAGGATGTCTGCCTAACTGGGTCCCAGCCGACCTATGTCGCATGTCGGTAGGACGTGTCTAACTTGTATGCAGGTACAGGTGTGGCCGGATTAACCAGACATGATCCGGGTTATATCAGGCTTGCAAGAGAAGGAAGGTATCTCGCTGGTCAAAAGGAGGTCACTGTACGCGGGAGCGTGAGCGAAGCGGACAGAGGCTAGGACCACCGAGGCGTGGCCGACAGAGGTGACGTTGCCTGTGTCGGATGACGTTGGCGCCGCAGAGGCTCACGTAGCCTCTGCATGGCTTACGACGGGGAAAAGTGACCCGGTCGGTTTACTATTTTGGGAAGAGGCATATTCCTTGGAATATGCCTCCACGTATGCCCTAATTGGAGACCTAGCCACCCCTATATAAGGAGGGCTAGGGCCTCTGTAGAAAGGGTTGATCTCTAGTGGGTTGAGTTATTACTTTTTTGGTTCTAGGTTCCTGAGGGCTAGTTAGTGGTGAGAGTAAGAGAGTTCCTTCTTCCTCCTCTCCCCAATACGGTTCAAGGAGCATTTGTAACCTTGGAAACCCATTGAATACAAAGCAACTGTGTGTGGAATCACCACACTATCCCTCCCTGGATTCCTCTAGTGCATATTGTCCCCACCTTTAGCCTATCCATGGCATCTGCCATGACACCACCACGACAGTTGGCGCCCACCGTGGGGCTAGCGGCGCTAGCAGGAGTGAAGATCCGGACGGGAAACCTCATCGGCACCGGTGAACGCATCGTCTCCGGGCTTGTTCAGCGCTTTGGAGCGCTAGACTTCGTCAGCGACAATGCTGACTACTTCGGCAAGCGACCTCTCCCGCGCAACGACCTCTTTGTCAAGCTTGGCACTCACAAGATCTGCGTCGCTGTCGATGTGTCGTGCGTTCACCCGTGGCACGTCGTTGAGGGAGGCGAGCCACCCCTTAGCGCGGCTCGCGGGGCACGTATCACTCGCTCCCCTGACCGTGCCGAGGTGATGATGACTGCGCCTGGCGCAGGCGCGAGCAAGGATCTGGCACCAGATCCGGAGGTAACATCCAAGGCATCGAGGAAAAGTAGAGGTCCTTCGCTAGAGAGGCCAGAGAATGTGCTGCAACAAGCAATAGATAGCTTGGCAAGCCCTGTAGTAGCAGTGGTAGATCCGGCTCAGGCATAGGCCGAGTTAGAGGAGACTAGGCAGAAAATACTAGAGGGTGCGAAAAAGATAGCCGCGGCTCAGCAGTCGTTGAACATGAGGCTGCGTGAGTACGCAAAGGCAAATAAGGTAGATGCTGTAAAAGTGAAGGGGAGAAACCTCATGAGTGAAATGAACAAAGAGGGTGATACTAGAATTGAGGAATCAGAGAACTGCCTATCCGTGGGGCTGCCGAAGTACAGTACCCTGGCAAAGAACCTCAGAGCAGCAGATGCAACTGCGTCCGAGTTAGAGGGTTTGAAGGGTGAAGCCTGACAGAGACAGCGGGAAAGGGTCAATGAGTTAGTTCGGATCGCAAACAGACAGAATGAGGAATTGCTCAGGGCTAACCCAGAAAGAGCTGGGGCCTCCAAGATCGTTTATTCGGCAGTGGGTAATCCGGAAAGATCCACTAGAGCTGCATCGTCTCCTCATTGTGGTCCTAGGAGAGAAGAGGTAGTAGCCTCGACCAGGAGGAACAAACAGATAGTCCCATATGACCCGGCAAGGGCAGGGAAAGGAAAAGCAGTGCAGGGAAATGAGGATCGATGAAGTGTGAGCCAAGGTGAAGCTGGCCGAGGTAACCGCGACCAAGGCAATGCCGGTCAAGGGAACAATGTGAACGGCAATGCCGGACAGCACAACCCAGCGAGTGCAAGGCAACCGCAGCAGCGGAATATACCACGGCAAGAGTGCAGTGCCGGCCAAGGTATGCAACAGAGAGCAGATCCACAAGAGCAAGATAGATATAATGATGGTGATTCGGAGATGGTGAACGCAGGGTATCCCAGGACGGACTATCACGTGATAGAGTCAAGATTGGGAAGGAGGAACCTGATGCCTGACAATGCCAGGTTAAAACTGGATCGACTTTATAGGTCGGAGCAAATTGAGTGTCAAGATCCTCCGGGTCCAGCGTGTTTTGGACCCCGGATCATGAAGGAGCCTCCGATACCTAACTTCCAGATACCTAGAGGCACTAAGACATATGACGGCAGCACAAAGCCGGAGGATTGGTTGATTAACTACACGACATCGGTAAAAATTGCTACAGGAAACTTGAGATGGGCTGTGAGATATGTACCTCAGATGCTGGAGGGGCCAGCGAGGGTATGGTTAAACAATTTGCCACCCGGAAGTATTAACTATTGGATCGATTTTGAGGAAATGTTTGTTAGTAATTTCTCAAGCACATATTAGAGGCCCAACATACCACAGACCCTAGCAATGTGCAAGCAGAGAACGAATGAGACGGACCGGGAATTCTTAACCCGCTGGTGCACCGTGCGAAACTCATGTGAGGGTGTAATTGAGTCACATGCCATAGCTTGGTTTGCGCAAGGGTGCAGATATGCAAGCATGCTATGGCAAAGGTTTCAAAGGGATATTCCAACTACATTGGTAGAGACAATCCGGATTGCTGATTCATATGCCTTGGGTGATCCGACTCAGCCTAGGCTCATGTCAAACGAGTCAAACGAGGAGTACTATCAGCGAGATGGAGTCGGATCATCCCGGCGGAATGATTACCAGGGTAAATGAAGAGATGATAGGCCGGATTACCGGTACAGTTCGCAACAAGTTGCTGCTGTGAATCAAGATCAACCCGGAGCAGGAAGCAATCAACGTCAGAAAACTAGAGGGCAACAATGGACCCCAAGAAATGATGGCAAGAAAACTTGGATGCAAGATCAGAAGAAACAGTGGCCGAGCACTCTTTGAATGTGAGACCCGGAGCAAAGCCGGTGAAGCAACCTCTCCGCCGCTTCGCCGAAGACAGGAGAAAGGTCATCATAGATGAGATAGCTCGGCTCCTAGCAGATGGAATTATCATGGAAGTGCTTTACCCGGATTGACTATCTAATTCGGTGCTGGTGGAGAAGAAGAAGGATGATCCGAACGTGGCAGTGGTTTGGCGTATGTGCATCGATTACACGAACCTGAATAAGGCGCGTCCGAAAGATCCATTCCCACTGCCAAGGATAGACCAAGTCATAGATTCTACTGCTGGATGTGAATTGTTGTCATGCATTGATGCATATTCTGGTTTCCACCAGATACCTCTGAACCCGAGTGATCAAATAAAGACTGCATTTATCACCCCGTATGGGGCTTATTGTTATCGCACCATGCCTTTTGGTTTACATAATGCAGGGGCAACGTACTAGAGATGTATGCAAAAGTGTTTGCACGACCAAATTGGCCAAAATGTGCAACTATATGTGGATGATGTGGTTATAAAAACCAAGGAAACCAACACGCTCCTTGATGATATCAGACAAACATTCGTGAACCTAAGGAGGTTCCGAATGAAGCTTAACCCAGAGAAGTGTACCTTCGGTGTCCCGGCTGGAAAATTACTCGGATTTCTTGTCTCTAGCCAAGGTATCGAAGTTAACCCAACTAAAATCCGAGCCATAGAGCGAATGGAATTGCCGAAGTGCCTTAATGATGTCAGAAGTTCACTGGTTGCCTGGCATCCTTAAGTCGGTTTGTATGTCGGTTGGGAGAAAAGACACTGCCTCTCTATCAACTCATGAAAAAGTCGGACAAGTTCATTTGGACGCCGTAGGCCAATGAAGCCTTTATCCAATTAAAGAAAATGTTAGCCACTGCACCAGTGTTAGCCTCTCCACTATAAAAGGAGACAATGTTGCTCTACATAGCCGCAACCAACCGGGTTGTAAGTGTAGTAATTGTGGTAGAGCGCGACGAAGAGGGTAAGTCAGTGCAAAGACCAGTATATTATCTGAGCGAGGTATTATCAGCTTCGAAACAAAACTATCCCCACTATCAGAAGATGGCATATGGTGTGTATATGGCGGCTAAGAAGCTAAAGCACTATTTTGAAGAACACCCCATCAAAGTGATATGTGAAGCCCCAATATCCGAGATAATGAGCAATAAGGATGCAAGTGGATGGATTGCAAAATGGGCAATTGAGCTAGCCCCTTATGCGCCACAATATGACATGAAAGAAGCAATCAAGTCTCAAGCTGTGGTCGACTTTTTTGTGGATTGGGCCGAGGTGTAATATGAGCCACCATTGCCAGATCCGAACTACTGGAGAATGCACTTTGACGGGTCAAAAATAAAAACCGGGTTAGGCGCCGGAGTTGTGCTTACCTCACCCAAGAAGGACCAACTGAAATATGTGCTACAGATCCACTTCACAGCATCAAACAATGTTGCAGAATATTAAGCACTTGTGCATGGGCTCAAAGTGGCAAAAGAAGTTGGAATACGTCGGATCCAATGCTTCGGAGATTCGGATCTCGTCGTTCAACAAGTCTCCGGACAATGGGATGCTTTGGATGCAAATATGGCATTGCACAGATTTCATGTGCAGAAATCAGGATACTTTGAGGGATGCGAATTTCATCATATACCTCGGGTGGAAAATGAGGCTGCCGACGTATTATCGAAGCTCGGATCAACCTGACAAGCAATCCCGCCAGGGGTAGCACTAGAGCACCTCAGAAAACCGTCTAGCAGGCCATCCCTAGAATCCGAATTTATATCCCAGCAAATCCGGAATCGGAAGTTGTGCCCATGGACATTGATGTAGGAAGTGGTTCACGAAACCCGGGGACTGCCTTGGCAAACCTGGGGACTGCTTCGCAAGACCCGGGGACTGCGCAGCGTGATCCGGCTGAGGTTATGTCGGTGGATCAGATGGAAATTGATGAGGATGTGTTTCCAGTGTGAGCTATACCAGCTTGGGCACTGCCCATATTTCAATTCCTGAAGGATGGAACTTTGCCCAGCGAGGAAGTGCTCTCAAGGCAAACTCAGAGGAGGGCAAAGGCATACACGATCATCAATTCCGAGCTATACAAGAGGAGTGTGACAAACATTCTCCAATGATGTGTTGACCAGGAAGAAGGGCTTGACATCCTCCAAGATATACATCAAGGGGAATGTGGGCATCACGCCTCGTCTAGAGCCTTGGTAGCAAAAGCTTTTCGTCATGGGTTTTACTAGCCAAGTGCCTTGGAACAAGCAGAGGATCTGGTAAGAAAGTGCAATGGCTGTCAAAGATATGCTACCAAGACACATATGCCAATGTCGGAGCTCAAGACCGTACCAATTACTTGGCCATTTGTCATACGGTGTTTGGATATGGTTGACCCGTTTAAACCAGCAAGAGGGAACATGACCCACATCTTGGTCATGGTTGACAAGTTTACTAAATGGATTGAGGTGAAGCCAATAAGAAAATGTGATGGAGCTACCACTGTGACATTCCTCAAAGATATCATCTTGAGATACGGTTATCCTCATAGTATCATAACAGATAATGGCACAAATTTTGCTGAAGGAGCATTTGCGTGATTCTGCCAGGATAAGAAGATCCGGCTGGACGTTGCCTCGGTAGCCCACCCCGCATCGAACGGACAAGTGGAGAGATCCAACGGATTAGTATTATCCAGGATAAAACCCCGACTCATTGAGCCACTGCAAATATCAGCGGGGTGCTGGATAGAAGAACTACCAGCGGTACTGTGGAGTTTAAGAATAACTCCGAATCGATCAACAGGCTATACGCCATTCTTTCTGGTATATGGGGTAGAAGCTGTATTACCAGCTGACATAGAGCATGATTCGCCTAGGGTCACCCAGTACACAGAAGCCGAAGTGCAAGAAGCCCGGCAAAATGATGTTGATCTGCTGGAAGAAGCGACAGAATTGGCATTGTCCAGATCCTCCATATATCAGCAAAATCTTCGATGCTATCATAGCCGGAAAGTAAACCCCCGAATTTTCCGAGAAGGTGATCTGGTACTCCAGTTGGTACAACGTACTGCTGGCATGCACAAGTTATCCCCCCATGGGAAGGGCCATTCATTGTGAGCAAAGCATTGCACAATGACTCTTATTACCTCATTGATGCAAAACCACAGGAGAAGAACAAGGCGGACAGGTCCGGCGAGGAATCTAAGCATCCATGGAATGTAGCTCTACTTTGTCCGTTCTACACTTAGCGAAGAAGTGTGTGTATCCGAGTCTCTCATATGTCGGTATGTATGCCGACAATGAGCTTATCAATGAAATGGTGGCACCTCGAGCAGTAACTCGGGGACTGCCTTAATAATATTTATTGTCTTCTGTACTTGTTATAGTTTTTATGTCGGCTGGTTTAAGTTGCTTCTGCCTAATCCGGATTAGTAGTGTGTGAGCACCAAAAAACTCAACTCTTCGACTTGCTGCTGTCCAACAAGATTTGGCTTCATGGCAAGCAAGAGAACAAGTTTGGAATTGCGTACCACACGAAAAACGATTAAGGAAAAGAGCGTAAGCAAGTCGACATTTGTTATTTGGACTAACCTTATGCTTGCCTTGTTTTTGATTTGTTGAATTATTTTGAGCTAGTCGTAAAGTTACTAAGTATTGTCAAGTCAATTTTTGAAGCTTGGACTCATAGGTCATAAAACCGAACCAAGGTAGACACGAGCCGAGCCAACAAATTGGAGAAATAAGAAAATGAAACTCGGGGACTACGCCCAAGTTAATCCGACACGAGCATCTCAGTAGCAAAATATGATCACTGTGCTTAATACATTTGCACCCGGCATACCGGGGATCTGATAATATTCAAAGTGTCTGTTATCAAGGAGCAATAAGAGGAGGTAACTCGGCATCAGCAGGCGGAACTCCGGCCTCGGCTTCAGCATTATCTTCATCTTCTTCGACGTCCGAGGCTTTGCCCTCATCATCTTCACCTGAACCATCTTCGATGTATTCATGCAAAGCGACAAAACATCATTAATTAAAGCATAAAGTGATATTACAAGTCGAAAACTAAAGGATCATAAAGGCTATGGTGACTCGGGATAGTCATAACATGGTGTGAGCATGCGCCAAGTCAACCCAAATAAAGCATCAAAGGAGAATACCACTATATTTATGTTTTAATATGCTAAAACAACGCATGATTCTTTCAAGGCACGTTAAGCAATCTCAATTGTTTGTAACATGTCATGCTACAACAAAAATCACTAAGCATAAAGCCAAAACAATACCAAGCATGTCATGACAAAGCATAGGCCACAGTCAAAAACAAGCTCCTTTTATCACTTAAGCATGAACTTTTCCTACTCTTTTCCAATCCAAACCAATCTTATTTGAAAACTAATGTTTGAATGAGGGGGTCCAACCAATTTATTCAAGCAAACTAAGAAAACCAAGCAAAAAAAAACAAAAACAAAAAAAAATAAGCTCCAAGAACAACACAACTATGCATGAAACAATAAAAATGAAGTGTTTGGAAGAACCTGAATTATTTATTGATGAAGAAGGGGATGCCTTGGGCATCCCCAAGCTTTGACGCTTGTACTTCTTGGATATTTCTTGGGGTGACACGGGTGGGACCCAAGCTTGAGCTTTAGTCCATTCTTCATCTCATTACATTATTCTCTCCATACACCTGAAATTTTTCCTTCATACAAAACTTTACACAATCTTTATTAGCAACATTAGTGCACTCAAGATAATAAGTCTTTGGGTTCAGTTCCAACACCAATAAAACTTCCATTAAAACACAAGCTACTGAAGCATTTCCCTTGAAATGCTCAATTCCCCAAAGAGAACCCAAAAAAGAATCAACAAGAAGCAAATGCAAATAATGGCAGAAATCTATCAAAACAGACCAGCAGGTAAACACCAATTTTTTCGAAGACCTTCTGTTGCTCAAATATAAAAGTGTTTAACTAACGAAAGTTAGATAACAACCTGGGGCAGAAGCACAGAAATTCACGGCTCAAAACGACATACAGAGATTTTACACGAATTTTTACAGTGAAGCACAAAAATCTGTTTCGAGACAACAACTTTTCCAAGCATTACTTATCTCTCATTAGAGGTTACTCTTGGCACAAAAAGCAAATAAAACGGATAAGGAGCAGTTATTACAGAGGTAATAACTTCCAAGACTCATCTAAAACTTTTGGGTTATCTCCGAATAAGTACTTTTCTTTAACGCCTTTAAGTTAGGCATAAGAAGCAAGAAACAGAATCAAGTGTTCTCAAATGAAGAAGCATTAAGAGAAAATCTTGTTTTCATAGGAGAGGCAAAAGGGATATTCTCTCTTTTCTTAGGGATGTGTTCTATACCTTTCTTGAGTGGGAGTTGATATTTAATGGTGCCTTCTTTCGTATCAATAATGGCACTAATAGTTCTAAGAAAAGGTCTTCCCAAAGTAATAGGACAAGAAGCATTGCATTCAACATCCAAAACATAGAAATCAATGGGGACATAGGCATTGTTAACCATAATAAGATCATCATTAATACTTGCCATGAGTTTATTTTTAGCATTATCATCAAGTGGGACATTTAAATAACAATCTTCCAATGGTGTCAAGTTAAGCATATCATAAATCTTTCTAGGCATAATAGAAACACTACTATCAAGATCACATAGAGCTTTAAGATCAAAATCATTCACTTTCATATTAATGATATGTTCCCAACCATCTTCTAGTTTCATAGGAATAGAAGCTTTATATTTCATCTTTTCTTCTTTAATTTTTATGAGAGCATCAATAATGTGTTTTGTAAAGGCCATATTCATAGCACTAGCATTAGGACTTTTAGCAAGCTTTTGTAGGAACTTAATTAATTCAGAGATATTGCAACCATCAAGATCAAAATCATAATTATCATCTAAAGTAGTAGAGCTATTACAAGCTTCAACACTAGTGGGAGTGATAGTAGAAACACTAATATTTCCAGCAATTTCATCTTCTCTTTCCCACTTAGCATGCAATTCAGCTAGTAGTCTGACATTCTCATCAATTCTAACATGTATGACATTAGTAGAAGCAAAGGGATTCTCAATAGTTTCAGGTTTAGCACCATTTTATTAAAAGAAGATTGTGCTTCAGCCAATGATGCTATGTTTCTTTCAACATTAGAGAGTTTTTCCTCCATAGTTTTATTGAAAATAGTTTGTTTACTAATAAAATCTTTAAGCGTAACTTCAAGTTTAGAGGGTGCACTCCTATTATTGTTGTAGGAATTTTCATAAGCATTACCATTGTTGGGAGGATATGGCCTATAGTTATTATTACCAAAGTTATTCCTGTAGGCATTGTTGCTAAAATTATTATTTCTTATAAAGTTCACATCAACTTGCTCTTCTTGAGCAACCAAAGAGGTTAAGGGAACATGATTTGGATCAATATGAGTTTTCCCATTAACAAGCATAGACATAATAACATCAATTTTATCACTCAAGGAAGAGGTCTCTGCAACAGAATTTACCTTCTTACCTTATGGAGCTCTCTCAGTGTGCCATTCAGAATAGTTAACCATCATATTATCCAGAAGCTTTGTTGAAACACCCAAAGTAATGGTCATAAAGGTACCTCCAACAGCAGAATCCAGTAGATTTCTTGAAGAATAATTCAATCCTGCATAAAAAGGTTTGGATAATCATCCAAGTAGTCAGTCCATAAGTGGGACAATTCTTTACCAAAGATTTCATTCTTTCCCAAGCTTGAGCAACATGTTCATTATCAGATTGTTTAAACTTCATTATTTAACTTCTCATAGATATAATCTTAGCAGCAGGATAGTATTTTCCAATGAAAGCATCTTTGCATTTAGTCCAAGAATCAATACTATTCCTAGTTAGGGATTGCAACCATTCTTTAGCTTTTCCTCTCAAAGAGAAAGGAAACAATTTAAGCTTAATAATACCCCCATCTATATCCCTATGCTTTTGCATCTCACAAAGTTCAACAAAGTTAATAAGATGAGCAACAACATCTTCAGTACCAATTCCATAAAATTGTTCTCTCATAATAAGATTGAGTAAAGCAGGTTTAATTTCAAAGAAAGTAGCTTCAGGAACAGGTGGAGCAATAGGTGTGCACATGAAATCATTGTTGTTGGTGCTGGCGAAGTCACACAACCTTGTGTTTTCAAGAGTAGTCATTTTTTGTATTTTTAATAAAGAAAGCAAACTAGTACAACTATTTTTCTGTGTGTTTTTGATAAAGAAACAAGCAAACAAAGCAAAAATAAACTAAGAAAAACAAATAAAACAAAGTAAAGAGATTGGTTATGAGGGACTCCCCTTGTAAAGATGTCCTTGACTCCCCGACAACGGCGCTAGAAAAATACTTGCTGGCTCTTAGTTTTTGTGTCTTGAATTTAGTTGTATTCATGTTGCATTGATACTTGTATCTTCGCGTGATTTGAAGGGAATATGCTCGAGAGGTAATAATAAAGTTGTTATTATCTTATTCCAAATATATGGTAGATCTTTATTTTTTATGCTATAATTGTGTTAATCAGAAACATTAATACATGTGTGTTTACTAAACAAATATATAGTTCCTAGTTATGCCTCTCATATAAATGAGTTCATTGATTAACAAGATGATCAAGGTTTCTGCTGACTCGTGTAATAACGAGCTCGTTGGGGAACACCAAGAGGAAGGTATGATGAGCACAATAGTAAGTTTCCCTCAGTTATGAAACAAAGGTTATCGAACTAGTAGGAGCAAGGAAACACCTCCAAGGTGTTGTTTCCAACTTGGAATCCTGTACAACACAACCACATGACTTTGCCCCCAACTTATAGTGAGGTTGTCAATCTCACCGGTTTTGCTGAAAACAAAGGATTAAACATATTGTGTGGAAGAAAGTAATAGCTTGTAGAAAGTAAACATAAAACAGTAAATAGTTGTAGATTGATGGTAAAAGAAAGGACCAGGGTCCATAGTTCACTAGTGGTGATTCTCCATAAGATAGATGACATGTTGGGTGAACAAATTACAGCCGGGTAATTGACAAACATCGAGAAAGCATACATGCATATACTAATCATCTTGACTCCTAAGAGATTTGATTGGGCATTACAACATTATACATAGACCGTAATCCAACTGCATCTATGAATAATAATCCACCTTCAGGTTATCATCCGAACCCCCTCCAGTATTAAGTTCCAAGCAACAGATAATTGCATTACGCATTGCGTGTAAAGTAAACAATACGATTGTTCTATGAACAAATGATTGTTGTTTTCTCCCTAGTAGCAACAACACATCTAGTACCTTAGAGATTTCTGTCACTTCCCCAGATTACTAGAGGCATGAACCCACTATCGAGCATAAATACTCCCTCTTGGAGTTGCTAACATCTACTCGGCCAAGATATCTACTAACAATGGAGAGCATGCAAGATCACAAATAACAAAGACATGATCGAATCAATAATCAATCTGAAATAGCATCTCAATATCCATCGGATCCCCGCAAACACAACATGTAGGATTACAAATAGATGATCTTGATCATGAACGAAGCTCACAAGATCTAAACATGATAGCACAAAGGAGAAGAACCAACCATCTAGCTACTACATGGACCCGTAGTCTAGGGATGAACTACTCACGCATCACACTGGAGGCTTGCATGGTGATGAAGAAAGCCTCTAGGGTGAATTCTCCCCTCTGGCAGGGTGCCGGGAAGAGCTTCAGATCCCTCCCGATCTAGGTATGGAGATGACGGCGGCTACAGACTCTTTCGTGGATTTTTGATCGGGCCCTTAGGGTTTTCGTCCCGAGGGAAATATATAGGCGGAAGGAGAGGCCGATGGGGTGCTAGGGTTGGCTAGACCACCCCCTGGCGCGGGCCAGGCCTAGCCGTGCGGCCAGGTGGTGTGGCTGCCCCCCATCCCTTCTCCATCTCGTATTCTGGCATCTGATGACTTCTGGAAAAATAGGGATGAAGATGACGGCGACTACAGACTCTTTCGTGGAATTTTTGATCGGGTCCTTAGGGTTTCTGTATCGGAGGCATCTTATAGGCGAAAGGGGAGGCCGAGGGGGTGCCCTAGGCGGCCACACCACCCCTTGGCGCGGGCCAGGCCTGGCCGCATGACCAGGTGGTGTGGGCGGCCCCTGGCCCCTCTTCCTCTCATATTCTGGCTCCATGTCCCCTTAGTGAAATATTGACTTCAGCTTTTGTCCCGTCCAATTCCGAGAATATTCATTTTCTGACTTTCTTGGAACCAAAAACAGGCAGCTGACACTGTGGCATCTTGTTAATAGGTTAGTCCAAGAAAGTGTATAAAAATTACTCCAAAGTGTGGACAAAACATAAGAAAGTAGATATAAACCAAGCATGGAACATCAAAAATTATAGATACGTTAGCAACGTATCAGTTTACTCCAAAACTACATGAACCTACACGCTAAAGGTGGTCTAGATGATGGCTTATACTTTTTGAAACGGTGGGAGTATATCCATTCCATAAAAGAAGGCCTATACAACTTTAAAGTCAAACAATGATGACTTTTACCAATCTCATAGAAAAATATATTAAGGGTTAATTTGTGGCATTTGCGTCTATTAAAATATATGCCCCGATGTATCGAATGACGTTGGTTTGGTATGGTAGATGTTCCTGGTATGTTCTACAAACTTGGTCCAATTTTGCGTCGATTGACTTGCGAAAAATTTATACGCCTTATTTACTTTGGATTGGATGTAGTATTACATGGCATGTTTTAAGGCACTTAACATGGTTATCTGCATGCCCTGCTCTATAAATTCAAGTTTCTCGATTATAATTTCTGTAGCAGCAATATCTACCTTCTATTATGTAGTTCATGGCATTTTAAGTCACTTCACAGATGGTTTAGCATTCTTTGCTCTATAAGTTCACGAGATATACCATTGTAATGTCTATCTTGTTCATCCAAATGTTAGTAAAGTAACTGCCTGCTCTGTAGATGGTGACACTTTTTATGGCACTTCTCATATTTGTTTGCAATCCTATTTCACAAGTTAAATCATTGTAATTTCTCTCTTGTTCGTGCTAAGGAGTGACTGTAACTGCATTCTATTTTGTCGCCATGGCAATCTTTATGTCTTTTAAATGTTTGTTTATATTCCACCATTCCCTGCTCTACGTGTTCACAAGTGATTATACTATAATGTCTACCTAGTTATTTGTAAACAAAAATAGCCAATATCTGATATTATTTCCTCTCATAGGGAACACGGAGAATCGTAGAGTGAGTCGCCCCTACAATCTTGTAAGTACCTGTTGCTGAATGCAAACCTGTTTTATGTGAATGAGTGGCCTGAACCTATATACAGAGGAGCAACAATAAAGTAGATGGATTGTCTATCCAAGTACTAGATGCGGTGGATGTCTTCAAAGAACAAACTGACAACAGGATGAATAGTAAGTCTCTTGTTTTTATCGAGATGTGCTTAGTGTCAGATGATTTTTTGTACGAGGTACCACATGATTCGGCTAATGATTAGAACAAGGTTGACCTTAACCAAGACTGGACAAAAAACTAAACGTAAATCCCTCAATTTATAATTCAATGTGCTCACTTGATTTTGGTGATGATCTATTTTTTTCTATTTGACTTGTGTTCATCTATCTATCTATCTATCTATCTATCTATCTATCTATCTATCTATCTATCTATCTATCTATCTATCTATCTATCTATCTGTCTGTCTATCTATCTGTCTATCTGTCTGTCTATCTGTCTATCTATCTATCTATATATCTATCTATCTATCTATCTATATGTTAACTAGACCATGATTAGGTGTTTGTGATTTAAGTATATCCACTTTTATGCTATATTTTTCTGCTATGTAACAAAGACCAATTGTAAATCTCTCGATTTATAATTCATTTTTCTCACACAATCATCGTGATGATCTATTCTTTGCTATTTGACTCATCATCATATCTATCTATCTACATACGCGTCAACTAGACTATGATTATGTGGTGGTAATTTAAGTATATCCACTTTTATGCTAATTTATAGTCTATTATTGTATTTTTCTGCTACAATTAAGAGTTTGTATGCACTCTGGAGGTAGTCACATTGTCTAGTGTCGGCACCACATGAGTTGTCCAATGATTAGAACAAGATGACCTTTAACGGTACTGCACAAAGACCGAACGTAAATCCCTTGATTTATAATTCAATTTGCTCACTCAATCATGGTGGAGATCTCTTTTTTCTATATTTGACCGATGATCTTCTATCTATATATATATATGTTAACTAGACCATGATTAGGTGGTGATTGAAGTATATCCACTTTTATGCTAATCTATATTCTATTATAATATTAGAGACCGCCACCATGATTGAGCTTATATGCACTCTAGAGGTAGTAACATAGTCTAGTGTTATATGTATGAGACTAGTATAAATTACTTGGTCTTGGTGGGGAGTAACTTGGACTAGTAAAAATGCATACAATACTAGTCCAAGTTACTCTACCAACACTAAATGGTGTCTAGATACATTCGTTTCACAAAAGCCATGACATCTTATATTTTGAAACGGAGGGAGTTCTATCTAGACTACTCATAGTGAGATTTTCATAGCTATTATCATCTAATATGATCCCCAGTTACTATATATATGTATTATAACCATGTTAATATGATCTAGAAGTCTATCGTGCACCTGTTGTTTGATTGCTTAATTCATTACCTCAATAGCTACTCTACATGATGCACATATAGAGTCTATTGCTAATTTAATTCTTTAGTTTGCTCATCATTAAAGCAATGTAATGATTTTCTTAACTTAAATGGTCAGAGCACCACCCTATCAAGGCGAAGCTGCGGGTTTGAGCCCCATCAGTCCCAAACTAGGGATGGCAATTTCTGTGAGAAATACAATGTTTGATTAATAATAAACAAGGGATTTTCATCTATACATGATTAGATGATCTTGCGAGTTTAACATTAGCCACCATATGGTTCAATTGGTTATGGTTTCTGTGAATTTTTAATTGACTTGTGATTCCATCAATGCTATATTCTGACGTGGTTCCTAGACATACATTGTTTAAATACTTCATTGACCTTGCAAGGTGCACAATGTATCGTTTGCTTGTTTGTCTACTGGATTTTCTTGCCTGGTTATATGTACAATGATACTGTCAGCAGTTGGAAATACAATAGTTGTAGGCATTACAAAGAAGGTTTGTGCTACTTTTTGGATGCATCCAACTATTGTTTTGGCAGCAAATGACCCATCTCTTTGTTTCCCTTCTTCTTTTATTTACTGGCCCAATGATCAATTTTTTTGAATAATCTGGCTACTGAAAAGGAATGGTTGATATCTTGTTTGTCTGAAATGATTCTGGTAGTCTATTTAAGACACTTGATCTATTGCTTGTTTTTCCAAGGTACTATCATAGTTGCCTGATGATTAAAGCAATACCACATGTGGTTGGAGGTCACTTTTTGGCTAGTTCATACTATAGACCTTAAACGTTGTTCTTATATTTTAGGTTAATGCTTTGTTGTCTCGACCAGTTCTAAGCAGCTGAAGGAATCTCATGCACCTCATTTTGTTATATTTCTATATTTCCGTTATGTAGTGATATGATTAGTTTATGAGGGAAAGAGTCGAGTTGCTTGATTCCCGACATTCATTACCACACTAGTTAAGTTAGTCTGCATGAGACACACATGTTGATGGCTTGATTTGTTATATTAGGACAATGCCAATTTTGAAATTCTTTGACAACAAACATGGTGGTTTTTTGCCTGCTTTGCTGCTCCAACTTAATATGTCTTAGTTTTAGCATGCAAATAACCTGTAGTATTTGTTCCAGAGTGGCTATGATACTGGCACATGTACGCATCGGTCCAGGACATCGACAGTTCCTGTTATTCCGGAAAGAGATATACGAGGCACATCATTGATTGTTCCTGGCCAATGAAGAATTTGAATTATTTTACATATAAGATGGCCGCCAGTTAGCTGGTATGCTGTGCTGACTTGTTTTCTTTGTTTCAGGCTGCACATGAGACTATGAGGGCGAAAGGAAGGAATCCTACGTTAAGTATTGAGGTCATTTCACAAAGCAGCAGTGATAGTGATTATTGCTTGCATCGGCCCACAATTTCAGTTTTTCCAGCAGAAAGAGGTGTTACAGATGCACTCCAAACAATTGATTTAATTGAACAAGAAACAGAGCAAATAGATGGGATAATCACGATTACACATGAATAGATACAAGAACTAAAAGATCGACAAGATTTGACGGACCGTCTACTTGATAATCTCTTCTGCAGCTGTCATGGTATTCCAGTTGTTACTTGTATGGGGATGTAAGCTCCATAGTAGAAACCCTGTTCCAACACATGTCTTGCGATGTGTTTGTAATGCTTCATCTTGTTTTTGTTGAAAGTCTGGTCTATAATAAATTTCAAAAAATATTTGTTGATGTAATAGGGTGATCCTAGCGCGGCCATTAGCGGGCTGAAATATTAACGGACTGTTTAAAACCAGAATTTCTCCATAGTTATTAATACGGAAATATGTTGGCTAGCAGATAGGCCAAATAAACACTAAAAGGCTATAAGTGGCAGGTCAGAATATAGGTGGGCCTCATAAGCGACCAATTCCCTGAAAATGTACAGGGCTGAACAACAACAGGCCAGAACAGTAAAGGGCCCGAACTGTAATGGTCCCAAATATTGATATACCCGAACAGTAAAGAGCTAAAATAGTAAAAGGCCTGAACAGTAAAAAGCCCGCATACTAGAGGGCCTGCACAGCAAAACAGACAGAAGAGTAAAAGGCCTGAACAGTAAATGGCCAGAACAGTAAAAGACCATAAGAGCAAAAGGCCCAAACAGTGAACGGCCGGAACAGTAGAAGGCCAGAACAGTAAAAGGCCAGAACAGAAAAGGATCCTAACACTGGCAACCTAGAAATGTAAAAGGCCATAAAAGTAAATTGGTAGAACAGGAGCAGACCCCACGGGCCGTAGGAACAGTAATGGGCCACCTGCAGGCCTTAACAATGCCTGACTGATAGGGATATGTCGAATGGGGTATGCCTAGCAGGACGTTCCAATTGGGCCAAAGCGCTCGCGAGTGGGCCCGCAGGATGGCGACTGGAATGTGACTAAAGAGAAGGCCCGGCGACTGGAGACTGGAGGCCCAGAAGTGTACTCGAAGCCCAGTTGGATTAGGTCAAAGATTCTGAATCCATATCCTGTTCGGTTGTAAACTGTAAACCCTAGCGAGGTGCCTCATATATAAACCTCCCTAGGGTATCCTGAGGACTTACGTTCCATCATACACTCCTTCAAGCGAGTCGCTACTTAGACGCCGAGCTCGCCACCCCTGTAACTCGCTCTCCACTAATCCAATCTAGCAGGAGTAGGTCTTTACCCTCCGGGGGGCCGAACCTGGATAAACCCATGTGCATCCGCCCCCATCTTACACCACAGATGGCTGTTAGGCCACGTAGAGATAAACAAAACTTTTTATCTACGCGGTGATCCCAAGATCCAGCTCAGGTAGAAGGCCACGAGGATTACCACTAGACACGCAGTTGCGGAATTGATGAAGCATGTCGCTTGATGCAGTGCAGTCCTCGCGATCCGTTCCGGTTCCACGATCCATGATCCGTACTTTATTCACGATCGTCGAAGTGCTGAACGTACAACACCTCCGCCGGGATCCACACGTACGAGGAGGAGCACCGGCGATGGACTGCTAGGTCCGGTACGGCGGCGACAGGACGGACTGGGGCTAGGGTTTCCAACACGTGGAGTGACCTAACCTTGTGCTCTAAGCACTTGCGCCCCAGCTTATATAGGGAGTGAAAGTGGGCTCCACTCACTTGTGGCCCATTCACTAAAAGGCCTATATTAGCCACTGCAAGTCTCACTTGCTGACTAAGTCCATGTCTCTATTTGGGTCCAACCCAAATAGGTTTCCTGTTTGGGTCTAACCCAAACTTGCTCCCGCTCTTAAGTGTGTGACCCGACAGGCTCATGGTAACCCGGACACGATTCCGAGTCTCACTCATGATTGATCAGTTGGTAGAGGCTCCTAGCAGAACGTGCCAACTCCCAAGTACCAATAAGTCATGACGACATACCTTCCAATGTGACTTTCGTCTGAGTCCCTTTTGCCTCACGATATACCTTGTCAGACTATAGGCGAATGATCGTCATCCCTTAAATAGTCCAACTCTCTTTCTCGATCCGAGGTAAGTGATTCATCCGACTAACTCTTAGTCGGCTGCCTCGGTTAACACTTAACCGTGACGCGCATGGCCATGCTTTCCGAATCATATCTTCCGAGAGGGCCCAGAGAATATCTCTCCAGGTGGAGGGGCAAAATCCCGTCTTGGTTATTCACATCACGCAGCTTGATTCTCAGTTGACCCGAACTCCGCCTTTATAACTGCCTAGTGACGGAACAACGTTTGCCAGAACCTAAGTCGGAGATCCTCAACTCGGATTGTGCAATAACCTCAGGTCTAAGGATTACATTGATTGAGACATGCAAATGACGACTTGTTCGTTGCATCTCAATATGGGTCAGTCCGACTCGCTAAACTCTTTAGCCGAATCCGTGTAAGTCGGAATAGCATCTCCATGCCCATGACAAGTGGAACCTAGTCATCTGTCGACTTTCACATTGGTCTAAGTTGTGTGTCCGGCACAACCTCAATGACCAAGGACAATTAGTATGAACAACATGAATATGTAGTTCCACAATCAAATCACATATTCGATGATACATATCAACAGTTCATACATGGACCATTACCTTATGAATACACAGGAATATCATCATTCATGATTGCCTCTAGGGCATATTCCCAACAATGGCCGCCAGCTCTCGCCCCCGATTCAATCAATCGCTGCCTACTACAGCGACTGCCATGGCCATTTCCACGACAGTGGCGCCCACCATGGGGCCTAGCCAGACTGGCCTGAGTTCTGCAGCGAGACCCTATTCGCCGATCGATCGGCCGCTCGCCACCGGCCGCATGATCGCCATCGGCGGGATCTTACAGATCCTGCCCAACAGCTACATCCCGGCATCGCGCCCGATCACCCACGGCGCAGTGATGCCGGTCGGCTCCATCAACCTCTTCTTCGGCTTCACCGGCGTGGTCGACCCAGCGGCGATGGTGATCATTGGCGGATCGCCACCTCACCGCGATCTGCTCTCGGAGGAGCAGGTCTGCTCCATCAGGAGCCTCATCACCGAGTACGACTTGGTCGCCAGCAACGGGGCCGAGACCAACGCCGCCACGAACGACGAGGCCCTAAATGATGATGCCGACTCTACGACCCCTGCCTCGGTCGACGGATCTATCACCGCGGCATCACGAGAGGACTCCATCACACGGGTCTCCAACCCTGAGGATTTCGAGGACTCCTCCATCCTCGGGATCTTCGATTCCGATTCTGGCTCAGAGTCGCCCGAGGACTTCCACGCCAGATCCAATCGCTTCAACGCGATCTACAATGTGGGCAGCATGGCTGCCCCGCCAGATCCGTTCTCCACACCGATCCCGCCGACCGCCATGGC
This sequence comes from Avena eriantha, assembly GCA_910589775.1. Taxonomy (NCBI): domain Eukaryota; kingdom Viridiplantae; phylum Streptophyta; class Magnoliopsida; order Poales; family Poaceae; genus Avena; species Avena eriantha. The sequence goes on along the minus strand of OU342740.1, from coordinate 387,646,869 downwards.
CACAGAGGTGGAGGAGGCCCGCCTGTGACTCACGGAGGCGCAACGCAATGAGCTCGGTGAGCGTGAGAAATACCGCCTCGAGTGGGAAACAACGCGGGAGCTATCGATCTATCACTAGCGCGGCATCAGGACCCGCCTAAACTCCAACGTGCAGGGCCGCGTCCTCAACTTCAACAACGAAAGCGACCCCACACGTCCGACCGAGCGCGAGTACTGCGAGAACGCACCACTAGGTGGAAGCAACCGACCACCACCCGGCGCACTGGCGACCGGAGCCCCTCCACCACCCATTGCCCATGCGCCCCTGCCAGACCAGCCACGGATCATCATCTCGCCACAGGCCCGCGACGCCCGACTCCCACTCTACTCCACCCTGATGGACAACGTCGTCGCGGCCGACGCCGCGGTCGCCAACCTCGATATCCAGGGAGAAGGCGCGCTACAGATCCAGTACGCCAAGGCCCTACTCACCAGGGCTATCGAGCAACAAGCCGCGGGAGTCGACCCGCGGGGTCAGATGTATTCCCGCTCCTCGGCAAGCAGGGCGGCCTCAAGCAGCCACCCCACCATCGCCAACGTCGTGACCTGCCCACCACCGCAACCCCTAGCGACGCAACCACGGGCCGCCAACCCCGCGCTCTCCACCAACGAGACGCGACCGGTGAACAACACGGTCACCGCCAACGGGCAGCCCATTGACGCCCGCACGCACATCGTCAACAACCAGGCCTGGCAGGCGCGCCAGCCCAACGTCTTGAGGCATACCCTCAATAATCGCGGCGACCCCAAACCCAGGGGCTCGCTCAGCCGAGTCGGCTCCCAATGCTTCGGGCCCATGATCAGAGGGGAAAAGTACACCGCCAACTTCAAGGCGCCCAAGGAGATCGAAAAGTATGATCCAACGTACGACCCAACAGTGTTGCTGGACACATACCTCATGGCGATGGGAATCGCCGGCCACACTGACCTGCTCGCCACTCGCTACCTCCCCCTAATGATGGAGGGCGCGACCCGACAATGGATCAACACCCTCCCCGCCGACAACATCGACTCTTGGGAGGAAATGCGGGATGCCTTCGTTAGGCACTTCGAGGCCTCCTACACCCGCACCACCATTGAAGACCTGGAGCGGTGCATCCAGGGACAACGTGAGTCGACCCGCCACTGGATTCAAAGGTGGCAAGAACTATGGATCAATGCTTCTGGCATTCACCCGGACATGGCGATACATTGCTTCAAGAACGCATGCCGATACGAACCCCTGGTCGCCAAGATCAAGCGGTTCTATCGAACGCTCGACAAAATCCCTGACCTCCTCGAGATCGCTAAGCGCTACGTGGAGGAGGACCCCAACCAAGACTCCAACGACGAGTCGGGAGGAAGACACCGCACCAGCGGCCACGACAGCGGGCGACATCGCGACATGCACTACAGCAACACCCGCATCACTGGCAAGCGCCGCACGGACGGGCGAGTCGACTTCGTCACCAACACCGGCTACAACCAACGCGACCCCAAGAGCTACTGCCGCGACGGAGGAAATTACCGCGATAGCGGAAACTTCTGCGCCAACAACACGGCGAGGCCGAAATTCGACCCTGCTGCCCTGCTCAATCAGCCCTGCGTCTACCACAACAGGGAGGGGAAACCTGCCACCCACACCGCCGCGGACTGCCACTCTCTCAAAGAGACCGAAAAGGCAAGGCGAGCAAGGGAGGACCCCAACAACAACCCACCTCCAGACAACGGAAACGCCGGCGGCTTCGGCAACACCGTCGGCTCGCTACACACCTTCACGGGGCTCGGCAACAAGCGCGAGAGGAAGGTGCTCGCCCGCACAGTCGTTGTCAATGTGGTGACATAGGTCGATATCCCACACTTCCCCAACTGGTCCGAGCAGAGCATCACCTGGAGTCGCTAGGACCACGCTCCCAAGATCGAGTACCCAGGGCGAGTCGCCCTGGTGGTCAGGCCCAAAGTGGCCGACTGTTGGCTGCCCAAGACACTGATGGACGGCGGGAGCTCCATCAACATCATGTATCTGGACACGTTCAAAAGCTCTACCTCCTAGAATCGGCAATCCAGCCGACCCTGACAACCTTCCACGACATCGTCCCCGGTTGGAAGGCGTACCTGATCGAAAATGTGACATTACCGGCCACCTTTGGTACACCAGCAAACTACCGCACCGAGCGAATCGAGTTTGAGCCAGTGAACTTCCACAGCCCCTACCACTGTGTCTTGGGACACCAAACGTTCGCAAAATTTATGGCGACCCCCCACTATGCATACAACATGATGAAGCTCCTAGGGCCGAGCGGCATCATCACCGTCCGACCCCGATATGGCCGTGGAATGCGAGGAAAAAGGCGGTGAGCTCGTCGACGCCGTCATTGCCGTGGAGACTGATCACACGGAGGAGCTTGCGAAATACGCTGGCAACATCAACAAGGATGACCCCACCATCCTGAAGAAGCCAACCGCCATGAACTCCACGTTCGAGGCAACCACGCATATTCGCACCGTCGAGCTCGTCCCGGGCAACTCTAGCCAGACGGTCACCATTGGGGTGCACATGAGCCTCGCATAGGAAAGCGCGCTCATTGGGTTCCTCCGTGAGAACCGCGACATCTTTGCATGGAAACCTTCTGACATGCCAGGTGTCCCGAGGGAACTCGCTGAGCACAAACTACACGCCGACCCCAACGTGCGACCGGTAAAGCAGTCGCTGCAGCCCTTCAATGAAGAGCGCCGCCAAGCAATTGCCAAAGAAGTGCAACGCCTGTTGGCCGTAGGCTTCATTCGGCCAATAAAATACTCCAAGTGGCTGGCAAACCCAGTCCTTGTCCTAAAAAAGAACAACACATGGAGAATGTGTATCGACTACACCAACCTCAACAACGCCTGCCCGAAGGAGGAGTTCGTCCTATCGCGCATCGATCAGATCATTGACTCGACCGCGGGATCGGAGTCGCTGTGCTTACTCGATGCATACTCTAGTTACAACCAGATCAAAATGGCGGTCGAGGATGAAGAGAAGACGGCGTTCATCACGACATTCGGCGCCTTCTGCTACATGGCCATGACGTTCGGCCTCAAGAACGCCGACACCACATACCAAAGGTGCATGCAAGAGTGCCTCGCGAGCCAAATTGGCCGCAACATTCACGTCTACATCGATGACGTGGTGGTAAAATCCACCCCCCAGGACGACCTGCTCGCCAACCTGGCCAAAACCTTCGCAAATCTGCGGAGGTACAACATCAAGCTAACCCTAGGAAAGTGCACCTTCGGTGTCCCCACCGGACAACTACTGAGATACATAGTCTCCAAGCGAGGCATCGAAGCCAACCCCACAAAGATCGAAAACATCGCATGACTCGAAAAACCCGAGTGCCTGCGCGACGTCCAGAAGTTGTCTGGATGAGTCATGGCTCTCAGTCGCTTCATCCCTCGACTAGGCGAGAAGGCAATGCCTCTCTATCGCCCGATGCGAAAGAACCCCACGTTCCAATGGGACGCAGAGGTGGATGATGCACTCAAAGAAGTGCTACTCGCAGCCCCACTCCTTGCCGCCCCAATCGACAAAGAGCCAATGCTCGTCTACGTGGCAGCCTCCACTCGAGTCATCAGTGCCGTGATGGTCGTCGAACGACCATAGGAGGGCAAGGAGCACCCCATACAGCGCCCTGTCTACTACATCAGCGAAGTCCTGACGGACTCATGACAGCGCTATCAGTAGTACCAGAAACTGGTGTACGCGGTATTCCGAGCTCAGCGGTGACTCCCCCATTATTTCCAGGAGCACCCAATCACGGTGGTATCCTCCGCACCTCTGCAGGACATAATACGCAATCGCGAGGCGACTGGGCGATTCGCCAAGTGGGCCGTCAAAATCAGCATCCACAACATCAAATACGAGCCCCGCAAGGCGATCAAGTCACAAGCCCTAGCTGATTTCATCGCAGATTGGGAAGAAGCGCAACAGCCGGAAAAACTACCATACCTTCACTACTGGTCACTCCACTTTGACGGCTCCAAGAACACTGACGGCGCAGGGGCCAGGGTCATATTGACCTCCCCCAAAGGAGAAAAGCTCCGCTACGTGCTCCACCTCAACTTCAAGCCATGCACCAACAACATGGCAGAATAGGAGGCCCTCCTCCATGGCATGCGGGCCGCCAAGGAGATGAACATCAACCGCCTACGGTGCTCCAGCGACTCCGATCTGGTCACTGGCCAGGTCGCCGGAACTTGTGACGTCGTCTCTCCAACAATGATCGCGTACCGCCAAGCGGTAGACCAATTGGGAGGACACTTCGACGACTACTCCGTCGAGTGGATCGACAAGCGAACGAATGAGGAGGAAGATGCCCTCTCCCGCATCGGATCGGCTAGGCAAACGCCACCTGCGGGTATCTTCCTTGACATCATCCAGAAACCTTTGGTCTGCCCACCAAAGGAGATAGACATCGGGATACCACTACAACCAGAGGCGACCCTAGTTGCCATGATCGTGGAGCCCAGCGACTGGACGACACCATATGTCGCCTTCCTCGGGCACAAGATCCTTCCAAACAATGAGACGGAGGCGAGGATGATCGTGTGCCGCTGCAAGTCCTTCATCATCATCAAAGGCAAGCTCCACAAACGCAGCATGACTGGCGTATTCCAGCGCTGCGTACAGCCAGAAGAAGGCCGCAAGATCCTCTAGGACATCCACACCGGCAACTGCGGCCATCATGCCGGCGCCAAGTCGCTGGTCGCCAAGGCCATGCGGCACGACTTCTACTGGCTCACCGTGCACACCGACACCACCAACATCGTCCAACGATGCGTCGGGTGCCAGAAGTACGCCAACCAGACGCACCTCCCTGGTTCGGCACTCAAGACCATCCCCATCACATGGCCGTTTGCTGTATGGGGCATGGACATGGTAGGCCCGTTCAAGAAGGCCCCATCAGGCTTCACCCATCTCCTGGCCGCAGTCGACAAGTTCACCAAATGGGTCGAGGCCAAGCCGATCAAAAAGTGCGACGGCAAGACGACAACCAAGTTCTTACGCGAGCTCATCTACCGGTACGGCTACCCGCACAACATCATAGCGGACATCGACACCAACTTCGCCAAGGGGGCCATGGCGGAATTCTACGAGGAGCACGACATACGACTCGACCTCGCTTCAGTCATCCACCTGGAGTCGAACGGCCAATCAGAACGCGCCAACCAGAGCATCCTCCTCGGGCTCAAGCCGCGACTCCAGGCGCCCCTCGAGCGCACCCCAAGATGCTGGGTCAAAGAGCTCCCCTCCGAAATATGGGGGATCCGCACGTCCGTCAATCGCTCCACCAGGTTCACACCCTTCTTCATGGTGTATGGCGCCAAAGCCGTAATGCCAACAGACCTGGAGCACGACTCACCTCGAGTCGCCAATTACGTCGAGGTGACAAACGAGACCGCCCGCCAAGACAGCATCGACCAAATCGACGAGGCATGTGACCTGGCTTGCTCCTGCACCGCCATCTACCAGCAGGGACTCCGCCGCTACCATAGCCGGCGAGTCTGGACTCGCACCTTCCAGGAGGGCGATCTGGTCCTACGACTGGCTCAGGACAAGAAGGGCATGCACAAACTCTCCCCCCATGGGAGGGGCCATTCGCCATAGGGCGATTCCTCGGCAATGACACCTACTACCTCATCGACATACGAGGCGACGGCCAGCTCGAGGTCGGGAGTCCATGGAATGTAAACCTCCTCTAAAAGTTCTATACATAGCACTCAAGCATGTACTCAACTGACATATATAATGAAATTCATTCGGTTCACAAAATTGTGTCTACTCTCCATATCCTTGTGCCACTCGCAGTCGTACAATTAGCAATACGCTACCCATGGAAGTCAACCCTTGGTCGAGCGACTGGCACGGCTAAGTAGTGCGGCCTAAGGGCACCGAAATTCTCGGGCCTTAGGACGTCCACGAATATGCCAACCCAGAGCCACCATCGGAGTCACCTAGCTTGACTAGCCCACCGGGACAAGACGACCGGTATACGCTTCTCACAGCGACTTGTCCTTCCCATCCTGGCGCAAAGCGACTCGAACGGTTAAGTACCACGCATGGGGACTCCGCAAAAATGGAACCCTCACGCGGCTCGGGAACACACCAAGTAAGAGAGCTGCCTTGGACTCGCCTAGCAACTAGTTCTAGGAGCCAGGGGAGGAGACGCATTACAAATAATGCATTAGTAACTTACAACAGGCACGCGCCCAAAACGCCTACAAACAATCCCACTCGCGCTCGGGGATTTGCCCCTTCGGAGACGCAAGGGACAAACAATGCACAATCAAAAGAAAACACATACGTATACAATCGAGTTATACCCCATTAAAGGGTGGACGCGCTCGGGGACTCGCTCAAACAAAAAAACACCACACGATCACGCTCGCATTGCGAGTCAAATTGACTCCTCTTACTCAAAATACTATTCATATTACAAAAGTCGCTACTTGGCATATATTACAAACTGCCCAGAGATGCTATCTATTTCACAGCCCCTAACGAAGAAGCATCCCCACCATCCTTAACACAGACGAAAGGTTGCCATGGGTTCGTCGGGTAGGTCATCAGTGACTTCGACAGCGCCAACCGGAAGGGTTGCTCCGACTTTAGGTCGCGATGCTCCGACTCGGGGTCGCCAGGCACCAATACCGTCTCCTGGTATGGCAGAAGGTCCCCCATCGCCAACACCTGATCATCAAAGGGGGCGGCCTTGGTGGTCAGCTTCAGCACCTCCGACATCTCCACCATACCAGTCGCTGAAGGGTACCCGCTGGTAACATCGTCGAGGTCGAAATCGTCGGGGAAGTGGGCAAGACCCAGGATCAATGCCGTGGTGGCCCTGCGCCTGAAAGCTGAGCGTGCCATCCACTCCACGATGCCGGGCACCTCCTCCAGATAGCGCCACACTTCCGTCAGTCCACCAAGAATAACCTCGATGGGGGACATCCCCTGAAGAACTGCTTGGATGCACAACACCGAGGCAGTAGCCGCTTTCACCACGGTAGGCACGCACTGCGAGGCGTTGAAGGTCTGCACCACCGGGTCGCTTTGCCCTATCACAGCTGCAACATCAGACGTCAGTGACACTACAGATTTCCCCACTCGGGGACTCGCCAAACATGTTAAGAAAAGAACAGACTCACCAAGGAGTTTCCGGCAGTTCTCGGTGACGTGCTTCTCCAGGGCGGCGTGATCGTTCTACAGCCCCAGGATGATCGAGTCCGCGGCCTTCCGCTCCTCTTCAGCCGCAGCGACTGCAGCCTTCGCTCGATCCTCAGAAGAAATCGAGGCCGCTTTCGCTTCCTCCAACTCCTAGACTAGCGAGGCGATTCGCCCATTCGCCACGTCCAGCTCGGCAAGTGGGATGTACCCTTCACGGGCCTTGGCAATTGCAGCCGAAAGACCATCTGAAAAGAAAATAAACAAATCGTCAACACGCCAGAACACCGACAGTTCACAGCTGAAAAACGAATCAAGTACTTACCAACAATCTCCTGGAGTCGCCGGTTTGCTTCCTGCGCCACGCGCAGATCCCGCGCCAGACGCTCCTTCGCGGCCTGTCGATCTGTCGACTCCCTTTGCAAGCCCTGCAAGAATAACAAAAGTTAGCACTTACCAAAACAGATATTCAGTTCCTAGCCACTGAAAATCAGCGACCAGGAACTCGGGGACTGGCAACTAGAAGAAATTCAGTTCCTAGCCGCTGAAATTCAGCGACTAGGAACTCGGGGACTAGAGAGTAGAAGCAACTCAGTGCCTAGCCGCTGAAATTCAGCAACTAGACACTCATGGACTAGATGTACCTGAATGGCGGTGCCAAGCATCTTGTGAAGAACTCCATCATTCGTCGACGGGACCGTGAAGGAGGTGCGCCCGCGACGAGACCCAACGTATTCATGAACGATCTCCGGGCTCTGTGGAGACTGATTGTCCGCCACGCCTGGAAACCCCTTCGCCACGAAGCGTGGGAATGTTGCTGACGCTCTAGCCGGGGCACTGGTCATCGGAGCTGACGTTTCCATCGCCGGAGCGCCCATGGCTGGCTCTGACCGCGTAGTTGCCACCTCTTCGACGACTGCAGCGAGATCGCGTTCCTTGGTGCTATCCATCGCCACGGCATCATCGGCACCGCCTTTCTGCCTCTTCGCGCCCCCACAGTCGCCGTGTCTTCAGCATATTTCCTCTTCGGGGGCCAATGTGGTTGTAAATTCCGCATAGGTGATCTTCTTCGGGGTAGCCTTGTAATCTTTGATTTCCCACGACTCTTTGCTAGTCCGGGAGGGATCGTGTTTCCCGTTGTACTCATACATCCAATGCGGCCGAGCCGCTAGCGGAACAAGACGCCGCCCGAGCCAGCAATTGTATAGGTTGATCGAGGACAACCCCTGATCCTTCAACATCTGGATCTGGTCCATCATCTCCGCGACGACCATCCTCTGGTATTCAGGGAGTTTCTTCGGCGCCAGCCAGCGAGGCTCACTCCTTTCTGCAACAAACTCGGGAAGCGCTACTTCATCGGAGGGAGTGGATTTTTTCACGTAGAACCAGCTCTTCTTCCACTCGCTCGCGGCCTTCTTCGGCAGCAGAAGTTTGATAAAGGTGGCCTTCAGCTTCAATTGGAACGTGACGCCGCCGGCTGCCAACATCAAGCCGCCAGACGCCTCGCGCCCGATGCGGCCGTGGAAGAGCTCCAGCCACAGCAAGAAGTACAGCCTGCAACCAAGATAGCATTCGCAGAAGGTGACGAAGATCGCCAGCTGCTCGATGCTGTGCGGACCAAGATCCGACGGCTTGATTATGTAATACGCATAGAAACGCCAGAAGAACAGTGAGGTGGGGAACCCCAAACCCCTTTCTAGGTGGCTGGGGAAGCAAATGAACTCGTCGGCCTGCGGCTTCGGCTTGATCTCGGAGGGAGTGGGGACCCGCCAGTTCCCCTTGCGGAGGACTCCAGCGTCCTCGAAGGATTTGAGCTGGGCCGTGGTGCACTTGGATTTCCCCCATGAACCCTTTGGAGGCGCCATTAGGAAGGATGTGGGGTCGCTCGGTGTGAAAGGGATCGAATCAAAGAAAGACAGGAGAAATGGATGCGCGAGAATGAAGAACGCAGAGAAGGACCTGCAAGGCTGATTTGTTACTCCCCTTATAAGGAGGCGCTACCCGCCAAATTCGGGGTAGTCGTTGCCTGCGGTAATTACACTGAAGTTACCGTTGGAATATCCAACAGATAGTTTGACCAGGTTGACGGTCCAACTCCTCCATTCCACTCGCTAGCAACTAGCCCTGTCCGCTCGGTGAAGCAGTGACTTGGCAGCCGTGGCGTTCGCCGGAGCAGCGACTAGGAGCCTAGGGAAAATTTCCTTGGTTTCAGTGGAGTCCATCACTAATTCGACTGGGCGTCCAAATTGGACTCGCCTACTCCGACTGCCAAATGACCACCTGCGCCTGAATCAACGATGGCCTCGGGGACTACTGATGGGGATATGCCGAATGGGGTATGCCCAGCAGGATGTTTCGATTAGGCCAAAGGGCCCGCGAGTGGGCCTGCAGGGCGGCGACTGGAATGCGACTAAAGAGAAGGCCCGGCGACTGGAGACTAGAGGCCCAGAGGCGTACTCGAAGCCCAGTTGGATTAGGTCAAAGCCTCTGAATCCATATCCTGTTCGGTTGTAAACTGTAAACCCTAGCAAGATGCCTCATATATAAACCTCCCTAGGGTATCCTGAGGACTTACGTTCCATCATACACCCCTTCAAGCGACTCGCTGCTTCGACACCGAGCTCGCCACCCCTGTAACTCGCTCTCCACTAATCCAATCTAGCAGGAGTAGGTCTTTACCCTTCGGGGGCCGAACCTGGATAAACTCATGTGCATCCACCCCCAGCTCACACCGCAGATGGCCGCCAGCTCTCTCCCTCGATTCAATCAATCGCTGCCTACTGCAGAGACTACCGTGGCCATTTCCACGACACTGACCTTCTGGCGCAGTCCCCTAATGGGCCGCATATTATTCTACCAAAGTTGGCCTTCTTTAGGACGAAACTGTAGCGGGCCTAAAATCGTATGGGCCGTGGATGGATTCATTAATGGGCCACATCAAATAGTACATGGCATGAGTGTAACGGGATGTAATCTTATTGGGCTCTCTTGATGGACCGGCCCACTTAATTATGAGCAGGCCTTTGCTGGGCCTGGCTTCTGTCACGGTTTCCATGGCCGTTAACGGCGGCAACTGGTTGTTAATGGTGTTTGCCACGTGGAATTTTGCATGACATCAGCAGTCAATGCGACCGGGTTACAGATCTACGACGGAACAAGTTTTCGTGGCTGAAGGGTGTGATCCGCCATGGTTAGGAAAAAAACGTGGTAGGTTCTTTTGTGATGGGGCTTTTACCATGATGGGCATCCATCGTAGAAAACTTTTTATCCACGAAAAATGGGACATCAACCACGAAATTCAACCGTTGTAAAAGCCAACTTTTCTTGTAGTGCTATTTATTTACAAGATTTCGATGCACCACAAGCAAGTGCGACTTCGACCGAACTATGAGAGTAAGTGCTCCAAACCTCTATGGGAGGTTGATGGCTCAATACACGGTGCCCAGAAAAGTGCTTGGTGCGTGGTGTTGATGTAGAGCTCGTTGGGAACCCCAAGAGGAAGGTATGATGAGCACAACAACAAGTTTCCCTCAGTTATGAAACCAAGGTTTAATCGAACCAGTAGGAGCAAGGAAACACCCCAAAGGTGTTACTAGCTGAGCTTTGGCAGGGCGCACTACCAGTGCTAGTAGCAACGTGGAGACCTGCACAACACAACCACAGAACTTTTTCCCCAACTTGCGATGAGGTTGTCAATCTCACCGTGTTTTGCGAAAAACAAAGGATTAAACGTATCGAATGGAAAGAAGTAAAAGTTTGCAGAAATTAAACACAAAACAGTAAACAGTTGTAGATTGTATGTAAAGAAAGAGGACTAGGATCCATAGTTCACTAGAGGTGGCTCTCCTTAGATAGATAACATGCTGGGTGAACAAATTACAGCGGGGCAATTGACAAACACCGAGAAAGCAATACATGCATATACTAATCATCTTGACTCCTCTAAGACTTGATTGGGCATTACAACATAATACATAGACCGCCATCCAACTGCATCTATGACTAATAATCCACCTTCAGGTTATCATCCGAACCCCCTCCAGTATTAAGTTGCAAGCAACAGATTATTGCTTTACGAACTGCGTGTAAAGTAAACAATACGATTGTTCTATGAAAAAAGGATTGTTGTTTTCTCCCTAGTAGCAACAACACATCTAGTACCTTAGAGATTTCTGTCACTTCCCCAGATTACCAGAGGCATGAACCCACTATCGAGCATAAATACTAACTCTTGGAGTTGCTAGCATCTACTTGGCCAAGATAGCTACTAACAACGGAAAGCATGCAAGATCACAAATAACAAAGACATGATAGAACCAATAATCAATCTGAAATAGCATCTCAATATCCATCGGATCCCCGCAAACACAACATGTATGAATTACAAATAGATGATCTTGATCATGAACGGAGCTCACAAGATCTAAACATGAAAGCACAAAGGAGGAGAAACCAGCCATCTAGCTACTACATGGATTCGTAGTCCAAGGATGAACTACTCACGCATCACACCGGAGGCTTGCATGGTGATGAAGAAGGCCTGCAGGGTGAATTCCCCTCTCCAGCAGGGTGCCGGGAAGAGCTTCAGATCCCTCCCGATCTAGGGATGGAGATGACGGAGGCTACAGACTCTTTCATGGATTTTTGATCGGGTACTTAGGGTTTTCGTCCCGAGGGAAACTTATAGTCGGAAGGGGAGGCCGAGGGGGTGCCAGGAGCGGCCACACCACCCCCTGGCGCTGGCCAGGCCTGGCCGCGCGGCCAGGTGGTGTGGTGGCTCCCTGGCCCTTCTCCGTCTCGTATTCTGGCACTTGATCACTTCCGGAAAAATATGCACTTTGGTTTTTGTCCCCCAATTCCGAGAATATTCATTTTCTTACTTTCCTCGAACCAAAAACAGCAGAAAACAGGCAGCTGGCACTGTGGCTCTTGTTCATAGGTTAGTCCAAGAAATCATATGAAAAGTACTCAAAAGTTGGAACAAAACACAAGAAAGTGGATAAAACCAAGCATGGAACATCAAAAATTATAGATACATTTGCAATGTATCTACATCCCCAAGCTTAACTCCTACTTGTCCTCGAGTAGGTAAGTGATAAAAAGAAAGAATAATTTTTGAGGTGACATGCACCATCAAAGACTTGATCAAAGTATTTTCAAAACACTCAAAGCTGGGATCATAGTACTTCAATCATAACATGAAAGACAAAGTTCTAGCAATAAGCAAAGAAACTATGATGCAACATGAAAAGGCACGAACAAAAGATTCATCAATAACAATGCTTTGCAAGACGTTTGTTTGTTTCACATAAAGAAAACATAGTATAAAAGTATTCAGCTTGTCCCTCAATAGAGTAGCAAATATAAATGCATAGGACACCTTCAAAGTTCATAAGAGTGACTAGATACAATAGTTTTAAACAAGCAATAACAAGTTATGCATCAATCAACTAGTCTTGGGACAATGCACATAGAACTAAGAATGGCCACTATGCTCTCAGAGTAGGTGCATAAAGATAGAAGGTGGAGACTTAATATAATGGTGGAAGAAAAGCCTTTTGTAAAAGGAAGTAGGGATTCAAGTCTCATAAAGAGCTTCCAAAAATTATGGTACTCATAGCTTTCAGCTCTCATTGCCCCTATCATAAGCATCTTGAAGTGTTTAAGGTTAAAGTGAACAAACTATGGTGTACATGCTTGATGAAGTATAAGTCAGAAATCTCATGTCCCTTGTATCCGAGGGCCGCTCCTCATGCTACTCAAGTTTAGTCACCGGTAAGTTCTTGTCATCGTAAGTACATGTGTTTGAGAACCGCCAACGGGGTACCCCTTACCCGATGATACGGAAGAATCCCCATATCAAAATGACAAGGCAAGCTGACAACGAGCATCTCAGCATTCTTCTTATTTACCATGGGAATATGGTGCTTTTTTCTCTCTTTCCTCTTTTCATAGTATCTCTTTTTTTTTTCTCTTTTTCTCTTTTTTCCAGCATATGACTCTTTTTTTATAAGAAGAATGCTTCATAGACAACTCATTATGGTTACGCTGCAGGTTTCCACCATGTCAGCATGGATTAGACCAGCGGCCCAGGAGTTTCTCTAACACATATACATAACTCCATGGACTTACAAGCTCCCCTTTCTTTTCACACCGACGACATCCATATACAAAAGAGCATGATATCAACTAGGTACAAGTACCAAGTGCAATGTTGAAAGCGTTACCCATGAAAGCATGGTTCTGCTAATTCCCGACAAATAAGTGCAAGCATATAAAACATATAAGACACAATGGTTCAAGTTTATTAAAGGCAAGTAAAGTAAAGTGTGCCATCAAGTTCGTGAGAGCTTTAATCACTAGTTTTTTCATAACAAGTGGAAGGTACACGCAAGCATGAATATACTTGGAGTAGCATAAGCTAGTAGGTAGGTATGGTGGACTCTTTGGAAAAACTTGGTTTAGGGAGTTGGATGCATGAGTGGAACTCATACTTTGTTGTGGAGGCTAGCAAAAGACTGGGAGCGACAAACTAAGAGAGCAATAATGGCCATAATCATGCAGAGCGACAAAACATCATTGATCAAAGCATAAAGTGATACTACAAGTTGAAAACTAAAGGATCGTAAAGGCTATGGTGACTTGAGATAGTCATAACATGGTGTGAGCATGTGCCAAGTCAACCCAGATAAAGCATCAAAGGAGAATACCACTATACTATGCTTTAATATGCTAAACAACGCATGATTCATCCAAGGCACATTAAGCAATCTCAATTGTTTATAACAAGTCATGCTACGAAAAGAATACTAAGCATAAAGCCAAAACAATATCTAGCATGGCATGACAAAGCATAAGCCACAGTCAAAAACAAGCTCTTTTTACCACATAAGCATGAACTTTCCTACTCTTTTCCAAACCAAACCAAACTATTTGCAAACCAAAGTGTGAAAGAGGGGGTCAAACCAACTTATTCAGAACACTAAGCAAACCAAGCAAACTAAAAACCAAAACAAAAACGAAAAAGAAGACGCTCCAAGAAAAACACAACCGTGCATGAAACAATAAAAATGAAGCGTTTGGAAGAAACCTGGAATTTTTATTGATGAAGAAGGGGATGCCTTGGGCATCCCCAAGCTTTGACGCTTGTACTTCTTGGATATTTCTTGGGGTGACATGCGTGGCATCCCCAAGCTTGAGCATTAGTCCATCCTTCATCTCATTACTCATTCCTTCCATACACCTGAAAATTTTCCTTCATATAAAACTTCACACAATCTCATTAGCAACATTAGTGCACTTAAGATAAATAAGTCTCAAGGTTCAGTTCTAACACCAAATAAACTTCCATTAGAACACTAGCTACTGTAGCACTTCCCTCAAAAGCTCAATTCCCCAAAGGAATTCAAGAAGGAACTAACAAGAAGCAAATACAGAAAAATGGCAGAAATCTGTCAAAACAGACCAGCAGGTAAATACGAATTTTTTCGAAGACCTTTTGTTGCTCAAATCAAAAAGTGTTGAACTAACGAAAGTTATATAACAACCTGGGGCAGAAGAACAAAAAATTACAGCTCAATCCGACTTACAGATCTCTCTCAGGAATTTGTACGGTGAAGCACAGAAATCTGTTTCGGGACAGCAACTTTCCCAATCATTACTTCACTCTCATTAGAGGTTACTCTTGGCACAAAAAGCAAATAAAAAGGATAAAGAGAGGTTATTACAGAGGTAATAACTTCCAAGACTCAACTAAAACTCTTGGGTTATCCCCCAACAAGTACTTTTCTTTAACGCCTTTAAGTTAGGCATAAGAAGCAAGAAAAAGGATCAAGTATTCTCAAATGAAGAAGCATTAAGATCAATACCAGAAATATTTTCAACAAGGCAAGGTATATCATCCAAATAAGTTCTAGAGGATCCTCTCTCAATGCTCTTAGATTTACTATTCTCATCAAAAGGGTTTGCAGGAACAATCCAATCAAGATCTTTTCTATGGCATCATGTATTGCTACTAGTTTGAAGGGTATTGGTATCTTAGGTTCCTCCCCATTAGGTTCGGTTTTGTTCATCTTTTCTCGTGTACCAACAACATCTACACATGAGCCTAGCATATTGAAACGTTCAAAAACTTTTCTAGCTTCCTTGGCAACATCATAGAACTCCTTAAACAAAGTTTCTAAAATAAAATCCCGCTTTTCAGGATCCTCAATTTCTTTAAGCTTAAGAAACATTACTTGCATTAAGGGGTTGAGATTAACAAACCAAGCTTCTAACATGTGAATGAAAGAAGCTGCAGCAATCTCATAATTTGGAGCAAGTTCTACAAGGGATCTATTCTCAGTATCTTCATGTTTGCTAACATGATTAAAGAATTCTTCAATGTTATCTTTCCCAATTATAGAACCACTACCAATTGGGAGGTCTTTCAGGGTGAACTTGGGGATCAACATGGTGAGCTAAGGAAGAGGTGACAACTAAAGCAGACTTAATTGTTTTGTGTTTTTGATAAAGAAAGCAAACTAGTAAAACTAATTTTTTGTGTTTTTGGAGAACAAAACAAGCAAACAAAGCAAAAAGAAAACTAAGCAAAACAAAAACAACAAAGTAAAGAGATTGGTTGTGAGGGACTCCCCTTGTGAAGATGTCCTTGACTCCCCGGTAACGGAGCCAGAAAATCGCTTGATGGCTCAATACATGGCGCCCAGAAAAGTGCTTGGTGCGTGGTGTTGATGTAGAGCTCGTTGGGAACCCCAAGAGGAAGGTATGATGAGCACAGCAACAAGTTCCCCTCAGTTATGAAACCAAGGTTTAATTGAACCAGTAGGAGCAAGGAAACACCCCAAAGGTGTTACTAGCTAAGCTTTGGCAGGGCGCACTACCGGTGCTAGTAGCAACGTGGAGACCTGCACAACACAACCACAGAACTTTTTCCCCAACTTGCGATGAGGTTGTCAATCTCACCGTGTTTTGTGGAAAACAAAGGATTAAACGTATCGAATGGAAAGAAGTAAAAGTTTGCAGAAATTAAACACAAAACAGTAAACAGTTGTAGATTGTATGTAAAGAAAGAGGACTAGGATCCATAGTTCACTAGAGGTGGCTCTCCTTAGATAGATAACATGCTGGGTGAACAAATTACAGCGGGGCAATTGAAAAACACCAAGAAAGCAATACATGCATATACTAATCATCTTGACTCCTCTAAGACTTGATTGGGCATTACAACATAATACATAGACCGCCATCCAACTGCATCTATGACTAATAATCCACCTTCAGGTTATCATTCGAACCCCCTCCAGTATTAAGTTGCAAGCAACAGATTATTGCTTTACGAACTGCGTGTAAAGTAAACAATACGATTGTTCTATGAAAAAAGGATTGTTGTTTTCTCCCTAGTAGCAACAACACATCTAGTACCTTAGAGATTTCTGTCACTTCCCCAGATTACCAGAGGCATGAACCCACTATCGAGCATAAATACTAACTCTTGGAGTTGCTAGCATCTACTTGGCCAAGATAGCTACTAACAACGGAAAGCATGCAAGATCACAAATAACAAAGACATGATAGAACCAATAATCAATCTGAAATAGCATCTCAATATCCATCGGATCCCCGCAAACACAACATGTATGAATTACAAATAGATGATCTTGATCATGAACGGAGCTCACAAGATCTAAACATGAAAGCACAAAGGAGGAGAAACCAGCCATCTAGCTACTACATGGATTCTATGTCCAAGGATGAACTACTCACGCATCACACCGGAGGCTTGCATGGTGATGAAGAAGGCCTGCAGGGTGAATTCCCCTCTCCAGCAGGGTGCCGGGAAGAGCTTCAGATCCCTCCCGATCTAGGGATGGAGATGACGGCGGCTACAGACTCTTTCATGGATTTTTGATCGGGTACTTAGGGTTTTCGTCCCGAGGTAAACTTATAGTCGGAAGGGGAGGCCGAGGGGGTGCCAGGAGCGGCCACACCACCCCCTGGCGCTGGCCAGGCCTGGCCGCGCGGCCAGGTGGTGTGGTGGCTCCCTGGCCCTTCTCCGTCTCGTATTCTGGCACTTGATCACTTCCGGAAAAATATGCACTTTGGTTTTTGTCGGCCAGGTGGTGTGGTGGCTCCCTGGCCCTTCTCCGTCTCGTATTCTGGCACTTGATCACTTCCGGAAAAATATGCACTTTGGTTTTTGTCCCCCAATTCCGAGAATATTCATTTTCTTACTTTCCTCGAACCAAAAACAGCAGAAAACAGGCAGCTGGCACTGTGGCTCTTGTTAATAGGTTAGTCCAAGAAATCATATGAAAAGTACTCAAAAGTTGGAACAAAACACAAGAAAGTGGATAAAACCAAGCATGGAACATCAAAAATTATAGATAGATTTGCAATGTATCAGAGGTAAGATGAATAGTTCTCTAATTTGTACCTATTGAAATGATATTGGATCAAATAAAGTCTAGCTACTTGGTTTTAAGAAAGCGCTTCCCAGGAGGCAACTTGGAAGTTCGTAGGTGTCCTTCTTAGTTTTTGTGTCTTGAATTTAGTTGTATTCATGTTGCATTGACACTTGTATCTTCGCGTGATTTGAAGGGAATATGCTCGAGAGGTAATAATAAAGTTGTTATTATGTTATTCCAAATATATGGTAGATGTTTATTTTTTATGCTATAATTGTGTTAATCAGAAACATTAATACATGTGTGTTTACTAAACAAATATATAGTTCCTAGTTATGCCTCTCATATAAATGAGCTCATTGATTAACAAGATGATCAAGGTTTCTGCTGACTCGTGTAATAACGAGCTCGTTGGGGAACACCAAGAGGAAGGTATGATGAGCACAATAGTAAGTTTCCCTCAGTTATGAAACAAAGGTTATCGAACCAGTAGGAGCAAGGAAACACCTCCAAGGTGTTGTTGCCAACTTGGAATCCTGCACAAAACAACCACAGAATGTTGCCCCCTACTTATAGTGAGGTTGTCAATCTCACCGGTTTTGCTGAAAACAAAGGATTAAACGTATTGTGTGGAAGAAAGTAAAAGCTTGCAGAAAGTAAACAGAAAGCAGTGAACAGTTGTAGATTGATGGTAAAAGAAAGGACCAGGGTCCATAGTTCATTTGTGGTGGTTCTCCTTAAGATAGATGACATGTTGGGTGAAAAAATTATAGTGGGGCAATTGACAAACATCAAGAAAGCATACATGCATATACTAATCATCTTGACTCCTTTGAGATTTGATTGGGAATTACAACATTATACATAGACCATAATCCAACTGCATCTATGACTAATAATCCACCTTCAGGTTATTATCTGAACCCCCTCCAGTATAAGTTGCAAGCAACAGATAATAGCATTACGCATTGCGTGTAAAGGAAACAATACGATTGTTCTATGAACAAAGGATTGGTGTTTTCTCCCTAGTAGCAACAGCAGATTTAGTACCGTCACTTCCCCAGATTACTAGAGGCATGAACCCACTATCCAGCATAAATACTAACTCTTGGAGTTGCTAGCATCTACTTGGCCAAGATAGCTACTAACAACGGAAAGCATGCAAGATCACAAATAACAAAGACATGATAGAATCAATAATCAATCTGAAATATCATCTCAATATCTATAGGATCCCCGCAAACATAACATGTAGGATTACAAATAGATGATCTTGATCATGAACGGAGCTCACAAGATCTAAACATGATAGCACAAAGGAGAAGAACCAACCATCTAGCTACTACATGGACCCGTAGTCCAAGGATGAACTACTCACGCATCACACCGGAGGCTTGCATGGTGATGAAGAAGGCCTCCAGGGTGAATTCTCCCCTCCGGCAGGGTACCAGGAATAGCTTCAGATCCCTCCCGATCTAGGGATGGAGATGACGGCGGCTACGGACTCTTTCGTGGAATTTTGATCGGGTACTTAGGGTTTTTGTATCGGAGGCATCTTATAGGTAAAAGGGGAGGCCGAGGGGGTGCCCTGGGTGGCCGCACCACCCTTGGCACAGGCCAGGCCTAGCCGCGCGGCCAGGTGGTGTCGGCGGCTCTTGGCCCCTCTCTGTCTCGTATTCTGGCTTCGTGTCCCCCTCGGTGAAAATCTGACTTTGGCTTTTGTCCCATCCAATTCCGAGAATATTCATTTTCTAACTTTCCTAGAACCAAAAACAGCAGAAAACAGGCAACTGGCACTGTGGCATCTTGTTAATAGGTTAGTCCAAGAAAGTGTATAAAAAGTACTCCAAAGTGTGGACAAAATATGAGAAAGTAGATAAAACCAAGCATGGAACATCAAAAATTATGGATACGTTAGCAATGTATCAGTTTCCTGATCATTGATATTGGATGTTGTTAATAACGAGGTCACAACATTGGTGGAATGATTGATGAAAATTTACCCAAAGTATAGTAATACGATAAAAGTCATTATATTTACATTTCTATAACATCATACAAAGTAACCTTAGTCTTTAGACCATAAGATCATGTCAATCACTAACACCGGAAGAGTAACTTTATAACATCAAACGTCACACCGTAATAGGGTGATAATAAAGGTGGGTTCAAATACTCTCAAAGTGTTATGTAGAGGCTCATGGATCAAGAGTGGGATTTGTCTATCCCGATGATGGAGAGATGTACTCACGGTCCTCTTGGGGATATCACATTGACACATCTTGCAGGCAAGTGATAAGATCACAAAGAATGTTATATTAGGGGAACGAGAAAAGAGTACTTGTCGGTAACGAGATAACTAGGTATGGGGATACAGATGATTGAATCTCGAACATGTAATATATCGCGAGACAAAGGGATTTACTTACGACGTCAAAGGTTCCCATGATCACTAGAGTCATCATTGAATGTGTGGAAGTCAATATGGATCTCTAGGTCCCGTTGTTGATTATTGATCGGAGAGGAGTCTTGATCATGTCTGTATTATTCATGAACCGTAGGGTGACACACTTAAGGTATAGCGACTCCAAATAGATCAAATATTATACAAGAGAAAAGATTTGAAAGCGCCATAATTATTTCGATGGACACCGGAATTGTTTCGAGTCAAATTGCTGAAAATGGTTTCAGATGGAATATCGAAGTATTGTAAGGGATTTTATGCAGATGTTTGTTAATTAAAGTAATTAACAAATGTATGAATAAAATAAATAAAATAGTTTTACTAAATGAGAAATTGCATTAATCTGTTGGAAAATTAATGCATGTGAGTGGACATGTGAGTAGAAATGAATTTATGTGAGTGGAGCTTCCACCCACATGAATAAGGGAGAGGTAGGGGAACCCACCTTGGCCGCCAGCCATGGCAAGGGGCTGCCCCTTCCCCTATATTAAGGAGCCCTCCTCTTCTCTCACACACACCTCCTCGTGAAAGATCTCCCCCCTCTAGAATATTCGCCATGGCTTCGGATTAGCGAAGTACATGTTCTCGGTGGTTTTTCTAGAAGGATTTGATGCTTCTGCTGCTTTACTGGAGCGAGGACTTAGAGGTTGTCGGGGTGCCGGACGTGTGTGCGATCATGGATGTGCTGCTGCTTTGTGGCGCTGTACTTCCACACGATCTTGAGATCGGCAAGTGTACGACTAGATGATCCACGATAATAATCTCGTAACACTTTTCGGTCTTCGAGGGTAAGTTCTCTATGGATGTATATCCTCCCGTTGATTGTATCTAGGTAGACAGATCTTGGTGCTTAATTGTTCATATCATAGGAATTTTTTGTTTTCTATGCTGCGAACCTAACATGATTTGCTATCAGAGTTGGCTTGGGACTAGCCTTCAAAAGGCAGAATTGTTTGTTGCTCTAATCATGTTCTGCATATCTTGGTCAAAACTTCTCTACAAAAATATATGTATGCTTTTTCTAGATGATGGACTAACTTTTTAGATCCTTAGAAAACTTTCGGAAAAAAATAAGTTGTTTTGTAGCTTCTAGGAGTTTAAACAAGCAATTGTATGGGCAGAACCGCCTTTATTGCACGCCAATACGCCCTTGTGTCAAGAACGAAAAAACATAATAAGTCATTGAAAGGTTAATGAGCGTTGTTACAGGCACACACGACCGTGCCGCACGTCCATACCACCTCATTTCCGCGAGGAAAAGCCCCGGGAGAGTACATTGATATTAATGAGTACGTACGGGCAGGCGCGCCTATACCGCCTGGCCGTACCGACTTTTTCGAGAGAGAAAAAGTAAGAGAAGACAACGTGTAGTTTGGACACATATCCATACCACGCGCCCATACCAAAGAGCAGCATCATGCAATGAGGACCAGGGACAGGTACAAAAAGGCCATAACCCCTCAATCTTTTTATTTGAATCATCTAATGTCAGTGGGTTACCTTCAACTTTGTGAGATCTTGGCGCATGGCTTAATAAGATTGATAGGATACTCATACCAACAAGTTGCAACTTCTTTTGTATAAGCTTATCTCAAAAGAACTCTAAGGTTAAGCGTTTTTGGCCTGGAGCAATTTGAGGATGGGTGACCGACCTAGAAGTTGTTCCCAGGTACGCACGAGTGAGGAAAAAGTGTGTAGAAAAGATAAGTGTTGATATGTGGGGTTAGTATAGAGATCCTAGTAAGTTGCCATGAGTGACACCCTCGGGGTCTGGTGGACGGGGTATTACAAACTTATTCCATTGTGCTTCATTTTATTTTTCTGCCTTTGAAACTCCCTAGCCTATAATTCTCTGTAGTGTTCATGTTTTATTTTTATTTTATTTTCTCGGTTGGGTGAACGAACTCTATTTGTAAACCGAATAGTTTGTTTTTATTTCGTATGTTATTTTCGCAGAGACTTGAACCTTGTGTGATGACATGCACGGTTCGTGCCAACCATGCAAACAGTTGCATAAGACACTTGGTTCTTTCAACTCAATACTTCAACAACAAGTGTCCAATAAAGCCTTCCAACTTGAACCTATCTCAATAAAATCTAGGTTCTCTAGGAAGGCAACCACCAGACCACATCAAGAAGTATTCGTTGAACTAAAGGTCCATGTCCATCGAAAGATAGGTTATTCATACCTCAACGATAAAGTGTGTCACTCTTGATTTCATTTAAGCTCGGGGAGGTAATCACTTCTCACACTCTCTTTTGATAACT
The DNA here is from genome assembly GCA_910589775.1 of Avena eriantha. Classification (NCBI taxonomy): domain Eukaryota; kingdom Viridiplantae; phylum Streptophyta; class Magnoliopsida; order Poales; family Poaceae; genus Avena; species Avena eriantha. Next base: position 387,624,512 of record OU342740.1, on the reverse strand, counting down.
GCCTTTTCTCTTTTCTTTTGGTGATCTATTAAAGTTCGGTTCTTGAAAAATTCTAAGCTTGGAAAGTTACTTTTGCATGTGTAGAGTCTTATGTAGTGATCTTAATTAATAAAGTTTTTGTTAGGTAAGTACCCCTCTGTTTTTTAATGTTTGCTTAGGTAAGTTATGTTTCGTATTTATATAAGGGATACACTTGCTTTTGTTAGGCACCATAAGAGTTTAGTTAGAGCTTTGATGCACTTTGTTCAAACCTTTATCCATCTTGAGAAAAATGTTGTGATCCTCTAGAATAATTGCCAAGATTTCTACAATTGATAAGATCAAAATATAGTGAAGAAGTTCTATGGAACCTATTTGGCATCACTTCTATACTTGTATTAAATAAATAGTTATGACTATCTCAACCTCATCATGTTTAAAATAATAGACTTAATAGTTTGCTTACAGAAGGAGTTGTCAATTGAAATTGGTGTTTCAAAGTTTTAAGGTATATGCCAGCATAAAGAGGTTTACATGTCTTAAGAGCTTAACCTAATAGATACTTAACCCCACATATTTAATGATTGACTTGATATCACTCTTGATAGGATTTGTTTGAAGGAGCCAATGTTTAGTGGTGATTGAGATGCATGCCAAAATTTGACCTGTTAATAAAATGATATTGCTTAATGCATGTCTATAACACTATCGTACACCATGGAATGCTAGCAACTCCACTGGCTCACAAACGATCCTTATAGGGGAAACCTCTAGATTTCGGTGATGAGTTGATTAAACATCTACATCAGGAATGCTATAATGAGTAAGAGTATTAGCACTCATGATACACCAAATATACCATTAGGTTTTGGCATGATCTCGCTACTAAAGGACTGAAGCTCTAGAAATACAAAGAATGGAAAATAAGTGTTTGATAGCCATGATTTATTGATGTGTGTTCTCTAATGCGATACACCAATGCTATGCTTCTTTTAACATGCTCTTGCACCTTTTTTGGCATAGTCTCATTACTAAGGGATAGATATTCCGAGGGCTCAATAACTAAAGTTTGCACTTGAGAGCCTTGACTAGATGACATGATTGGGAAGATAAAATTTATTTGTATTTGTATTTGACATCTATTAGTGCTAAGCTTTTATCTTACAAAAGTGAGAATACAAAGATATAAAAGGCATAATAGGAGGATCACAAGTTTGCTTTCAAGCTAGAATTACTTTTAACATGGAGCATAGAAGTTGTAACTGATCTCTAATGGTTTTACATAACTGAGTTTGTCACTACAAGAAAAGTTTCCTTCCGCAACGAATTGGCCCGACGGTCGTCGTAAAAGGCGCGTCTTTCACGACGAAATTCTCGTCTCGACCGTGGCCAATGGAAAACTTTTTTTTCCGGTTTCGCGACCCTCTACTACGACGGATCTGCTAAAAACATGGAGGAAGCTCGGCCAGCGCGTGGCAGAAGCATGATTTTCATTTCCTCGCGTGATGTTGACTCGCTGGAGTCTTTTGAGGCGTGTGGGTCTTGGACGTTAGTGTCTCTAGCGGACCATACTTTTCGGTCGTGCCTCCCTGATTTGAACTCGATAATGTTGCTCGAGGCATCTGCCGTTTAGTCAGGCTGCTAGGTCCCACATGTCAGTCTCTCATTAGAAGGATCGTGAGTATGATGGAATTTTTTTCCTTCGCTCGCGCTACCCTGTTCCGAAGTTGATAGCGCTGCTCCATGCATCTACCGTTTAATCAACCTCCTAGGACCCACATGTCATCCTCTCATTAGAAGAAACGTGTGTATGATGGAATTTTTTCCTTTGCTGGTGCTACCCTATTCCGAAGTTGATAGCACTGCTCGACGCATCTACCGTTTAACCAACCTCCTTAGCCCCACATGTCATCCTCTCATTAGAAGAAACGTGTGTATGATGGATTTTTTCCTTCGCTCGCGCTACCCTGTTCCGAAGTTGATAGCGTTGCTCGACGCATCTACCATTTAATCATGATGCTGGGCCCCACATGTCATCCTCTTATTAGAACAAACGTGTGTATGATGGATTTTTTACCCTTTGTCGCGCCTTCGTGTTCCGAACTTGATAGCGTTGCTAGCTGTGTCAGCCGTTTATACAGGCTGGTGGGCCCGACATGTCAGCCTCCTCTATGTAGGAAACGTGTGCATGCTAGACTTTTTTTTCTTCTCTCGCGCCTCCCCATTTGGAACTTGGCAACGTTGCTCGATACAGCACCCGTATAATGTCTCCCTGCTGGGTCCACATGTCAGCCGCCTATGTAGAGGAAACGTGTGTATGTTGGACATTTTTTTGGTCGCGTCCGCTAGTTTGACCTTGGTAACGTTGTTCCATATGGCAGGCGTGTATGGTCTTGCTGCTGGGGCCCAAATGTCAGCCTCTCTCGATAAGAAACGTATCGATTTTGGTCTTCTTTTTTCTGGTCGAGACTGTTGTACAAGTACTTTTTAAACGCGCTTGTTAAACTTGACCTCTTGTATGGTAATGTTGATGGCCACTAGCTGCAGGTAGGTGGGTATTACGTTGCAAACGTATCCATAATTTTTGATGTTCGATGCATGGTTTTTATCTACTTTACTATGTTTTGTCCACACTTTGGAGTATTTTTATACACTTTCTGGGACTAACCTATTAACAAGAGCCATAGTGCCAGTTGCCTGTTTTCTGCTGTTTTTGGTTCCAGAAAGTCAGAAAATGAATATTCTCGGAATTGGACCAGACAAAAGCCAAAGTCATTATTTCCCCGGAAGATTCACGGAGCCAGAAGGAGAGACGGAGGGGACCACAAGGTGGCCAAACCACCCCTAGGCGCAGATCCCCCAGGCCACGCCAGGGCATGGTGTGGGCCCCCTGGCCGCCCACCGACCTCGCCTCTTCGCCTATAAGATTCCTCCCGATGCAAAAACCCTAAATCGTCAAGCCTCTAGCCACGAAAAGTTCCACAGCGCTGCCGCCATCGAAGGGGAGATTCGGGGGACAGAAAGTCTCTGTTCCGGCACCCTGCCGGGATGGGGAAGTGCCCCCGGAGCCATATCCATCAATATCCACCACCATCTCCATCACCATTGCTGATTCCCATGATGAGCAGGGAGTAGTTCTCTCTCGAGGCTAAGGGTTCTACCGGTAGCTATGTGTTCATCTCTCTCTCTATGCATGATCTTATTGAGATCATGAGCTTGTAATCTATAGATCTACCTTGCTACTCAAGTGCTTTAATAGATCTATGCTCTCCCCATGTGTGTGAAGTTGACAGTGTGCACACCATGGTGGCACTTAGGCTAGAGATTACAAATACTTGTTATGAATTATATTTGGAGTTGGATGTCTTTATGAAATTGTGGTGTTTGTTGGATCCATCTAGCGCTCAAGGTGACAGTGTGGGGTTATCTAGATAGGTAAAGTGAACTTTGAGGAGTGCTGTTATAGCCCTACCGTGGATTAGAGTGTCCAACCGGAGAGTTGTTCAGTGTAGTATCATAAAGAAGAATATATTTATATGAGAGTGTTCACTAGTGAAAGTATGATCCCTAGGCCTTGTTTCTAAGCACTGAAAGACCGTTTGCTATTAGATCTATTACATGTTTGCTTTCTTCTATCTTTATTTCAGTTTGCCTTTAGTCTTTTTTACGCCATCAAGCTAGTTTCTATCACCGTTACCACTTATAATTATCTATACCACTTGTATTTCACTATCTCTTCGCTGAACTAGTGCACCTATACACCTGACAAGTGTATTGGGTGTGTTGGGGACACAAGAGACTTCTTGTATCTTGATTGCATGGTGGCTTGAGAGGGAATACTTTTGACCACTTCCTCCCTGAGTTCGATAAACCTTGGGTGATCCACTTAAGGGAAAACTTGCTTCTGTTCTACAAACCTCTGCACTTGGAGGCCCAACAACTGTCTACAAGAATAGAAGTGCGTAGACATTAAGCTATTTTCTGGCACCGTTGCCGGGGAGGTAAGGTAAAAGGTACTCACATCCTCCGGTATGAGTGCTCGAAGTTATTTCCTTTAGATTCTGCAATCATATCTTTTTGTTTCTTGTTTTTATTTTTCACTAGTTAGGCTTAATGGAAAACAAAAAAAAATTAGAGAGCTTTATATTATTTATCTTGAGTTAGGACATGAAGTGTTGGAAGAGAAAATTAAAAAACCTATGGAACTCTATTTGCATGCTAATAGCAATGTTGTTAGTATGAATTCTTTGGACACCATTATTACTAATTCTATGGAAAAGTCTAAGCTTGGGGAAGCTAGTTTTTATGAAAATGATCTTTTTAGTTCCCCAGCTTTGGAAGATAGCTATTATACTGCTTATGATGATACCAAACCTCCAATATATGATGATTACAATGATGAATATGATATTTTCAGTCCACCTACTATTGAGGAGAAAATTAATTATGATTACAATATGCCTCCTATATTTGATGATTATGGTGATGAGAATAATAATGATAGCTATTTTGTTTAATTTGCTCCCACCACAATTCATAAGAATGATTATGCTTATGTGGAGAGTAATAATTGTTTTATGCATGTGGCTCATGATAAGAATGTTTCATGTGATAGTTATATTATTAATTTTATTCATGATGCTATTCAAAGTTATTATGAGAGAGAGAAACATAGTTTTATGCATCTCAATAATATTAAGTTTCCCCTCTTTATGTTGAAAGTCTTGAAGTTGCACCTGTTTTGCTTTACTATGCTTGTTGCTTTGTGCTTTCATGACTTGTTTCTTTACAAGATTCCTATGCATAGGAAGTGGGTTAGACTTAAATGTGATTCGAATTTGCTTCTTGATGCTCTCTTTTACTTCAATTCATATTTCTTATGTGAGCATCTTCTCAAACTATCATGCCTAATTTAAAGGCGTTAAAGAAAAGTACTTATTGGGAGATTACCCAACAGTTTTAGATGAGTCTTGGAAATTATTCCTTCAGTAATAACCGCTCCTTATCCTTTTATTTGCTTTTTGTGCCAAGAGTAACCTCTAATGAGAGAGAAGTAATGATTGGGAAAGTTGTTGTCCCGAAACAGATTTATGTGCTTCACCGTACAAATTCGTGTAAAATCTCTGTACGTCCTTTTGAGGCGTGAATTTTTGTGCTTCTGACCCAGGTTGTTATCTAACTTTCGTTAGTTCAACACTTTTCGATTTGAGCAACAGAAGGTCTTCGAAAAAATTCGTATTTACCTGCTGGTCTGTTTTGACAGATTTCTGCCTTTTTTTGCATTTGCTTCTTGCTGGTTCCTTTTTGAGTTCTTTTGGGGAATTGAGCTTTTTGAGGGAAGTGCTACAGTAGCTTGTGTTTTAACGAAAGTTTTATTGTGTTGGAAATGAACCTAAAGACCTATTATCTTGAGTGCTATAATGTTGCTAATAAAGATTGTGTGAAGTTTGTATGAAGGAAAAATTTCAGGTGTATGGAAGGAATGAGTAATGAAATGAAGAATGGACTAAAGCTCAAGCTTGGGGATGCCACACGTGTCAGCCCAAGAAATATCCAAAAAGTACAAGCGTCAAAGCTTGGGGATGCCCAAGGCATCCCCCTCTTCATCAATAAAAATCACAGGTTCCTTCCAAACACTTCATTTTTATTGTTTTATGCACATTTGTGTTGTTCTTGGAGCGTCTTATTTTTCGTTTTCGTTTTGTTTTTTCGTTTGCTTTGTTTGCTTTGTTTGCTGAATAAATTTGTTGGACCCCCTCTTTCATACATTGGTTTTCAAATACTTTGGTTTGGATTGGAAAAGACTAGGAAAGTTCATGCTTAAGTGGTAGAGAGAGCTTGTTTTTGACTGTGGCCTAAGCTTGGTCATGCCATGCTTGATATTGTTTTGGCATTAGGCTTAGTATTCTTTGATGTAGCATGACTTGTTATAAACAATTGAGATTGCTTAATGTTCCTTTGAAGAATCATGCATTTTTTAGCATATTAAAGCATAGTATTGTGGTATTCTCCTTTGATGCTTTATTTGGGTTGACTTGGCACATGCTCACACCATGTTATGACTATCCCAAGTCACCATAGACTTTATGATCCTTTTAGTTTTCAACTTGTAGTATCACTTTATGCTTTGATTAATGATGTTTTGTCGCTCTGCATGATTATGGCCATTATTGCTCTCTTAGTTTGTCGCTCCCAGTCTTTTGCTAGCATTCGTAACCAAGTATCAGTTCCACTCATGCATCCAACTCCTAAAACAAAGTTATTCCAAAGAGTCCACCATACCTACCCACTAGCATATGCTATTCCAAGTATATTCATGTTTTTATCTACCTTCCGAATTAAACTTGTTATGAGAAAACTAGTGATTAAAGCTCTCACGAACTTGATGGCACACTTTACTTTTCTTGCCCTTAATAAACTTGAACCATTGTGTCGTCTATGTTGTATATACTTGCACTTATTTGTTGTGGATTAGAAGAACCATGCTGTCATGGGGAACGCTTTCAACATTGCACTTGTACTTTGTACCTAGTTGATATCATGCTCTTTTGTCTATGGATGTCGTCGGTGTGAAATGAAAGGGGAGCTTGTAAGTCCATGGAGTTATGTATATGTGTTAGAGAAACGCCTGGGCCGCTGGTCTAATCCATGCTGTCATGGTGGAAACCTGCAGCGTAACCATAATGAGCTGTCTATGAAGCATTCTTCTTATAAAAAAGAGTCAGATATTGAGAAAAAAGAGAAAAAGAAAAAATATGAGAAAAGAGGAAAGAGAACAAAAAGCACCATATTTCCCATGGTAAATAAGAAGATTGTTGAGATGCTCATTGTCTGCTTGGCTTGTCATTTTGATATGGGGATTCTTCCGTATCATCGGGTAAGGGGTACCCCGTTGGCGGTTCTCTATGATACACATGTACTTATGATGACAAGAACTTACCGGTGACTAAACTTGAGTACCATGAGGAGCGGACCTCGTATTCAAGGGACATGAGATTTCCAACTTATAGTTTGTCAAGCATATACTCCATAGTTTGTTCACTTCAACCTTAATCACTTCAAGATGCTTATGATAGGGGGCAATGAGAGCTGAAAGCTATTAAGTACCATAATTTTGGAAGCTCTTTATGAGACTTGAATCTCTACTTCCTTCTATGAAGGCCTTTCTTTTACTTTTATGTTGAGTCTCCACCTTCTATCTTTATGCACCTACTTTGAGAGCATAGTGGCCATTCTTAGTTCTATGTGCATTGTCCCAAGACTTGTTGATTGATGCATAGCTTTGATATTGCTTATTTTAAACTATTTGTATCTAGTCACTCTTATAAACTTTGAATGTGTCCTATGCATTTATGTTGTTTGCTACTCTATGAGGGACAAGCTGAATGCCACTATGCTATGTGTTCTTTATGTGAAACAAACAAACGTCTTGCAAAGCATTGTTATTCATGAATTTTTTGTTTGTGCCTTTTCATGTTGCAACATAGTTGCTTTGCCTTATTGTTAGAACTTTGTCTTTCATGTTATGATTGAAGTACTATGATCCCAGCTACGAATGTTTTTACAAATACTTTGGTCAAGTTTATGATGGTGCATGTCACCCAAAAATTATTCTTTCTTTTTATCACTTACCTACTCGAGGACAAGCAGGAGTTAAGCTTGGGGATGTTGATACGTTGCAAACGTATCCATAATTTTTGATGTTCCATGCTTGGTTTTTATCTACTTTCTTATGTTTTGTCCACACTTTGGAGTATTTTTATACACTTTCTGGGACTAACCTATTAACAAGAGCCACAGTGCCATTTGCCTGTTTTCTGCTGTTTTTGGTTCTAGAAAGTCAGAAAATGAATATTCTCGGAATTGGACCGGACAAAAGCCAAAGTCATTATTTCCCTGGAAGATTCATGGAGCCAGAAGGAGAGACGAAGGGGGGGGACAAGGTGGCCAAACCACCCCTAGGCGCGGGTCCCCCAGGCTACGCTAGGGCATGGTGTGGGCCCCCTGGCCGCCCACCGACCTCACCTCTTCGCCTATAAGATGCCTCCTGATGCAAAAACCCTAAATCTTCATGCCTCCAGCCACGAAAAGTTCTGCAGCGCCGCCGCCATCGAAGGGGAGATTCGGGGGAGGTAAAGTCTCTGTTCCGGCACCCTGCTAGGACGGGGAAGTGACCCCGGAGCCGTATCCATCGATCTCCACCACCATCTCCATCACCATTGCTGATTACCATGATGAGGAGGGAGTAGTTCTCTCTAGAGGCTAAGGGTTCTATCGGTAGCTATGTGTTCATCTCTCTCTCTATGCATGATCTTATTGAGATCATGAGCTTGTAATCTATAGATCTACCTTGCTATTCAAGTGCTTTAACAGATCTCTGCTCTCCCCATGTGTGTGAAGTTGATAGTGTGCACACCATGGTGGCACTTAGGCTAGAGATTACAAATACTTGTTATGAGTTATATTTGGAGTTGGATGTCTTTATGAAATTGTGGTGTTTGTTGAATCCATCTAGCGCTCAAGGTGACAGTGTGGGGTTATCTAGATGGGTAAGGCGAACTTTGAGGAGTGCTGTTATAGCCCTACCATGGATTAGAGTGTCAAACCGGAGAGCAGTTCAGCGTAGTATCATAAAGAAGAATATATTTATATGAGAGTGTTCACTAGTGAAAGTATGATCCCTAGGCCTTGTTTCTAAGCACTGAAAGACCGTTTGCTATTAGATCTATTACATGTTTGCTTGCTTCTATCTTTATTTCAGTTTGCCTTTAGTCCTTTCCACGCTATCAAGCTATTTTCTATCACCGTTACCACTTATAATTATCTATACCACTTGTATTTCACTATCTCTTCGCCGAACTAGTGCACCTAAACACCTGACAAGTGTATTGGGTGTGTTGGGGACACAAGAGACTTCTTGTATCTTGATTGCAGGGTTGCTTAAGAGGGAATACCTTTGACCACTTCCTCCCTGAGTTCGATAAACCTTGGGTGATCCACTTAAGGGAAAACTTGCTGCTGTTCTACAAACCTCTACACTTGGAGGCCCAACAACTGTCTATAAGAATAGAAGTGCATAGACATCAGTGAGTCGGCCATGTCTGCCTCTTAGTACAAAAATATTGCTATAGATAAACTGCATGCCTTTCCACCACACAAGAAAATTGTTATCCTTTTATAAAACATAAAAAATGTATACTAACATTGTATATAACTTATTTATTTTTCTTCTTAAAAAATTGCTTGTCCATCTGCTACGCGTGATTGCTAGCAGCTCAACTAAAAAATGTTAAGTATAAATAATATAGTAGGTAGTACTTAAAAACATGGATAGGCGGAGTTTTTTTAGGTGTGGGTGGACGGTACCCAAAATAGGCCGAATTGAAGAAAAATGGGCCAAGCAGGGATTGATGGGCTATTTTTCATGGGCTCTCGCCCAATCTAACTAGGCTATTTGTGCGGCCGAATGACCCAAAACATGGCCGAGTTAGAAGGTCTTGGGCTATAATGAGACCGGATGGGACAATTTCTTGGGCTCGATAGTTAAAATCCCAAGGTACGTGCTGGGGCTCGGCCGATTCGAAACAAAGCCGTCAACAAGGGAAAACGGTATTAAATATGAGCGCCTAGATCCTAGGCGCCTGAGAACTTGTTATGTTAAGGAGCTGACATCACCCTATTAATTGTGCTAATACTCAGTTGTAACCTAGTAGTTGCAACTCATTAAATTACCAGTTACAAGCTGTGGCAACAAATGTGTAACCCTCACGTTGCACCAATCGCGAGGTAAATCCAATGGCGAGAGAGGTGACTCTTGAGAACTAGCAAATCCGATAAAATATTCATAGATATTTGTGTGAAAATTGTGGACAAACACCCCGCGCCCGCCAAAACTTTCTGTCGAGAACCCAAACTTTCCTAAGCCCGCCCTCAATCGAGCGACCAGCCCCTATGTCTTCAAATTTTGCGCCGTTCTTATGGTAGATGCACCGGATTAGAACCAGGTCGCAAACTTCTCCACGCCTTAAAAAAACTTCTCGACGCCTTTCTATCAACAGTGCCGGCCTACCACCATTGGCCGCGCTGTTCTTCACGAGACGCACCGATCGGCGGTCAGCTGGGTGATCCCCACGCTTCGCCTGCTAGATTCAGGCACTGGACATTCTTCTTGGCTTTGGTTTGTTCTCCACCTCTCCTAGAAATAGTTAAAACTTGTGACCATCTAGATTTACAAGGTGCTTGCAAATTTGGGTAGGTACGTTCTTTAGGTAAATCTATAGTAAAGCTATGGACAGAAGAGTTCGAAAACATCTTAAAAAGGACTTGGCAGGGATCCTGTGCAAGCTTTTGATCTGATATATTCCCCATCCTTCTTTGATACAATGGAGCATTTGGCTGTTGATGTAACCGACAAGGAAGTACTTAGAGGTACAGTACAATATAGATGGATGTACCCTATAGAACATCGACTTTGCATTTCCAAGGAGCGGGAAGATATCTGTAGACAATTTGATAAGTGAGTGTTATGCAAAGATATCTTCACATATAAGACTGTAGAAAAGGTAGATATATTCAAATGTCTGACTTGTCTATGTTTTGTAGGTTCTTCGCAGAAATAAAAGTACCAACAAATTTCGTTCCACCAATAAAAAGACCGGATGGACTAAGATCTAAGGATCATGTAAGACACTCAAATTGCACTGTGATTTGTTTATGAATTGTCCAGATGGGGTAACCTCTTGTCTATTTTGTAACGCTAGATTTCAGAGCTTGAATTTCCGGCCCTTATCTATGGTCCTGATAGGAGTATAACACAAGCTTCAACTTGCATTTCCAACATTGTCTGCCATAGCACTGATGTACCTTTTGTGGAGACTAACGCAGCTAGAAGTTGTCCTGATGAACCTGCACTGGATTGCGTTTAGATTCGAAATCCTACACTTGACATTGTCGTCCCAAGGAAAAGAAGGTTGTGGATCTGGTAATAATGCCTTATGTAGAACAAGATGGTGGAGGTGATGATTTCCTATGGCAATCCCTACCATTCTATGACTTGTACGAGTAGTTATCGTAGTTTAATTGAATTGCATGTCCCTCTCTATCAATGAAAATGGCATATCGTTTGCCTTGTTTCAAAAATAAATAAATATTTGCATGTCTCCTTGTGTTAGTCGATGCAAAGAAGATAGTGTTTTCTGTTCAAGTCGTGTGAACAAATATGTTTTTATGTAGAGACATAAATGCGGATTGGGTGACAAAATCAACATAAAATTGCCAGATCAATAACACAAGCATAATGGCATTGCAAGAAAAGGAACAGAACCATATTTTCACCGTGCTTGTGAAAAGGAGATGAGCCAGGAACCACGCCTGCAAGTTGAAGAGGCCAATTCTCGTGCAACTCAGCTAGCATTGGTTTATCATCGATAATACTCAAGCATCCGAATATTATGATTACATACTAGGAGTAGTTCTAGTACCACACTACAGTTCAATAGGCAAAAGTGTAAGAAATGCGTAAGGTAGCTCCATAATATAGGTTCCAGCGAAAAGCATACAAATCATAAGAAAGAAAGCTCCGCATCATAGTTCATCACCTTCAGGTGCAACAATTTCTACATATTGTAAACCCAAATCGCCACCTCCTTCAGGTGGCACGATAATTTCGGGAGCGGGATCAGCAGGACCAACAGCAGCGCCATCGCCGGTAGCATGAGTCTCCACAATAGGTGAACTATCGAGCACCATAATGTCCTCTAAAGTCTCTTCACTGCCAGCTCCAGCCGCACAAGTTTCCGCGGTTGGTAAAACCAATCCACCACCTCCATCATCTAGCACGACAATGGCAGGTGCAGGCTCATGAGTACCAGCTGCAGTTGCAACTGCATCAGTCTCCACAGAAGGTGAACAAGGAGGCATCTTAGGTGTAGTGATCTGGCATCCATTTTCTACTCCATCATCAGGAAACTGAGAGTCTTCTTCAACTTTGTGCTTTTGCGGTTACAAGATAAACATAGATTATAGCGAAAGCATCTACATGCAACGACAAGAACATATGTCATTCTATTGATGTACCTTGTCATCTAGGATAGCAGAAGTCACATGATTGGAACCTATTTCATCAAGAATCCTCTTTTTCGCTCTTTCCCCTATCTCCTTCTGCAGCAAGTTGTAATATTGATTACATGATGTTGATTGACAAATATATGAAAATGTTCAAAAGTTTGCGATGTCGAACTACCAACTTCGAATGGATCCCCACTGTTCTTAGTTATGGGATCTAGCCCAGAAAACAAGCTTCTATGGAATCCTAGTCTACAAAAAAGGATGCATACCCGGGATAAGAACTACTCTACACATGACAATGCTGCGCAATCGACATTAAAAATTTAACCGCATCATCAACTCTATCATGCAAGTTCGGAGTGAATCTAGATACACTCGTTTCACATAAGATAAGACATCTTATGTTATGAAATAGAGGGAATAGGTACAAGTGTTCTAGTATTTCACAAACCGCCATTGCTACCGCGGGGCAGAGATGACGAATGCTCCACCGCCCAACAGAAGGTTGTCACGCCGATCTCGCCGCCACCTATAGAGGACAGAGCCGAGGAGCTGGTCGGCAACAATATGGAGCGAGAGATCGAGGGGTGGTAGTGGATGGGAAGAAGGGACTGAGTAAAAGAGGCTGTGTGTGCGTGGGGGGAGGCGGGTGAGGGAGTTAAATCCAGCTTGTCTCAGAAGGAATGCGCTGCCACGTGCACCGGCGTGTGCAAAACTCCCTCCCTCTCTCTTCTGCGGGAGCTACTAACAGTAGTACTCCATCTAGCTTCATCGAGTTCTCTGGTACTCCTACTAGCAGACCTTTACTACTACTACTAGGTAGACAAGGAGTACTTGTTCAGAAGAAGAAAAAACTAGACTAGCACACCGTCGTACATTATTGCCTTGTCAAATCACTGGTGATGCCATGATGAGCGACATGTTTTTCCTGGTAAACCTGGAAACATCGTGTTCCTTCCACCACGTGCAGTTTCTGAGTGAAGTACTTACCAACATGTCCAACTTAGGCTTACAGGACCCAAACTGCAGTGAAAAAGAAACAAAACTACGGACCTGCAAGGAGTAATACTACCAATACTACTATTATACAACATTTTGAAAGAAATTATGTATGGAATAGTAGTAGTAGAGTACAACTGTACTCCTAATAAGGTTCTTTTACAAGCTTGGTGAAATATACATACTGGAGAAACTACCAAGTGTACAAAACGGGTTTTTGGTCATACGGAGTATTTTACAAGCCGGACCGGGTGCGAAACTAAATGTTGAGTACTCGTACATCAGCTAAAAACCAGCCAAAAGAAAGAGTTCCACAAAAGGCTGAGACCAAATGAGCTATCCTTGAATAGGCTCGTTCCACTCCAATGCATTTGAGAAGCTTGGGATGAACCAAAATGAGTCTCCAACCATGTCTAGCGAGTGTTGGTGTGGAAACCAACAGCTGTGTCACCATTCAGACTAAAGCGGCATTTCAGGATGCGGCCTATACTCGTAGCCAATTTCTTGGTGTGATGTGTAAACACAGTTCCTTCTCGTTAGATGTCCTAGCGGATCATTTGCATCACCTACTGCAATGATAATTGGATAGTTCACGCCAAGGAAAAGAGAATATGATCTAAGGTCAGTAACCCTTTTCCATTGGTTAGCTGTAGTTAACTGGCTTGTGTCCATCGAGAACACCATGCACTAAAACCCAGAAGGATAGGTGCAAATGGTGTGACCATAGTGAACAACACTAGTATCATCAGCAATTGCATTTCCTGACACACCATATGTATAGACAAGAAGAAGTCTTGAACCACCGGCAGATCTTGCTAACCACCACCTACCAGGATCATTCTCCTCATCGTCCTCATCAAACCCATGTGTTAGGTACAGCACATCGTGTGGCGACATGATAAGGATAGGACCTCCAAAGGGAAAGGAAATGTAACATGGAAATAATATTGATATTGATCTGACATTGTAGAAGTTGATATACAGTACTATTTTCAAAAACCTTGATTATACTTAAGATGTTTGATTGCGTAAAAAAATGCTAACCTAGGGAGATGCTATGGAAATTCTAATTCTTTTCGAAATGGGGATATGCTATGGAAATTCTCCCAGAGACATGGTTTGATTCATGGTATCAAATGAAATAGGAAATAATCCCATAGGATATTGAATGCAAAGTGTTGAGGGCAAACCTCTAGGGTGGCCCGATCTTTCATGATTCCCTTTCAAATCGAGGGTGGAGTGCGAGGGAAGGAGGGAAGGATGAACACGATGAACACACGCACGAAGAATGCGATGAACACACACACGCAAAACCACGATAAACACCAATAGCTCACGCCGACGGTGACTGGTCCGACACAATCCCTAGGATCGACGTCGGTCGGAGGACTCTCTCTCGAACCGGCACGGCGAGATGGGAGACTCGGTGAGATATTGATGTCTAGGCAAAGGGACACCGATGCCTAGGCCTTGTACAACACGGAGGCACGATGAAAACTCCAACGAGGTTTGGGGATATTGGTGCTCCTTAGTCATGGAGCATGAGGCAAGAATTAGATAGATCCACAAAGGGGTTTCCACTAATTCCAATATCATGCCTAGGGTTTACAATGGAGGTGGGGGTCTATATATAGGCCAGCCACTTAAACAGGGGTACTTTAGGAATAAAAGACAAGTTCTGGACGGACTAAGGGGTACATGGGCCAAAGGACCAAAGGCCTTTTTATGCCTGGCGACGGTCGAACCGGAGACTCCGGTGTGGTGGACCAGAGACTCCGGTCTAGGCCGGAGATTCCGATGTATCCTCTGGACCAGCCTCCGGAGGGGCCTTTAGATTGTCCCACGGCCTGGTGCAAGGGGTCAGACCGGAGAGAGGACCGGAGTCTCCGGTGTCTTCAGGCCGGAGACTTTGGCAGGCCGGAGACTCCGGTCTGAGCAGCTCCAGCGACTATTGCTTCACGTTCTGCTCCTTGTCCTCCATCCTTGGGTGCTTGGTGATGTGTCGAAGCTTCGAACCTGATGATGCATAGGGTATTTGCATGAAGTAGCACACCATCCAAGGAGGTATCAAATTGGCATGAGGAGAGGAGCGAGTTCACCTTAGCTTGTAGGAGTTTGGCTCAGGCACGAGTCATAGGTCCACTTGGGGGACTTGTTGGTGTAGATGTAGAAGCGTCCGTAGGAAGGGCTGCATCAGCTCCCCCTTGGGAAAGAGTCATCCTCGACTCTTCATGGATATCATCTTGAACATCTCCATGGTAGGGTGATAGATCCTTGACATTGAATTTATTGCTTGCAAGATACTTGGAGGTTGGTATGTCGATGATGTAGGCGTTATTATTGATTATTTTGAGGACCTTGAAGGGGCCATCTCCTCTTGGCTTGAGCTTGGAGTCACGTTCCTTGGGGAAGCGGTCCTTGCTTAGTTGTATCCACACAAGGTCACCTTCTTCAAAGATCATCTCCTTCTTGTCCTTGTTTAACCTTGAAGCTTGGCGAAGGACTTGTTGTTCGATAGTAGCTCGTGTTTCTTCATGAAGTTTCTTCATAGCTTGTGCGCTTTTCTCGACGTCCATGTTTGTGCGCTCATGGAGAGGTAGTGGTAGGATGTCGAGCACGGTGAGGGGCTCGAAACAATAGACGATCATGAATGGACTCATCTTGGTTGTTGAGTGCTTGGCACGGTTGTAGGCGAACTCAGCGTGTGGGATGCATTCCTCCCAATCCTTCAAGTTTTTATTGATCAACATAGGAGAGTCCCGAGGCTTCGGTTGACAACTTCGGTTTGGCCATCAGTTTGGGGATGCGATGCGGATGAAAAGAGTAGCTTGACGCCGAGCTTGGCCATGAGGGTCTTCCATAAGTAGCTCATGAATTTGACGTCGCGATCGGAAACTATTGTCCTTGGCACACCGTGAAGACGGACGATTTCCCTGAAAAACAGATTTGCAACATGTGAAGCATCGTCGGTCTTATGGCACGGTATGAAGTGTGCCTTTTTGGAAAAACAATCCACAACAACAAATATAGAATCATGACCATGCTTAGATCTAGGCAATCCTAACACGAAATCCATGCTAATGTTGGACCAAGGGGTATGAGGAATAGGCAATGGCATATAAAGACCATAAGGGTTAGCTTGCGACTTAGCTTGAACACATGTCGTGCATCCTTGAACGTAGCGCTCCACGGCACACTTCATCTTGGGCCAAAAGTAGTGATTGAAGAGCATGTCCAACGTCTTGTCACGGCCAAAGTGACCCATGAGGCCTCCACCATGAGATTCTTGGAGAAGCAAAAGTTGAAGCGACGACTTCGAGATGCATAGTTTGTTTTGTTTAAATAGAAATCCCTTATGAAAATAGAAATCATCAACTCCTTTGTCATTGGAGCACTTTGTGAAAATTGGTTCAAAGAACGGGTCGGAAGCATACAAAGATTTTATTTCCTCAAGACCCAACACGTTGATTTCAAGTCTCGTAAGAAGGCTTGTGTGTTTGCGAGACAATGCGTCCGCAACTACATTATCTTTTCCCTTCTTATACTTGACAATGTACGGAAAAGACTCCATGAACTCAACCCACTTAGCGTGTCTCTTGCTCAAGTTAGCTTGGCCTTTGAGAGATTTCAACGACTCGTGGTCGGAATGTATGATAAATTCCTTGGGCCAAAGGTAGTATTGCCAAACTTGAAGGACATGAACTAAGGCAAAAAGCTCTTTGTCATAAATTGGATAATTAAGGCGAGCACCATCGAGTTTCTCGCTATGGTAGGCTATAGGACGTCTGTTTTGCATAAGGACTCCTCCAATGCCAATACCACTAGCATCACACTCTATCTCAAAAGTTTTTGTGAAATCCGGTAACGCAAGGAGAGGTGCTTCGGTGAGCCTCGTTTTAAGTTCATCAAAAGCTTTTTGTTGTGCTTTTCCCCACACGAAGGTAACATTCTTTTTGGTCAATTCATTAAGGGGACAAGCAATAGTTGAAAAGTCTTTCACAAAGCAATGATAGAAACCGGCCAACCCATGAAAACTTAGGAGTTCACTCACATTTGTTGGGATGGGCCAATCTCGTATGTCCTTTACCTTGGAAACATCAACTTCAATTCCCTTTGAAGAAACGACAAATCCAAGAAAAATCAACTTGTCTTTAGCAAAAGTGCACTTGGGAAGATTAGCATAAAGCTTTTCATGTCGAATGATTTGTAAAACTTCCTTGACATGTGTTATATGGTCCTCAAGTGATTTGCTATAAACAAGAATATCATCGAAATAGACAACAACACTTTTTCCAATGAGAGAACGCAAGATGTGATTCATAAGGCGCATGAAGGTGGATGGGGCATTCGATAAACCAAACGGCATAACCAACCATTCATAGAGACCAAGTTTGGTCTTGAAGGCGGTTTTCCACTCATCACCTTCAGCCATGCGTATTTGATGGTAACCACTACAAAGATCAATTTTGGAAAAATAGTGGCTCCACACAATTAACCAAGCATGTCATCGAGACGTGGTATGGGATGTCGATAACGCATGGTGATAGCATTGATTGGACAGCAGTCCATGCATAACCGTAACGTATCATCTGTCTTTGGAACAAGAATCACGGGTACGGCACTTGGACTAGTACTAACTTGGATCAAACCTTTGGAGACGAGTTGGTTGATTTGACGTTTAATCTCCTTTGTCTCCTCCGGGTTCGTGCGGTAAGCGACGCGGTTGGGAAGTGGTGCACCGGGGATGAGGTCAATGCGATGTTCGATGCCGTGAAGAGGAGGTAGTCCATGTGGAAGCTCTTCGGGGAACACATCCTTGAATTCCTGCAAAACACTCATCAAAGATGGAGGAACATTGGTTAATTCGTTAGTTCCTTGCGCTAGTCCCTTGCAAAGGAGGACATAGTGCAAGATGGATGGGTTGTTCTGAACATCTCTCATCTCACTTTTGGTGGCAAGGAGAACACTCTTATTTTTTCCACTTGAGTTTGGCTTGTGGCTCTCACTCACTATGAGGTGGTTCTCTCTCTCACCGCTCTTCTCACAAGTAGGTGTTGTGCTTTGCGCCCTCGCTAAAGCCTTTGCAATGTCCGAAATTATTTGGCTAGGAGTCATCGGTTGCAAAACACATGTTTTGTTGAGCCATTTGAAGGTGTATATATTGGTGTGACCATCATGTTGAGCAGCCTTGTCAAATTGCCATGGTCGACCAAGAAGCATGTGGCAAACTGTCATAGGAACCACATCACACTCCACCGTATCTTTGTAGGGACCAATGGCGAAGGAGACCGATACGGTATGCTTGATCTTCACGGACCCTTGGTCACTTAGCCATTCCACATGGTAGGGGTGCTTGTGTGGGTGGAGGGTGAGGTTGAGCTTCTCACACAACTCGGTGCTAGCAAGGTTGTGGCAACTACCTCCGTCAATGATCACCTTGATAGATTTGCCATTGATGCCGGCTCGTGTTTGGAAGATATTGGAGCGTTGGTCTTCATGCTCTTGTGCTTGAGTGGTCAAGATCCTTGTGACGACAAGCGATGGACTTGCGTCGTGTTCACACATGAGGAGTTCTTGATCATCTTCCACTCGTTGCCTTGCCATTGCTTCCTTGACATGGGCATCAAACTCATCTTCACTCAAGTACTCTTCATCACCATTGTCATGGATGAACAAGACTTTCTTGTTTCCACATTCGGCCGACTTGTGTCCTTTACCTCCACACATGTAGCATTCACCGTTGAAAGGTGTATCACTCTTTGCTTGCTTGCCACTTGGGGGCAGTTTTCCTTGAGGAAGTGTGGGCTTGAAGGAAGGCTTGGAGGTACTTGATGAGCTTCCATTGAAAGTTGTTGGTGTAGCGGTTGAAGCTTGCTTGTAGGTGAAGTACGTCTTGGGCTTGTTGTACTTGATATCCTCTTGCACTTGACGTTCAGCCTTTGTTGCGATGTGCACAAGCTCAACCATGGTGTTGTATGTCTGGAACTTGACAATGCGCTTGATTGGGTGATTCAAGCCAATAAGGAAACGTGCCATGATTTTCTCCATGCGCTCATCAATGTTGGCACGAATCAAGTTAAGTTCCATTTCCTTGAAGTACTCTTCCACGGTCTTTGTCCCTTGACAAAGCGCTTGAAGGTTGTTGAAGAGGTCACACGTGTTGTGCGTGGGGACGAACCAGGATCTCATGTGAGCCTTCATGTCATGCCAAGTTGTGATTGGTGGTTCTTGTCTTGCATCACGAGCAACTTGAACTTGTTCCCACCAAAGGTTGGCGTAATCATAAAACTCAAGCGAAGCCATGGCGACCATCTTCTCGTTGCTATAGTTGTGCATGCGGAAGATCTTGTCGACTTTGAGTGCCCACGAGAGGTATTCTTCAGGGTCATTGGATCCGGTGAACTTGGGCATTGTGAACTTGAGCTTGCCAAAAGTTTTTTCAACGTTGCGATCATTGCGACGAGCTTGGTGAACTTGTTGATTATCTTGTAGTTGGGGAGGTGTAACTTGGTTCTCGCGTCCTTGTTGCGGAGCTTTCTCTTGATATTGTTGTTGAGGAGCTTGCTCTTGCTCTTGGCGCGGTTGTTGACGTGGTTGAGGCGCTTGGGCCTCATGGTGGCGAGGGTGTGGAGCCTCTTGACGCGGTTGACGACAAAGGGGAGGCTCGTTCCTCGGTTGGTGACGTTGGTTAGGCACATGGGCCTCACGGCGAAGATCATGGTCATGAGCCGCTTAACGTGGTGGGCGTCGCTCAACTTGTATCACTTGACGCTCCAAGTTTTGTTGATGTGGAGGAGGTGCCTCGTGATGACCATGGTGTTGTTGTTAACGTTCATGACGTTGATGACGAGGAGGAGGATCTTGGAGAGCCTCACGTCGATGACGAGCTTGATTCTCCAAATTGGAGTCATCACTTGTTGTGTCAAGTATGTGTCGCAGTCAATGGTGGTAGACTTGCGGTTGCACTTGCGGTTTTGCTTGCGGTTCCTCTTGTGGTTGCTCTTGTTGGATCACTAGTGCCCTTGTGTGATGACGGTGTGCTTCTTGCCTTGATCATGGCCTTGAAGAGAGGTCACCATCATAGCTTGACGTTGCGGCATGCCGTGTTGAAGGTACATAGTTCGAAGAACTTCCATCTTCAACCACGGGGGCATCATTGCGTCTTGTAGCACTTGGATGTAGATCTTGTGGAAGAGGTGCATGACGATGCGAAGAACTTGAAGAGCTTGAAGCGCGTGAACATGGTCTTGCCATCCCGTCGATGAGGCGTCGAAGGTTTTCATTTGTTTCAGTGATGGAGCGTTGGAGGGCTTCATTTTGGTGGCCGAAGTTGTGATGCATTGCGTGCATTTGTCGTTCGAGGCCGTCGAAGCGGTTGTCGGTGTTCTTGAACTCGGCTTGCGTCTCGCCAAATTGTTCATCTTTTCGTGTCTCAAGGGCTTGGCAACGTTCACGGAACTCTTGTCGAACGATGAAGTGACTTGCGCGTGTCATGTACGGTCCTTGATCTTCTTCGTGGGGTGGTGGTTGGCTCGCCTCACCGTGCCTATCCATCATGCAAAACACACAAGTATTGTATATGGAAGTGGAATATGGTGGTTTTAGCCTTGTACCTCACCTTGGGGATTGCACCAAACTAGAAACCACAAGTGAGAGCTATAAGCGTGCAAAGTGGAAATGCAAAGAAAACTCACACTAAAGGAAGAACTAACAATCAAAAGGTTAAGATTGTGGAAAGCCAAAGAACCAACCAAAAGAAAAGGGATAGTCAAAAGTGGGTAAGATCCAACAAAACTCAAGTCAAAGGCGAAGGTCAACAACTCAAAGGGGTGACAGGAACCTATGACTATGTACACACATGTGGAGAAAGGTGGGATTGACACGACTATGAAAATGAGCAACAAAATGTCCTAACGAAGACTAAGCTCGTTATCGTGCCAATGCAAGGAGAGACCGTGGCTCGTTTGCAAAGAAGAAAAGTGAGCAACAGATTTGTGCACTTGCCTTGGGCGCTCTTCTTTCTCTCTTGCTTACAAGCTTTGAGACTCTCTTTTGCGAGGGGAGACTATTTTTCTTTGTATCTTTTTCTGTCTTTTGTATTTTTTGTTGCTCTCCCTTGATGCTACCTAGTCACACTTGATATTGCTCTTGCACTCTCACTATCCAAGGACAAATGCACAATGCTCAAGCAAACACAAGATGAGCCACTCCCATGGGATAGGTACACACAAAGGAAGATAGGGGTTAACAAGGTGACGCAAGTTATACCTTCTTTGATGATGAACTTGGCGTCGGTGGTGCGGGTTGATGTTCGTGGGCCGTGGTGTCGATGAGCATGGGGTTTGTTGATGCGGAAGCTTGCTGTTAGTTGGCGACACGCACATGGGCACAAACAAACAAGAGGAAATTAGCCAATGCAAGATTAGAGGCAAAAACTGTCAAAATTAGGCGTCAGGCCGAAGACTCCGAGGTTTCAGGCCGGAAACTCCGGTGCAGGCCGGAGACTCCGGTGTGGGTAGGCCGGAGACTCCGGTGTGCAGGCCGGAGACTTCGGTCTGGAGTCAGATCGCGAACTGCTCGTATTCGTGAGCGGAAATCCACGCCTTGGGTCCTCAAATCCGTGAAAAATTGGCCAAATTGGGCTAGGAAAACGCAGGATACAGCTTGACCAACACCTAAGACAAGGTTTGGTCGGATCAAACCACAAATAACACTCCAAATCAAGAGATCGATCCAAAGGCAAATTTGGGCAGTTTTTTGGGGATTTTCGAATTTTTGGTGGATAGAAGAAAAATTTGTGGGGGAAATCGTGACCAACGAAGCTCTTGATACCAATATGTTGAGGGCAAACCTCTAGGGTGGCCCGATCTTTCACGATTCCCTTTCAAATCGAGGGTGGAGTGCGGGTGAAGAAGGGAAGGATGAACACAACGAACACATGCACGAAGAACGCGATGAACACACACACGCAAAACCATGATAAACACCAATAGCTCACGCCGACGGTGACCGGTCCGGCGCAATCCCTAGGATCGGCGTCGGGCGGAGGACTCTCTCTCGAACCAGCATGGCGAGATGGGAGACTCGGTGAGATCTTGACGTCTAGGCAAAGGGACACCGATGCCTAGGCCTTGTACAACGCGGAGGCACGATGCAAACTCCAACGAGGTTTGGGGATATTTGTGCTCCTTAGTCAAGGAGCATGAGGCAAGAATTATATAGATCCACAAAGGGGTTTCCACTAATTCCAATATCATGCCTAGGGTTTACAATGGAAGTGGGGGTCTATATATAGGCCAGCCACTTGTCATCGGATTGATGACAAGTACGCCATGAGGGGTCCTCGAGGCGTGCGGAAGAGAGGAGGGTGAGACGTACGGTATTCCGGGACGGTGAGCACACAAGTTTACCCAGGTTCGAATCCGCCGGCTTTGGACGGATACTACTCCTGCTAGCAATCCAGTAATACGGAAGAGCTGGAATATGGGTTACAATGGTATCGCCTGTGCGAGTTGAGGGTCTAAAGTATTGGGTGTCTCCTAAAGGCTCACCCTAGGATGGCTTATATAGATATTGGGCCTAGGGTTTACAGGAGAGATCAATCCGGCTACGACTAAGAGTTAGTTACAGAGTACATCTTGAACTACAAGTAACATTATGGGCCTAAGTCGGTAAGTCTTCTAGGCCTTCCCATAGCCGGATTGGACTCCGTCTTCTCTCCCGACTAGGCCGCCCGTGAAGCAAAGCTCTAACCCGAAGTGGGCCACCCTGGTCAGTGAGGAACTGTGAGGATACCCGAAAAGTATATCCCCAACAGCAGCCCCCGGAGGCCTCCACGATCCAAAGTCGGATTTTATCATCGTCTAGCTTGTTCTTCGGCTTGCAGAATCTTGAAGGGTTCCTGAAACTTTAAAAAAAATACGATCCGGGTCTTAAAAATAAGTCGGACCTATCAATTAGTTACTCGGATTTCTAGCTCGATTTTAAACTAAGCCGGAACTTGGTTTCCACGCCACCTGACACAAGCATGGTCAAGTCACGTCATCTGACAGGCATGCCATCAGCACGACCATTGGTGGGTCCGTGGTTCGTGGAACCGAGGCGCCGTTTCAATGCGAGCGTGGAGATCGAGGAGACGCAATCATCACGTGGGTCCTTCCCAGTTCTTTCCACGACGCGTGGCGGTTACACTGTAGCATTTGCACGAATCTTGGAGCAGTTAGGTGGATATAAGGGGTTTGGATTTCTCCTTCTCCTTTCCACCAGTCTTTGCCATTTTCTTTCCTCCAAATCCTCCTGCGCACTCAGAGCTCTCTCGTCCTTCCCCCCACAGAAAACTCCCAGCGCCGCCGCTTTTAGGTCACTTTCTCACCAGAGAAAAATGGATTCATCATCTTCTTCCTCTGGTTTGGCGGCGGCGGCAGAAGCAGCTGCGGAGAAGGAGAGCTTCCGGGGAATCTGGATCCCCTGCGCCCTTGATGAGGACGGCCTCAAGAACGTGGAGAAGGAGGGGCTTCTTGCCGCCGGCGACTGGCGGAGCGGCTCCGGTGAAACCGTCCCCAACCCGCGCGAGGGCGAGCATGTCCACTTCGGCACCCATCTGGACCGAGGTTTGTATTTTCCTCCCTCGGAGTTCTTCTCCGAGGTGATAGATCACTATGGAGTTCAACTCCACAATCTTCCTCCCAATTCTCTTCTAGAAATGAGCGCATATGCTGCGCTTTGCGAGGGCTTTCTCGGCATTAGGCCGAGTTTGCTTCTCTTTCGGTACTATTTTCATGTCCGGAGAAATTCCATCACTGCCGGTGTTCCTTACATCACCGACACCATTAGCTTTTCTGTTAGACGAGATCGGTCATATCCCAAAATTTCTTCCAGTGACTCGGTCAAACAATGGCCAGCCACTTTCTTCTATCATAGGGATATTCCGGCTCCAGGCAAAGCTACTGCTTTGCCGGCTTTTGTCGACGGAGCTGCCACGGCCCAGCCTTCCTGGGACGAGGCTGCTCCGGCTCTCACCGACGATCTGATCCTCGCTAAGAGGCGGATCGAATATCTGATCAAGCACATGGGTCTGAAGGGATCCGACTTGGTCCAGTGCTGGGTCTCACGTCGGATCCAGCCACTTCAGTACCATGGGGATAGACTGATGCATTCCATCACGTCTTCCAAAAAAGACTCCCTCCGCATCAGCCCCAAATCCTACACCACTCAAGGCTACATCAGCCAGATCAAGTGGCTGATCAAGGAGCGGATCGAGAGGAGGATTCTGGAGATTTCTCTAGATATGTACACAGCGGAAAACCCCGTGGTGCCGGTAAGCTTCCATCAATACACCTTTTATGTGTTTCATTCTCTAAGTTATATATACTGCAATGTTGATATGTTTTCTTGTTTTCAGCTTGCTGACCTCCCCGAGTCGGAGCTTGCTCCACTCGAAGGATATCCTCTTGAGTTTTCTCAGGAGACTGAAGTGGTCCCATTGCCGGACCTTGCGCTCAAGAAGCGCAAAGCTCCGACAGTGGTTGTTGGCACAAAGGAAGTGCCTGTTGTGAAGAGGTAACTTTCATTCACAATTTCCGCCTTTATACCTTTCTCGAATTTCTTTCTGAGATGTAATGTTTCCGACTTTACTACATTCTCAGAGCAAAGCCTCTCATCAAGGGTAAGGGGAAAGGGATTCCTGCGAAGCCCCTGCGATAGACGAACCTCACCATAGCTTCTCCTGCCGTGGCTCCTCCAACTCCTGCCCCTCAACCTTCTGCAACTCTAGCGATCATTCCTTCTCCGGTGGTCGTAGAAGATCCGGCTCCTCCAACGGAGCCTGTGATCCTTGGGTCGCAGACTGACGTCACCGTGGGTGCGTCAGCTCAAGATAAGGGTGAACCCTCTTCGGGTAATGATCCCTCGGCTGAAGTCTTCACCGAAAACCTCCTCAGCAATCCGGGACTTGCGAAGTTTGGCCTATCCCGGAAATCTGCAGAGGAAATCCAGCGGCTGGCCAGGCAAGTCCTGGACAAAAGCCATCTATCCCCCAAGGAGGAAGCGCAAGAAGCAGAGGACGTCAAGTTCTCTGACCTTCTCGCTCAGTTCTGCCTTCGCGACGAGAGGATCAGGACTGGCGAGCTTCCAACAACCCCAGTAATCCCTCTTACCCTCGCTGAGAAGGTGGTAGCTGAAGTGAACGCGGGTTTAGACAAACTCACCCACGAGCAATATGTAAGTCGGAATTCCAACTCTTGCTTTTACATTATGTTATATCATATCCTCTAGCCCCCAAGCATGAAGTAGGATATAGAATCCAAGTTTGTACTTCATTAGGATGCCAAAGAATGAACTAGTGTAGCCCCCAAGGATCGTGCTGATATTTAGCAAAAAAATTAGCCCGAGTCTTAAGTAGCTTTCTGGCTTTGTGTATTCTGACTTACAGAAAGTATGTTCCTATAACCAGGAATCATTATCCAATGTCTGCGATAAGCGGAGAGAGATCAAAGCTCTCCGGCTTAAAAATGCTGAGCTCAAGGTAGCTAAGGATGAAGCCGAAGGTAAATCATTTCGAGATTCAAACCTTGTCTTTTGCTTTTTTAATGTCGATTTTTTTGAACTGTTGTTCTTTTTGACTTACAGCGTTGGTGAAACAATCCATCATGATGATTGAAGAGGCCGAGAACCTCAAGACCCTGGTGGTAGAGAACAAGGGACTCCGCCAAGAGCTGGATAAGCTCAAGGCGGATCACGAAGGAGCATAGCTCAAGTCCTGGAATCCTCCTCCATGGCCACCAAAGAGCGTGATCGCAAGATCGCTGCTCAAGATAAAATTATCTCGAACCTCAAGAATGAGCTTGGTAGAGAGAAGGATATCTCCGAGGCACTCCGGGCTGAACTCCAGAGTCTTCGGGAGGAGAAGACCAAGATTGACGACGTCATTCTTGGTACATTCCATCTGTCAGACTTATCATTTCTTCGACTTTCATCAATGTCGGATTTTTCTTGACTTGTTTTGTATATAGGTCCTCTGAACTTGACGGACTCTTCCTCCTCCGAGCCCCGCACCCACCAGCTTACCCAAGTCGGTGATCTTCTGCATGACTTCCACCAGTCTATTGAAGACATTGGCGAGTCTCTCAGGAATCCGGACATGCCAAGCATGTCGGATTTTCAGGTGCGGGACAAGGCCAAGGAAATGCCGTAGCTTGTTCGGGACTGGAACATGTCCTACGCGCGGACTGCTGCGCAAAACGCTCTCACCATGGTCATGAGCCACCATGGAAGCATGGAGATATGGCAAGTGACCAGAGGGTACTGCAAGGTAGACGAAGACGGCCAGGAGCAAGACCTTCAAGCCATCATGCATTCCTACGCCGGATATGGGTGCCACGTAGCTGATCTGACCAGCTACGAGATCCCCTTCTTCACCCGCGTAGATACTCCGCCACCTCCTCTAGAAGAAACCAAAGAAGTTTCCGACGATGAACGGACCACCCCGGATCCGGACATCTCGAAACGATATCAATGCGGAGTAACCAGCGAGCCGACAGCTACTTCATCTCCTCCTACATCATAGATCAGAAAACTATGTATTATTCTGGAAAGACATGATGTGTTTTGTAAATATTAAGTACTATTGACTTTTGCTAGTGCTAAGCTTTTTATCTATTCAGCACTTTTGGCTTTTGAAATTTTTGCGTGCCTGAAATGTTCACATAAGCACTTGAAATTTTCCGTCTCTACTTATCGTTTATCTGGCTTTCCGCCTCGTCCCTTTCGTGAGCCGGCTAAACCTTCAGCCGGAAACTTTGCCGAGCAACGAAGCTTTTGCTAAACCAGTTTAAACTCGGAAACAAAGCCGGCTTCCAGTACAAACAATTCACTACTCGGAAGATACCCGCATCCAACAATCAGACAAATAACCCAAGTAAAGACTAGAATTTTTAGAGTTATACCCGAAGGTAATTGTTTTAGAATTGGAAATCTAAACCAGAACGAACATGAGCATAAAGTACTTTCAAGCATTCTGGGATTTTCGACTATGACATGATCATTTAGGAAATAAGATGGTAAAAACTTCTCAGAAAAACTTTGAGGTAACCAAAACTTTTATTTCTCACAGAACATGTACATATGTATGATTACAAAGAAGGATAAACTAAGAATAAAAGGGACGTAGCTGAGCAATATTCCACGGTCTGTCTAACTCATCCGGATTTGTACTGCCTCTAGCTCTCTTTCTCTTCTTAGTAGCAGGTCTTTCTTTGACTGGCCTCATGTCAGTTAAGTAGTACGATCCATTGTGTAATACTCGACTAACTAAAAAGGGCCCTTCCCATACTGGGGAAAGTTTGTGCTTTCTTTGTTGCACAAGCCAGAGAACCAAATCACCTTTATTGAAAGATCCAGTTCGGACTCTCTAGCTATGATACTTGTGTAACTGTTGCTGATAGGCTGTAGATCTCATTTCAGCAACGACGCGAACTTCTTCGACTAAGTCGAGATCATTTTGTCGAGAAATCTCGGCATCCTCTTCGATATACGCGGCCACTCTAGGAGAAGTATGAATGAAATCGCTAGGAAGAACTGCTTCTACACCATAGACCAAGAAGAAAGGTGTGTATCCTGTTGACCTGTTCAGAGTTGTTCGTAAACTCCAAATTACAGAGGGTAATTCCTCTGCCCAAGCCCCCGCATCACGTCGTAGTGGTGCTTCGAGTCTTGGTTTCAAGTCTTGTAGAATTAAACCATTTGCTCTTTCGACTTGTCCGTTAGCCTATGGATGTGCGACTGACGCAATGTCACGCCGGATATTTTGCTCATCGCAAAATTCAGCCAATTCTCCCATGGAAAAGTTACTCCCATTGTCCGTGATAATACTTTGCGGATAACCATACCGGATTATAACATCCTCGACAAATCTTTTGGCTGTTGCTCCATCACAACTAGTGACAGGTTTAGCCTCGATTACACTTTGTGAATTTGTCCACCATCACTAAGAGGTGAGTGAATCCACTTGGGGCTCATTTAAAAGGTCCTACCATATCAATCCCCCAGACCGCAAAGGGCCATGTTATAGGTATTGTTCGCAGCTGATCAGCCGGAACATGAGCTTGCTTGGCGTACTTTTGGCAGCCTTTGCATGTCTTGACTAATCGTTCGGCATCTGCCTGAGCTGTAAGCCAGAAAAAATCCATGTCGAAAAGCTTTTGCACTAAAGATCTGGCTGCAGCGTGGTGACCACACTCGCCTTCGTGGATTTCCCTTAAGATTTCCACTCCTTCTTCCAGAGATACACAGCGCTGAAAACCCCCAGAAACACTCCGTTTATGGAGCTCACCTTTAACAATAGTATAGGCTTTTGCTCGTCGGATAATCTGTCGGCTCAGTACCTCGTCTTCGGGTAATTTGCCATCTACCAAATAATCGAGGTAGGGTTGAGTCCAGCTGGGGATTACAGCCAGAACTGCTATCAAAGGTGAATCGGATTTAGTCGGATATTCCTCATCTACTCCCTTTATCGAGGGAACTTTGAGGTGCTCTAAAAATGCGCCATCCGGGACCTCTTTCCGCGCAGAGCCTATTCGAGATAGTGCATCTGCTTCCTCATTTTCTGCTCGAGGGATGTGTTGAACTTCAAACCCCTCGAACGATTTAGATAGATCATCCACGATAGCTTTATATGCTGCCATGTGCTTATTTGCATTACAAATATCCGAGACTTGCTGAGCAACAAGATCCGAATCTCCATAACACATCAAACGTCGGGTGCCAATATCCTTAGCAATCCGGATTCCATGCAGCAGTGCTTCATACTCGGCAATGTTGTTTGTCGCTGTGAAGTGGATCTGCAACACGTATAAAAGTTTATCTCCTTGGGGTGATTTGAGCACCACGCCAGCCCCCGAGCCCCCTCAAGCCTTAGACCAATCAAAAGAGAGGGTCCAATATTCCGACTCAGGAAGGACCATGTTCTCCTTGGTCTCTGTCCAATTAGCGACAAAGTCAGCAAGGATCTGGGATTTGATTGCTGTCCGGGGTTTGTACTCAATATCGAAAGCTGCAAGCTCTATGCCCCATTTGGCGGCGCGTCCTGTGGCATCTCTATTGTTGATTATATCTCTCATGGGAGCTTTGCTCACCACGGTAATTGGATGCTCCTGAAAATAGTGTCGTAACTTACGAGATGCTAGAAAACACCGTAAGCCAACTTTTGATAGTGTGGATACCGCTGTTTTGATTCTGTCAGGACCTCGCTGACAAAGTACGTCGGACGCTGCACCAGGTGTTCCTGATTTTCTTCTGGTCTCTCCACTACCATAATGATACTGACAACCTTATTTGTCGCAGCAATGTAGAGCAACATCGGTTCCTGAGGTTCCGGCGCTGCAAGGATAGGAGCAGATGAGAGTACTTTCTTCAGGTCTTATAGTGCAGCTTCAGCTTCATCAGTCCAGACAAAATCCTTGGTCTTCTTCAGGAGTTTGTATAATGGTGCGGCTCTTTCACCAAGCCGGCTTACAAATCGACTGACCGCAGCAATGCAACCAGTTAATCTTTGTATGTCCTTCAGGCGAGTTGGCTTGGAAATATTGAGAATAGCCTTGATCTTGTCGCGGTTCACCTCTATGCCTCTTTAAGACACGATGAAACCTAACAATTTTTCGGCTGGTATTCCAAAGAAGCATTTCTTCGGGTTAAGCATGATGTTGAATTTTTGTAGATTGGCGAACGTTTCCTCCAAGTCGGAAATCAAAGTTTCCTTCTTTTTGGACATGACCGCGATATCATCCACGTATGCATGTACATTGCGTCCGAGTTGATCATGGAGGCAACGATGCATCGTGCGCTGGTACGTAGCTCCTGCGTTCTTCAGCCCAAAGGGCATCGTAACAAAACAGAAGGTTCCGAAGGGGGTTATGAATGAAGTTTTGACTTTGTCAGATTCCTTCATCCGGATTTGGTGATAACCGGTATATGCGTCAAGAAAACAAAGGAGTTATGAGCCTGCGGTAGAATCGATAACTTGATCAATTCTAGGCAGAGCGAACGGATCTTTTGGGCAAGCCTTGTTCAAGGCAGTATAATCAACACACATCCTTAAAACAGTGGTGTCCTTTTTAGGGACCATTACAGGGTTGGCCGACCAATCAGTATGGATGACCTCTTCTATGAATCCGGCTAACTCGAGCCACGCTAGTTTCTTAGCTATTGCCTTACGCTTTTCATCGCCAAACCGTCATAAGGACTGTTTGACGGGTCTAGCATTCAGGTTTACATTTAGAGAGTGCTCGGCAAGTTCCCTAGGTACTCCGGTCATGTCAGATGGCTGCCATGCGAAGATATCTTCATTTGCTTGGAGGAACTTGACGAGCGCGCTTTCCTATGCGCTACTTAGGCCTACGCCTATCTGGGTCACCTTCGAGGGGTCATCATCCTTCAACGGCGTCGTCTTCGTCTCTTCTGATGCCTTGAACTCCGGATTTGGCTTTGTGACCTCCTTCTTCGTTGCGGGCATCTCGGACGGATCTATGCTCTTCTTGATCTCCTGGTACTCCTGGGCGTGCAGCATGGCTTCGGCAAAGGCGGCATTTCCATCTTTGCACTCTCACGCCTTCTTCGGGTCTCCCCTGATGGTGATCACGCCGTTGGGACCTGGAATTTTCATCATATTGTAAATGTAACATGGACGAGCCATAAAAGCCCAGTAAGCCGGACGTCCGAATATAGCGTGGTATGCGCTCTTGAATGGGACCACTTCGAAGGAAAGTGCCTTCGTCCGATAATTCTTTGGAGTTCCAGAAGTAACATCCAAAGTGATCTCTCCTAGGGAATTAGCTTGTCTTCCTAGGACAACTCCGTGAAAGATCACAGAGCTATGGTTCAGCTGTGTTTCCGAGATCTTCATCCGGCGTAGCGTTTCGACATATAGAATATTGATGTTGCTACCACCGTCCATGAGGTTCTTGGAGAAACCATAACCGTCAATAAGTGGATTGACGATTAAGGCGTATTTTCCTCGCTTGTGTAGTTTAGGCGGATGATCAGCGCGATCAAACGTGATTGCCACTTCCGACCAGTCCAGATACTGAGGGACAACCGGAACTGTTGCATTGAGCTCGTGGAGAACTTCTTTCTTGACCTTTGTTGGTTGAGATCCGAGGAAGGTGACGTAAGTGTCCTTCTTGGTGGGAAAAGTCTTCTTCCCTTCCGACTTGGGATTTGAAGCATCAGCTTCCTCCATGTAGGAATCTTCCTTGGTCTCCTTGTCTTGTTCGGGATTTTTCTTTCCCTTCTTCCGCTTAGCTTTGTAGCCCGTGGTATCATCTCTCTTGATGTCGTCATTAAAACGACATTCAGCGTTGGTGTGGGACGAGCCCCCATTGGCGTCTAAATGATGCACACATGGGTTATTGGCAATGTCGGCCCAAGTGTAGGTTTTGCCTGGTTGTTGCTCTCCTCTGCCTTGGACCCTTGACGTCCCACGGCCACGCTCGCGGCCTCCGCCACGTCCTCCTCGTCCTCTAGACCCGAAAACAGTAGTGACCACTGCTGTCTCCGCGTTGGGTTTTTCTTTCGAGGTATTTTTGCGCTTCTGAGCTTGTTGCTTTGGTTTTTTTGCCGACTGAGGCACAACCAGGGCATTGAGTAATCCCTCTACATCATCGTTAGCATCTGCATAATTGCTCGCTGTTTCTATCATCTCTCCTAGATTAGTAACCTTGTCACACTTCAAGCGATGGCGCAGTAAACCAATTGGGAGACCTGCGATGAAAGCTTCAATCGCAGTTTGATCGTTTACTCCTTTGCAGGAGTTTTTTGTGTCGATCCATCGTCCGAGATAATCCCGGCAAGTTTCTCCCGCTTTCTGGGTGCAACGCTGTAGGTCTCCAACCGTACAGGGCCTCCGATATGTGCCTTCAAAATTCTGAAAGAACGCACTTTGCAAGTCATACCAGTTGTGGATGGTGTTTGCCGGAAGTTCATTGAGCCATGATCGTGTCGTCTTCCGCAACATAAGTGGGAGATATCGGGTTGCGACCAGGCTGTTTCCGCCTTTAGCGATGCATCAAGCTTGGAAGAAATCCTGTAACCAGGTGTCTGGCCAAGCAATGCCGTCGTAGGCTTGGATATGTCTTGAGATAGCAAATCCTTCCAGGAATTTTGTAGCTCTGATGCGTGGTCCGAAGCACTTTGGGCCCACGTACACGTCATCGTTTTCATAGCGTCGAGCCTCTATGTTGGAGTTGATCCTGTGCCTTGTGTCGTTCGGGGATAGAGATTGTCCCGAATGTCGGTTGTGGCTACGGTGCCTTGGAGCCGGACTTCGGCTTCTGCCACCACATCCTCCGCCATGTCGTCCTCCTTGACCTCCTTGGGGGCCGTTGTGATAACTGTGTGGTGGAGAGGGTGGTGCAGCTGGATAGTTTCCGGCTGATCGCCGGCCTCTGTCCGGAGCGTCATTATTCCGGTTCCGAGGAGATTCTTGACTATGATGAGCCTCCTACCGGCTTGTTCCAGCGTGGTTTCCGTCGTTCCTTCATCCGTCGTTCCCACCATGGTGAGGCTTAGCCGGACGGCTCTCATAGGTGGCATTCTCTGACGATCCTCCTCTCGACACTTCTCCTTATCTTCTCCCTTTCGATCGTTGAATTCTCGCTGGGGAGGATTCCTCGGATTCAGTGCAGCGATCGCGTCTTTCTCGGCTGCTGGAGCGACATTGCTCCAGTTATGTGTAGCTCTGCGATGCTGTCCCGACGATCCGGTTCTTGAATAATTGTCTTCCCTGCGTTCGGGGTGATGGTACTGCGCCCGAACATAATGGGATCTTACGTCAGCCCATGCCAGATCTATGTGACATTGGTCAGAATCCGAGACCAGCTTTTGACTTCCGGACAGGGCGACCATCTGCTGCTCTAGTCCCTTGTTGAGTAGCTTGATACCCAAGCGTATCTCCTTTGGCCCTGGATTAGCTGACAGAATTTCACGAGCTGCCACGGTATTTTGCACTGGTGTTGGGTATACCCAATCTCCGTTGTTATCCTTCCGTGGCTTCCCCATCTCATCTCTGAAAAGGATGGCATGGACACGTGGGAATTGGTTGTCATCTATGTGACGCTTTCGTGTCTTCTGATGTAGACGGGACATGTACTCCTTGGTTGACATGCGCTTCTTCTCCACCTCGATGTTTTTGGCTTCATCAAGGAGTTGTTGACGACGCGCTTCTAGGGCCTGGGCCCTTTCGTCCAGCTCATCTGCAGTAAGTTCTACAGCTTTAGGGATAGGTGTGGTTAAGGCGGCATCGATGAGTTTACATGCACCTTCAGTGATCACGTGTCCATCCACCGATGCTTCTTTTTTCGGCTCGTCTGGGATAAGTGCTCTATCCGAGTCTTCCTCGTATTCCTCAGCAATAACCTCCTCTGTCAGAGGGTCTTTTGCCGGGGTCTTGTTCTTCTTGTTCTTCTTCTTTGCCTTCTTGGCAGCGCCGGTAGCAAAGACGGCTTTGGGTCCGTTTCCCGGAGTCAAGCTCTGATCGGTACTTTCGGACATCTGGACCTCAGGATTATCTCCGACGTCCATGTCATCCTATGCTTTGGGAGAGTGTTCCCCGGATCCTTCATCCATGGCTTCTCCTTCTTCTGTAGCTTTGGAGTTGTACTCCTCTTCATATTCCGCGGAGAACTTTCGGAAATCTGCCGATGTCATAGATTCATCCGAGGATGCGGGAACATCGGCGTTTTTTCCAATTGCCTCCAGCACCGAGTCGGTGTTTTCTCCAGCATCGACAGAGCCGGATCTGGATCCAACATACCCGACGAAGTGCGATGCGTGCTTCCTGACGTACCTACGGCTTTCGTGATCAGCCATATCAAAACTTTTAATGGTTTCGAGGATTGCATCTGCGCTAGCGCCTTGCAGTATCATACGTCTTAGTGTGTACCTGAGGAAGGGCCTGTCTGTCCTGGCATTGTCAGAGCCGGAATCAGTGTCGTTGATATGCTCCTCCTGGATTTCGACTTCCACGGGTGGGTCGATCTGGGATCCGGCTTCTCTAGGGAGATCCACTCCATATTCGACTTGGACCGTGAGGTCTTCTTCAGGCTCGGATTTCTCCACTATCTCCGCAACTGGTGCAGGCTGGGTGGGATTAGGGTTTTCTAAGATCCGGAACTCTGCCGCCTCCACGGACAAAGGGGACCCAGAAGATTCTTCTGCCTCTATCATCACCGCTGGGGTGGGTTGGGCAGTTTCAGCGAAACCGATGTAAACATCGATTTCACCAAAATACATGATTGTATAGGCAGTCACAGCTTCCCTAGCCGGAATCCAAGTCTCGTCGAGAACGATGAGAGGGACGTTGCTGGCGTAGAGGATGCGACCGACGGCGATGGTCTCGCCGATTCTGATTCTTGCAGATTCCGCTCGGAGTGCAGATCCGAAGCTCACTTGCCCCACGGTGGGCGCCAACTGTCGTCGGATTGATGACAAGTACGCCATTAGGGGGTCCTCGAGGTGTGCGGAAGAGAGGGGGGGTGAGACGTACGGTATTCCGGGACGGTGAGCACACAAGTTTACCCAGGTTCGCCGGCTTTGGACGGATCCTACTCCTGCTAGCAATCCAGTAATACGGCAGAGCCGGAATATGGGTTACAATGGTATCGCCTGTGCGAGTTGAGGGTCTAAAGTATTGGGTGTCTCCTAAAGGCTCTCCCTAGGACGACTTATCTAGATATCCGGCCTAGGGTTTACAGGAGAGATCAATCCGGCTATGACTAAGAGTTAGTTACATAGTACATCTTGAACTACAAGTAACATTATGGGCCTAAGTCGGTAAGTCTTCTGGGCCTTCCCGTAGCCGGATTAGACTCCGTCTTCTCTCCCGACTGGGCCGCCCGTGAAGCAAAGCTCTAACCCGAAGTGGGCCACCCTGGTCAGTGAGGAACTGTGAGGATACCCGGAAAGTATATCCCCAACACCACTTAAGCAGGGGTACTTTAGGAATAAAAGACAAGTTCTGGACGGACTAAGGGGTACATGGGCCGAAGGCCCAAAGGCCTTTTCATGCCTGGCGACGGTCGGACTAGAGACTCCGGTGTGGTGGATCGGAGATTCTGGTCTAGGCCGGAGATTCCGGTGTAGCCTCCGGACCAGCCTCCAAAGGGGCCTTCAGATTGTCCCAACGCCTGGTGGAGGGGGTCAGACCGGAGAGAGGACCGGAGTCTCCGGTGTCTTCAGGCCGGAGACTTTGGTAGGCTGGAGACTCCGGTGTGCGCAGCTCCAGCGGCTATTACTTCACGTTCTGCTCCTTGTCCTCCATCCTTGGATGCTTGGTGATGTGTCGAAGATTCGAACCTGATGATGCATAGGGTAGTTGCATGAAGTAGCACACCATCCAAGGAGGTATCAAATTGGCACGAGGAGAGGATCGAGTTCACCTTAGCTTGTAGGAGTTTGGCTCGGGCACGAGTCATAGGTCCACTTGGGGGACTTGTTGGTGTAGATGTAGAAGCGTCTGTAGGACGGGCTGCATCATAAAGTTCATAGGGAAAAAGCAAGGTTGGATCCTACAAGATTTTAGTGTCTTATATACCAAAGGAAAACCAACAAGGATTATTTCTAGGAGGTTTAATATCTTATCTTATTTTATCGTATCTTATCTTATCTTATCTTATCTTATCTTATCTTATCTTATCTTATCTTACCACTATGTAGTGTATGAATAACTTTGAATATTCACTATTGGATCAGGACTTGCGAATCCCAACATTGCCAGAAGTTGGATCTTCTTTTCTATTCTAGCATCTACTTGAAGATTCTATTGATAGTCTTTAGCACAATGAACGCTATGCACAATCCTTAAAACACACTTCTCCATCATTATAGAATCTTCTCCTTCATTTCTCAAGACCATGTTAACAAAATTTACAAGTACTAGTACCTAATAAACATCGACTTCTACATGATAGAAAATACAAGAACTAAATATGCGCCCATACT
Source organism: Avena eriantha (assembly GCA_910589775.1). NCBI lineage: Eukaryota > Viridiplantae > Streptophyta > Magnoliopsida > Poales > Poaceae > Avena > Avena eriantha. The sequence continues at coordinate 387,588,479 of OU342740.1, read as the reverse complement.
TTATAGATGTCGATCAAATTTCTAATTTTTTGAGCTTTACCTAGTATTATAATTCTATATAGTTATGATATGTCATATTTCTAGTATCTGGGTCTCACGTAAATACTACTAGTAGATACCATATTTTCCATGGATGTACTAGTACTAGGAGACAAGGCAATACTATCAGCAGAACTCAATCCTATGAATCAAATTACTTATATGTAAGAAAACTTAGGAAGGATTGCATTCCTCTGAAATTCCTAGGGAATTCGTATGAATCAAAGAGGCCAAAATTCCTATGAAATTCCTACTAACCAAATAAACTTCAGAAAAAATAACTTACATTGATTCAGGAATAATATCTGGGTCTCACATAAATACTTACTACTACGTAGTAGATACCATATTTTCCATGGGATGTACTAGGAGAGGGAGCAATACTATCAGCAGAACTCAATCATATGAAAAAAACTACTTGTATGTAACCTCCTAAAGATTGCATTCCTTTGAAATTCCTAGGGAATTCCTTCGAATAAAAAAAATTAATGGAATTCCTACTAACCAATGAAAGTTTAGAAAAAATAGCTTGCGTCGATTCAGGAACAAAGCTAATAAAATACGTAGGGAGGAGAATTTACCAAGTTCCAGAGACTTCCATGCATAAACACAGCCGTTTTCGGTCACGGCGAACACACGATCGTGTTGGATAATAGCATCGCAGTATCTAAAGTAGCCCTGGAACTCGTTCACACAAACTAACCATCCATGACTATCATTCCCGTTGATGACAGCAATCTTGAATTCGAAAATAGCGACTAGAGAGAAATCTTTGTATCCCCTAGCAGCTGTCGGAACTTGGCAAATGACTATCTTCTGCAGTTTAGTACGTCGACCTTCATCAGGATCATCCTGAAATGTAAGTGCAGAACCTTCAGTCGGTTCAAACCCTGACACTTGCGGAATAACAATCTTGCGATGAGTGTACACGTTGACAAGGTCCCACATGAAATCGGGCCCAACTGTGACGATCCAATCTCCATTGCCGCCTGCTCGCTGCTCATCAAAACCATTTGGCATCACAACATCGGAGGAGAACCTGTCCAGCGGCGTAAGCTTTTATGGGCTGCCCGCCACTTCGAAGCAGTCTTTGGATTCCCACGGTCTCACCGTCGGGTGAGAATGAAGAACACGTGGGAGGCCAAACAGATCAGAAGAAGGCGTAGTTCCGCTCTATTTTGCTGATTGAAGAATATTTTTGGACGAACCGACGAGGCTCACAGTGGTGGTGGCGTCGCAATGGTTGATGAGTACTTGAAGAGGGCCTTCGGTGAACACCTTCTGAAACTTCTCAGGATGTTTACAAACCTTACTTGATCTCACCATGGAAGGAGGCTGCGGATGGTGTTTTGGGGGCTTTCTTTGGGTGGGGTGGGGTGGGGGAGGGAGAGAAGATCGTTGCCGTGAGCTGGCAGCCGGGGTGTGCTGGAGAAGACAAAGGCTGATGGTGCGTAGTACTAGTACTCTACTACTAGTAGTACTGCAGAAGGTAGGCGAGTGGGGGATGGGGCTCCAATTGAGGCTAGTTGCACAAACCTCCAACAATTAGAGCCGTAGTTGCAAAGAGCTCCAACTGTTGAGCCATGGGTATGTAAGAAATAATGCTAAGAGGGCTTATCGAGAATTTTGTGCTATGTGAAGCATTTGTACCCAAAAGTAATTGTAGTACAGTAGTTTCTTGCAAGTAGACTATCCTGATTATCTGGAGTTTCCTGCAATTTCGAATCCAATTGTTGGAGGTTTGTGCAATTTCCACCCTCCTCGTGTTCCGAGGAAGCTCTATGACCCTATGTTCAAACAAAAAAATGATCAAAAAAGACCATCTCTCAGGGCTCGTTTGATTTTCAGGATTCTCAAAACAGAAGAAGAGGAAACTACAGGAATTTGGATCAAGTATGTGATTGAATCACAGGAAAATCAAAACAATTATACCATGAGGTTGGAGTGGACGAAAATTTTCCTAAAAATAGAGGGAAAAGAAATACTTTGAAGGAATCTCAATTCCCGTGTTTTTCCTATTCCTATATTTTTCCTATCCTACGTTCCAAATGGGACATAATTCCTACATATTGGAATCCTATGAATCAAACAAAACAGCGTAGGATTATTTCCTAAGGGACAGGATCCTTCACAAACCTTTGAATTTTCTTTGAGTCAAAGAAGGAATAAAAAAGGTTTCCTCTCTCAGGAGAAAAAAGGAACTCCACCTCTTGGAGAAAAAAAGGAACTCTACCTATTGGAGAAAAAAAGGAACTCCACCTCTTGGACAATTCACTGTGACGAGAGTAACTACTAAAGTCTATGTCTAGTACTAGCTGTAGGGCCCAACCGTAGCACGTTATTTACAAGTAGTACTACTACTACAATACAATATCGGTCTTTGCAGGTGCCTCAAAGGAAACAAAATAAAGCTCTATAGGTAATAAATGGCCGTGGCAATTTCCAATATACACAATCTTTTGCTTGTTCATTTTGATCTGGGCGACAACCGGAGGATAGAGGAGTACTAGTTGCTTCGTGTCTTGAGCCATCGAGTTGGAGTAGAAATTTGGATATCTAAAAACCTGAATTGTCCTGTCAAACCAATGCTCATTGCATGCAACTTGACCAAACAGACTTACTGCACTACTTTACTGCGCGTCCAAAAACTAGGGAGTACAAGAAGTACTAGTACACTAATGTTACACAAAGAGTTTTTTTTGAATGGACATAGAGAGTTCCACATTCATTAGCGCTAAAAGTAGAAGTTGTGCCAATATAGTACTGTAGTAGTCACGTTCAGGTTGCCTTACAGGGAAAAAAATAGTACAATGAGCAACAAGATCTATCTATTTTTGTACTCCTATTTGCATATGCTAGTAGTACTACTACGTACTCAGGAACGACACGAGCGCGTGCTCCACTAGTGCGCCTCCGCACGTAGGGTAATCCAGTACGGAGTAGATCGCCACCGCATGGTCGCGTGATTATTATGCATTGGTCCATGCTCTAATCGTGGGCAAGTGCCGTAGCAGTAAAAAATTGTGAAAAATAGATTACTCATAAATAATTACTCCCTCCATCCTAAAATAATAGTTACTGACTTGACTTTGTATAGATACACATGTATTTCGACGCATTTTAGTACTTAGATGCTCCCTCATTTCCAAATTAGAAAGCATACTAGGTTTTGTCGAAGTCAATATTTATAAAGTTTGACCAACTATATGTACAAACATACTAACTTACATAATGTCAAAGGCATATAATATGAAAACATGGTTCGTGATGATTCTGATAACATTGAATTGATGTCGTAGATGTCCATATTATTTTTTAGATATTTAGGCTAAATTCCAAGGAAGCCTATCTTGCACGCTGGACCCACGTTGGTTCAAGACTTAAATAAAGTTGAATTGACAAGTTTGGGCATAAAATTCCATAATCACTGAGTTAGATGACTAAAATCGAAGTACAGTAAGAACGGTTAGTGTGTTTATCTCTCGTCCGTGTCGTAGAAGTGAACAATTACATAAAACTTGTAATAAACCCCTAAATACTCCATAATAACATTAGTAGCAAACTTAGTTTACATACAAAATGCATCCTTCCTAGTACCAAAAGAGAACCTACATGCGACTACTACTAGTAAACTAGAGTAGTAAAATAGTACTACTAGTAGTACTATTTATCTGCTAATACACCATTACAGTCTTGATCATCAGCCGTAGTATAAGATCATTTTTTCTTATTGATGCAAATCTAGAAAGATACATGGGTGCACTGTCCATCCTTCATTAGGAACCGCGGCGGCACCTCGAGGTACGTCCTGAGCTTGTCAGACGGGAAGTTGGCCGACGACAAGCTGCTCATCGGCTCGATTACCGCATTAAGGCTCTCGGCCATAGACAAGTCCGTCGACCCCAGCGGGCGAGGCGTACACAATTTCACCATGTACCGTGGCCACAAGCACCTGTCTTACCTGATGCACACCAAGGACACGACCGCAGCCGGGCTGAGCGTGTTGATGGTCAGGCCGAACAAGACACCGTCATCCCTGTAGAGGAAGCGCGTGAATCCCCTCGTGCTTGTTGATGGTGGAGTCAGGATGAGATAAAAGAAGGCACTGCCGTAGATGGCCCTGGTTACTATGACCCCGTGGGCCTCCTTCATGTGGGTAAGGAGCCCTGCCGGCGAGGCAATGAAATCACAAGCGGAATCAATGTAGGAGCATGGGCCGTGCAAGCACGCGATCTTGTGCTTGTCGAGCTTGTTGAAGGCGACCAAGCTAAAGCAGCCATCATAGGGGCACTCAATCATTGCCTCAGACTAGACGTCGTCCATAGCATATGGCTCACGGTCGAATCCTCCGACGCGGTACACAAACTTGTGGGAGTGGTTACAGAGGGAAGATCGGCTCGCCGACGTAGTGCCCACCGGCCAGAAACCCGGGTTGCGTGGGTATACTGAAGAGTATACTGATTGAGTTTCATTGTACAGGAATACGCTAGGCATGGGCGCACCGGCGGCAGCTGCACTTGGCCACTTTTTTCTTAGACAGTGTCCACATGTTGTACATGCTTCATCAAAACAAAAAGGCTACAGAAAGTTGACATGTGAGTAATAAAGCAGGTGTCACGCTGTACTGTACCAGACAATACAGTACAGACAGAGGGAGAGACCAAGGCAGGAAGATCCAGGTGAGTGAGAGGCAAAAAGATATACTCCTAGAGAGAGACGAAAATCCTGCGACCTGCTGCAGGGTATACAGTGCTGCAGAAAAGAGACCGAGGACTGCATGCATGTCTTCGACACTAACCTATAATTAACTTTTTTGGTCTTATCAAATTTAAATGGCCTTAATAATCCCAGACAGAGGGATTACTAGTAATATTAGTAGTACTATATCTTAGAACAAATCAGACAAACTAGTACTGCATTATTAGTGGTACTTTTTTTGAGAAATTATAATTAGTAGTAGTACTTAGATATGTGAAAAGCCAATCCAAGTTACTACTCCAATAGAGAGTACGATCACTCTGTTTTATGGATTCTTGTTTACTATAAGTACTAGTAGTAAAAGCTAGACTGTAGATTGTTTCAGAACAAATTTATGCTCTACAATATCTAGCATACACGCAAACCTCAAAAGACACTTCATTGCTTAGTTTCAGGGATATTGTGCTAAATGCATGGACTTGGATGTAATTTTCATTTTTATGAGGTCCTTGATGTAACTTGTACTTCCACCGACCGCATGTTAACTAATAAAGCACCTCGCTCCTACGGGACCTATCACAATTAAAAAATAATTACACTACCCTGATTATCAGACAAAGTGGAACATGGTTTCTTATAATTCCAAAGTTTTTAGAAATAGGATGTTTCAAGCTTCCCAGCTAACTTTGCACACTTTAGTGACTTTTTGCCGATTTAACGAAATTAGGTCAAACATTTGTACGCAAGTAAGGGCAATTGATTGCTATTGAACTAAATGAATTTTTAGAGGTAGATGGGTGATGTAGTAAACAATGTCGCCGGTGTTAGTTTCCAACTATCACAAAAGAACATTTAATTCTCTATTTTTCAAGTTATGACGAGATTGTTCTTTTACATAAAAAAACTCCGAAGAATATGGATCTAAATACCACAAGACAAGTCTTCAGACATAAATAGTGGACCAACATGTTGTGCTGACGATACCCATGTTTTATGAGCTTTCAAACATCCAAGCTAACTCCACCAACTTGAATGACTTTATGCCAATTATTTATCGAAATTAGGTAAAATTTGAACTACAAATTGTAGGTTGCTTTGAAAGTTTTATGAAAACTCTTCTGGAGGTACCTATTCAGGGGACAATTAATATATCATAAACCACCGAGAGTTTTGTCGACACGTTCAACTTAATGCTAAGATTTTGCATCTTGACAGTTTAACAGAATTAGGTCAAACTTGAGCTACAAGTAAGCGCGAAAGATCACTCTTGAATTAAATGTTTGTCGATATTTGAATGACTTCCTAGCTAACTCTGCCCATTTGAATGACTTTATGTCGATTTATCGAAATTAGGTCAAATTTGAAACTACAAGTAAATTGTAGGTTGCTTTGAAAGTTCTACGAAAAATCTTTTGGGGGGCACCCATCGAGGGGTCACAATCAATATGTCAGAAACCATCGAGAGTTTTGACGATAGTTTCAACTTTTTGCTAAGATTTTGCATCCTGACTATTTAATGAAATTAGGTCAAACTTGAGCTACAAGCAAGTAAGCACGATAGATTTCTCTTGAATTAAATGTCTTTTCTAGGGTAGATGGGTGCATCTTATTGTAGTAAACAATGCCATCAGTGTGAGTTTCTAACTATCGGGAAAGAACATTTCTCAATTTTTCCAGTGATATCGAGATTATTCTCTCCTATAAAGGAAGTCCGAAGAATAAGGATCTAAATACCACAAGCCAAGTTTTCACACATATATAGTGGACCAACATATTGTACTTATGATTTCCCATGTTTTATGAGTTCTCAAACTTCCTATAGCTTATCGCTCTGCCCACTTGAATGACTTTATATGTCGTTTAATCAAAATTAGGTCAAATTTGAACTATATACTACAAGTTTTGTAGGTTGCTCTGAAAGTTATATGAAAAAGCTTTTGGAGGTACCCATCGGGGGGTCACAATCAATATATGAGAAACAGCCGATAGTTTTGACTTTATGCTAAGATTTTGCATCATGACACTATTTAACGAAATTGGGTCAAACTTGAGCTACAAAGTAAGCACGATAGATTGCTCTTGAAATATATGACTTTTCAGAGGTAGATGGGTGTATTTTCCTGTAGTAAATAATGTCGTCGGTGTGATTTTCCAACTATCAGGAAAGAACATTCAATTCTCAATTTTTCGAGTGATGACGAGCAAGGTTGTTCTTTCCCGTAAAGAAATGTCCGAAGAATATTGGATCTGAATGCCAGAAGCGAAGTTTACTGACATATATAGTGGACCAACATGTTGTACCAACGATTCCCATGTTTTATTTATGAGTTTTCAAACTCTAGCTAACTCTGCCCATTTGACCGAATGACTTTATGTCGATTTATCAAAATTAGGTCAAATTTGAAACTTCAAGTACATTATAGGTTGATTTGATTACAAAAAAAACTTTTGGAGGTACCCATCAACGGGTCACAATTAATATATCATAAAACACCAAGAGTTTTGACAATAGGTTCAACTTCTTGCTAAGATTTTGCATCTTGACAATTTAATGAAATTAGGTCAAACCTGAGCTACAAGTAATTAAGCGCGATAGATTGATCTTGAAATGAAATGTATTTTCAGAGGTAGATCAGTGCCTCTTGTTGTAGTAAACAATGTCGTCAATGTGAGTTTCCAACTATTAGGAAAGAACACATTCAATTCTACATTTTTCAAGTGAAGACGAGCGAGGTTGTTCTTTTTCGTAAGAAGTCTGGAGACATATATAGTGGACCAACATGTTGTACCAACAATTCCCGTGTTTTATTGATGAGTTTTCAAACTTCCTAGCTAACTCTGCCCATTGGACTGAATGACTATATGTCAATTTATCCAAATTATGTCAAATTTGAAACTACAAGTAAATTGTAGGTTGCTTTGAAAGTTTTAAGAAAAATCATTTGGAGGTACCCATCGAGGGGTCACAATTAATATATCTGAAAATAGCGAGAGTTTTGATGATAGGTTTAACTTCTTGCTAAGATTTTGCATCTTGACAATTTAACAAAATTAATTAGGTCAAACTTGCGCTACAAGTAAGCGCGATAGATAGCTCTTGAATTAAATGTCATTTCAGAGGTAGATGGGTGCATTTTCTAGTAGTAAGCAGTGTTGTGGGTGTGAGTGTCCAACTACCACGAAAGAACATTGAATTCTGCGTTTTCCGAGTGAAGACAAACGAGGTTAGTTGTTCTTTTCCGTAAAGAGAAGTCCAAACAATATTGGATGTGGATGCCACCAGCCAAGTTGACAGACATATATATATATAGTGGATCGACAACATGTTGTAATTGTGATTCCCATGTTTTATGGGTTTTGAAGCTTCCTATAGCTAACCCCGCTCATTTGAATAACTTTATGTCGATATCTCGGAATTAGGTCAAATTTTAAACTACACATAAATTGTAGGTTTTGCTTTGATAGATTTACGAAAAATCTTTTGGACCTACCCATCGAGGGTTCAAAATTAATATACCAGAAACCAGCAAGAGTTTCGACAATAGGTTCAACTTCTTGCTAAGACTTGGCATATTGGTAATTTAATGAAATTAGGTCAAACTTGAGCTAGCTACAAGTAAATGCCATAGATTGCTCATGAATTAAATGTCTTTTCATAGGTAGATTATCTATGCATCTTCTTGTAGTAAACAATGTCGTCGGTGTGAGTTTCCAACTATATAGAAAGAATATTCAATTCTACATTTTCCGAGTGAAGAATACAAGCGAGGTTGTTCTTTTTCCTAAAGAAAAGTCCGAAGAATATTGGATCTGAATGCCACAAGCCAAGTTTACATACATATATATTGGACTAACATGTTGTACCAACGATTCCCATGTTTTATGAGTTTTCAAACTTTCTAGCTAACTCTTCCTATTAGAATGACTTTATGTCGATTTATCGAAATTAGGTCAAATTTGAAACTACGAGTACTAGTAAATTGCACGTGCCTTGCACGTGAGACTCAAATAATAGACATCTGGCATATCATCACTATATAAAATTATAACAGGCAAAGCGGAAAAAATATAATAGGTAAAATTTGAACTACTACAAGTAAACTGTGTAGGTTGCTTTGAAAGTTTTACGGAAAATCTCTTAGAGGTACCCATCGGAGGGGCGCGCGGGGGGGGGGGGGGGGGCAATTTATATACTATCAGAAACAAAAAGAGAGTTATGACAACAGGTTTATCTTCTTGCTAAGATTCTGCGTCTTAACAGTTTAATGAAATTAGGTCAAACTTGAGCTACAACTAAGTGCGATAGATTGCTCTTGAATTTAATGAAATTAGGTCAAACTTGAACTACAAGTAATAAATTGTAGGTTGCTTTGAAAGTTTTATGAAAAAAGATTTTGGAGGTACCCATCGAGCGGTTAATTAATATATCGGAAACTACAGAGAGTTTTGACGAGTGGTTCGACTTCTAGCTAAGATTTTGCATCATGAAACTTTTGAACACCTTTTGAAAACGATCACATGAAATAGGGAGAGAGGAAAAATGATATTTCTATTCTCTATGGGGAACCCACAAGCTTGAGGTGCACCTTAGGCTTAAAGATAACTTTATGTTTTGCACTATGTATAAGGTGAACCTTAGCGGATGCCACATAGTAGGCCATTTTTTTTGAACAGGTAGTAGGCCATATTAAGGTGTGCTTTTTTACACAATGCGGGAGTAGTATATTTTGTTGCTTAGACATATGGTCACCTCTGTCCACGCGTTGTACATGCTGAGAGAATAAAACGTTGGCAGGGGAAGAGGGCAGCATCAAAGAGAAGATGAAGGCGATTCCATGTCAGAGCAAAGTTATGATGGGTTTCTGACACGAGGTACTCCTACGACCTTACAGTGTACTACACTATGCTAGTACTAGTAAATTTCAGGAACTATGCACGCAAAACAAATTGTGTGTTTTCTCTCTCCTTTGCTACCTCTCACCATCCATCCTCCCTCTCTCCTACCCTTTCCCCTCGCGCACCGGCCAGGCTCATCCCTCGTCCACAGCATGGTGCTACCCACATGTGCCTTGGTACGTCGGCTCTATGTCTCTAGCATGTTCGGCAGCCACGTTGGTGTGTAATAGGGACGAGGAGTACATAGGAAGGAAACCAATTTGGTCCTTGGCAGCAAAAAAATTCAAACTTTTCCGGTTTTCAAAATTTTTACTTGCTTCCCAAACATCGGGAGGGAAGGTTACTCAAAAGATCGTCCATTCGCATTACTTATTATCTTATCTTTATCTTGTCTTATCTCTTACAATACCATACCACTATATAGTGTACGGATAACTTCGAACATTGACTGTTGGATGAAGACCGGCAAATCTAAACATTGCTAACATTTGGATCTTCTTTTCCATTCTTAGTATCTACAAAGATTCTACTGATAGTCTTTATGCGGTGACCCAGCATACCACTGCATGCTGTAGTACACTATAGTCATTGACATAACACCAATGAAACATCATTCACTAGTATTACATCCCTCAGAGTGGTACAACAGAAACACAGCAGGTCCAAGACATGACTATAGATTACAACTTGACTCTTTACAGAAGATCTAGAAATAATAATTCAGAACTATCTGGCTAATAAGACTAACACCTAAACTATTTTGCTTGCAATTTCTACTAATGCAATGCTCTATAGAAGTAGGTTTTATGGCTAGAGTACCTACTCCTATCTAAACAGAGACTTTGTCTTCACTTCGGCTAATGTATATTCTGACTTCATAGACTTTATTGAAGAACTTAAGCTGCCAATGATGGTTTCTTGAGCAGAAATTGATGTTGACGTCGTCTTCAACGGCTTAAAACCTAGCAAGGGTTAAGAAGGTACGGTTGAGTACGAGCGTACTCAGCAAGTTCTCTAAAAAGGATAGTATGATGCACTATCTCTACAGCCACATACCATAGGTCGTAGGTAATGCAGGTTTTCCTAAACATTTCTTCAAAGGTTGCTTTTATTCTGAAAACTATGTCCGACAGCCTTCACAGGTTGACCAGAACCTTCGTGGGTTCCTTTCCTGTCGCGTTCGTAGCTCCTTCCCGGAACAGGGAGTAACATGTCACAATTATTACACTCTTCAGAGGTGCGTCACTTTTCCCATGAGATACCTTAGCCTTGTTGCACATCCGAGTTGCATTCTCGTCCACACTTCCTTGGTGTGGGGCCCAGTCTAAGATCCAAGCCAATCACTGCCCCCTTCGCGACCCCGCAAGTCCCCTTGGTGTACGCCATGCCCTCATCTTGAATTACAACAATGGTTAGTACAGACCATCAGATGCCAGAACTATCGTGGGACATTGAGGGCTCCCACCCATATGCTGCATATCCTCTACGAATTACCAATAAATGCACGCTACAAGGATAACATCCATGACTTGGCCATCCGGATGCATGCGAGAGGAAGAAGATACAACTGGCTTCTCCGTCCCATTCCAAATCTCATGGTTAACGCGTAATATGTGATGCTAGAATCACTGGCGACAATGGTTGTTAAGTCCTAGGTGATACATTCCTGTACAATGACATTTCCATTGCCAATTATAATAGATTAGTTGATCACCCTGGATCAGTAATCGATACTTCCAGTTAATTATGAAAATAGTGTTTTCGGTCTTTTTGAAATGTAGGTGATGACAATAATTGAGTTACAAGTATAGAAAATAATGAAAGGACATGAGCAAGTTGTGAACTTGCCTTTTGTGATTGCAAAATTATGCACTCATGGTCTTCGGGATAATAGAAGATCCAAATTATGTAAACAACATCATTGGTCCGGGAAGGACTAATGTTTAAAGAAGCAAGATGCAACGATGCATAAGTAATGTAATGCAATTTTATAAATGTGAATCCCCGGACTAATCATATCTGATCTAGGGTTTGGAGTTTGTGATGAGTTCTTTGGAATGTGTTGCACTTTTATACCATCTTCACACGTGTGCTTCGTATTAAGGCTTGTGAGAGTGTGTGAAACAATATGTAAATACAACAAGTGGCATGTAATGCTAAAGAAATCAATGGGGCATGGTATTTAAAAGATTTCTTAAGCAAGATTATTAATCAATTAGAGCTTTTAAAGAAGTCTTTAAGGATTACTTTTAATGTTTCTTAAAAGAATAACCTTTTAGGAAAAGATTACTTCACAAGGTAAAAACATTTAAGTGTTTAACATGCATAGTATATAAGTGGAGTATAATAACATTCTAAGGTTTAGGTGAATTGCTATCTGGTAGATGGGAATTATTGTATTAAGTTGTTAAGAGTTTAAGGACTTATTATAAGATTGCTGTTTAAAGTGGCAAAACGAAGAACTTTTGAAGAAAAGATTTCTTTGTTAAGGTTTAAACAATCTTTGTGGTTAATCGAGTGTGATTGATATTGTTTGCGCTTATCTGATAAGCGTGGGTTTGAGATGCCTTATGACTTAATTTGGAATAGACAAAAGTTAACTATAAAAACATAAATATTCTTTAGGCATTATGTATGACTTGGTGTACCAAAGTTAATTTTAAAACATAAGTAGATCTAGGTGTGATGTGTTTAAAAGTATTAATAAGTTTTAAACCCTTCAATAAGCATGTTTAAAGGTATGCGATCATTCACTTTCAGCTTAAGTGAATGATGAGTTTACATGTGATTTGTTATTATGAACATAATTTATCTTATTAAAGGAAGTAGATTTAGATGATTTTAATAATCTATTAAAGTTTGAAATCATGTTTAAGACTTGTTAAGAGATAAATAACATTCACTTTTGTTATAAGTGAATAATGATTAAAGTTTATTCAAATTGTTGGTTTATCTTGAAGTTATGGTTTTAAAGAGTTTTCTAAAAGTTAATAATTAACTTTTAAATATTATTATAGACTCAAGTTATGGTTTTGGGAAGTACTATTTAATTGTAAAAGATTTAAGGTTTTATGGAAAATTGTGATTATTTCTTATTTAAGAAATGTTTCTAAAGAATTTATAAAATTGTATTTTATATAATAGATCAGGATTTATTATTTTAAAATCTTAAAAACTTATGGAATATTATATTTAGTATTATTCTAGTAAACTATATTTATTCTAGATCATAAAAATGATTTAAATTTATTTTTAAGTATTATTCTTATTTTTATAAAATTCCACTAAGTATTATATATCTTTAAATATTTGCTTCGAGTTTTATTTGTAAACAAATTAGGTTAGTATTACAAAATAGTAGATTCATTTTCATATGCAAAAAGGATTTTTATTATTTTTAGGACTTTTCCTTAATTTATGAAATATCACTTAGATTTTAGTGATGTTAACATTTATTTGTATTTTATTTAACTTAAATAAGTAAAGTTATATTTTTCTTGGGTAGATATTATTCTTGTGATCAATGTCATTATATTATATGAATTTTTAGGAATCTTCAATATTTTTCTAGGGCTAAAACAATTTCAGGGGTATTTTGGTAATTTTCTTTTAGTTCTTTTATTTTTCAATTTTTTATTTCCTAGGCCCAACCTGGCCCAACTGGTTGGCCCATTTGGCTCGGGGTCAACCCCGACCCCGGCCCACCTACCCCCCTCTCTCTCACGCACGCGATGAACACACATACTCGCCTTGTTCCTCCCCTGGCTCTGCTCAACGTCGTCGCCTGCTCGATTCCGATGATGTAAGACGTTGTGACTGTCGTAGTTAGCCGCCAGAGCTCCACCGCTGCAAGTGCTTGCTTCTACCTCTCTCCGATTTGTGATACTCGTCTTCTTATGATCGCCCCGCAACCCTTTCGGTGCTAGGGTTCTGACCAAGGTACTGCGGCGGTACTCCACCACGTGCCAAGGTGGCTAGTGGCTCTAGATCTCCCTTTTGACGTTGGTGGACTCTTGGTTCCGTCTTGGCATAGGCGCAACATCACCCTATTCCCTGTGTTGCCGTGCCGTGGTTGCCGCTTGGGTTGGTGTCGCCTATGCTTCGCCTCCGGCGAGCTCTGCCCTGCCACCAGGTAGGTGACCTCCTCATTTGTTCTCCCCCTCATCTGCTCTGAGCCTCACCCTACTTTGGGTTTCAACCAATTTCAGAGGTTTTTCATGATCTAGGGTTCATTCTCTTTTTGATTATCCCCAGATGTTTCAATAGCTTGCTGGTATAATTGTAATTCTATGATGTATTGGTGGATTACTTAGAAAAAAATTCTATGGTTGCCATGTTAATTGATCAACTAATTATACCTTAGTTAAATGGATTCACTAGTGGTAATCCTAGTTGTTCCCTGTTAGTGATTAAGAAACAATAGGTAATAAATGTTTAGTATATTTAAAACACCTGGCTGCTAGATGCTAATTTGGTTTGCATCTATAATTACCTGAACTTTAGTTCAGAAACTTTTAGATTATCAAGTACTTGTTATGTAAATGAGTTGCAGGTATTCGATTGAATTCAAACTGTTGGTTTAAATTAATTCACAGTATATTTCCTTCATGAAGAATGTATTACTGCTGGATAACAAATGATTCCTATTACATCAACTTAGGAAAATGATTGATTTTCCTACTAGGATTGTTGGTGGTTTTAGCTAGTGGATTTGGTTGCCTTTGATATCCACTATAGTGAAGTCTTCCTGGAAGTATGTATTCCTCTATATCCGAACTTGTTACTTCTGGTAACTAGCTATGTTGTGATCATATATGAGATACACTTGGTGAACTGAACATATGGTTTAGTGATAATTTGAAATATTTCCGGGATAGTTTACTTTTGAAACTAGATGATTTCTAGATAACTAAACTAGGAAGATGATTTTAAGAAAGATGATCTGAATTCATTTTGTGTGCTATGCAGGTACATCTTGCTTTGTTCACTTATACTGTCAATCATGACAGATTACTTTAAAAAAATGATTCCTCGGTTCATGGTCTAGGAAAATGATTTGAGAGTTTTGCTTGATCTCAAAGATTATTAGCTGCTGATTCAAATAGTGGATTCTGCTGGATGTTGTTGCTGCTGTGGTGCCTTATTTTGGAGTGTGCACATCAGCAGAGTCATTTAAGCATGGCATGTTGTGATTGATTTGGCTAGGCTTTATGAGATTATTATTAGAAATGATGATACATGGAAATCAAACTATTATAATCCCTGCCCATGATATCTATGTTGAGGCTTTAGCTTTGTAAGAACATATATGATTGATGCTTTGTTGGGGGTCTTAAGAAAGAATTTATCTTCCTATAATTTTTGTACAGTGAAGTAACCTATATACTTGATTCCTAGAACACTTGCTAGGAAAACGATATGTTTTGATTAGATTATCAATGTTGCATAAAGAAATGGCTTCTCTAATATGACTATGCTGTTGTGGAACTTTCCTGAGAGGGAGCACAACAGCATAGATCATATACATGATCTGCTATACTTTAACTCAACCAGATGTTGGTTTATGTGCTTGCCAATGATGCCAAGTCCGAGGCATATTATTTAGGTAAAAGAACAGATATTTGTTTGTGGCTTTAATTCTCTTTGATGAGCTTTGCATGGAATATCCATGCAAGACTGAGAGAATCTCCTCATCCAATCCTCCTAGATAAAAATCTAGTTGAGGGTAGATGGAATTTGTGGCTGTGTATTATTTCCCTGGTATTCCAAGATCTTTATGCAAGATATAAGAACAGATACTGCATGATCTATTGGTTAGTTTTGATGATGTTTACCTGCTGTTGGTGAGTGATCTATAGCATATTGGAGACCTTGGTCTATTACTAATTCTTCTTGAGCATCTAGTCTTTCATGTCATCATGCTTGATCTTCACCGTCTTTCTTATTCTCCTGGTGTTGCTAATTCTAGCTACTGGATTACTCCTCCTATATATCAGCTAGAACTATTTCTAACTGTTGCTGGCTTGATCTTGATCTCCTCCTAATCCTAGCTATTGGATGGCTCCACTGAGCAACCATAGGTTGATGATATGGTGGATCTAATCTATGTGGTTATTTGGGTGCTAGGCGGGATAATTCCTGGGTGTGCTAAGAGCAGTGATCTGGAGTGTGGAGATAGAATGGTAGCTTTGCTGCTACGGCTGGTGCTCTCTCTCTATTTGGTGTTCTCTGGTGGTGTTGACAGCACACCAATTGCATGTGGTGACTGTGTTGCTTGCTTGCCTGTTGTGGCATTGGCTCTGCAATAGGATCTATCATGTAATAGGATCTATCATGTATGCAATGCTTAGTACCCGACCTGATGTGGCATTGGCTCTTAGTTTGACGAGCCGATATCAGAGTAATCCAGGACCGGATCACTAGACAGCTGTGAAAAATATCCTAAAGTATCTGAGAAGGACAAGGGATATGTTCCTAATCTATGGAGCAAATGATGAAGCTCTAAACGTAACAGGTTACGTAGAGGCGAGCTGGAATTCAGATCATGATGACTCTAAGTCTCAAACAAGATTTGTTTTCTTGGTGAATGGTGGGGCCGTAAGCTGGAAAAGCAAGAAGCAGCCGGTGGTGGCACAATCTTCAATGGAGTCTGAATACATTGCTGCAGCAGATGCAACAAATGAAGCTGTTTGGCTAAGGAATTTCATCATCAAACTAGGAGTTTTTCCCAACGCACAAGACCCCGTGACAATCTATTGTGATAACACGGGAGCTATTGCAAATGCAAGGGAACCAAGAACTCATTCCACAGCCAAACACATCAAGCTTAGATTTCACGTCATCCGACAGATTGTTGAAGAAGGTGAAGTCAAGATTTGCAAAGTAGATAGGGAACTGAATGTAGCAGATCCTTTGACTAAAGCTCTCCAACATGACAAGCACAAACAACATCGAGATTCCATTGGTGTTAGGTTCCTGCCTATTGTAAACTAGTTTTTGTATACTCTAGTGCAAGTGGGAGACTGAAGGAGTTATGCCCTAGAGGCAAATAATAAAGTGTATTATTTGATATACCTCCTGTATGTTCATAATACGTTTCATACTGTGCTATAACTGTGTTAATACGAAACGTTAATACACGTGTGGTATGTAAACAAACCGTGTCTCTAGTTACCTCTAGTGAACTAGTTCATTGGTCATGAGGATGGTCTATGTTTCAAGACCATGGGCATTTATGCCAACTGACAATGAGGTCATGTTATTATTTAAATAACATGATAGAAAAACATCCGACCGTTATATCATAATGAGATCTAGTTACATGTTCACCATTGATGATAAAACACAGAGAACCTCGCAACCTGATCCTTTGACTGTGAGGTAATGCAAATCACCATTCTGGAAGAAGCTTAGATGGTTATCAAGAATCATCTCGTAACAGGGTGATCAAAAAGGTGCCACTCAGGTTTTCCGAAGGAATGCGTAGAGGAGTACATATCAAGACCAGGATTTGTCTAGTCTGTGTAACGGACAGATACATGTGGCCATCTCGGTGACATTGCATTAATGAAGCTTGCAAGCATGTGACTAGGTCACAGAATTCAATGACATGATAACGAGTAAAACAAGTTCATCGGTAACGAGATTGAACTAAGGTATGCAGATACCGAAGATCAAGTCTCGGATGAATTAGGTATCGTATGACAAAGGGAATGGGGAACGACTATCTCACGGCACTGTTTGATGAAGCGGCCCCCAACCGACCTCACGTGGTGATTCACGAGACTGGTCCACAAATCAAAGTGGCTTAGGGGGGTGTCTGTCTCTCTGCATAGCACTGGAGGGTCCTGAAAAGGGAAGAAGAACGGCAATCATTGAATCCATGTTGTGGCTCGACGTTCGTAGGTGGGAAAGGGTTCTACTGCGAAAGCCCTAAAGTCGTGTAAAACATGCAATAGTTAATATAGAAGCGTCTATCTTCGTTATTGCATAGGGGCAAGTATTGTAACATGGCAATGACAAGTTTGTGAAACTCTCATTGAAGCTATTGATGATGATCACAAAGCTATAACCATGTCATAACACTTCACTTTAGAAGTATAACTTATTGTGCTAGTATACTTACTAGACGGTAGCATAATAAGATAATCCCTCATAGTATTCTAGTTATCGTATTCCCCTTTTGTGTGCACCACCAAGAAAGTTCTTCGGTATGAGGCGATCCAGACAGGCATGGGTGTCAGACATATCTACGTTCACATATAGTGGGTGTAAGCCATGTTACACTGCAAATACACACGAGTTAGGACTGATGAGCCTAGCACGCTAGAGAAGCGTGGCGTCAGGATACAAGAGACCGAAAGGTCAAGCATGAATCACATAGTTGATGTGGTTGACATTAGGGAATGTCCACCTTTGATACTGCATTGATGGTCGTGACGATCGGGGGAGGTGCAGAGGATAGGGATCATGTGATCACTGAACGAGTAGAAGGATGTTCGTTTAAGTGGGAGTTCTTTTAGTTAATACTCGAACTCATTATTATGAACATAGTCTAAATACTTTGCAAATTCCTTTGTAGATGTCTCGCCCACCCACCTTCAACCTTAGCACTTTCCTCGAGAAGGACAAGATGAAAACTGATGGAACCAACTTCACCGCATGGTTCCGCAATCTTAGGATCCTCCTAGTCCCCTACAAGTTGACTTATGTCATCGAGGCTGAGCTTCCAGCTAAGCCTGCAGATTCCACCTCTGAGGACGAAAAGAATGTCTGGCACTCCAAGGCAGATGATTTCTCCCTCATCCAAAGTGGAATGCTCTATGCCATGGAGCCGGAGCTTCAAAAGCGTTTTGAGAAGATGAATGATTTTGAGATCATTGAGGATCTCAAGGCTGTCTTTGCTCCATAGGCTCGTGCAGAGAGGTATGATGCTTCCGAGCTCTTCTTCTCTGCTAAAATAGAAGAGCACAGTAGTATAAGTGAGCACGTGGTCAAAATGTCTGGCTACATTAAACGCTTAAACGCCCTGGATTGCAAAATCCCGGAGGGACTCGCTATAGATAGGGTGCTGCATTCGCTGCCCCTAGCTACAAGGGTTTTGTGATGAACTACAACATGCAAGGAATGACTAAGACCCTTGCTGAAGTGTTCGCCATGCTCAAAACTGCTGAGGTTGAAATCAAGAAGGAACACACAGTGCTGATGGTCAACAAGACCACCAACTTTAAGAAACCGGGGCAAAAGGGAAAAGGCAAGAGCAAGAAACCTAAGAGGGATGGCAAGTTTGTTGCCACCACCTCAAAGGCTGCCAAGCCTGGCCCTAAGCCCGGCACTTCGTGCTTCTACTGCAAAGGGGATGGGCACTGGAAATGCAACTGCCCCAAATACCTTGAAGACAAGCCAGCTGGCAAGATAGCCATTCTGGACAAAGGTATATATGATATACATGTTATTGATGTATTCCTTATAAGCGCCAGGGGTAACACCTGGGTATTTGATACCGAATCTGTTGTTCACATTTGTAACTCTCAACAGGATCTGCAAAGTAGGAGGCGCCTGAGGAAGGACGAGGTGATGATGCGCGTCGGCAATGGCTCGAAGGTCGAAGTGATGTCCGTCGGCACCCTGCATCTACGTCTACCGTCAGGATTATTGTTGATTTTGAATAAATGCTATTATGTACCCGCACTGAGTATGAATATTTTGAGTGGGTCTTGCTTGTTGCAAGACCATTATTCGTTTAAATCAGGAACAAATGGTTGTTCAATTTATATGAATAATGTTTTCTATGTTCATGCACCTGTACGTGATGGTTTATTCTTACTTGATCTTGATTGTGATACACACATCCATAGTGTTGATGTAAACGTTGTAAGCACAGTGACGATAATTCCATGTACATATGGCATTGCCGTCTTGGTCATATTGGCGTAAAACGCATGAGAAGCTTCATTCAGAAGGGCTTCTTGGATCATTGGATTTTGAATCCCTTGATACATGTGAGCCATGTCTCATGGGCAAGATGACTAGGACCCATTCTCCGGTATAATGGAGAGAGCCGTAGACCTACTTGGGATCATACATACGGATGTATGTGGACCAATGAGTGTCTCAACCCGCAATGGTTATCGTTACTTTGTTACCTTTACTGATGACTTAAGAAGATATGGATATATCTACTTGATGAAGCACAAGTCTGAAACCTTTGAAAAGTTCAAGGAATTTCAGAAAGAGGTAGAGAATCAACTTAATAAGAAAATCAAGCACCTTCGATCGGATCGAGGAGGCGAGTATTTGAGTTATGAGTTTAACATGCACTTAAAGGACTATGGGATTGGACCACACCTTACGCCAGCCGGAACACCACAATGTAATGGTGTGTCGGAACGTCGTAACCGAACCCTATTGGATAGTGTACAGTCCATGATGTCTTTAAATGATTTGTCTGTGTCTTTTTGGGGATACGCGTTAGAAACAGCCGCTTTTATTTTAAACAGAGCACCGTACAAATCCGTGGAGACAACCCCATATGAGATGTGGCATGGCAAGAAGCCATTGTTGTCATTTCTGAAAGTTTGGGGTTGTGAGGCTTATGTTAAGAAACTGCAGCCTGACAAACTCGAACCTAAATCGGAAAAATGTATCTTTGTAGGATACCCAAGGGAAACCATTGGGTATACCTTCTACAACCAAGCCGAAGGAAAAACGTTTGTCGCTAAAAATGGCACCTTTCTCGAAAAGGAGTTTCTTGCAAAGGGAGTAAGTGGAAGGAAAATAGAGTTAGATGAAATTGTTGACCCTTCTCTCCGTATTCCGAGTAGCGCAACGGAAAATGTTCCGAAACCGCTCTCCAACATGGAGGAAGAGTCCATTGATGCTGATCAAAACAATGACGTCGAGACCCCTGAGGTTCGCAGGTCTACAAGGGTTCATGCCACTCTAGATTGGTACAGTAGCCTTGTAATGTCTATCATATTAGATGATCAGGATGAACCAACAAACTACAAAGAAGCTATGGGTAGTGCTGACTCCGAGAAATGGCTAGAAGCCATGAAATCCGAAATAGGATCCATGCATGAAAACCAAGTTTGGACCTTGGTGGATCTTCCAGAGGGTCGCAAGGCCGTGGAAAATAAATGGATCTTTAAGAAAAAGATAGATGTGAATGGTAATGTAACCATTCACAAAGCTCGACTTGTCACAAAGGGTTTTCAACAAATCCAAGGAGTTGACTATGACGAGACTTATTCTCCCGTAGTGATGCTTAAGGCTGTCAGGATTTTAATAGCAATTGCTGCACATTTCGACTATGAAATTTGGCAGATGGATGTCAAGACCGCATTCCTCAATGGTCACATTGATGAAGAGTTGTATATGATGCAACCGGAAGGTTTTGTTGATCCTAAGGATGCTGGAAAGGTGTGCAAGCTCCAACGGTCCATTTATGGGTTGAAGCAAGCATCTCGGAGCTGGAACCAACGTTTTCATCAAGTGATCAAAAGTTTTGGATTTATCCAGAACCAACAAGAGTTCTGTGTTTACAAGAAAGCAAGTGGGAGCTCGGTAGTTTTCTTAGTAGTATATGTGGATGACATATTACTCATGGGAAACGATGTGGATCTTATGAATAACGTGAAAGCGTATTTGAGCAACCAATTTTCCATGAAGGATCTAGGTGAAGCTGCATACATATTAGGAATCAAGATCTATAGAGATAGATCAGGACACCTAATAGCATTAAGTCAGAGTACTTACATAGATAAGATTTTGAAGAGGTTCAAAATGGAAAAAACCAAGAGGGGTTTTACACCTATGATGAAGAATTGCAACTTGAGTGTGACTCAATGTCCTGTAATGGACAATGATAGAGAAAAGATGGCTGACATCCCCTATGCTTCTGCAATAGGATCTATCATGTATGCAATGCTTAGTACCCGACCTGATGTGGCATTGGCTCTTAGTTTGATGAGCCGATATCAGAGTAATCTAGGACCGGATCATTGGACAGCTGTGAAAAATATCCTAAAGTATCTAAGAAGAACAAGGGATATGTTCCTAATCTATGGAGGAAATGATGAAGCTATAAACATAACAGGTTACGTAGATGCGAGCTGGAATTCAGATCATGATGACTCTAAGTCTCAAACAGGATTTGTTTTCTTGGTGAATGGTGGGGCCATAAGCTGGAAAAGCAAGAAGCAGCCGGTGGTGGCACAATCTTAAATGTAGTCTGAATACATTGTTGCAGCAGATGCAGAAAATGAAGCTATTTGGCTAAGGAATTTCGTCATCGAACTAGGAGTTTTTCCCAACGCACAAGACCCCGTGGCAATCTATTGTGATAACACGGGAGCTATTGCAAATGCAAGGGAACCAAGAACTCATTCCACAGCCAAACACATCAAGCTTAGATTTCATGTCATCCGACAGATTGTTGAAGAAGGTGAAGTCAAGATTTGCAAAGTAGATACAGAACTGAATGTAGCAGATCCTTTGACTAAAGCTCTCCAACATGACAAGCACGAACAACATCGAGATTCCATTGGTGTTAGGTTCCTGCCTATTGTAAACTAGTTTTTGTATACTCTAGTGCTAGTGGGAGACTGAAGGAGTTATGCCCTAGAGGCAAATAATAAAGTGTATTATTTGATATACCTCCTGTATGTTCATAATACGTTTCATACTGTGCTATAACTGTGTTAATACGAAACGTTAATACACGTGTGGTATGTAAACAAACCGTGTCTCTAGTTACCTCTAGTGAACTAGTTCATTGGTCATGAGGATGGTCTATGTTTCAAGACCATGAGCATTTATGCCAACTGACAATGAGGTCATGTTATTATTTAAATAACATGATAGAAAAACATCCGACCGTTATATCATAATGAGATCTAGTTACATGTTCACCATTGATGATAAAACACAGAGAACCTCGCAACCTGATCCTTTGACTGTGAGGTAATGCAAATCACCATTCTGGAAGAAGCTTAGATGGTTATCAAGAATCATCTCGTAATAGGGTGATCAAAAAGGTGCCACTCAGGTTTTCCGAAGGAATGCGTAGAGGAGTACATATCAAGACCAGGATTTGTCTAGTCTGTGTAACGGACAGATACATGTGGCCATCTCGGTGACATTGCATTAATGAAGCTTGCAAGCATGTGACTAGGTCACAGAATTCAATGACATGATAACGAGTAAAACAAGTTCATCGGTAACGAGATTGAACTAAGGTATGCAGATACTGAAGATCAAGTCTCGGATGAATTAGGTATCGTATGACAAAGGGAATGGGGAACGACTATCTCACGGCACTGTTTGATGAAGCGGCCCCCAACCGACCTCACGTGGTGATTCACGAGACTGGTCCACAAATCAAAGTGGCTTAGGGGGGTGTCTGTCTCTCTGCATAGCACTGGAGGGTCCTGAAAAGGGAAGAAGAACGGCAATCATTGAATCCATGTTGTGGCTCGACGTTCGTAGGTGGGAAAGGGTTCTACTGCGAAAGCCCTAAAGTCGTGTAAAACATGCAATAGTTAATATAGAAGCGTCTATCTTCGTTATTGCATAGGGGCAAGTATTGTAACATGGCAATGAAAAGTTTGTGAAACTCTCATTGAAGCTATTGATGATGATCACAAAGCTATAACCATGTCATAACACTTCACTTTAGAAGTATAACTTATTGTGCTAGTATACTTACTAGACGGTAGCATAATAAGATAATCCCTCATAGTATTCTAGTTATCGTATTCCCCTTTTGTGTGCACCACCAAGAGAGTTCTTCGGTATGAGGCGATCCAGACAGGCATGGGCGTCAGACATATCTACGTTCACATATAGTGGGTGTAAGCCATGTTACACTGCAAATACACACGAGTTAGGACTGATGAGCCTAGCACGCTAGAGAAGCGTGGCGTCAGGATACAAGAGACCGAAAGGTCAAGCATGAATCACATAGTTGATGTGGTTGACATTAGGGAATGTCCACCTTTGATACTGCATTGATGGTCGTGACGATCGGGGGAGGTGCAGAGGATAGGGATCATGTGATCACTGAACGAGTAGAAGGATGTTCGTTTAAGTGGGAGTTCTTTTAGTTAATACTCGAACTCATTATTATGAACATAGTCTAAATACTTTGCAAATTCCTTTGTAGATGTCTCGCCCACCCACCTTCAACCTTAGCACTTTCCTCGAGAAGGACAAGATGAAAACTGATGGAACCAACTTCACCGCATGGTTCCGCAATCTTAGGATCCTCCTAGTCCCCTACAAGTTGACTTATGTCATCGAGGCTGAGCTTCCAGCTAAGCCTGCAGATTCCACCTCTGAGGACGAAAAGAATGTCTGGCACTCCAAGGCAGATGATTTCTCCCTCATCCAAAGTGGAATGCTCTATGCCATGGAGCCGGAGCTTCAAAAGCGTTTTGAGAAGATGAATGATTTTGAGATCATTGAGGATCTCAAGGCTGTCTTTGCTCCATAGGCTCGTGCAGAGAGGTATGATGCTTCCGAGCTCTTCTTCTCTGCTAAAATAGAAGAGCACAGTAGTATAAGTGAGCACGTGGTCAAAATGTCTGGCTACATTAAACGCTTAAACGCCCTGGATTGCAAAATCCCGGAGGGACTCGCTATAGATAGGGTGCTGCATTCGCTGCCCCTAGCTACAAGGGTTTTGTGATGAACTACAACATGCAAGGAATGACTAAGACCCTTGCTGAAGTGTTCGCCATGCTCAAAACTGCTGAGGTTGAAATCAAGAAGGAACACACAGTGCTGATGGTCAACAAGACCACCAACTTTAAGAAACCGGGGCAAAAGGGAAAAGGCAAGAGCAAGAAACCTAAGAGGGATGGCAAGTTTGTTGCCACCACCTCAAAGGCTGCCAAGCCTGGCCCTAAGCTCGGCACTTCGTGCTTCTACTGCAAAGGGGATGGGCACTGGAAATGCAACTGCCCCAAATACCTTGAAGACAAGCCAGCTGGCAAGATAGCCATTCTGGACAAAGGTATATATGATATACATGTTATTGATGTATTCCTTATAAGCGCCAGGGGTAACACCTGGGTATTTGATACCGAATCTGTTGTTCACATTTGTAACTCTCAACAGGATCTGCAAAGTAGGAGGCGCCTGAGGAAGGACGAGGTGATGATGCGCGTCGGCAATGGCTCGAAGGTCGAAGTGATGTCCGTCGGCACCCTGCATCTACGTCTACCGTCAGGATTATTGTTGATTTTGAATAAATGCTATTATGTACCCGCACTGAGTATGAATATTTTGAGTGGGTCTTGCTTGTTGCAAGACCATTATTCGTTTAAATCAGGAACAAATGGTTGTTCAATTTATATGAATAATGTTTTCTATGTTCATGCACCTGTACGTGATGGTTTATTCTTACTTGATCTTGATTGTGATACACACATCCATAGTGTTGATGTAAACGTTGTAAGCATAGTGACGATAATTCCATGTACATATGGCATTGCCGTCTTGGTCATATTGGCGTAAAACGCATGAGAAGCTTCATTCAGAAGGGCTTCTTGGATCATTGGATTTTGAATCCCTTGATACATGTGAGCCATGTCTCATGGGCAAGATGACTAGGACCCATTCTCCGGTATAATGGAGAGAGCCGTAGACCTACTTGGGATCATACATACGGATGTATGTGGACCAATGAGTGTCTCAACCCGCAATGGTTATCGTTACTTTGTTACCTTTACTGATGACTTAAGAAGATATGGATATATCTACTTGATGAAGCACAAGTCTGAAACCTTTGAAAAGTTCAAGGAATTTCAGAAAGAGGTAGAGAATCAACTTAATAAGAAAATCAAGCACCTTCGATCGGATCGAGGAGGCGAGTATTTGAGTTATGAGTTTAACATGCACTTAAAGGACTGTGGGATTGGACCACACCTTACGCCAGCCGGAACACCACAATGTAATGGTGTGTCGGAACGTCGTAACCGAACCCTATTGGATAGTGTACGGTCCATGATGTCTTTAAATGATTTGTCTGTGTCTTTTTGGGGATACGCGTTAGAAACAGCCGCTTTTATTTTAAACAGAGCACCGTACAAATCCGTGGAGACAACCCCATATGAGATGTGGCATGGCAAGAAGCCATTGTTGTCATTTCTGAAAGTTTGGGGTTGTGAGGCTTATGTTAAGAAACTGCAGCCTGACAAACTCGAACCTAAATCGGAAAAATGTATCTTTGTAGGATACCCAAGGGAAACCATTGGGTATACCTTCTACAACCAAGCCGAAGGAAAAACGTTTGTCGCTAAAAATGGCACCTTTCTCGAAAAGGAGTTTCTTGCAAAGGGAGTAAGTGGAAGGAAAATAGAGTTAGATGAAATTGTTGACCCTTCTCTCCGTATTCCGAGTAGCGCAACGGAAAATGTTCCGAAACCGCTCTCCAACATGGAGGAAGAGTCCATTGATGCTGATCAAAACAATGACGTCGAGACCCCTGAGGTTCGCAGGTCTACAAGGGTTCATGCCACTCTAGATTGGTACAGTAGCCTTGTAATGTCTATCATATTAGATGATCAGGATGAACCAACAAACTACAAAGAAGCTATGGGTAGTGCTGACTCCGAGAAATGGCTAGAAGCCATGAAATCCGAAATAGGATCCATGCATGAAAACCAAGTTTGGACCTTGGTGGATCTTCTAGAGGGTCGCAAGGCCGTGGAAAATAAATGGATCTTTAAGAAAAAGATAGATGTGAATGGTAATGTAACCATTCACAAAGCTCGACTTGTCACAAAGGGTTTTCGACAAATCCAAGGAGTTGACTATGACGAGACTTATTCTCCCGTAGTGATGCTTAAGGCTGTCAGGATTTTAATAGCAATTGCTGCACATTTCGACTATGAAATTTGGCAGATGGATGTCAAGACCGCATTCCTCAATGGTCACATTGATGAAGAGTTGTATATGATGCAACCGGAAGGTTTTGTTGATCCTAAGGATGCTGGAAAGGTGTGCAAGCTCCAACGGTCCATTTATGGGTTGAAGCAAGCATCTCGGAGCTGGAACCAACGTTTTCATCAAGTGATCAAAAGTTTTGGATTTATCCAGAACCAACAAGAGTTCTGTGTTTACAAGAAAGCAAGTGGGAGCTCGGTAGTTTTCTTAGTAGTATATGTGGATGACATATTACTCATGGGAAACGATGTGGATCTTATGAATAACGTGAAAGCGTATTTGAGCAACCAATTTTCCATGAAGGATCTAGGTGAAGCTGCATACATATTAGGAATCAAGATCTATAGAGATAGATCAGGACACCTAATAGCATTAAGTCAGAGTACTTACATAGATAAGATTTTGAAGAGGTTCAAAATGGAAAAAACCAAGAGGGGTTTTACACCTATGATGAAGAATTGCAACTTGAGTGTGACTCAATGTCCTGTAATGGACAATGATAGAGAAAAGATGGCTGACATCCCCTATGCTTCTGCAATAGGATCTATCATGTATGCAATGCTTAGTACCCGACCTGATGTGGCATTGGCTCTTAGTTTGATGAGCCGATATCAGAGTAATCTAGGACCGGATCATTGGACAGCTGTGAAAAATATCCTAAAGTATCTAAGAAGAACAAGGGATATGTTCCTAATCTATGGAGGAAATGATGAAGCTATAAACATAACAGGTTACGTAGATGCGAGCTGGAATTCAGATCATGATGACTCTAAGTCTCAAACAGGATTTGTTTTCTTGGTGAATGGTGGGGCCGTAAGCTGGAAAAGCAAGAAGCAGCCGGTGGTGGCACAATCTTAAATGTAGTCTGAATACATTGTTGCAGCAGATGCAGAAAATGAAGCTATTTGGCTAAGGAATTTCGTCATCGAACTAGGAGTTTTTCCCAACGCACAAGACCCCGTGGCAATCTATTGTGATAACACGGGAGCTATTGCAAATGCAAGGGAACCAAGAACTCATTCCACAGCCAAACACATCAAGCTTAGATTTCACGTCATCCGACAGATTGTTGAAGAAGGTGAAGTCAAGATTTGCAAAGTAGATACAGAACTGAATGTAGCAGATCCTTTGACTAAAGCTCTCCAACATGAAAAGCACGAACAACATCGAGATTCCATTGGTGTTAGGTTCCTGCCTATTGTAAACTAGTTTTTGTATACTCTAGTGCTAGTGGGAGACTGAAGGAGTTATGCCCTAGAGGCAAATAATAAAGTGTATTATTTGATATACCTCCTGTATGTTCATAATACGTTTCATACTGTGCTATAACTGTGTTAATACGAAACGTTAATACACGTGTGGTATGTAAACAAACCGTGTCTCTAGTTACCTCTAGTGAACTAGTTCATTGGTCATGAGGATGGTCTATGTTTCAAGACCATGAGCATTTATGCCAACTGACAATGAGGTCATGTTATTATTTAAATAACATGATAGAAAAACATCCGACCGTTATATCATAATGAGATCTAGTTACATGTTCACCATTGATGATAAAACACAGAGAACCTCGCAACCTGATCCTTTGACTGTGAGGTAATGCAAATCACCATTCTGGAAGAAGCTTAGATGGTTATCAAGAATCATCTCGTAATAGGGTGATCAAAAAGGTGCCACTCAGGTTTTCCGAAGGAATGCGTAGAGGAGTACATATCAAGACCAGGATTTGTCTAGTCTGTGTAACGGACAGATACATGTGGCCATCTCGGTGACATTGCATTAATGAAGCTTGCAAGCATGTGACTAGGTCACAGAATTCAATGACATGATAACGAGTAAAACAAGTTCATCGGTAACGAGATTGAACTAAGGTATGCAGATACCGAAGATCAAGTCTCGGATGAATTAGGTATCGTATGACAAAGGGAATGGGGAACGACTATCTCACAGCACTGTTTGATGAAGCGGCCCCCAACCGACCTCACGTGGTGATTCACGAGACTGGTCCACAAATCAAAGTGGCTTAGGGGGGTGTCTGTCTCTCTGCATAGCACTGGAGGGTCCTGAAAAGGGAAGAAGAACGGCAATCATTGAATCCATGTTGTGGCTCGACGTTCGTAGGTGGGAAAGGGTTCTACTGCGAAAGCCCTAAAGTCGTGTAAAACATGCAATAGTTAATATAGAAGCGTCTATCTTCGTTATTGCATAGGGGCAAGTATTGTAACATGGCAATGACAAGTTTGTGAAACTCTCATTGAAGCTATTGATGATGATCACAAAGCTATAACCATGTCATAACACTTCACTTTAGAAGTATAACTTATTGTGCTAGTATACTTACTAGACGGTAGCATAATAAGATAATCCCTCATAGTATTCTAGTTATCGTATTCCCCTTTTGTGTGCACCACCAAGAAAGTTCTTCGGTATGAGGCGATCCAGACAGGCATGGGGGTCAGACATATCTACGTTCACATATAGTGGGTGTAAGCCATGTTACACTGCAAATACACACGAGTTAGGACTGATGAGCCTAGCACGCTAGAGAAGCGTGGCGTCAGGATACAAGAGACCGAAAGGTCAAGCATGAATCACATAGTTGATGTGGTTGACATTAGGGAATGTCCACCTTTGATACTGCATTGATGGTCGCGACGATCGGGGGAGGTGCAGAGGATAGGGATCATGTGATCACTGAACGAGTAGAAGGATGTTCGTTTAAGTGGGAGTTCTTTTAGTTAATACTCGAACTCATTATTATGAACATAGTCTAAATACTTTGCAAATTCCTTTGTAGATGTCTCGCCCACCCACCTTCAACCTTAGCACTTTCCTCGAGAAGGACAAGATGAAAACTGATGGAACCAACTTCACCGCATGGTTCCGCAATCTTAGGATCCTCCTAGTCCCCTACAAGTTGACTTATGTCATCGAGGCTGAGCTTCCAGCTAAGCCTGCAGATTCCACCTCTGAGGACGAAAAGAATGTCTGGCACTCCAAGGCAGATGATTTCTCCCTCATCCAAAGTGGAATGCTCTATGCCATGGAGCCGGAGCTTCAAAAGCGTTTTGAGAAGATGAATGATTTTGAGATCATTGAGGATCTCAAGGCTGTCTTTGCTCCATAGGCTCGTGCAGAGAGGTATGATGCTTCCGAGCTCTTCTTCTCTGCTAAAATAGAAGAGCACAGTAGTATAAGTGAGCACGTGGTCAAAATGTCTGGCTACATTAAACGCTTAAACGCCCTGGATTGCAAAATCCCGGAGGGACTCGCTATAGATAGGGTGCTGCATTCGCTGCCCCTAGCTACAAGGGTTTTGTGATGAACTACAACATGCAAGGAATGACTAAGACCCTTGCTGAAGTGTTCGCCATGCTCAAAACTGCTGAGGTTGAAATCAAGAAGGAACACACAGTGCTGATGGTCAACAAGACCACCAACTTTAAGAAACCGGGGCAAAAGGGAAAAGGCAAGAGCAAGAAACCTAAGAGGGATGGCAAGTTTGTTGCCACCACCTCAAAGGCTGCCAAGCCTGGCCCTAAGCCCGGCACTTCGTGCTTCTACTGCAAAGGGGATGGGCACTGGAAATGCAACTGCCCCAAATACCTTGAAGACAAGCCAGCTGGCAAGATAGCCATTCTGGACAAAGGTATATATGATATACATGTTATTGATGTATTCCTTATAAGCGCCAGGGGTAACACCTGGGTATTTGATACCGAATCTGTTGTTCACATTTGTAACTCTCAACAGGATCTGCAAAGTAGGAGGCGCCTGAGGAAGGACGAGGTGATGATGCGCGTCGGCAATGGCTCGAAGGTCGAAGTGATGTCCGTCGGCACCCTGCATCTACGTCTACCGTCAGGATTATTGTTGATTTTGAATAAATGCTATTATGTACCCGCACTGAGTATGAATATTTTGAGTGGGTCTTGCTTGTTGCAAGACCATTATTCGTTTAAATCAGGAACAAATGGTTGTTCAATTTATATGAATAATGTTTTCTATGTTCATGCACCTGTACGTGATGGTTTATTCTTACTTGATCTTGATTGTGATACACACATCCATAGTGTTGATGTAAACGTTGTAAGCATAGTGACGATAATTCCATGTACATATGGCATTGCCGTCTTGGTCATATTGGCGTAAAACGCATGAGAAGCTTCATTCAGAAGGGCTTCTTGGATCATTGGATTTTGAATCCCTTGATACATGTGAGCCATGTCTCATGGGCAAGATGACTAGGACCCATTCTCCGGTATAATGGAGAGAGCCGTAGACCTACTTGGGATCATACATACGGATGTATGTGGACCAATGAGTGTCTCAACCCGCAATGGTTATCGTTACTTTGTTACCTTTACTGATGACTTAAGAAGATATGGATATATCTACTTGATGAAGCACAAGTCTGAAACCTTTGAAAAGTTCAAGGAATTTCAGAAAGAGGTAGAGAATCAACTTAATAAGAAAATCAAGCACCTTCGATCGGATCGAGGAGGCGAGTATTTGAGTTATGAGTTTAACATGCACTTAAAGGACTGTGGGATTGGACCACACCTTACGCCAGCCGGAACACCACAATGTAATGGTGTGTCGGAACGTCGTAACCGAACCCTATTGGATAGTGTACGGTCCATGATGTCTTTAAATGATTTGTCTGTGTCTTTTTGGGGATACGCGTTAGAAACAGCCGCTTTTATTTTAAACAGAGCACCGTACAAATCCGTGGAGACAACCCCATATGAGATGTGGCATGGCAAGAAGCCATTGTTGTCATTTCTGAAAGTTTGGGGTTGTGAGGCTTATGTTAAGAAACTGCAGCCTGACAAACTCGAACCTAAATCGGAAAAATGTATCTTTGTAGGATACCCAAGGGAAACCATTGGGTATACCTTCTACAACCAAGCCGAAGGAAAAACGTTTGTCGCTAAAAATGGCACCTTTCTCGAAAAGGAGTTTCTTGCAAAGGGAGTAAGTGGAAGGAAAATAGAGTTAGATGAAATTGTTGACCCTTCTCTCCGTATTCCGAGTAGCGCAACGGAAAATGTTCCGAAACCGCTCTCCAACATGGAGGAAGAGTCCATTGATGCTGATCAAAACAATGACGTCGAGACCCCTGAGGTTCGCAGGTCTACAAGGGTTCATGCCACTCTAGATTGGTACAGTAGCCTTGTAATGTCTATCATATTAGATGATCAGGATGAACCAACAAACTACAAAGAAGCTATGGGTAGTGCTGACTCCGAGAAATGGCTAGAAGCCATGAAATCCGAAATAGGATCCATGCATGAAAACCAAGTTTGGACCTTGGTGGATCTTCCAGAGGGTCGCAAGGCCATGGAAAATAAATGGATCTTTAAGAAAAAGATAGATGTGAATGGTAATGTAACCATTCACAAAGCTCGACTTGTCACAAAGGGTTTTCGACAAATCCAAGGAGTTGACTATGACGAGACTTATTCTCCCGTAGTGATGCTTAAGGCTGTCAGGATTTTAATAGCAATTGCTGCACATTTCGACTATGAAATTTGGCAGATGGATGTCAAGACCGCATTCCTCAATGGTCACATTGATGAAGAGTTGTATATGATGCAACCGGAAGGTTTTGTTGATCCTAAGGATGCTGGAAAGGTGTGCAAGCTCCAACGGTCCATTTATGGGTTGAAGCAAGCATCTCGGAGCTGGAACCAACGTTTTCATCAAGTGATCAAAAGTTTTGGATTTATCCAGAACCAACAAGAGTTCTGTGTTTACAAGAAAGCAAGTGGGAGCTCGGTAGTTTTCTTAGTAGTATATGTGGATGACATATTACTCATGGGAAACGATGTGGATCTTATGAATAACGTGAAAGCGTATTTGAGCAACCAATTTTCCATGAAGGATCTAGGTGAAGCTGCATACATATTAGGAATCAAGATCTATAGAGATAGATCAGGACACCTAATAGCATTAAGTCAGAGTACTTACATAGATAAGATTTTGAAGAGGTTCAAAATGGAAAAAACCAAGAGGGGTTTTACACCTATGATGAAGAATTGCAACTTGAGTGTGACTCAATGTCCTGTAATGGACAATGATAGAGAAAAGATGGCTGACATCCCCTATGCTTCTGTAATAGGATCTATCATGTATGCAATGCTTAGTACCCGACCTGATGTGGCATTGGCTCTTAGTTTGATGAGCCGATATCAGAGTAATCTAGGACCGGATCATTGGACAGCTGTGAAAAATATCCTAAAGTATCTAAGAAGAACAAGGGATATGTTCCTAATCTATGGAGGAAATGATGAAGCTATAAACATAACAGGTTACGTAGATGCGAGCTGGAATTCAGATCATGATGACTCTAAGTCTCAAACAGGATTTGTTTTCTTGGTGAATGGTGGGGCCGTAAGCTGGAAAAGCAAGAAGCAGCCGGTGGTGGCACAATCTTAAATGTAGTCTGAATACATTGTTGCAGCAGATGCAGAAAATGAAGCTATTTGGCTAAGGAATTTCGTCATCGAACTAGGAGTTTTTCCCAACGCACAAGACCCCGTGGCAATCTATTGTGATAACACGGGAGCTATTGCAAATGCAAGGGAACCAAGAACTCATTCCACAGCCAAACACATCAAGCTTAGATTTCACGTCATCCGATAGATTGTTGAAGAAGGTGAAGTCAAGATTTGCAAATTAGATACAGAACTGAATGTAGCAGATCCTTTGACTAAAGCTCTCCAACATGACAAGCACGAACAACATCGAGATTCCATTGGTGTTAGGTTCCTGCCTATTGTAAACTAGTTTTTGTATACTCTAGTGCTAGTGGGAGACTGAAGGAGTTATGCCCTAGAGGCAAATAATAAAGTGTATTATTTGATATACCTCCTGTATGTTCATAATACGTTTCATACTGTGCTATAACTGTGTTAATACGAAACGTTAATACACGTGTGGTATGTAAACAAACCGTGTCTCTAGTTACCTCTAGTGAACTAGTTCATTGGTCATGAGGATGGTCTATGTTTCAAGACCATGAGCATTTATGCCAACTGACAATGAGGTCATGTTATTATTTAAATAACATGATAGAAAAACATCCGACCGTTATATCATAATGAGATCTAGTTACATGTTCACCATTGATGATAAAACACAGAGAACCTCGCAACCTGATCCTTTGACTGTGAGGTAATGCAAATCACCATTCTGGAAGAAGCTTAGATGGTTATCAAGAATCATCTCGTAACAGGGTGATCAAAAAGGTGCCACTCAGGTTTTCCGAAGGAATGCGTAGAGGAGTACATATCAAGACCAGGATTTGTCTAGTCTGTGTAACGGACAGATACATGT
Source organism: Avena eriantha (assembly GCA_910589775.1). Lineage (NCBI taxonomy): Eukaryota > Viridiplantae > Streptophyta > Magnoliopsida > Poales > Poaceae > Avena > Avena eriantha. The sequence continues at coordinate 387,554,555 of OU342740.1, read as the reverse complement.
GGCCATCTCGGTGACATTGCATTAATGAAGCTTGCAAGCATGTGACTAGGTCACAGAATTCAATGACATGATAACGAGTAAAACAAGTTCATCGGTAACGAGATTGAACTAAGGTATGCAGATACCGAAGATCAAGTCTCGGATGAATTAGGTATCGTATGACAAAGGGAATGGGGAACGACTATCTCACGGTTCGAGCGATTGTATTCGTGAAACACACGGGGGTCACATGGCCATCTAGGTCCCTCTATTGATCACTGATATGAGAATGGTCTCTATCATGTCCGGAGATGGGTGCATTTTTTTGTAGTAAACAGTGCCGTCGGTACATGATACATTGCAAATGTATCTATAATTTTTGATGTTCCATGCTTGGTTTTATCTACTTTATTGTGTTTTGTCCACACTTTGGAGTACTTTTCATATGATTTCTTGGGGTAACCTATTAACAAGAGCCATAGTGCCAGCTGCCTGTTTTCTGCTGTTTTTGGTTTCAGAAAGTCAGAAAATAAATATTCTCGGAATTGGACGGGACAAAAGCTAAAGTCACTATTTTACCGGGGGACACTTGGAGCCAGAATACGAGACGGAGAGGGGCTGGGGCCTAGCCACACCACCTGGCCCATGCCAGGGGGTTGCCTGGCCGCCCCAGGCACCCCCTCGGCCTCTCCTTCCACCTATATATTGCCTTTGATACGGAAACCCTAAGTACCCGATCAAAAATCCACGAAAGAGTCTATAGCCGCCGTCATCTCCATCCCTAGATCGGGAGGGATCTGAAGCTCTTCCCGGCACCCGGCCGGAGAGGGGAATTCACCCTGGAGGCCTTCTTCATCATCATGCAACCCTCCGGTGAGATGCGTGAGTAGTTCATCTCTAGACTACGGGTCCATGTAGTAGCTAGATGGCTGGTTCTCCTCCTTTGTGCTTTCATGTTTAGATCTTGTGAGCTCCGTTCATGATGAAGATCATCTATTTGTAATTCTGCATGTTATGTTTGCGGGGATCCGATGGATATTGAGATGCTATTTCAGATTGATTATTGATTCTATCATGTCTTGTTATTTGTGATCTTGCATGCTTTCCGTTGTTAGTAGCTATCTTGGCCAAGTAGATGCTAGCAACTCCAAGAGTTAGTATTTATGCTCGATAGTGGGTTCATGCCTCTGGTAATCTGGGGAAGTGACAGAAATCTCTTAGGTACTAGATGTGCTGTTGCTACTAGGGAGAAAACAACAATCCTTTGTTCATAGAACAATTGTATTGCTTACTTTACATGGAATTCGTAAAGCAATAATTTGTTGCTTGCAACTTAATACTGGAGGGGGTTCGGATGATAACATGAAGCTGGATTATTAGTCATAGATGCAGTTGGATGGCGGTCTACGTATAATTTTGTAATGCCCAATCAAGTCTCAAAGGAGTCAAGATGATTAGTATATGCTTGTATGCTTTCTCGATGTTTGTCAATTGCCCCGCTATAATTTGTTCACCCAGCATGTTATCTATCTTAAGCCGAGCCACCTCTAGTGAACTATGGACCCCGGTCCTTTCTTTTGCATTCAATCTACAAACTGTTTACTGCTTTGTGTTTACTTTCTGCAAACTATAACTTCCTTCCATTCGATACATTTAATCCTTTGTTTTTAGCAAAACCAGTGAGATTGACAACCTCATCGCAAGTTGGGGGCAAAGTTATGTGGTTGGGTTGTGCAGGTCTCCATGTTGCTGCGGGCATTGGTAGTGCGTGATGTCTACGCACTTCTATTCTTGCAGACAGTTGTTAGGCCTCCAAGTGCAGAGGTTTGTAGAACAGCAGCAAGTTTTCCCTTAATTGGATCACCCAAGGTTTATCGAACTCAGGGAGGAAGTGGTCAAAGGTATTCCCTCTCAAGAAACCCTGCAATCAAGATACAAGAAGTCTCTTGTGTCCCCAACACACCCAATACACTTGTCAGGTGTATAGGTGCACTAGTTCGGCAAAGAGATAGTGAAATACAAGTGGTATGGATATAAGACAACGGTGCTAGAAAATAACTTGATGGCATGGAAAAGACTAAAGGCAAACTGAAATAAAGATGGAAGCAAGCAAACATGTAACATATCTAATTGCAAACGGTGTATCAATGCTTATAAACAAGGCCTAGGGATCATACTTTCACTAGTGAACACTCTCATATAAATATATTATATTCATGATACTACTCTTAACTACTCTCCGGTTGAACACTCTAACCAATGGTAGGGCTATAATAGCACTCCTCAAAATAAGCCTTTCCCATCTAGAAAACCCCACACTGTCACCTTGAGCACTAGATGAGTCCAACAAACACTACAATTTCATAAAGACATCCAACTCCAAATATAACTCATAACAAGTATTTGTAATCTCTAGCCTAAGTGCCACCATGGTGAGCACGCTGTCACTTTCAGACACATGGGAAGAACAGAGATCTATTAAAGCACTTGAGTAGCAAGGTAGGTCTATAGATTACAAGCTCATGATCTCAATAAGATCATGCATAGAGAGAGATATGAACACTTAGCTACCGGTAGAACCCTTAGCCTCGAGAGAGAACTACTCCCTCCTCATCATGGGAATTAGCAACGGTGATGGAGATGGTGGTAGAGGTCGATGGAGATGGCTCCGGGGGCACTTCCCCGTCTCGGTAGGGTGCCGGAACAGAGACTTTCTGTCCCCCGAATCTCTCCTTCGGTGGCGGCAGCGTAGCGGAACTTTTAGTGGCCGGAGGCTTGACTATTTAGGGTTTATGCATCGAGAGGCTTCTTATAGGCGAAGAGGCAAGGTTGGTGGAGTGCCAGGGGGCCCACACCACCTGGTGGCGCGGCCAGGGCTAACCCGCGCCACCACATGGTGTGGCCGCCCTGTGGCCCCTCTCCGACTCTCCTTCTAGCTCCACGAGTCTTCGGAGAAAATATCAACTTTGGCTTTTGTCCGGTCCAATTCTGAGAATATTGATTTTCTGACTTTCCTGGAACCAAAAACAGCAGAAAACAGGTAACTGGCACTGTGGCTCTTGTTAATAGGTTAGTCCAAGAAATCATATGAAAAGTACTCCAAAGTGTGGACAAAACATAAGAAAGTAGATAAAACCAAGCATGGAACATCAAAAATTATAGATACATTTGCAATGTATCAACATCCCCAAGCTTAACTCCTGCTCGTCCTCGAGTAGGTAAGTGATAAAAAGAAAGAATAATTTTTGAGGTGACATGCACCATCAAAGACTTGATCAAAGTATTTGTAAAACATTCAAAGCCGGGATCATAGTACTTCAATCATAACATGAAAGACAAAGTTATAGCAATAAGCAAAGAAACTATGATGCAACATGAAAAGGCACAAACAAAAGATTCATGAATAACAATGCTTTGCAAGACGTTTGTTTGTTTCACATAAAGAAAACATAGCATAATAGTATTCAGCTTGTCCCTCATAGAGTAGCAAATATAAATGCATATGACACCTTCAAAGTTTATAAGAGTGACTAGATACAATAGTTTAAAACAAGCAATATCAAGTATGCATCAATCAAATAGTCTTGGGACAATGCACATAGAACTAAGAATGGCCACTATGCTCTCAAAGTAGGTGCATAAAGGTAGAAGGTGGAGACTCAATGTAATGGTGGAAGAAAAGCCTTTGTAAAAGGAAGTAGGGATTCAAGTCTCATAAAGAGCTTCCAAAAATTATGGTACTTATAGCTTTCAGCTCTCATTGCCCCTATCATAAGCATCTTGAAGTGGTTAAGGTTAAAGTGACACAACTAAGAGGATATGCTTGACAAGGTATAAACCGAAATCTCATGCCCCTTACTTATGAAGATCGATCCTCATGCTACTCAACTTCAGTCACGAGTAAGCTCTTGTCATTGTAAGTACATGTGTATCATTAAGAACCGCTAATGGGGTACCCCTTGCCCGATGATACGGAAGAATCCCCATATCAAAATGACAAGGCAAGCAGACAACGAGCATCTCAACGATCTTTTTATTCGCTATTTGCATAGGTTTTTATTGAGGATCCTTCATAGAGTGCTCATTATGGTTATGCTGCAAGTTTCCACCATGATTAGGCATGGCTTAGGCTAGTGGCCCAGGCATTTCTCTAACACTCATACAAACTTCATGATCTTACAAGTTCCACTTTTATTTCACACCGCCGGGATCCATAAGCAAAAGAACATGATAGCAACGGGGTACAAAGTACAAGTGCAATGTTGAAAGCGTCCCCCATGAAACATGGTTCTGCTAATTTCAACTTATAAAGCGCAAGCATATACGCATCAAAGAAGGACCCAATGGTTCAAGTTTATTAGATGCAAAAAAGTAGAGTGTGCCATCAAGTTCGTGAGAGCTTTAATCACTAGTTTTCTCATAACAAGTTTAATTTGGAAGGTAAACAAAAGCATGAATATACTTGGAATAGCATAAGCTAGTAGGTAGGTATGGTGGACTCTTTGGAATAACTTGGTTTAGGGAGTTGGATGCATGAATGGAACTCATACTTGGTGGTGGAGGCTAGCAAAAGACTGGGAGCGACAAACTAAGAGAGCAATAATGGCCATAATCATGCAGAGCGACAAAACATCATTGATCAAAGCATAAAGTGATACTACAAGTTGAAAACTAAAGGATCATAAAGGTTATGGTGACTTGAGATAGTCATAACATGGTGTCAGCATGCGCCAAGTCAACCCAAATAAAGCATTAAAGGAGAATACCACTATACTATGCTTTAATATGCTAAAACAACGCATGATTCATCCAAGGCACATTAGGCAATCTCAATTGTTTATAACAAGTCATGCTACAGCAAAGAATACTAAGAATAAAGCCAAAACAATATCAAGCATGACAAAGCATAGGCCACAGTCAAAAACGAGCTCTTTTTACCACATAAGCATGATAACCAAACCAAACTATTTGAAAACCAATGTATGAAAGAGGGGATCCAACCAATTTATTCAGAAAACTAAGAAAACCAAGCAAACTAAAACTAAAAACGAAAACAAAGACGCTCCAAGAACAACACAACTGTGCATGAAACAATAAAAATGAAGTGTTTGGAATAAACCTGAGATTTTTATTGATGAAAAAGGGGATGCCTTGGGCATCCCCAAGCTTTGACGCTTGTACTTCTTGGATATTTCTTGGGGTGGCACACGTGGAATCCCCAAGCTTGAGCTTTAGTCCATCCTTCATCTCATTACTCATTCCTTCCATACACCTGAAATTTTTTCCTTAATACAAAACTTCACACAATCTTTATTAGCAACATTAGTGCACTCAAGATAATAGGTATTTAGGTTCAGTTCTAACACAAAACTTCCATTAAAACACAAGCTACTGTAGCACTTCCCTCAAAAATGTCAATTCTCCAAAGAGAACTCAAAAAGGAATCAACAAGAAGCAAATGCAACTAATGGCAGAAATCTGTCAAAACAGACCAGCAGGTAAAAACCAATTTTTCGAAGACCTTCTGTTGCTCAAATCGAAAAGTGTTGAACTAACGAAAGTTACATAACAACTTGGGGCAGAAGCACAAAAATTCACGCCTCAAAAGGACGTACATAGATTTTACACGAATTTTTACGGTGAAGCATAGAAATCTGTTTCAGGACAGCAACTTTCCCAAACATTACTTCTCTCTCATTAGAGGTTACTCTTGGCACAAAAAGCAAATAAAAAGGATAAGGAGAGGTTATTACATATATAATAACTTCCAAAACTCATCTAAAACTTTTGGGTTATCTCCTAATAAGTACTTCTATTTAAAGCCTTTAAGTTAGGCATAATAGTTTGAGAAGATGCTCACATAAGAAATATGAATTGAAGTAAAAGAGAGCATCAAGAAGAAATTCAAAACACATTTAAGTCTAACCCACTTCCTATGCATAGGAATCTTGTAAAGAAACAAGTCATGAAAGCACAAAGAAACAGGCATAGGAAAGCAAAACAAGTGCAACTTCAAGACTTTCAACATAAAGAGGGGAAACTTAATATTGTTGAGACACATAAAACCATGTTTCCCTCTCTCATAATAACTTTCAGTAGCATCATGAATAAAATTAACAATATAACTATCACATAAAACATTCTTATCATGAGCCACATGCATATAATAATTATTACTCTCCACATAAGCAAATCATTCTTATTAATTGTAGCGGGAGCAAACTCAACAAAATAGCTATCATTATTATTATCATCACCATAATCATCAAATGTAGGAGGCATATTTTAGTCATAATTAATTTCATCCTCAATAGTAGGTGGACTGAAAATATCATACTCATCATTGTAATCATCATATATTGGAGGTTTGGTATCATCATAAGCAATAGAATAGCTATCTTCCAAGCCGGGGAACTAAAAAGATCATTTTCATAAAAACTAGCTTCCCCAAGCTTAAACTTTTCCATAGCATTAGCAATAATGGTGTCCAAGAATTCATACTAACAACATTGCTATTAGCATGCAAATAAAGTTCCATAGGTTTTTTAATTTTCTCTTCAAACACTTCATGTCCTAACTCAAGATAAATACTATAAAGCTCTCTAATTTTGTTGTTGTTTTCCATTAAGCCTAACTAGTGAAAACAAGAAACAAAAAGACAAAATTGCAGAATCTAAAGGAAATAACATCGAGCACTCACACCGGAAAATAGGCGTTTGCCGTGGGCGGTTCTTCTTCTTTAATCCTGCGGTGTGAATACCTTTTACCTTTCCTCCCCGGCAACAGCGCCAGAAAATAGCTTGATGTCTATGCACTTCTATTCTTGTAGACAGTTGTTGGGCCTCCAAGTGCAGAGGTTTGTAGAACATCAGCAAGTTTTCCCTTAAGTGGATCACCCAAGGTTTATCAAACTCAGGGAGGAAGTGGTCAAAGGTATTCGCTCTCAAGCAACCCTGCAATCAAGATACAAGAAGTCTCTTGTGTCCCCAACACACCCAATACACTTGTCAGGTGTATATGTGCACTAGTTCGGCGAAGAGATAGTGAAATACAAGTGGTATGGATATAAGACAACGGTGCTAGAAAATAACTTGATGGCGTGGAAAAGACTAAAGGTAAACTGAAATAAAGATGGAAGCAAGCAAACATGTAACAGATCTAATTGCAAACGGTGTATCAATGCTTAGAAACAAGGTCTAGGGATCATACTTTCACTAGTGAACACTCTCATATAAATATATTATATTAATGATACTACTCTTAACTACTCTCCGGTTGAACACTCTAATCAACGGTAGGGCTATAATAGCACTCCTCAAAGTAAGCCTTTCCCATCTAGAAAACCCCACACTGTCACCTTGAGTACTAGATGAGTCCAATAAAACCACAATTTCATAAAGACATCCAACTCCAAATATAACTCATAACAAGTATTTGTAATCTCTAGCCTAAGTGCCACCATGGTGAGCACGCTGTCACTTTCACACACATGGGGAGAGCAGAGATCTATTAAAGCACTTGAGTAGCAAGGTAGATCTATAGATTACAAGCTCATGATCTCAATAAGATCATGCATAGAGAGAGATATGAACACATAGCTACCGGTAGAACCCTTAGCCTCGAGAGAGAACTACTCCCTCCTCATCATGGGAATCAGCAACGGTGATGGAGATGGTGGTGGAGATCGATGGAGATGGCTCCGGGGGCACTTCCCGTCCCGACAGGGTGCCGGAACAGAGACTTTCTGTCCCCCAAAACTCCCCTTCGGTGGCGGCGGTGTAGCGGAACTCTTCGTGGCTGAGGCTTGACTATTTAGGGTTTATGCATCGGGAGGCTTCTTATAGGCGAAGAGGCAAAGTTGGTGGAGTGCCAGGGGGCCCACACCACCTGGTGGCGCGGCCAGGGCTAGCCCGCGCCACCACATGGTGTGGCCGCCCTGTGGCCCCTGTCCGACTCTCCTTCTGGCTCCATGAGTCTTCGGGAAAATATCAACTTTGGCTTTTGTCCGGTCCAATTCCAAGAATATTGATTTTCTGACTTTCCTAGAACCAAAAACAGCAGAAAACAGGCAACTAGCACTGTGGCTCTTGTTAATAGGTTAGTCTAATAAATCATATGAAAAGTACTCCAAAGTGTGGACAAAACATAAGAAAGTAGATAAAACCAAGCATGGAACATCAAAAATTATAGATACATTTGCAATGTATCAGTGCGCCCTGCCAAAAACACAAAAAAAAATAGTTGTACTAGTTTGCTTCTTTATATTAGAAACACAAAAAAATGACTTCTCTTGAAAACACTAAGTTGTGTGATTTCACTAGCACCAACAATAATGATTTCATGTGCACACCTCTTGCTCCACCTATTCCTGAAGCTACTTTCTTTGAAATAAAACCTGCTTTACTCAATCTTGTTATGAGAGAACAATTTTCTGGTATTGGTAATGAAGATGCTGCTGCTCATCTAAATAACTTTGTTGAACTTTGTGAGATGCAAAAGCATAAGGATATAGATGCAGATATTATTAAGCTTAAATTGTTTCCTTTCTCTTTGAGAGAAAAAGCTAAAGAATGGTTGATTTCCTTAACTAGGAATAGTATTGATTCTTGGACTAAATGCAAAGACGCTTTCATTGGAAAATACTATCCTCCTGCTAAGATTATATCTATGAGAAGTGAAATAATGAAGTTTAAACAATCTGATAATGAACATGTTACTCAAGCTTGGGAAAGAATGAAATCTTTGGTAAAGAATTGTCCCACTCATGGACTGACTGCTTGGATGATCATCCAAACTTTTTATGCAGGATTGAACTATTCTTCAAGGAACCTATTGGATTCTGCTGCTGGAGGTACCTTTATGACCATTACTTTGGGTGTTGCAACAAAGCTTCTGGATAATATGATGGTTAACTATTCTGAATGGCATACTGAGAGAGCTCCACAAGGTAAGAAGGTAAATTCTGTTGAGGAAACCTCCTCCTTGAGTGATAAAATTGATATTATTATGTCTATGCTTGTTAATGGGAAAGCCCATATTGATCCAAATAATGTTCCTTTAGCTTCTTTGGTTGCTCAAGAAGAGCAAGTTGATGTGAACTTCATAAGAAATAACAATTTTGGCAATAATGCTTATAGAAATAATTTTGGTAACAACAACTATAAGCCATATCCTCCCAACAATGGTAATGCTTATGGAAATTCCTACAACAACAATAGGAGTGCTCCCTCTGAACTTGAAGTTATGCTTAAAGACTTTATTAGTAAACAAACTGCTTTCAATAAAATTATTGAGGAAAAACTCTCTAATGCTGAAAGAAATATAACATCTTTGGCTGAAGCTCAATCTTGTTTGAATAAAATGGCTGCTAAACATGAAACTAATGATAATCCCTTTGCAGCTACTAATGCTATAAAAGTAAGAATTGATGAAAATGTTAGACTATTAGCTGAATTACATGCTAAGTCGGAAAGAGAACATGAAATTGCTAGAAACATTAGTGTTTCTACTATCACCACCACTAGTGTTGAGGCTAGTAATAGTTCTACTACTTTAGATGACAAATTTGATTTTCATCTTGATGGTTGCAATATCTCTGAAGTTATTAAGTTCCTACAAAAGCTTGCTAAAAGTCCTAATGCTAGTGCTATGAACATGGCCTTTAAAAAACACATTACTAATGCTCTCATAAAGATTAAAGAAGAGAAGGTGAAACATAAAGCTTCTATTCCTATAAAACAAGAAGATGGTTGGGAACCCATCATTAATATGAAAGTGAATGATTTTGATTTCAAAGCTTTATGTGATCTTTATAGTAGTGTTTCTATTATGCCTAGAAGGATTTATGATATGCTTGATTTTCCACCACTTGAAGATTGTTATTTGAATGTCCCACTTGATGATAATGCTAAAAAGAAACTCATGAGGAGTATTAATGATGTTCTTATTATGGTTAACAATGCCTATGTCCCCGTTGATTTCTATGTTTTGGATGTTGAATACAATGCTTCTTGTCCTATTACTTTGGGAGACCTTTTCTTAGAACTGTTGGTGCCATTATTGATATGAAAGAAGGCACCATTAAATATCAACTCCCACTCAAGAAAGGTATAGAACACTTCCCTAAGAAGTGAGAGAAGATTTCTTTTGCCTCTCCTATTAAAACAAAATTTGCTCTTAATGCTTCTTCATTTGAGAACACTTGATTCTTTTTCTTGCTTCTTATGCCTAACTTAAAGGCGTTAAAGAAAAGTACTTATTGGGAGATAACCCAAAAGTTTTAGATGAATCTTGGAAGTTATTACTTCAGTAATAATCACTCCTTATCCTTTTTATTTGCTTTTTGTGCCAAGAGTAACCTCTAATGAGAGAGAAGTAATGATTGGGAAAGTTGTTGTCCCGAAATAGATTTTTGTGCTTCACCGTAAACATTCATGTAAAATCTATGAATGTCCTTTTGAGGCGTGAATTTTTGTGATTCTGCCCTAGGTTGTTATCTAACTGTTGTTAGTTCAACACTTTTTTATTTGAGCAACATAAGGTCTTCGAAAAAATTCGTCTTTACCTGTTGGTCTGTTTTGACAGATTTCTGCCATTTTCTGCATTTGCTTCTTGTTGGTTCCTTTTTGAGTTCTTTTGGGGAATTGAGCTTTTTGAGGTAAGTTCTACAGTAGCTAGTATTTTAATGGAAGTTTTATTGGTGTTGAAACTGAACCCAAAGACTTATTATCTTGAGTGCACTAATGTTGCTCATAAAGATTGTGTGAAGTTTTGTATGAAGGAAAAATTTCAGGTGTATGGAAGGAATGAGTAATGAGATGAAGGATGGTCTAAAGCTCAAGCTTTGGGATGCCACACGTGTCACCCCAAGAAATATCCAAGAAGTACAAGCGTCAAAGCTTGGGGATGCCCAAGGCATCCCCTTCTTCATCAATAAAAATCCCAGGTTTCTTCCAAACGCTTCATTTTTATTATTTCATGCACAATTGTGTTGTTCTTGGAGCGTCTTCTTTTTCATTTTCATTTTCATTTTGGGTTTTTGTTTGCTTGTTTTGCTTAGTTTTCTGAATAAATTGGTTGGACCCCCTCTTTATACATTGGTTTTCAAATAGTTTGGTTTGGTTTGGAAAAGAGTAGGAAAGTCCATGCTTAAGTGGTAAAGTGAGCTTGTTTTTGACTGTGGCCTATGCTTTGTCATGCCATGCTTGATATTTTTTGGCTTTATGCTTAGTATTCTTAGTTGTAGCATGACTTGTTATAAACAATTGAGATTGTTTAATGTGCCTTGGATGAATCATGCGTTGTTTTAGCATATTAAAGCATAGTATAATGGTATTCTTGTTTGATGCTTTATTTGGGTTGACTTGGCACATGCTCACACCATGTTATGACTATCTCAAGTCACCATAGCCTTTATGATCCTTTAGTTTTCAACTTGTAGTATCACGTCATGCTTTGATCAATGATGTTTTGTCGCTCTACATGATTATGGCCATTATTGCTTTCTTAGTTTGTCACACCCAGTCTTTTGCTAGCCTCCGCAACCAAGTGTGAGTTCCACTCATGCATCCAACTCCTTAAACCAAGTTATTACAAAGAGTCCACCATACCTACCTACTAGCATATGCTATTCCAAGTATATTCATGTTTTTGTTTACCTTCAAAATTAAACTTGTTATGAGAAAACTAGTGATTAAAGCTCTCACGAACTTGATGGCACACTTTACTTTTTGCATTTAATAAACCTGAACCATTGGATCCTTCTTTGTTGCGTATATGCTTGTGCTTTATAAGTTGAAGTTAGCAGAACCATGTATCATGGGGAACGCTTTCAACATTGCACTTGAACTTTGTACCCCGTTGATATCATGTTCTTTTGCTTATGGATCCCGGCGGTGTGAAATAAAAGTGGAACTTGTAAGATCATGGAGTTTGTATGTGTGTTAGAGAAACGCCTGGGCCGCTAGCCTAAGCCATGCCTAATCATGGTGGAAACTTGCAGCATCACCATAATGAGCACTCTATGAAGCATCCTCAATAAAAACCTATGCATATAGCAAATAAAAAGATCGCTGCGATGCTCATTGTCTGCTTGCCTTGTCATTTTGATTATGGGATAGCTCCTGTATCATGTGCAAGGGGTACCCCGTTGGTGGTTCTTTATGATACATATGTACCTACAATGACAAGATCTTTCTTGTGACTAAAGTTGAGTACCATGAGTTTCGGTCTTCGTAAGTAAGGGGCGTGAGATTTCGGTTTATAACTTGTCAAGCATATCCTCTTAGTTGTGTCACTTTAACCTTAATCACCTTCAAGATGCTTATGATGGGGGCAATGAGAGCTGAAAGCTATAAGTACCATAATTTTTGGAAGCTCTTTATGAGACTTGAATCCCTACTTCCTTCTATGAAGGCCTTTCTTCCACCATTATATTGAGTCTCCACCTTCTATCTTTATGCACCTACTTTGAGAGCATAGTGGCCATTTTTAGTTCTATGTGCATTGTGCCAACACTAGTTGATTGATGCATAACTTGATATTGCTTGTTTTAAACTATTTGTATCTAGTCACTCTTATGAACTTTGAAGGTGTCCTATGCATTTATATTTTCTACTCTCTGAGGGACAAGCTAAATACTATTATGCTATGTTTTCTTTATGTGAAAGAAACAAACTCTTGCAAAGCATTATTATTCATGAATCTTTTGTCTGTGCCTTTTCATGTTGCATCATAGTTTCTTTGTCTTATTGCTAGAACTTTGTCTTTCATGTTATGATTGAAGTACTATGATCCCAGCTTTTAATGTTTTCCAAATACTTTGATCAAGTTTATGATGGTGCTTGTCACCTCAAAAATTATTCTTTCTTTTTATAACTTACCTACTCGAGGACGAGCAGGAGTTAAGCTTGGGGATGTTGATACATTGAAAATGTATCTATAATTTTTGATGTTCCATGCTTGGCTTTATCTACTTTCTTGTGTTTTGTCCACACTTTGGAGTACTTTTCATATGATTTCTTGGACTAACCTATTAACAAGAGCCGCAGTGCCAGCTGCCTGTTTTCTGCTGTTTTTGGTTTCAGAAAGTCAGAAAATGAATATTCTCGGAATTGGACGGGACAAAAACCAAAGTCACTATTTTACTAGGGGACACTTGGAGCCAGAATACAAGACGGAGAGGGGCTGGGGCCTGGCCACACCACCTGGCCGCGCGGCTAGGCCTGGCCCACGCCAAGGGGTGGTCTGGCCGCCCCAGGCACCCCCTCGGTCTCTCCTGCCGCCTATATATTGCCTATGATACGGAAACCCTAAGTACCCGATCAAAAATCCATGAAAGAGTCTATAGCCGCCATCATCTCCATCCCTAGATCGGGAGGGATCTGAAGCTCTTCCCGGTACCCTGCCGGAGAGGGGAATTCACCCTGGAGGCCTTCTTCATTATCATGCAAGCCTCCGGTGTGATGCGTGAGTAGTTCATCTCTAGACTACGGTTCCATGTAGTAGCTAGATGGCTGGTTCTCCTCCTTTGTACTTTCATGTTTAGATCTTGTGAGCTCCATTCATGATCAAGATCATCTATTTGTAATTCTACATGTTGTGTTTGCGGGGATCCGATGGATATTGAGATGCTATTTCAGATTGATTATTGATTCTATCATGTCTTTATTATTTGTGATCTTGCATGCTTTCCGTTGTTAGTAGCTATCTTGGCCAAGTAGATGCTAGCAACTCCAAGAGTTAGTATTTATGCTCGATAGTGGGTTCATGCCTCTGGTAATCTGGGGAAGTGACAGAAATCTATAGGTACTAGATGTGTTGTTGCTACTAGGGAGAAAACAACAATCCTTTGTTCATAGAACAATCGTATTGTTTACTTTACACGCAATTCGTAAACCAATAATCTGTTGCTTGCAACTTAATACTAGAGGGGGTCGGATGATAACCTGAAGGTGGATTATTAGTCATAGATACAGTTGGATGGCGGTCTATGTATAATGTTGTAATGCCCAATCAAGTCTCAAAGGAGTCAAGATGATTAGTATATGCTTGTATGCTTTCTCGATGTTTGTCAATTGCCACGCTGTAATTTGTTCACCCAGCATGTTATCTATCTTAAGGAGAGCCACCTCTAGTGAACTAAGGACCCCGGTCCTTTCTTTTACATTCAATAGACAAACTGTTTACTGCTTTGTGTTTACTTTCTGCAAACTATTACTTCCTTCCATTCGATACGTTTAATCCTTTGTTTTCAGCAAAACCGGTGAGATTGACAACCTCATCACAAGTTGAGGGCAAAGTTCTGTGGTTGTGTTGTGCAGGTCTCCACGTTGCTGCTGGCACCGGTAGTGCGCCCTGCCAATGTTCAGCTAGCTACACCTTTGGGGTGTTTCCTTGCTCCTACTGGATTGATAACCTTGGTTTCATACTGAGGGAAAACTTGTTGTTGTGCTCATCATACCTTCCTCTTGGGGTTCCCCAACGAGCTCGATATATTTTGGGCCATCCATAGTACGGTGTGATTTTTGAACTATATCAGGAAAGAAGATTCAATTATTCTCAATTTTTTGAGTGATGGCGAGCGATGTTGTTCTTTTCCGTAAAGAAATGTCCGAAGAGTAATATTGGATCTGAATGCCAGAAGCCAAGTTTACCGACATATATAGTGGACCAACATGTTGTACCAACGATTCCCATGTTTTATTTATGAGTTTTCAAGCTTCCTAGCTAACTCTGCCCATTTGACCGGATGACTTCATGTCGATTTATCGAAATTAGGTCAAATTTGAAATTACAAGTAAATTGTAGGTTTCTTTGAAAGTTCCACAATTAATATATCCTAAAACACCGAGTGTTTTGACGATAGGTTCAACTTCTTGCTAAGATTTTGTATCTTGACAATTTAATGAAATTAGGTCAAACCTGAGCTACAAGTAATTAAGCCTGATAGATTGCTCTTGAAATTAAATGTATTTTCAGAGGTAGACCGGTGCATCTTGTTGAAGTAAACAATGTCGTCAATGTGAGTTTCCAACTATCAAGAAATAAAATTCTAAGTTTTTCGAGTGATGACGAGATGGTTCTTTTCTGTAAAGAAAGCTCGAAGCAGAATATGGATCTCAATGCCATAAGCCAAGATTCTAGACATATTAAGTGGACCAACGTGTTTTACTTATGATTCGCATATGTTTTTTGAGTTTTCAAACTCCCTAGCTAATTAACTTCGCCCACTTGAATGACTACATGTCGATTTATCGAAATTAGGTCAAACTTGAACTATAACTAAATTGTAGGTTGCTCTGAAAGTTTTACGAAAAAGCTTTTGGTGGTACCATACCGATCGGAAGGGGTGTCACAATCAATATATGAGAAACAATCGAGAGTTTTGACAACAAGTTTGACTTCTTGCTAAGATTTTGCATCGCATGACACTATTTAATGAAATTGGGTCAAACTTGAGCTACAAGTAAGCATGATAGATTGTTGTTGACTTTTTAGAGAGGTAGATGGGTGCATTTTCTTGTAGTAAACAGTGTCGTCGATACGGTGTGATTTTCGAACTATATCAAGAAAGAAGATTCAATTATTCCCAATTTTTCGAGTGATGACGAGTGAGGTTGTTCTTTTCCGTAAAGAAATGTCCGAAGAATAATATTGGATCTGAATGCTAAAAGCCAAGTTTACCGACATATATAGTGGACCAACATGTTGTACCAACGACTCCCATGTTTTATTTATGAGTTTTCAAGCTTCCTAGCTAACTCTACCCATTTGGCCGGATGACTTCATGTCGATTTATCGAAATTAGGTCAAATTTGAAACTACAAGTAAATTGTAGGTTGCTTTGAAAGTTTTACAAAAAATCTTTTGGACGTACCCATCGAGGGGTCACAATTAATATATCATAAAATATCGAGAGTTTTGATGATATGTTCAACTTCTTGCTAAGATTTTGCATCTTGACAATTTAACGAAATTAGGTCAAACTTGAGCTAAAAGTAAGCACGATAGATTGCTCTTGAATTAAATGTATTTTCAGAGGTAGATCGATGCACCTTGTTGTAGTAAACAATGTCGTCGGTGTGAGTTTCCAACTATCAGGAAAGAACATTCAATT
The DNA here is from genome assembly GCA_910589775.1 of Avena eriantha. NCBI lineage: Eukaryota > Viridiplantae > Streptophyta > Magnoliopsida > Poales > Poaceae > Avena > Avena eriantha. Next base: position 387,538,459 of record OU342740.1, on the reverse strand, counting down.
CTACATTTTCCGAGTGAACACGAGCGAGGCTACTAGTTGTTATTTTCCATAAAGAGAAGTACAAATAATATTGGATGTGGATGCCACAAGACAAGACAGACATATATAGTCGATCGACAACATGTTGTACTTGCGATTCCCATGTTTTATGAGCTATCAAACTTCCTAGCTAACTCTGCCCATTTTAATGACTTTAAGTCGATTTATCGAAATTAGGTCAAATTTGAAACTACAAGTAAATTGTAGGTTTTGCTTTGTAACTTTTATGAAAAAGCTTTTAATTTGGAGGTACCCATCGAGGGGTCACAATTAATATATCTGAAAACAACAAGAGTTTTGACAGTAGGTTCAACTTCCTACTAAGATTTTGCATCTTGACAATTTAACGAAATTAAATAGGTCAAACTTGAGCTACAAGTAAGCACGATAGATAGCTCTTGAATTAAATGTCATTTCAGAGGTAGATGGGTGCATTTTCTAGTAGTAAGCAGTGTCGTGGGTGTGAGTGTCCAAATACTAGAAAAGAACATTGAATTCTACATTTTCCGAGTGAAGACGAACGAGGTTAGTTGTTCTTTTCTGTAAAGAAAAGTACAAAGAATATTGGATGTGGATGCCACAAGCCAAGTTGATAGACATATATATATATAGTGGATCTACAACATGTTGTACTTGCGATTCCCATGTTTTATGGGTTTTGAAGCTTCCTATAGCTAACCCCGCTAATTTGAATAACTTTATGTCGATATCTCAGAATTAGGTCAAATTTGAAACTACAAGTAAATTGTAGGTTTTGCTTTGATAGATTTATGAAAAAGCTGTTGGACGTACCCATCGAGGGTTCAAAATTAATATACCAGAAACCAGCGAGAGTTTCGATGATAGGTTCAACTTCTTGCTAACACTTTGCATATTGGTAATTTAACGAAATTAGGTCAAACTTGAGCTAGCTACAAGTAAACGCCATAGATTGCTCTTGAATTAAATGTATTTTCATAGGTAGATCATCGGTGCATCCTCTTGTAGTAAATAGTGTCGTCGGTGTGAGTTTCCAACTATCAAGAAAGAACATTGAATTCTACATTTTCCGAGTGAAGAATACGAGCGAGGTTGTTCTTTTTCCTAAAGAAAAGTCTGAAGAATATTGTATCTGAATGCCACAAGCCAAGTTTACATACATATATATTGGACCAACATGTTGTACCAATGATTCCCATGTTTTATGAGTTTTCAAACTTCCCAGCTAACTCTGCCCATTAGAATGACTTTATGTCGATTTATCGAAATTAGGTCAAATTTGAAACTACAAGTACTAGTAAATTGCACGTGCCATGCACGTGAGACTCAGATAATAGCCATCTGGCATATCATCATTATATAAAATTATAATAGGCAAAGCAGAAAAAATATAATAGGTAAAATTTGAACTACTACAAGTAAACTGTGTAGGTTTCTTTGAAAGTTTTACGGAAAAGCTCTTAGAGGTACCCATCGGAGGGGGCGTGCGTGGGGGCAATTAATATACTATCAGAAACCAAAAGAGAGATCTGATGACAGGTTCATCTTCTTGCTAAGATTTTGCGTCTTAACAGTTTAATGAAATTAGGTCAAACTTGAGCTACAACTAAGTGCGATAGATTGCTCTTGAATTTAATGAAATTAGGTCAAACTTGAACTACAAGTAATAAATTTTTGGTTGCTTTGAAAGTTTTATGAAAAAATCTTTTGGAGGTACCCATCGAGCGGCTTATTAATATATCAGAAACCACAGAGAGTTTTGACGAGTGGTTCGACTTCTAGCTAAGATTTTGCATCATGAAAATTTTGAAAATGTTTTGAAAACGATCACATGAAATAGGGAGAGAGGGGAAATGATATTTATATTCTCTCTGGGTAACCCACAAGCTTGAGGTGTACCTTAGGCTTAAAGATAACTTTATTTTTTCCACTATGTATAAGGTGAACCTTAGTGGATGCCACATAGTAGGCCTTTTTCTTGAACGGGTAATAGGCCATATTAAGGTGTGCTTTTTTACACAATGTGGGAGTAGTATATTTCTTTGCTTAGACATATGGTCACCTCTGTCCATGTGCTGTACATGCTGAGAGCATAAAACATTGGCAAGGGAAGAGGACAGCAACGAAGAGAAGTTGAAGGCGGTTCCATGTCAGAGCAAAGTTATGATGGGTTTCTGACATGAGGTACTCCTGCGGCCTTACAGTATACTACACTATGCTAGTACTAGTAAATTTCAGGACCTATGCACGCAAAACAAATTGTGTGTTTTCTCTCTCCTTCGTTTCCTCTCACCATCCATCCCCCCTCTCTCCTACCCTTTCCCCTCGCGCACCGGCCCGGCTGATCTCTCCCTCGTCCACAGCGTGGTGCTGCGGTGCCTTGTATGGCGGATCTGTGTCTCTGGCGTGTTCGGAAGCCGTGTTGGTGTGGAGTAGGGACGAGGAGTACATAGGAAGGAAACCACTTTGGTCCTTGGCGGCAAAATGACTCGATCTTTTTCAATCATGGATGCACCCCAGCAACCCCAATATTGATTCAGTGGAATTATCTCACGAAAGGGTGGCTCACGGAGGAAAGCATTTAGCACAATAGCATTGAGATCATCTGTAATCTAGAAGGTGACTTTCTTGTAACCTTCAACCACAGCAGTAGGGTTCAAGAACCTTCCATGTGGCTCAGGGATGAGAAAAGATTGCGGGAAATGGTTGACAAACTTTTCAAACTTTTCCGGTTTTCGAAATTTTCACTTGCTTCCCAAACATCGGGAGGGAAGGTTACTCAAAAGATCGGCCATTCGTAGTACTTCTTATCTTCTCTTTATCTTGTCTTATCTCTTACAATACCATACCATACCATACCACTGTAGTGTACATATAACTTCGAACATTGACCATTGGATCAAGACTGGCAAATCCAAACATTGCTACCCGTTGGATCTTCTTTTCCATTCTTAGCATCTACAAAGATTCTACTGATAGTCTTTAGCACGATGAACACTAGTATGCGCAAACCTCAAAGCACACACTTCATTGCTTAGTTTCAGGGTCCTTGTGCTAAATGCATGATAGGAATGTAAGATAGGAAAAATATAGGAATAGGAAAAACACGGGAATTGAGATTCCTTCAAAGTATTCCTTTGCCCTCTATTTTTAGGAAAATTTCCGTCCACTCCAACCTCATGGTATAATTTCTTTGCTTTTCCTATGATTCAAACACATACTTGATCCAAATTCCTGTAGTTTCCTCTTCTTATGTTTTGAGAATCCTGCAAATCAAATGAGCCTTGAGAGATGGTCTTTCTTTTTTTGTTTGTGTTTGATCATTTTTTTTGTTTGAACATAGGGTCATAGAGCTTCCTCGGAACATGAGGAGGGTGGAAATTGCACAAACCTCCAACAATTGGATTCAAAATTGCAGGGAACTCCAGATAATCAGGATAGTCTAGTTGCAAGAAACTACTGTACTACAATTACTTTTGGGTACAAATGCTGCACATAGCACAAAATTCTCGATTAGCCCTCTTAGAATTATTTCTTACAATTACTTTTGGGTGCAATTTTCATTTTTATGAGGTCCTTGATGTAGCTTGTACTTCCACCGACCGTGTTAACTCTCAAGCACCTCGCTCCTACGAGACCTACCACGGTTCAAAGAAAATGCAACCGTCCCAATTATCAAACAAACTAGACCACAGTTTCTTATACGTAATACCCAAGTTTTTAGTACTAGGATTTTTCAAGCTTCCTACCTAACTTCAGACACTTCAGTGACTTCTTGTCGATTAACAAAATTAGGTCAAACTTGAGCTACAAGTAAGCACGATAGATTGCTCTTGAATTAAATGTATATTTGGAGGTAGATGGGTGCATCTTTTTGTAGTAAACAATGTCGTCAGTGTGAGTTTCCAACTATCAGGAAATAAAATTCTCAGTTTTCTGAGTGATGATGAGATGGTTCTTTTCTGTAAAGAAAGCTCGAACCAGAATATGGATCTCAATGCCACAAGCCAAGCTTCTAGACATATTAAGTGGACCAACGTGTTTTACTTACGATTCCCATATGTTTTTTGAGTTTTCAAACTCCCTAGCTAATTAACTCCGCCCACTTGAATGACTACATGTCGATTTATCGAAATTAGGTCAAACTTGAATTATAACTAAATTGTAGGTTGCTCTGAAAGTTTTACGAAAAAGCTTTTGGAGGTACCGTACCGATCGAGGGGTGTCACAATCAATATATGAGAAACAACCGAGAGTTTTGACAACAGGTTTGACTTTTTGCTAAGATTTTGCATCGCATGACACTGTTTAAAGAAATTGGGTCAAACTTGAGCTACAAGTAAGCGCGATAGATTGCTGTTGAAATATATGACTTTTTAGAGAGGTAGATGGGTGCATTTTCTTGTAGTAAATAGTGCCATCAGTACAGTATGATTTTCGAACTATATCAGGAAATAAGATTCAATTATTCCCAATTTTTCGAGTGATGATGAGCGAGGTTGTTCTTTTCCGTAAAGAAATGGCCGAAGAATAATATTGGATCTAAATGCCAGAAGCCAAGTTTACCGACATATATAGTGGACCAACATGTTGTACCAACGAATCCCATGTTTTATTTATGAGTTTTCAATCATCCTAACTAACTCTGCCCATTTCACCTGATGACTTCATGTCGATTTATCGAAATTAGGTCAAATTTGAAACTACAAGTAAATTGTAGGTTACTTTGAAAGTTTTACGAAAAATCGTTTGGAGGTACCCATCGAGGGGTCACAATTAATATATCATAAAACACCGAGATTTTTGACGATATGTTCAACTTCTTAATAAGATTTTGCATCTTGACAATTTATCGAAACTAGGTCAAACTTGAGCTACAAGTAAGTGCGATAGATTGCTCTTGAATTAAATGTATTTTCAGAGGTAGATCGATGCACCTTGTTGTAGTAAACAATGCCGTTAGTGTGAGTTCCCAACTATCAGGAAAGAACATTCCATTCTACATTTTTCGAGTGAAGACGAGTGAGGCTAGTTGTTATTTTCCGTAAAGAGAAGTCCAAAGAATATTGGATGTGGATGCCACAAGCCAAGTTGACAGACATATATAGTCGATCAACAACATGTTGTACTTGCGATTCCCATGTTTTATGAGCTTTCAAACTTCCTAGCTAACTCTGCCCGTTTTAATGACTTTGAGTCGATTTTTCGAAATTATGTCAAATTTGAAACTATAAGTAAATTGTATGTTTTTCTTTGTAATTTTTATGAAAAAGCTTTTAATTTGGAGGTACCCATCGAGGGGTCACAATTAATATATCTGAAAACAACGAGAGTTTTGACGATAGGTTCAACTTCTTGCTAAGATTTTGCATCTTGACAATTTAACGAAATTAATTAGGTCAAACTTGAGCTACAAGTAAGTGCGATAGATAACTCTTGAATTAAATGTCATTTATGAGGTAGATGGGTGCATTTTCTAGTAGTAGATGGGTCAATTAATATACTATCAGAAACCAAAAGAGAGTTATGATGACAGGTTCATATTCTTGCTAAGATTTTGCGTCTTGACAGTTTAATGAAATTAGGTAAAACTTGAGCTACAACTAAGTGCGATAAATTGCTCTTGAATTTAATGAAATTAGGTCAAACTTGAACTACAAGTAATAAATTTTAGGTTGCTTTGAAAGTTTTATGAAAAAAGCTTTTGGAGGTACCCATCGAGCGGTTAATTAATATATCAGAAACCACCGAGAGTTTAGATGAGTGGTTCGACTTCTAGCTAAGACTTTGCATCATGAAAATTTTGAACACCTTTTGAAAATGATCCCACGCATCCGGACATAGTTCGTGCCCCAAAATTTTAGATACTTCGAAATTCCCATTCGACCCCTATTAAATTCGGTAGGTGGGGGATTCACTCTTAATTTTCCCAGTATAGTGCTAGCAGTACCTAAACCCAACCCGTCCTCTTCCTCTCTCTCTCCTCCAGGAATACTTCACCGGCCGGAACGTCCCCGCTGCACTTTAGCCACCGTACCCGCACACATGATCTGCTCAACGAACCCTCTTGTCCAACACGCTGACCACATCATCGACCGCCTAGGATCTGGTCCACGGACGTCGTGGTCCAGCGTTCTGCTCGTATCCTCGCCCGCCCAAGATCTATTTCCCCATCATCGACACCCACTACAACCATAGCACCTTCGGTGATCTCGGCGTGACCCGTGAGGATGTGGAGGAGGCCTAGACGCTGCCCCGACCGAGGTAAAACTAGATCTCCCTGCGTGATTTGTTTGTTGGAGATGTACTGTATTCGTGCTAAATTTCCTAACTAACAGGTTCTTTACTTGATATACACCTGTTATGTACTCCCTCTGTTTCAAAATATAAGATGCTTAAGCTTTCTGAAAGAAGTGTATCCAGACGCATTTTAGTGTGTAGGTTCACTCTAAACCTAGATGAACCTACACACTAAAAGAGGTCTAGATGCACTCTTTTCACAAAGCTAAAACATCTTATATTTTGAAATAGAGGGAGTACTAAATTAACCCGTTGTGGTTATGCTTAAACTCCACGCATTGAACTGTTTTTATGTACTGTACTATTTCTTTGTGAATTATTAGTCACTTAACATATTTGTTTAGATTCTCTGATGTACCTATCCACATGAGATATGATTATATAATATATCTCTCATTCGCCGATTTACGAACTATAGTATTTCCATCGTGATATTGTCCTGCTATCCTATACTACACGTTTACACACGTCATACTATTTGACCATTATGTACTGTCGATTTGATCCCTCTTAACCTGCGGCTCAAAATGTTTGCTATTATTATGCAAGGAGCAGCCTCAGTTTGCACACAATATCATAGAGTGAATGGATCCTATAATCTCGTAAGACCCCATCACTTTTCTTTCACTTCATGTCAATGTATATCATGTTGGAACCTGTTTGTATTTACAGTTGGCCTTACCTTTATGCAGAGGAGAAACAATGGAGTACAAACTCCACCCATCCACACGAGCCGCCGTAGATCTCGTGTAACGCCTACCATAAGGCCCCCCACCCGAAGTTTGGTCCTTGCCACATTTTTTGTTTTCTTAAATTTACCATTTGTCTTTCTTGTTTTCATATTTTTTTGCAAAAAATTAGCGTCAAACATTTTATCCCCACTATGGTCTGCTTTTGTTCCATGTGCTTAGTTGAATTTCCTAGATATGGAGAGGCCGGGTGTATTGCATCTGAGTTGTCTGATAATAAGAACAAGCCCACACTAGCGATAAGATCCACACATGTATCATAAGGAACTATGTGAAGTTCATCTCATTCTTGTATCTACTTTGTATCATAGTTAAATTAACTGGCTATTTTAATACGAGGCACTTGATGGTTCAGTTTGTTGTTCTCAGGCCGCCGAAGCATTGAAATTATCTGGCTATTCATGGATAATTCAATGTATGATTTCTTGATTCATTGTTTGTCTGAAATTATCTGGCTAGCATATTCGAGGCTCACAATTGATGTGTTTTTATTGGCTAAGTTACTCTTTTTTGTCTATGATTAAATCAGCGGTAGATATTGTTGTGTAGTTCCGGGCTAGTTTATATATGAGAAACATAATGGCTTAGTTTTAATATTCGTTTTATTCATGTTCTGCACATTCTAGTTTGAGCAGTCTGCATCAGGAACTTTGGTTGATTGCTCACATTGTTATTCAAAATGAACTTGTAGTTTGTTTCCCAAGTCTATTGTTTAAGTAACTTGTTTTGTCTTGGTCTCAGCCATCTTCAAGTAGAGCAGTCATTTCACAGAGCAGCACATGCTCGCATCGCTCCATGGCGCCAGCTGGGCCACTTATTCAAGAAGAAATAGATGTATGAGCCACCACAGTTAATTGCTTCCTTCCTTATATATTACCGCATTGACACATTTAAAATTCATGGTGGTGTGATTGCATGGTAATGCTGTTATAACTTGTTTTGTGTTTGTTTCAGGCTGCAAATGACCCTCTGAATGCCGAACAAAGACCCGCTTCTCCAAGTTTAGATTTTGTTTCACACATCAGCAGTGACAATATCTATTGCTCATGGCACACCACTTCGACTGATCCTTGTTTTTTAGCTGAAAGATTATTTGAGGATGCCCTCCAAGATTCCCATGATATTATTGAGCAAGAAGCCAACAAAAGAGATTCTGTAATCACCATAGCATGCAAAGACTTATATGAATTGAAAAACATGCAAGCTTTAACGCAGAACATACTTAATAATCTCATCTGCAACTCTCATGGGAAGCCAGTTGTTACATGTCTCGGGATGCAAGCTCCATAGAGACCTTTTCTATAACACCAGTTATGGTGTTTTTTTAGTTGTCTGGACTGTGATGCAACTTTTATGCTTCATTTTATTACTATCAAGTTTACTAAGGATTGTAATAATCTACTGTAATTTGTAGTTGTAACTTGTTTGAGGATTGTTACAAGCTGAGCATCTATCAGAATTACTACACACACATGAAAAAACAGTGAAATTGTAAGAGGTACAACACATGATCTACGGGAACAGGGAGAACGTCCATTGTATTACACGGGCACCATAGAACTTGCAAAATTCATAGACATTCACTCAACAAAGTGAACACATAAAGACCTGGCCTGAAGAGAATACATCAGGAGCAGACCTACACAATCCATCAATCTGATGGATAGCCGTCGTAGTAATCGTAGTGGGTGGTACCATCCTCGCCATATGGCGGCACCATCTGCAACTCATAATGCTCGATGATTCTGCAATACTCCGCTAGCAATCGATCGAGTTTGAAAGGACAGTCATTGATCCATAATCCTCCTACTCCATACCCATATACAACGCTTGGCTCCTCTTCCCATGCAAGAGCCTCAAAGTTGTAAGATCTAATCTCGGATAGGTCCGCATAGTATATGCTGCACCGTGGGTACCCTTGTGCTGTCGATGCAGACGCACCGATTGTTAGCAACAAAGAGAGCACGACTTCTGATATCACTGACTGGCTGAAGGATATGGTTCTGGGTGTCAACCCGGTAAACAATCGGCCTGCCACCATAGACTGGTCCACTCACAACGAACAGCAACTCCCCGTCGGACTCGACGAGGTAAAAACGATTCTCTAGGAACCGGCGGCCTGGAACAGGGCCTGCAACGGTGGGATGCATCTCCTGGGTTCGTGCGGAGCACTGCAGCTGGACATCTCCATGAGCATCATCACACATAGTCGAGAGGCAGACCCGTATCTGTCTATGACAAAAACATCACCGGCGTAACAAGTCATGCTCTAGGGTTCTGCGAAGTCATACAGCGAGTACCACCCTTCACCAAAGACCGGATGACTCCCTTCCTCCGTGCTCTCATCCACCCATCGAATGGTGGTGTTCTGATGGTTTGATGTAAACACCATCAACGACGGGAACATTGTCATAGCAACAGAAGCCACCTGCTCGGTCGGTATCTCCGCCCTCAGGCGCTTGATAGCACCCGAGAAGGGGTTGTATAACTGGGTCTTGTACGGTTGCACCCTCTGTCCAAGCACAAGGAGGCCGCCGGTTGTGCTACCGACATAAAAGTACCTTCCAGAGATAGAGGGAGGAGAAACAAAGATTCAGTCAAGGTAAACATACTGAAATTCAATCAAGGTAAACCATGGAGCAAAACCATGGGCAACAAGTGGACGAAGAAACAGAACTTGAAAAACAGATAGTATAGGATGTGAATGCAAAAAATGGATCGCATATATACAGATGAATATAAAGAAAGCACCTGCAAATAACCTGGATAATCTTCTTCTCAAGGTGGTGGCCAGTTCTCACGTTCAGCAACGTGATGGCGGCGTCTTCTACCCGACACTCCTCTGACAACTGGTGCTCTAGAACAATCCAGTTGGCTGGCATAAAGCGCTCCTCCGTGAAGCCGCACTAGGCACTGCAGATTGCCCGAAAGGCAGTGTAGTAGTTGAAGTCGTCTGTCGAAAGGAAGATGTCACCTATCTTCTAGACGAGTCCCTCAAGGAGACCAGCCCATGGCGAGTCCTCCTACTTCTTGCCGGCCATGGATGATGGCGTTCGTGTGGTCTCGATCCCACCGACTGGCACATGAAGCGGTTCCAGAGACACACATTTAAACAAAGGCCTGGGAAAGCCAAGCAAATCGTGTGGAAATGAGACGACGGCATGCACACAGGAACCGCAAGCGCGTTTCATCAAACTGGCACGGGCACGCGCATGCGCATGCGCACTAATTACGGTACAACGGTCGTGCGCACACTAGTTTACGACTCGTGGGAGCACGTGAGTGTGTAGGTGTAGGATGATACTGGTAGTAGTAGTAGTATCATAACCTCATTGTATTTAATCATCCCAAAATCTAAGAAGAAAACCTGGGCTCCCTGGTCCCTCAGGGCACATGCAAACGCAGGGCATTTTCCATTTTTCAATTTCAGTTTTTGGTTGTGCCCTTGGATGCTCACCATGTGGCCGGATGGGGTGTATGCTCCGTGGAGCTAAAAACCTCCTGTATATTTTTTGCCTGCCAGTTGTGACCTTGGTATGACTTGACAGGAGGATCTGAATAAGAAAACAAATAAGAAAAACTACCAATGCATTGTAGGGTATCGAACGGGTTACCTGCGCTACTGAAGAAATCAACCTTGCCACTACAACATGCACATAGAAGTGATTAACTGAAGAGCGCTCAAGATGATGTGTTCTTTAGTTTGGATATTCAAAAATATGTGTTCTGGGGTACAATAACAACTCAAATTTATTCCTTTTCATTTTTCCGAATAAGAAAAAAGTCAAGTTTATTCTAGACACTATAGCTAGCTACTAGGTTAATGACAAAGCTATACAATTGATACTATGGACCGTGCCAACATAGACCTGAGCACTTTTTGTGTTTGTATGTGATTTTTTATTGTATAAATAATTACTTCCCCCAAGTACTCCTCGTCTCACATGAGTAGTCGTGGGCATCTACCGGCATAGTGGCTTGTGGGTGTGTGTGTCGTTGTACAAAAGTGTTAAGTTCGAACTCATTCTCCTCTTAGAGATTTAACTATTTTATTTGTACGTCTACTAACAGGTGGCCCACTTATCAGTCCGCATAGGGACACAAATGACATAAAAATATAGAGGTGTCATTTAAAAAAATCAATGTCATTTGTGGACAAATTAAGTCAAATTCACTGAAATTCCATTAAATTGGACTAAAATGCTCTCGAGATATAAGTTGAGGGACTAGTATTTCTCATTTTTCAATATGTGAGACTAAAACGCTCTTGCGGTGCAAGATGTGGGACTAAAGGTGTATATACCTCTTAATTATTTTATAGCCTCAATTGCTAGGCCGGAGGACCAGTTAATGCTCCTAGTTTTGCTCAATTACTCCTCTAGTTGACCGTAAAATATGAACCACCACGTCATGTAATGCTCCTGGCCGATCATGTTGTTAAAATGGGAGTGCATCCATTGGCTTGCATGTTTTAAATTATATGCGGTGGCCACGTGCATTGGCTGGATTTTAGGATAACTACTGCATGCAATAACTAGCTATAAAGTGAGTAGGTGAAGTTAATTCTCCGAACTAGTACTACTCCGACCTAGTAATACCAAACACAAGGAGTACCTCAAGTGTGGTTATATGGATGATCAGTTGATGTGACTCTCGACCATGAATTCCTGACCATATAGCCGTACGTTCTACCATTTTTTTTACTACTACTACTAGTAGTACATGGATGCTAACAAAATTCAAAATCTCAATTGAGCGACAAAATCACACACACCGACTTCGAAGCATTTCCCGTCTAACCGTTTCAAAAACTTTGAGCCAAAATCTCCCACCTAGGGAGTACCAGTTTTATATTATTATTATCACATGGGAGCTTGTCAAATTCAAAATCTCAATCGAGCGGCAAAACCGCACATCGACTTTGAAGCATTTTCCGACCCTCCGTTTCAAAAACTTTGAGGCAAAATCTCCCACCAAGGATGTACCATTTTTGTATTATTATCAGATGGGCGCTTGTCAAATTCAAAATCTCAATCGAGTGGCTAAACCATACACTGACTTTGAAGCATTTCCCGCCCCTCAATTTCAAAAACTTTGAGGCAAAATATCCCACCGGGGTAGTACCATTTTTATATTATTATTAGATGGACGGTCGCCAAATTCAATATCTCAATCAAGCGGCAAAATCACACACCAATCTTGAAGCATTTCCCGCCCCTCAGTTTCAAAAACTTTTGACTTCAAAATTCCGATTCTACCCATTGTTCTGACGCCCTATGGGCAAGCTAAAGTCGGTAACTTGGGGGCATGATTGTAATTTATGTTTCTCCTCACCTCCTTAGTCCGAATTTGCCCAGATTTTCCCACTGGTCCTTCCAAAAATCCCAACCCCCTCTCTCCCACGCCTTCACCTCCACGACCACGACGCGCATCGGCCGGCGGCAATTCCACGGTGGCCGGACCCGCTTGAGCAGCAGTCTCGTGCACCGCCGTGGAGCCGCTTCACCGATGCTCACCCACCGGATCTGGTTCACCGGGTCTCTCTGCCACTGCACCGGAGTTGTGGTGTTGTTCACCATGTTGATGGCGTCATCGACCGCCCAAGCTCTGCTTCCCGGCCGCTGAAAGCTACCCAACCGTACCGGATCTGCTTCACCGGTGTACACCGGACGTGATCTAGTTTAGGGAGTTCCATGTCCACCGCTCTAGACCAGCTGCTCGGCCGTCGCCGTTCACTGCACTAGATCTGCCTCAGCGATGCTCTCTTCCACAACGCTCAAGCCGACATCAACCGCCCAAGATCTGCTTCTCCGACGCCAACAGCCACCGCAAGCGCAGCACCCTCGGTGACCTGGACGTCACCCGCACGATATCGACGATGCTTAGACGCCTCTCCGACCAAGGTTAACCAAATATGCAACCCGTTTTTGTTTTGTCAGTAGTATAGCAGGTTCAAGCATGTTGCAGTGAACTGCATTTTTGTCATCGTGCTCGTACATACAAGTCAGTAGGCATGCCTGTTCTTCGTGCTTGTACATACAAGGTCATTAGACATGTTGGTTTGTACGCGCTGCTCTACAAATTTCAAGTCATGGACATGTCTGTTATTTTGTCATACACATGTTCTTAGCTACTCCATACAACAGTATTGCCTGCTACCGTGTAATTCTTGCAAAATCTGAAGTCAGCGGAAAATATTAGTGTGGATTCCCTGCTGTATAGTTGCTGAATCTATCAGGTTCGTCCTGAGATCAATTCCTGTTATTATTTCCTCCTTGGCATTGTTCTGCTATCTTGTAGTAGCCGTTTAAACTCTTCGTACTAATTTGATTATAATTTTGTTGTTTCCATCTGCTTCTTCAAAAGCTGCATCACTAACTATTTCCTTTTTTCTTGCATATAGCTCAAAATGGAACAATGAACATGTTCGTTTGCATAGCCTATTCTACAGGTTCACAAGGGATGCCATTACTTCCTTATCTGGTGATGGTTCATCCTGACAACGGCATAACTGTCCTCTACTATGTAGTTCACTCGTGGTTTGCATTCCTGCTCTAGACGTTCTCTTATGATGCCATTATAATTTCTAACTGGTTGATTCTTAGATATGACAGTAACTACATGCCATTGTGTAGCTCACCGCAAATTCTGAGTCACCCAATGACTATGCATTCTAGGAGATGCCACTTCTTCCATATATATTTGCTAAAATGATCTCGCTTGTTTATATTTGCTGAAATTCTAAGAAACACTTTGTTTGATTGCTCATTTCATTCTAGGCACACTTGTCTAATGCTTGTTTGTCCTGCTCTACAGGTTCACGAGCGACACCATTATATCTTGCATCTAGTTCTGGGTCTGGTTCGTCCTAAGTCACAACATAGATATCCTCTACAATATATAGTTCATTCGTGGTTTGCATTCCTGCTCTACAAGTTCTCGTATGATGCAGTTATAATTTCTATCTGGTTCATTCTTCGCTATGACAATAACTGCATGCCATTTTGTGTCTCGGCGCAAATTCCAAGTCACCCGACGTCTCTTGCATTTTAGGGTATAGAACTGCTTCCATATATATTTGTTGAAATCACCTGGCTAGTTTATTTTTGCTAAAATTCTAAGCCACACACACACACATTTTTTGATTGCTCGTTTCACGGTAGGCACACTTGTTTAATGCATGCTTGGTTGTTCTATTTGTTTGACGTGTTGGTCAATAATTGAACCATTGACTAGTTGTAAACTCCAGATCATAGCTCATGTCATATCAGTTAAATGAGTAGTTTGTCTTGTTTGATGTATAAACTTGTTATTACTTAGTTTTAGGGTGCAATTTATTGCTATCGCCACCAAAGAGGGGGTTGCAAGATCATGTCTCCTCCAATGTAGTTGTCACACTCAAAGGAAGATGAAGGTGATCAATTGAGAACTCTGCTATCAACTTGATTGTCAACTGAAATGCCGATTTTTTCCCTTGATTTGATAATATGTAATAACTTTAAGAAGTTTGCAGCTGATGTAATATCTAGATAACTCGCGTAGGCCATGTTTGCATTTAGTTGACGTCGTCCATATATGCAGTAGTCGTTATGGTAACTACGCCAGGAAGGTCGATTAGGGAACAATACCGTGCTTTGTTATTGGCCTATCATGTATTGGGCTAACGATGAATAGTAAAAAATGATGGATTATATAAACGTTCTATGATATTGGCATGGGTTTCAGAAAAGGCCGAAACTGTAAAAGGCCGTAAACGTAATGGACCGATCTACAAGTTTGTAACTGGACGTAACAGTAACAGGCCGTAATGGTAACAGGCTGTAAGAGTAACAAGTTATAATTGTAACAGGCCATCACAGTAACAGGCCTTAACAGTAGCAGGCCAAAACAGAAACATCCCATCGCAGTAACATGCAAGAAACCATGAAATCCCAGAACAGTAACAGGCCAAAACAGTAGCCGGCCTCAACAATAAAGGGCCACAACAGTGAAAGGCCAGAATAGTGACAAGCCAGAACAGTAATGGCCAGAGAATTTCCAAGCAAGGGTAGTAAAAGGCCGACACATTTACCAGACTAGAATAGTAAATGGCCGCTTGTGGGCCTGAACAAGTAAAGCCCGGAATAGTGAAAGGCCAGGACAGTAATATGCCTGAACAGTAATGGGCCATCTCAGACAAGGGCCGTTAGTAGGCCGCCCACGATGGGCTGCGATAAACAGTGATGGGCCGCCCACATGCCTTAAATGTATAGGAGTGACTTGTAGGCTGCTAATAGGCCGCAGAGTGTTGGACCATCATGGGCCTTCTTTAGGCCAAAACAGAATTGGGCCTAAAAGTTCGTGGGCTGCTATTGGCTGCAACTTTGGGCCCATTTCAAACAGTGCAGGACAAAACAGTAACGGGTCATCTTCTTATTGGGCTCCCCTAATGGGTCGACCTAGTTAGAATTTAGTAGGCCTTGGCTGGGCCTGGCTTCTGCCATGGTTTCTATGGCCGTTAACGGCAGTAACTGGCTGCTAACAGCGGCTGCCACGTGGCAGTTTGCATGACGTTAGCAGTCAACGCGGTTGGCAAATAGATCTACGACGGAACAAGTTTTCGTGGCTGAAGGTTGCGATCCGCCATGGTCCGAAAAAAAAACCATGGTAGATTCTTTTGTGACGGGGCTTTTACCACGAAGGGCATCTGTCATAGAAGACTTTTTAGCCATGCAAAATGGGCCTTCAACCACAAAAATCGTCCATTGTAAAAGTATAACATCCCAAAACTTCAATCCAAGCTTATCGAGATCTAAATCATCAAAATTGGGGTTAACAAAAACTTTTGCAAATTTAAAATGAAAGCATCCATATATGTGTGCATTTAAAATAGGAGTTGTTCTGAATTGCCATGATTGTGTGATCCTTTGCTTATAAAATGTTTCTTAAGTGAATTAAACATCATCCACATCATTCCCAAACTTTTCCTAAAGAAAATCAAATCAAAAAGAATTAAAAAGGAGGAATGGTCATTTTGGCCATTTTAATCCACTACACTACTTTGAGTGTTCATAGCACTCAATTCTTAACAGAAACAATTCATGATCTTTGCACCCCTTGCTAGTACACATAATGAGGTACCAAGGCCCACCTTTTGATCTACTAAAAACATTATGTTAACTATTTTTATTGGCATTTGAAAATTGAATCCAATGCATATGCATAGATCACCCCTATTTCAAAACCCATCTATTTGAGCTCCACTTTCAAAACCCTTGCAACCAGGGACTACCTAGAATTAGTGGAGAACACCCAAAAGTTTTGAAACCAAAATTCAAAAGTTTAGTTCTTGCGGCCATTTAATCAAACACTTGGGATGCAGGTTTAAACCTAAATCATAGCTCACTGTTTTGAACAGGGTTTTGCCCCCATTTGATCTCCATTTAATCTCTTTGTCCCCTCTTGATCTAACCAGGCCCTTAGCACCCACTCCCTAGCCCTAGTGGCATTGCCATGCCAAGACACCCCTCGCCGGCCAACCTTGCCCTCACCGCAAAATGAACATCTCCCCCTCTCTCTCCATGTCTAGGAGGTAGCCAGCACCTCACCGCCACCCTCTGTCCCCTGCCCGAGCCAAGCCCTGCAGTGGACCACCGAGGAAACCACGCGCCCAGTGCCACCGCACCATGTCGATGCCACCCACAGAGCACGCTCTGTCCCCGCTCTCACAGACCGCCCCTTGGCCACAGCCCGCGCCCACCGCTCCGCCACGACCCAGGGAACACCCTAGACACCCATGTTCGCCGCCCAACGCACCACAGCCACCGCTCGCCGTGGACACCGCCGCCTCTGCCGCTCAGAGTGCCGCCTCGCCCAGACCGCATACCACCGCCCCTACGGCCGCATTCACTTCCTAGAGCACCACCAGGGTACCGCCTGTCGATCGCCATCCTCAGCCATGTCGCTAGCCGCCCGTAGCCGTGTCGCCGGAGTTGTCTGCCCATACCCTTTGGTCTCACCATCAGGCCTATAAAAGGAGGCCTCCCCAGCCACTTCTCTCCACACCACTCCACTCCCCTCACCTCACTAAACCTAACCCACCTCTAGCCAGAGCAAGGGGAGTAGCAGCTCGCCGGAATTTCACCGGAGCAGGCCGCCTCTGGAGGAGAAGGGCGCCTGCGATTTAGGGCACCCCAAGCTCTGTCGCAACCACGCCTCGCCTCGCTGTCGTCTTCCAATTCGTTTGCCCGCCTCGCCGTCGTCGTTGGAGCCCTGGTACGTCCCCAGCAGACCCCCACCGAGCCACTAGGGTTCGAGCTCGTCGGCGACCTGTTCGTCGTCGACGACAACCCTCAGCCGTAGATTCCCCTTCTAATCCTACGGCCCATAGCGCGCGTACCGTTTCGCGTGTTAAGACCCACTGACAAGCGGAACCCCCTGTCAGCTGAGCCCCGCGCCGTGGAGCGCCACTGGGTCGGCCCAAGTTCTTTCCCGCGCTAGCCCAGCCATTCAAATCTGGATTTTTCTTTTTTAGTTTAATCTAGTTTCTGTCCACTGGTTTCAAATTCAATTCTGGGAGTTTCACAAATCCAAATTGCATGAAACAAATTTTTCCTGAAAGGTAGTAAGATTATCTATCGAAGCACATTGGATTTAATTCAATTAGAGTTATAGATCTCTCCTAATAAAAATAACAAAACAGAAGTATTTGCAACTTGCAACATTTTTATAAAATCAACTAAGTTAGCTTTTGAGTTGATTCCAAATCTCAAAAATCACATTTCATCATATCTATATAACTATGTAATAATATTAAGGTTTACATGCACTGACTTTCGACTAGTACCAAAATAATGCTATA
Source organism: Avena eriantha (assembly GCA_910589775.1). Taxonomy (NCBI): domain Eukaryota; kingdom Viridiplantae; phylum Streptophyta; class Magnoliopsida; order Poales; family Poaceae; genus Avena; species Avena eriantha. The sequence goes on along the minus strand of OU342740.1, from coordinate 387,520,552 downwards.
TAGGCATTTCTAGTCACTTTAAATCATTAAATAATGAACTTAAACCAAAGTAATATTGATCCAACCTTTAATTCTCATTCCCACATGTTGGGATATGTGGTTATGACATGTGTCAACATGATCCCATATTTTAAGTGGTGAATATTAAATCTTAGTTAAATTTTCAATGAGTAGAAATTACTTTTCTAAAATAAAAAGGATGAAACCATTGAATTAGACTTGTGATGCTTGTGATGATAATAGATCATCAAATGTGTGTCTTAGAATGCTACTTAGCCTAGTTAAGTATTGTTTGGTGATTTTGTGCTCCGTATGTATTTATAGACGATGGTACCGACCAAGCTTTCGAGGAGGAGTTCTACCAAGAAGAAGAAGAAGAAGAAGAAGAAGAAGAAGAAAACTTCAACCACTGCACCAACCAAGGCAAGCCACCATTAACAGTGCAAGCTAACACTTGCAAGTTTAATGCTTAGCAAGTTAGGACCAAACTAGATGGTGTAGCAAAGATGCCTTAAGCATGCTTTGATCACACTCCCTTTGACTAGTAATACCCCAAGTTTTATTTACAAGCTTTACTCTCTTAGTTACACAAAGTTCTTTACTTGTTTGAAGGTAGCATAAACAGTATAAAACTTGACCTACTTAGAACCCTTTAGATGTCATTCTATGGCATGAGATTGAACCCATCTTTTCCACCTTAGTGAACACTCTTAACTTAGTAGTGTAGAGTAGATCAAAAACTTGAGTCACTTTAGATGGGAACACTTGGTGAAAATGAATTATGAAACCTTGGAATGATGAGTCATTCTATTGAGATGTTTTGACATGTGTTGAGAAACACAAATGGTTGATGATGATGAAAATGTTGAGGCATGAGCCTTAACCCTTTTATAAAACTGATGGTTGGATTCGGATGCGATACCATTCCAAATTTACCATACAACCACACTACCTGAATTGGGTAAAGCTTAGCTGGAAATTTATATGCATTCATATTACTTCCCTCGCGGGAGAGGTTTGAGCTGAGGTTACCTCTCAATGTTGTCCACCTATGCAGTGCCCAAGATGACTGATGGTCATGGTTGGGAGGCCATGCTCATAGGAGAGGTGCTTATACTAGGGTGTGTAAAGGGAAGGTTATGTTTGACTATCTGCATACTAAGTATGACGATTCAGGGTTATCCCTGACAGATGTATCGAATCTTGTGGTGAAAGTGTACCACCTCTGCAGAGTGTCAAACTATTCGAATAGCCGCGTCCGCGGTTATGGACAGTTGGAATGGCCATACTGTTTCGTTGTCAGATGTTTTCCAAATAACTTGATATGAATGGTGAATCTTGACTTGACCATAACAGGGTTGTGTTTATGACAATAGCTTCCCAACTTAAGTGATTCTAGAATTTACTTTATCTTTCTTTGCTTCTGAACTCAGCTTAGGTTTCAAACTTAACTTTATAGTTATACCTAGAGTTAGCACTTTATCTTGGAAGTATAGTACTTGTTAGTGGTAGTTTGCGAGTACTTAAAGAGTACTCATGGATTTTGTCCCTGGCTATTATCGTGGCCAGACTATGAAGGAGACTATCAAGATGATGGCCAATATGACGGCTATGATAACTAGGACTATCTGTCTTCGTCAGCATTGCATGTGCCCCTGAAGATGGACCCCACCGCTACGCTTATCTTTTATTTCCGCTGCTTGTTGTATTAAGACTGGATCATGAGATCCTTGTTTGTGTAAGACCTTATGTATGGTTTGTAATGGATGATGTACTGTGATATCCAATCCGTTATGTATCGCAAAAATGGTAATCCTGGGATTGCGAGGTATGGCATAACGGGCATCTGGGATTAAAAATCCGGGTGTTGACAAGTTGGTATCAGAGCCATCCTGACCATAGGAGACCCTAGTTAGAATGGACGTGAAACAAAAATTTAGTTTCAAAACCAAAGTGAGTATTTATGAAAAACTATCTCCTCTCTTACCCTTGTGGATTCTTTCTCAAAAATTCATGATACTCAAAATTCTCCCACTACTACTTAAAATTTGACACACTTGATCACTTCACTAACTTCCTCATCCTTAATTCTTGTAGATGGAGACTCAGTTCAGCAAGTTTTACCAGTTGGGAAACGGAGGTCAGCTGATCTTCAAGAGGGATCTGGATTCACTGTCAGAGTTACTGGGACGCCCGCACCCGGAGTTTCTTGGAGCTCAACTTCCAGGACCTCTAGGAGGAGACTTACAGTGGCTAGTCACCACGGATCTTAGTGGAAGCATCGAAGCACCAACTTTTGGGAGAATTCAGTTCTCCGTGAGAGAGAACAACTGGCTAGATGGCTTAGCCAGGGCCATGCATGAAGCTCTCGCACGTCTATGTGCCCTCAGCGTCAACAAGGTCCAAGGAACCCGTTTTGCCCACTATGCAAGACGTGACTTCATGGGAATGCCAATGGAGATGCCAGGTCACCCCGAGTTGAGGCGTCAAGTGGAGAACCTTGACTTCTTGCTTCACGACAGACAGCAGGAACTGGACAATGCCAGAGAGTTAGCCAACCAGAATCGTGCCATTGCCGATCAAAAGGCCCAGACTTTCACACTGCTTGTCTAGGACCGCTAGTCTCTTCGCCGTCAGCGTGCCAAGAAGGATCGCACCATCGCTCGTCTTCGCAAGAAGGTAGCTGACCTCGAGAAGACCATCAAGGAGCAGGAAGCTCAGCTTGCAGCAAAGGAAGAAGAAGATGAGGGTGAAGACATCCAGGGAGACATGGATTCTTACCTCAGCAACAATGATGACTTTCTGGAGGAAGATGCCATGGACTTCTACACTGATGATGAGGACTCCGACTTCATCGATGATGAGTAGATGCACTAGAGCACTGTCGTAGCCTGAGATGTATCGGTCTCACTGTATCGTAGCTTATAGAATGGTTCTTCAAACCATCTATTTTCCCTTTGATTGTTGTGGTGTGTGTTGTATCGAGTGCTTGCTTGCATGAATGAAAGTGAAGTTAGTTGAAAAACCTGAGTCTAACTCAAAGTTTTAGCTTTGAAAACACAAAACCATGAACCTTAGAATTTCCCTCTTACCCCTATATCTCAATCCTCAGATGACTCGTGGAAACCAAGGAGGGAGCAACTCGTTGCAAGACCCAATGCTGCAGATACTGCAGAATCTCATCGCAGACCGTGAAGCAAGCCGGGCAGAACGTCAAGCCAACTTAGCAACACTTCAACATATCACCCAGATGGCTCTCAACAACCAAAGGCATGGAAACCAGGATCACTAGGGATCCAAACTCAAAAAAATTCAGAACACCAATCCCCCAATCTTCAATCAATCTGAGAACCCATTAGATGCTGATGACTGGTTACAAACCATGGAAAACAACTTAGAAGTTGCCAGATTGATGAAAATGAGAAAGTTCTCTTTGCCACCCACTATCTGGCAGGAGATGCAAGAGCTTGGTGGAATAGCATCCGCAATATGAACCATGGTCAAGTGATGACATGGGAAGCATTCAAAGTCAAGTTTAGTCTCACCCATGTGCCACAAGGCCTAGTCAACAGAATGAGAGATGAGTTCCGCGAATTGAAGCAAGGGAGAATGACTATGGTGGAGTACCGTGACAGATTCATGTCACTTGCCAGATATGCACCTGATGAGATCAACACGGAGGCCAAGAAGAAAGAGAGATTCTTGAACGGACTGCATGATGAGATGCAGACTGTCCTCGTCAATATCCATTTCTAGGATCTCGAAGAGCTAGTCGACTCTGCCATCCAGATGGAAGGGAATATTAACCAGGCAAACGACAACCATAAGCGTCTTATGATGTAGCAGTCTGGATCCAACAGTCACCAGAAGTACCGTCCCAACCCTTCACCAGGATATGCACCAAGGAACAACCGACCCCAAACATCTCGCCCAAGCTACCCCAACCGTAGCGGAGGCAATGTGAAGTCCGGAGGAAACAATCACAACTCCAGTAATGCCAACAACTTCAATCGTGCACCTCCCAAGAACAACAACAACAACACTGCACCCAGAACTGGCAGCAATGTTGTGCCTGTCGCAGTCAAAGACAAGTCCCAGATCACTTGTTTCGAGTGTGGAGTGAAGGGTCACTACTCCAATGAGTGTCCCAAGAAGACTGCAGCCAATACCAATGTGAATGCCCCAGCTCAGCAGCAGCGTCATGTTCAACCAGGAAGGAGATTTGCCCCAGGGAACCCTCACAACCGCAATGGCCGTCTCTTCCACATGAATGCAGAAGAATCCCAGGAAGTGCCAGATGTAGTGCTGGGTATGTTTTCTGTCAACTCAGTTTTAGCAAGAGTATTGTTTGATTCGGGAGCATCGCATTCATTTGTCACCAAATAATTTGCATGCACTAGTAAGATTCGTCCAACCAACCTGAAGCATGTCATGATAGTTCAAATCCCTGGTTCAACAACCAAAGCTAGAAAAATTTGCAAAGTTGTACCTATCAGAATACATGGGATAGATTTTTATGCCAACCAAATTGTAGTTGGAACCAAAGGATTGGAAGTAGTACTAGGTATGGACTGGATGTCAAGGTATAAAGGATTGATAGACTGTGCTAAGAAAGCCATCACCATGACCAGTAGTTCTGGAGTAACAGTAGAGCATATCTCTGAAACCTTACCCCGTCAATTCAAGTGCAACCAGAGTGTAGCCTTGCCCACCATAGACTAAGTCAGAGTAGTCTGTGAATACCCCGACGTATTCCCAAATGAATTTCCAGGTATGCCCCGGATAGGGATATTGAGTTCATTATTGAACTAATCCCCGGAATCGGACCTATAGCCCAGATACCCTTTAGCATGAACCCCTCAGAGTTAGTGGAACTGAAGAAGAAGTTGGATGCTATGCTAGCCAAAGGCTTGATTCAACCAAGTGCATCACCATGGAGATCACTAGTGTTATTCGTCGACAAGAAAGATGGAGGCAACCGTCTGTGCACAGATTACAGAAAGTTGAATGATGTCACCATCAAGAACAAGTACCCCTTGCCAAAGATAGAGGATCTATTTGATCAGTTGACTGGAGCCCAGGTATTCTCAAAGATTGATCTTAGGACTGGTTATCACCAACTTAAGATTCGTGCAACGGATATTCCGAAGACCGCCTTTACTACTCGCTATGGTTTATACGAGTATACGGTTATGTCTTTTGGATTAACCAATGCCCCTGCTTATTTCATGAATCTCATGAATAAGATCTTTATGAATTTCCTAGATAAGTTTGTATTTGTGTTTATCGACGACATACTTATCTACTCCAAGTCAGAAGAAGAGCATGAGCAACATCTGAGAGTTATCCTAGAAACCCTGAGAGAGCATTAGTTATATGCCAAGTTCAGCAAGTGTGAGTTTTGGTTGAAAGAAGTAGGATTTCTAGGACATATTGTGTCTGCCGAAGGAGTCTCTACTGATCCCGCCAAAATCAAAGATGTCGAAGAATGGGAAGCCCCAACCACTCAAACCCAAGTCTGTGCATTTCTCGGATTAGCGGGATATTACCGTAAGTTCGTAGAAGGATTCTCGAGCATAGCCCGACCAATGACCCAATTGTTGAAGAAGGACAAGAAGTTTGAATGGACCAACAAGTGTGAAGCTAGTTTCCACGAGCTGAAGAAGAGACTGATATCCGCGCCAATATTGGTCATGCCAGACATCAAGAAGCCTTTTGATGTGTATTGTGACGCATCCAAGATTGGTCTAGGATGTGTATTGATGCAAGAAGGCAAAGTCATCGCGTATCTGTCTCGGCAACTGAAGCAGCATGAGCAGAACTATCCGACCCATGATCTTGAGCTAGCAGCTATGGTTCTAGCATTGAAGACATGGCGTCATTATTTGATGGGTAATCGCTGTGAGATTTACTCAGATCATAAAAGCTTGAAATATATCTTCACTCAGAAGGAGCTGAATATGAGGCAAAGGAGATGGATAGAGTTAATCAAGGATTACGACCTTGACATTCACTATCACCCCGGCAAAGCCAATGTGGCAGCAGATGCTCTTAGCCGATTGCCGTGTAGGCTTAACACCATGATCAAGGAGAAGCAACCAAGCCTGTATGAAGAGTTGGAGTAGTTCAGGACTGAATTAGTTAGCAAAGGATTCTTAGCTAGCATTGAACTTCAACCCACTTTGATTAGCCAAATCAAGGAAGCCCAGAAGGGAAATGAAAGTATCGACGAAATCAAACGTCGTATTGGTACAGGAAAGGTACCTGGATTTACCGAAGACAAAGAAGGAGTACTGTGGTACAAAGGACGTATCTGTGTTCCAGCAGATTCGGAGCTGAAAGAAGTTATCATGAAGGAAGCTCATGATACTCTTTATTCTATCCACCCTGGAGGAACAAAGATGTATCAGGATTTGAAAGAGCAATTTTGGTGGCACAAGATGAAGAGAGAGATCGGAAGCTACATTGCCAAATGTGACATCTGTCAAAGAGTCAAGGCAGAGCATCAGAGACCTGCAGGACTGTTGCAACCATTACAGATTCCGGAATGGAAATGGGATTCCGTCGGGATGGACTTTATCACCGGTTTACCTACTTCTAGTAGGGGAAATGACTCAATCTGGGTCATAGTTGATAGACTGTCCAAGGTAGCCCACTTTATACCTGTCAAGACAACTTACCAGAGTGCAAAGTTAGCCGAGCTATACATTGCTAGGATTGTTAGTCTGCATGGAACCCCCAAGACCATAGTATCAGACCGAGGAACTCAGTTTACCTCGAGATTTTGGTAGAAACTCCAAGAAGGATTAGGAACCAGGTTGAACTTCAGCACGGCGTATCACCCGCAAACTGATGGGCAGACTGAGAGAGTCAACCAGATCCTAGAGGATATGCTTAGAGCTTGTGTGTTGGAATATGGAGCAAAATGGGAAGACTGCCTGCCTTTCGCAGAATTCTCATATAACAATAGTTATCAAGCTAGTTTGTAGATGGCACCATTTGAATTCCTATATGGAAGAAAGTGTCGTACCCCTTTGAATTGGTCGCAAGTAGGAGAGAGTCAGATCTTTGGACCCGACATTCTCCTAGAAGCCGAAGAGAAAGTTCACAAAGTCCATGAGCACCTCAAGACCGCCCAATCCCGACAGAAGAGTTATGCTGACAAGAGAAGAAGAGACCTGACTTTCAATGAAGGAGATTTTGTATGTCTCAAGGGTTTCACCATTGAAAGGAACTCAACGCTTTAGTCTGAAGGGAAAGTTAGCCCCCAGATATATCGGACCTTTCAAGATTCTGAACCGTCGAGGAGAAGTATCGTATCAACTGGAACTGCCTAAAGAGATGTCAGCCATCCACAATGTGTTCCATATCTCGTTACTTCGCAAATGTCTGGAAGTGCCGGAGAAGACTGAAGTTTTCAAGAACATCGATCACAGAGCTATAGAAATCAACGATGACTTGACCTACATAGAAGTACCCATTCGTATCTTAGAAGAAGCCTACAGAACCACCAGGACCAGGAGTATCAAGTTTCTCAAGATTCAGTGGAGCAACCATACCGAGGAGGAAGCTACTTGGGAGCGCGAAGATTACATTAGGACAGAGTTCCTAGATCTCTTTAGCTCCTAGTTTTCTTTGTAAATCTCGGGACGAGATTTTGTTTAAGGGGGAAGGTTTCTAACATCCCAAAACTTCAATCCAAGCTTATCAAGATCTAAATCATCAAAATTGGGGTTAACAAAAACTTTTGCAAATTTAAAATGAAAGCATCCATATATGTGTGCATTTAAAATAGGAGTTGTTCTGAATTGCCATGATTGTGTGATCCTTTGCTTATAAAAGGAGGCCTCCCCAGCCTTCGGTCTCACCGTCGGGCCTATAAAAGGAGGCCTCCCCAGCCTCTTCTCTCCACACCACTCCCCTCACCTCACTGAACCTCACCAACCTCTAGCCGGAGCAAGGGGAGCAGCAGCTCGCTGGAATTTCACCGGACCAGGCTGCCTCTGGAGGAGAAGGGCGCCTGCGATTTAGGGCACCCCAAGCTCCGCCGCAAACGCGCCTTGCCTCGCCGTCGTCTTCCAGTTCATTTGTCCGCCTCACCATCATCGCTGGAGCCCTGGTACATCCCCAATAGACCCCCACCGAGCCGCTAGGGTTCGAGCTTGTCGGCGACCTGTTCGTCGTCGACGATGACCCTCAGCCGTAGATTCCCCTTCTAATCCTACGGCCCATAGCGCACGTACCGTTTCGCGTGTTTAGCCCCACTGACAAGCGGGACGCCATGTCAGCTGAGCCCCGTGCCGCGGAGCGCCATTAGGCCGGCCCAAGTTCTTTCCCGCGCTAGCCCAGCCATTCAAATCTGGATTTTCTTTTTTAGTTAAATCTAGTTTATGTCCACTAGTTTAAAATTCAATTCTAGGAGTTTCACAAATCCAAATTGCATGAAACTAATTTTGCCTGAAAGGTAGTAAGATGATCTATCCAAGCCCGTTGGATTTAATTCAATTAGAGTTATAGATCTCTCCTAATAAAAATAAAAAAACAGAAGTATTTGCAACTTGCAACATTTTTATAAAATCAACCAAGTTAGCTTTTGAGTTGATTCCAACTCTCAAAAATCACATTTCATCATATCTATCTAACTATGTAATAATATTAAGGTTTACATGCAGTGACTTTGGACTAGTACCAAAATAATGCTATATAGGCATTTCTAGTCACTTTAAATCATTAAATAATGAACTTAAACCAAAGTAATATTGATCCAACCTTTAATTATCATTCCCACATGTTGGGATATGTGGTGATGACATGTGTCAACATGATCCCATATTTTAAGTGGTGAATATTAAATCTTAGTTAAATTTTCAATGAGTAGAAATTACTTTTCTAAAATAAAAAGGATGAAACCATTGAATTAGACTTGTGATGCTTGTGATGATAATAGATCATCAAATGTGTGTCTTAGAATGCTACTTAGCCTAGTTAAGTATTGTTTGGTGATTGTGTGATCCGTATGTATTTATAGACGATAGTACCGACCAAGCTTTCGAGGAGGAGGAGTTCTACCAAGAAGAAGAAGAAGAAGAAGAAGAAGAAGAAAACTTCAACCACTACACCAACCAAGGAAAGCCACCATTAACAGTGCAATCTAACACTTGCAAGTTTAATGCTTAGCAAGTTAGGACCAAACTAGATGGTGTAGCAAAGATGCCTTAAGCATGCTTTGATCACACTCCCTTTGACTAGTAATACCCCAAGTTTTATTTACAAGCTTTACTCTCTTAGTTACACAAAGTTCTTTACTTGTTTGAAGGTAGCATAAAAAGTATAAAACTTGACCTACTTAGAACCCTTTAGATGTCATTCTATGGCATGAGATTGAACCCATCTTTTCCACCTTAGTGAACACTCTTAACTTAGTAGTGTAGAGTAGATCAAAAACTTGAGTCACTTTAGATGGGAACACTTGGTGAAAATGCATTATGAAAACCTTGGAATGATGAGTCATTCTATTGAGATGTTTTGACATGTGTTGAGAAACACAAATGGTTGATGATGATGAAAATGTTGAGGCATGAGCCTTAACCCTTTTATAAAACAGATGGTTGGATTCGGATGCGATACCTTTCCAAATTTACCGTACAACCACACTACCTGAATTGGGTAAGGCTTAGCTGGAAATTTATATGCATTCGTATTACTTCCCTCGCGGGAGAGGTTTGAGCTGAGGCTACCTCTCAATGTTGTCCACCTATGCAGTGCCCAAGATGACTGATGGTCATGGTTGGGAGGCCATGCTCATAGGAGAGGTGCTTATACTAGGGTGTGTAAAGGGAAGGTCGTGTTTGATTATCTGCATAGTAAGTATGACGATTCAGGGTTACCCCTGACAGATGTATCGAATCTTGTGGTGAAAGTGTACCACCTCTGCAGAGTGTAACTATTCGAATAGCCGCGTCCGCGTTTATGGACAGTTTGAATGGCCATACTGTTTCGTTGTCAGATGTTTTCCAAATAACTTGATATGAATGGTGAATCTTGACTTGACCACAACATGGTTGTGTTTATGACAATAGCTTCCCAACTTAAGTGATTCTAGAATTTACTTTATCTTTCTTTGCTTCTGAACTCAGCTTAGGTTTCAAACTTAACTTTATAGTTATACCTAGAGTTAGCACTTTATCTTGGAAGTATAGTACTTGTTAGTGCTAGTTTGCGAGTACTTAAAGAGTACTCATGCTTTTGTCCCTGGCTATTATCATGGCCAGACTATGAAGGAGACTATCAAGATGATGGCCAACAGGACGGCTATGATAACTAGGACTATCTGCCTTCGTCAGCATTGCTTGTGCCCCTGAAGATGGACCCCACCGCTACACTTATCTTTTATTTCCGCTGCTTGTTGTATTAAGACTGGATCATGAGATCCTTATTTGTGTAAGACCTTATGTATGGTTTGTAATGGATGATGTACTGTGATATCCAATCCGTTATGTCTCGCAAAAATGGTAATCCTGGGATTGCGAGGTATGGCATAACGGGCATCTGGGATTAAAAATCCGGGTGTTGAGAAAAATCCAACTTTTCTTGTAGTGTGTATTTCCTTATATGATTGTGTCCTATCTTACTTTGAGCTTGCAGGAAAAATAAGGATATAAGGCATCGATCTTCAATGGTAAGATAGATGATAGCATTAAGTTATCAACTCTCTTACTCGAGGACGAGCAATGTTTAAGCATTGGGATGTTCATGAGTGCAATTATGATGCATATTTAAGCATACAAAATACTCATATTGCCACTCATATCATGTTATATCTAGCTACAACTATGCCTATTATGCATGATTAGTAGTTCTCATTCATTTTCATATGAGCATTGCACAACTATTAGTTTTTAGTAGGATTTTATTACTTTTTCTTGTCTTTGACATGTGTGTAAGTGTTATGGATAATAATGGAAGGTCAAGAGGAGCCAAGAGGATGCAATATGGAAGGGTAGCAGGCACTAGACTTAGTCATATGAGAGGTGGAAAAGTGGATTTTCCCATCAACTCTAAATCAAGATCTAAGAACCTGGTGTTGTAGCTCTCGTTCATACGGATCCAACGAGTCTAAAAACACCCAAATTGGATTTCATATGGAAAAACAGCGGCCAAAATATGAAAATCATATGGTACGTTAGTACGGGCACAACGGGTTCTCGGCAACGAAAACACTAGAAATGATGCGTTTCTTCACCGTTTTGCCTCCCATTTGTTTATATACCTTCCTTAGGTCATAGGTAACATACGAGGGCCAATTGGGGGGCCTCCTATGCCTATACAAAGAGGTGAGGAGCCAAGGGAGAAGGCACCTCCTCTTCACAACTCCACGATAGAGCCATGTTGCCGATGCCATCTCCATAGCCTCCTCCACGCAGATCTCCACCATCACCACCACACAAAAGGAGAAGGGACTTGGATCTTGAAGGCTTCCACGTTGATCTTCGTTGTCGTTATCATCAACATCATCTCCATCACCGATCTCCTTGTTTAATTTGTTATGTTTCCAAAATATATTGTGGATTTGCACTTGTATACATTCATACCTCCATATCATTGTCATGTTGTTGATTACCTTCATATGCGAGTAGTTCCTTTCTTTTTGGGGAGAGATGGAGAAACCCTAGCAATATTATGATGTAAAATAAAGATGATCTATAATTTTAGATCATGACCATGTGTTAGTGTTCTCTCTAGATATTATGTGAAGTGCACCATGTAATATTTCCTTCTAGGACTAGAGAGAGAACTGTCGTTGGTCATATGGTAGTGCATACGATCCTAAGTGACATAACATGCTGACGTGATATTCATTTGGGTAACGAATATCAGAAGGGACTCACTGAGCCCATATCAATATCCACGGGGAAACCCTTAATTGTGAGGGATCGGAGTGGCTTGCTTATGATCATTTCAGTGGTTATTAGGATGAAATAATAGATGGTTTTCTGTGATCATCTTATTGTGGAGACCTTCCCACACATACCATGAAATAAGATATAGATTAATCCTAATCATAAATAGTACCAACGCTAGTGGTGGATCCTAAACTCACTGAGAACTACTTAGTCATATTGGAACTGCCGCATCACACTCGCATGTTCTTGTTTACTATAGTAATTTACTTTGTTCTTGTTTACTTTTGCACTCAATCATGATACCTTTGATCTGTATTATCGATGTAGTATAGCTCTTTTCCCTAGTAGACCTAGGTTTATCGAATCCTCAGGAAGCAGAAGCATAGTGAAGTTACGTTAACGGACCTTCAGGAGTTTTAGAATTCCTTTTGTGTTTTTACCGGACCAAGAGTTTGCGTCTTTTTGTTGTTGTCGATGATGGAGCGAGAGAGCCAAGGGCGTTCAGTTTCACCTGTAGCTGTGCAAAACATCTGATGGGAATAAAAGATAGAAATAAAATATGCATGTAATTATTAGAGCAAGATAAATTATATGTGGACAGTGCATCCATAATTGCTATTGCCTCTGCAACCACTTATAGCAATAACCTACTAGTCTCATCCATAGAAGAAAGATAACTAATGATATGCATAGTGACGTCACTGTTAATCCCAACTAAATCCCTCACATACAACCGTACTACCCTTATGTCACTAGGGTTCCCAACTTGCAGATTAGTCATTACTCATACTCCCTATACCTGGCTCAATCCTCGGGGTCTTGGGTACCTGACAAGTCCTTAGATTGAGGCAAGAGAGGATATCATCATCATCATGTCATACAAACTAATACATGATCCCATCTATGATAAATAACATGCACAAATGCTACATGGCTAGGCCGAAGCCCTTAGCCCAAGGAGAATTACTCACACATAGAGATGAGATCAAGGATCATAAACATTGTAGTGGAAATCATGATGTTGGTAGAAAATAGTCTTATAATGTCGCCAATAGAAGATGATATCTACTATTACATGTGGTGGAATATGACTATGGTGGTGGAGAAGGGTTTGGAGATTAGATCTAAGTCTATTCCTCCGGCGGCCTTTCGGTGTGGTGGATGAAGAACTGGAGGTGGTTGATTATCTAGGGTAGGGACTCGAGGGGCCCTTTTCTCATCACACGAGGCTTTTTTTATATAGGTGTCCCTTCAGGAAAGTTGTTTTGTTTGACCTAGCGGTGTTGATGGCAACTATACGACTAGAATTTTATTCCGCTCGTATAGTTGGTCATTAAAGCGTCTGCCTCTGACTCACGACTCCTGGTTTCTTCTGGTTGTTGGAAATCTCGTATCTTTGACTTTAATGTAGTGATTCCCATCATCAAACATCATTATCTACGCAAGAAAAAATGGAAAGAAAGGATTGCATACCCCTTTGATCATTAGGCATTAGTGGCAGGGTTTAGAGAGATATTTCATCAAAAATATTAATAATATTCAGTTTAAATGTGGACGTAGATGGCTATATTTCAAAACCATCAACCTCCCCAAGCTTAAACTTGATCGTCCTTGAGCAAGAAAACCAGAATCAAAAAGGAACTCAACATTTAAACTGAAATAACGAGATGATGATCTTACTCATGATTGGTAGTCTCATGTTTCCTCCACTTCATAAATCTAAAAAACTTCAGCACAGATAGAGTAATGGCAAGCATATCATACGGGTTTTTATGCATCCTTATAGCACAGCAAAATTACTGTTAACATGGATGATTTAAATGAGTAAACTTTATTCTATGTCATGTAATCAACTCATAGGCTTGCCTTTGAACAATAAAGTATAATCATGTAAATTGAGAGTGTGAGAGTTGTCATCAAAAGCATATACACTAGAGTATCCCAATTCTCCCACATCAATAAATCAAGACTTTTCAAGCACCACTTTACCATTCATTGTCCTTCAAGAATTTTAGTTCTTAAGTAATTGAGAACATGCCCAAAAAATATTAGTTTATCGGGTTGTGATGGATACTCGTGGCATTACTAAGGTTTTTGTTCCTTTTGCACAATGATTACTCATATCAGCCAGAGGAGTGATTCCATCATGAACATAGCTACCTGGGAGTTCCAACAATCTTACCCCTGCTACATGTGTTTAATCAACTCATAGCCGAAATCTAGGAGTTTCCTCCATGAAGATCGTTTGTAGGATAGCGGAGTTGTTGGCATCCCGTGAAGTTTGACACGCATAAAGCTATATCATTCTTATGATTAACAAGTCAAACTTTGGCATGCTCACAAAAACCGTTAAACATTAACTCAATCAAACAAATCCTTTTAAAGAGAGCTATCAAGTCAATCAACATTTTCAGTGGTGTTGAGTGTCTCTAGAAATAAGCCTTCAAGACTAAACACTACAACACCCAAACCTTCAATTGTGAGACTTTTTCTTATTACAATTGTTTCACAAATTTTTAGGCAAGACTTGGTTAACTACAAGAGCTGGAACAAAACATACCCAACTAAATACCCATGCAAACAAAATCTTACTACAATACAAAAGTGAAAAAGAAAGGGGCAGTTTGGAAAATTTTATTCCCGCCATATAGTTGGTCGTTAAAGTGTATGTCTCCACTTCACGACTCTTGGTTTCTTTGGGTTGTTGGAAATCTCGTATCTTTGACTTTAATGTAGTGATTCCCATCATCAAACGTCATTATCTGCTCAGGGAAAATAGCCAAAAAGGATGGCGTACCCCTTTGATCATTAGGCATTAGTGGCAGGGTTTAGAGAGACATTTCATCAAAAATAGGAATAATATCCAGTTTAAATGTGAAAATATATGGCTATATTTCAGAGCCATCAACGTCCCCAAGCTTAAACTTGATTGTCCTCGAGCAAGAAAACCAAAATCAAAAAGGAACTCGGCACTTAAACTGAAATAACGAGATGATGATCTTACTCATGATTGGTAGTCTCATGTTTCCTCCACTTCATAAATCGGAAAAACTTCAGCATAGATAGAGTAATGGCAAGCATATCATACGGGTTTTTATGCATCCTTGTAGTGGAGCAAAATTATTGTTAACATGGATGATCCAATTGAGTAAACTTTATTCCATGTCATGTAGTCAACTCATAGGCTTGCCTTTGAACAATAAAGTATGATCATGTAAAATTGAGAGTGTGAGAGTTGTCATGAAAAGCATATACACTAGAGTATCTCAATTCTCCCACATCAACAAATCAAGACTTTTCAAGCATTACTTTACCATTCATTGTCCTTCAAGAATTTTAGTTCGTAAGTAATTGAGAACATGCCAAAAAAATATTAGTTTATCGAGCTGTGATGGACACTCGTGGCATTACTAACATTTTTGTTCCTTTTGCACAATGATTACTCATATCAGCCAGAGGAGTGATTCCATCATGAACATAGCTACCTGGGAGTTCCAAGAATCTTCCCCACTATAGCATTGCTGCTACATGTGTTTAATCAACTCATAGCCAAAATCTAGGAGTTTCCTTCATGAAGATCGTTCGTAGTATAGCGGAGTTTTTGGCATCCCATGAAGTTTGACACGCATAAAGCTATATCATTCTTATGATTAACAAGTCAAACTTTGTCATGCTCAGAAAAACCGCTAAACATTAATTCAATCAAACAAATCCTTTTAGAGAGAGATATCAAGTCAATCATTATATTCCGTGGTGTTGAGTGTCTCTAGAAATAAGACTTCAAGACTAAACACTACAACAACCAAGCCTTCAATTGTGAGACTTTTTCTTATTACAATTGTTTAGAAAATTTTAGGCAAGACTTGGTTTACTATAAGAGTTGGAACAAAACGTACCCAACCAAATACCCATGCAAACAAAACTTTACTACATTATAAAGACTCACTCCACCAATATAATATCTCAACATTTACGACTAACTAGCATGGGTTTCTCAAAACATCAAAAGTGGGGAGTCATAAGGCATACCTCTCATGTTTGGTTCCACTTCTCTCTTCCCTTTTAATTCGTTTCTTGGAAACTCGAAGGCAATCACTCTTCCTGCAAATTCATGAGAACCTCAAGGTGGAAAGAAAAGAAAGAGGAAAAAATAAAGATAAATGGAGAAATATTTTTTTTTGTTTTTGAGAGGGGGAATTAAAGAATAGAAAATTGGCAGCAAAGTTCAGCTAGAAAATCTCAAAAAAAAATAGAAATTACTAAAGATAAAGTGTTAGGGAAACCAACACGGGTGCTTATAAGCTCGAATTAAAAACATAACCTTGAAATAAAAGCAAATGAACGCCAAATAAAGATAAATGAGGAAACTTCCCCAAGCTTAGGCTTTTGCAAGCCCTTCAAATCATTGTGGTGGCGGGAAAAAGTCGTTACTCCAGTTCGCAAATTGAGTTGATAAATTACTAGTTGTTCCTCGGAGGTTCAAAGAGAGGCTATGCATCCTCTCCACGGTCCCTCCAAGTTCTTGGAAGTCTTGGTATGTGGCGAACCGGGTTGGTGGCTGCTCCTCTTGATAAGGAACTTCTTGCTCCTCTTCTTGGTCCTCATCCTCATCCAGAATCTCCTCCTCAGGTTGGTATGCTCAACCTGCAAGTCATATAGCAAACATCCTTCCTCGATAGAGAAAATACCATTAGGCATAGGATCAGGGTAGACACGCCCAGCTCTAGCAATATGCAAGTAATAAACACCACCTCTCCTAGTGAGCATTCCACAAGCCCTTAAAGTAGAGAAACCAACACGTCGCTCACCTAGCACAGGTTGCAACTCACCTAGGTCGATGCCTAGGGCAATGGCAAGCACGGTGATGACGCCTCCACCTATGAGTGGTCCTTGTCTTTGGGAGGATTGGTGCTCCAGGTAGCGCACAAGGATTACGCCCAAGTTGAGTGACAAGTCGCAGTTGTTGTAAGCAGGTTTTGCAAGGACTAAGATGTCCTTCTTACTGAGACTTGTGAACTCATTTCGTGCCTGCAAGGTGTTAGCAATAACATAGAACAAATAGTGAATTGCAGGATGTTGAATATTCTTCCCCTTGCTCACTCTAGAAGTGAAGCTCATGCCATTATAATATTGTTCAGGGGAAGGGTCTAAGCTAGTAAAGGATGCGCGTAGGGCATTAGCATCATTGTTTGGAAGATTAAATCATGCGCACCATTCATCTGGTGATAAAGTGTAATTGTTGTTCATAAGTCGGAAAGAAATTGTGTCCTCTCCATGCCATAGTTTAACGGTGCTTTGCAAAGAACTTAAAAATTCAAGAGTTAACTGGTGATAAGTAGGCACATCATTGAATACAAATTTTTGCAGGCCAACCCTATTACAAAGTAAATTGAAGTCATTAGAAATACCGAGTTGGTTCAATATAATGGGGCAAGCCCACTTGGTGGCCTTCACTTCTCGGTTCTTGATCTTGTTGAAGCGATCACTTTGGAGCTCATTCCTGAACTGTATCCCCATGCATTCTTGAGCGATAGCCCAAGAAGCTCTAGTGGTGGCACGAGCACAAGTTTGGATCCTTGTGTTCATTGATACGTTGCAAACGTATCTATAAATTGTTGGAGATATGCCCAAGAGGCAATAATAAAGTGGTTATTATTATATCTTTATATTTATGATAAATGTTTACATCCCATGCTATAATTGTATTAACCGGAAACATTAATACTTGTGTGTTTTGTAAACATAAAAGAGTCCCTAGTAAGCCTCTTGTTAAACTAGCTTGTTGATTAATGGATGATCATGGTTTCCTGATCATGGACATTGGATGTCGTTAATAACAAGATCATATCATTAGGAGAATGATGTGATGGACACACACCCGTAGTAAGCATAGCATAAGATCAAGTCATTAAGTTTGTTTGCTATAAGCTAACCTAATCCTTCGACCATGAGGTTATGTTAATCACCATCACCGGATGGGTACTTTGATGACATCAAACACCGCTTCATAACTGGGTGGTCATAAAGGTGTCATTGGGTATTCTGAAAGTGTGTGTTGAAGCGCATGGACCAAGATTGGGATTTGTCCATCCATATGACGGATAGATATGCTCTGGGCCCTCTCGGTGGAATGTCATCTAATTAGCTTGCAAGCATGTGACTGGGTCACAAGGGATGACATAACATGGAACGAGTAAAGAGTACTTATCAGTAACGAGGTAGAACTAGGTATGGAGATACCGACGATCAAACCTCGGATAAGTAGAGTATCGCGTGACAAAGGGAATTGGTTTCGTATGTAAATGGTTCTATCGATCACAAAGTCATCGTTGAGTATGTGGGAGACATTATGGATCTCCAGGTCCCGCTGATGGTTATTGATAGGAGATGTGTCTCTATCATGTCTACATATTCACGAACCGTAGGGTGACACACTTAAGGTTCGAAGTTGTTTTAAGTAGATATGGAATGTGCGTTGGAGACCGAATGTTGTTCGGAGTCTCGGATTGGATCCGGGACATCACGAGGAGATCCGGAATTGTCCGGAGAATAAGATTCATGTATTGGGGATCATTTTCTGAGTTAGGAAATGTTCCGGAGTATTTGTATGGGGATTCTAGAAGGTTTCGGAATGTTCCGGAAGGTTCTGGAAGATTTCTTGGAGTTTGCTTGAAAACCAAGAAAGGATCAAGGAGTCCTTGTGGGGCAAGACAAGGAGTCGTGGGGGAGGAGGACTCCTTCCCCCCTCCCAATCCGCCGGCCAAGGGAGAGGGGAGTCCTACAAGGACTCCACCTCCCCATGGCGCCTCCCTCCTTTATATAGAGGGGTGGAGGCGCCATCCCCTGGCCCCCTCCACTACTCCAAACCCTAGCCGCCTCTCTCCTACTTCTTTCTTCTGCTCAGGCTTAGGCGAAGCCCTACAGAATTCTCTACTCCACCACCACCACCACGCCGTCGTGCTGCTGGGATTCCGTGGAGAAGATCTACTACCTCCGCTACTCGCTGGAACGGGGAGAGGAAGGTCTGCTTCGACTCCACAAGTGTGACCGACTGCGGAAGCGCTGCCGGAACGTGGCGCCGGAAGGACCGTCCACTCGATCTTGAGATCGGCAAGTGATCGACTACATCAACCACGAGATCCAATCTCGTAACGCTTTCGGATCTACAAGGGTTAGTACAGATCTATCTTGTTGCACATGTCTAATAGATTAGATCTTGGCTTTTTTCTAGATTAGATCTGGGTTTTGTTCGTTCTTGCGGTAGAAATTTTTTGTTTTCCATGCGACGAACCCATCATAAATTTTGATGTTCCATGCTTGTTTTATATATACTTTGCTTTGCTTTGTCAGTACTTTGGAGTATTTTTATACACTTTTTGGGACTAACCTATTAACAAGATGCCACAGTGCCAGCTGCCTATTTTCTGCTGTTTTTGGTTCCAAGAAAGTTAGAAAATGAATATTCTTGGAATTGGACGGAACAAAATCCAAAGTTGATATTTTACCGGAAGACTCACGGAGCTAGAAGACGAGACGGAGGGGGGCCACAGGGCGGCCACACCACCCCTTAGCACGGGCAGCCCTAGGCCGCACCAGGGCATGGTGTGGGCCCCTGGCCGGCCACCGACCTTGCCCCTTCGCCTATAAAATCCTCCCGATGCAAAAACCCTAAATCGTCAATCAGAAATCCACGAAAAGTTTCGCAACGCCGCCGCCACCAAAGGGGAGATTTGGGGGATAGAAAGTCTCTGTTTTGGCACTCTGTCGAGACGGGGAAGTGGCCCCGGAGCCATCTCCATCGATCTCCACCACCATCTCCATCACCGTTGCTGATTCCCATGATGATAAGGGAGTAGTTCTTCCTCGAGTCTAAGAGTTCTATCGGTAGCTATGTGTCCATCTATCTCTCTATGCATGATCATATTGTGATCATGAGCTTTGTAATCAAGTAGATCTACCTTGTTACTCAAGTGCTTTAATAGATCTCTGCTCTCCCCATGTGTGTGAAAGTGACAGCATGCACACCATGGTGGCACTTAGGCTAGAGATTACAAATACTTGTTATGAGTTATATTTGGAGTTGGATGTTTCTATGAAATTGTGGTGTTTGTTGGAACCATCTAGAGCTCAAGGTGACGGTGTGGGGTTATCTAGATGGGAAAAGCGAACTTTGAGGTGTGCTGTTATAGCCCTACCATGGATTAGAGTGTCCAACCGGAGAGTAGTTAAGCGTAGTATCATAAAGAGAAGATATTTATATGAGAGTGTTCACTAGTGAAAGTATGATCCATGGGCCTTGTTTCTAAGCATTGAAACACCATTTGCAACTAGATCTGTTACATGTTTGCTTGTTTCCATCTTTATTTCAGTTTGCCTTTAGTCTCTTCCACGCCATCAAAGTATTTTCTGGCACCAATGTCTTATATCCATACCACTTGTATTTCACTATCTCTTCGCCAAACTAGTGCACCTATACACCTGACAAGTGTATTGGGTGTGTTGGGGACACAAGAGACTTCTTGTATCTTGATTGCAGGGTTGCTTGAGAGGGATACCTTTGACCACTTCCTCCCTGAGTTCGATAAACCTTGGGTAATCCACTTAAGGGAAAACTTGCTGTTGTTCTACAAACCTCTGCACGTGGAGGCCCAACAACTGTCTACAAGAATAGAAGTGCGTAGACATTAAGCTATTTTCTAGCGTCGTTGCCGGGGAGGTAAGGTAAAAGGTACTCACATCCTCTGGTGTGAGTGCTCGAAGTTATTTCCTTTAGATTCTGCAATTTTGTCTTTTTGTTTCTTGTTTTCACTAGTTAGGCTTAATGGAAAATAACAACAAAATTAGAGAGCTTTATAGTATTTATCTTGAGTTAGGACATGAAGTGTTTGAAGAGAAAATTAAATAATCTATGGAACTTTATTTGCATGCTAATAGCAATGTTGTTAGTATGAATTCTTTGGACACCATTATTGCTAATGCTATGGAAAAGTCTAAGCTTGGGGAAGGTAGTTTTTATGAAAATGGTCTTTTTAGTCCCCCAAGCATGGAGGAGAAAATTTACTTTGATGATACCAAACCTCCAATATATGATGATTACAATGATGAATATGATATTTTCAGTCCACCTACTATTGAGGAGAAAACTTATTGTGATTACAATATGCCTCCTATATTTGATGATTATGGTGATGAGAATAATAATGATAGCTATTTTGTTTAATTTGCTCCCACTATGATTAATAAGAATGACTATGCTTATGTGGAGAGTAATAATTATTATATGCATGTGGCTCATGATAAGAATGTTTCATGTGATAGTTATATTGTTAATTTTTATTCATGATGCTACTGAAAGTTATTATGAGAGAGGGAAACATGGTTTTATGTATCTCAACAACATTAACTTTCCCCTCTTTATGTTGAAATTTTTGAAGTTGCACTTGTTTTGCTTTACTATGCTTGTTGCTTTGTGCTTTCATGACTTGTTTCTTTACAAGATTCCTATGCATAGGAAGTGGGATAGACTTAAATGTTCTTTGAATTTGCTTCTTGATGCTCTCTTTTACTTCAATTCATATTTCTTATGTGAGCATCTTCTCAAACTATCATGCCTAACTTAAACGCGTTAAAGAAAAGTACTTATTGGGAGATAACCCAAAAAAATTTAGATGGGTCTTCGAAGTTATTACCTCTGTAATAAACTCTGTAATAACCGCTCCTTATCCTTTTTATTTGCTTTTTGTGCCAAAAGTTACCTCTAATGAGAGAGAAGTAATGCTTGGGAAAGTTGTTGTCCCGAAACAGATTTTTGTGCTTTAGTGTAAAAATTCGTGTAAAATCTCTATACGTCGAATTGAGCTATGATTTTTTGTTCTTCTGCCCCAGGTTGTTATCTAACTTTCGTTAGTTCAACACTTTTAGATTTGAGCAACAGATGGTCTTCGAAAAAAGTGGTTTTTACCTGCTGGTCTGTTTTGACAGATTTCTGCCATTATTTGCATTTGCTTCTTGTGGGTTCCTTTTCGAGTTCTCTTTAGGGAATTGAGGGAAGTGCTTCATAAGCTTGTGTTTTAATGGAAGTTTTATTGGTGTTGAAACTGAACCTAAAGACTTATTATCTTGAGTGCACTCATGTTGCTAATAAAGATTGTGTGAAGTTTTGTATGAAGGAAAAATTTCAGGTGTATGGAGAGAATGATGTAATGAGATGAAGAATGGACTAAAGCTCAAGCTTGGGGATGCCACCCCGTGTCACCCCAATAAATATCCAATAAGTACAAGCATCAAAGCTTGGGGATGCCTAAGGCATCCCCTTCTTCATCAACAAAAATCTCAGGTTCTTCGAAACACTTTATTTTTATTGTTTCATGCACAGTTGTGTTGTTCTTGGAGCGTATTCGTTTTCATTTTTGGTTTTAGTTTGCTTAGTTTGCTTGAATAAATTAGTTGGACCCCCTCAGTCATACATTAGTTTTCAAATAAGATTGGTTTGGATTGGAAAAGAGTAGGAAAGTTCATGCTTAAGTGGTAAATAGAGCTTGTTTTTTACAGTGGCCCATGCTTTGTAATGCCATGCTTGATATTGTTTTGGTTTTATGCTTAGTGATCTTTGATGTAGCATGACATGTTATAAACAACTGAGATTGCTTAATGTGCCTTGAAAGAATCATGCGTTGTTTTAGCATATTAAAGCATAGTATGGTGGTATTCTCCTTTGATACTTTATTTGGGTTGACTTGGCGCATGCTCACACCATGTTATGACTATCCCAATTTACCATAGCCTTTATAATCCTTTAGTTTTCGACTTGTAGTATCACTTTATGCTTTGATTAATGGTGTTTTGTCGCTCTGCATGATTATGGCCATTATTGCTCTCTTAGTTGGTCGCTCTTAGTCTTTTGCTAGCCTCCATAACCAAGTATGAGTTCCACTCATGCATCCAACTCCTAAAACTAAGTTATTCCAAAGATTCCACCATACCTACCTATTAGCATTTGCTATTCCAAGTATATTCATGTTTTTATCTACCTTCCGAATTAAACTTGTTATAAGAAAACTAGTGATTAAAGCTCTCACGAACTTGATGGCACACTTTACTTTTCTTGCCCTTAATAAACTTGAACCATTGTGTTATCTATGTTGTATATGCTTGCACTTATATGTTGGGGATTAGCAGAACCATGCTGACATGGTATGCCCAATAGACACTCGACTACAGCCTACCTGGTGCGGCTCGACGGAAGGCCCACTCGATGAATTGCCAAGGTCCATGACGCCTATGACGGTTTGAGTGGTATGAAGCCCATATGGACACAGACTCCCAAACGCACAAGACAAGGAAAGCTCAAGACTAGAGTTCTAATCTAACTTGTAACCAACTCGTATTGGTACCTAAGACCTAGCCTTCCCATATATAAAGGCTAGGAGGGTCCAACGAGGAGGACACAACCTAAGACACGCTACGACACAATAGATCTAGACATCGCGACTCCCCCAATAGATAGATCTACGATCTCTCATACGCCAGATCCAATCTGCCCATACACCGCCATCGGTGACATTGTAATCCTTCGGATCCTTTATCAATCAAGAGCAGACAAGCAGGAGTAGGGTCCTCTACGAGGCCTGAACCTGGGTAAACTTTGCGTCCCTGTGTGCTTGTTTGCTAGCCGTACCGAGATCTCCAGCGCTCCTCAATTCCTGAACCCAAGTCCATAACAATGGGCATTGATGAGTTAAATCCTCGTCAATTGGCGCCGTCTGTGGGAACTGTGAGCGCTGATGTTGCGATCTCGACGGCCTCATCATCGGTAATCTACGATTCGTCGGCTCATGCAGAGCAACACATCTATACCTTCTTCGACTACGCACGGGGGCTCGCTATCAGCCTTGTCCTCGCACGTACCCAGCAGATCTTGTATACTCACATCGTCCAAAACATGTCTGGACGAGATCTACGTACGATGTTGGAAGAAGAATCGGAAGAAAAAAGCTGCTTTACGTCCCCGACACAACAACAAGCCACACACACGTGTTGATCTCTTTGCGTGTGCGAATTCACATAAAGTTGTCCAAGTTAGTTACCAAGTCACGCGTGGCAGCAGATCAACTCCCGATGGCTCGTCAATTTTCAGACATGCAAATCAATTACCAGATTGAGTCCGTACCAGCAACATATCTATTATTTGGCTACTAGCACACCACGACTTTGGAGTCAATATGGGACATGGTCCAGCCGAACAGCAGCGAAGGGCCAGCAAAGGTTTTTCTGAGCATGAGGATCAATCTGCCTAGTGAAGTATATACCTTGGTTGTTCCTTCACGTGAAGACAACTAAAATAAGCTACATCCTAGCTATACCACGAGTACGCACATGAATTTTGCGGCAAAGTGCATCGGTCCGTGCATGGATCGTTTCGACTACCAAAGCGCATGCGCGCATGAATATTCGGAAGAACAAGAGGAAGCAAAATTCATCGTGGAACAGCACATGCACGCTGACAACTCGATGTCTCTACAGGCAGCGACGTCAAATTTCGACGCCGTCCACCATAGACCGTGGTCCGCCATGTCGATTTTCATCCACCGCGTCACTCTGGCCCGCCATGTCGACTTCATCCATCGCGCGACTCCATGACCTGGACTACGCTTCCACTCCATCGACTCTGTCCGACCGACCGGTCGCACCGGCTTCCGCAACCGTGACTCGCCGGTCGCATCGGCCTCCACCTCCCGCTGCCACGCGACACAATGATGCATCGACTCCGTCCGCTGTGTGACTTCATGTCCGCCGTGCCGACTCTGTCCACCGCGCGACTCCGTCGACCTCGACCACAACCCGGGGGCTCCCTCCTCTATGGCGACCCGCCACGTCCTTCGATTCCGGTGACCTTATGCAGTCTTCGGATGAGGCGACCCGATGCGGTCTTCGACTGCTGTGGCCTGTTACAATCTCCGGATGCGGCAAATCGTCATCACCACGCGACTCCGATCCGTCACATCGACTACGTCTGACGCGTGACCCGCTGCCATGTCAACTACAGTCTTTGAGTCCAGCGACCCACTGCTGCCATCAACTCCGGTAGCCGCTACGGTCTTCGACTGTGATGATTTGCTATAATTTTTAACTCGCGTGACCCGCCGGTCACATCGGCTCCTTCACCTCCAGCAACCCGCTTTGGTCCTCGACTCCAGCGACTCGGGGGCTCCCTCAGCATTGGCGACCCAGCGACTCGAGGGATCCTTCGACTTTGCCGTGCAATCCAACGCAATCTTCAGCTCCAGCGACTCGGGGGCTCCCTCCTCTACAGCGACCTATCGCATCCTTCGACTCCATCACGCAACCTGCTGCCGTCTTCGACTCCATCGACAATCCGCTATGATCTTCGGTTCCAGCGACTCGGGGGCTCCCTCTGCTTCGGCAACCGTCGCAGTCTTCAACTTCAACGACTGGTTGTGGTCTTCATATCGGGTGACTCGAGGATTTCCTCGACTCCCACGACAGCGAGCCGCTATAATCTTCGACTCCAGCACGCGACCTGATGCAGTCTTCGGCTGTGGTAACGCGCTGTGCTCTTTGACTCCGCCGACCTGATGTATCTTCGACTCCTTCACGCGACCTGCCACCACGTCGAATTCATCCGCGGCTCGCTGCTTCATCAACATCATCCACGACAACTACCAATAAAGCTAAGTCTTCCCTCTACTTAGAGCTGATTTTTGTAACTCGCACTCGAAACACTCGGGGGCTGCTCCCTCTTCGAGTAACCTAATGTGCCGTCGACTCCGTGCACTCGAGCACCTCATACGCGACAGCCCGAGTAGCTGATGCTGCCTGATCGTCGAATCCTTGAACTCTGAGCACCTCGGCAAGGTACTGAGACTAAGGGTAATCAGGCTAACGAAAAGGCCTAGCATGCAGTGCAACGGTGTCGACTCGATTGGCACCAGAATTTTACTTTACAAACCAGCATGCAAATATTCTTTACAGGATACAAATACTTCACAATTCTTAATGTTTTATGCAGCTTATAAGGATATCGACTGCGTCGAGCTACTCTATCGGGTCCTCCAACAGGAGTCGACAAAGCAACTGGCTATGACATACACTCAAGACCCGAGTCGAGTCCCTCCTCGGATGGTTGCATCGCTTGATGCTACACACATGCGACGTTGGCCACGCACCCGACAAAAGTGACTGCATCGACTCCATCTGCATCATCGACTCACCCATGTTTTATTCTCGCATGATTGGCGACTACATCTACAAAGATACAAGACTCGAGTCTCTGTCCAAGTCTACGACTCCGTCAGACACTCGGGGGCTACTCCAAACTAGAGCGCTGGTGGCGCATATACAAGATCCTCGAGTGACACGCTCTGAGTCCTCACTCGAATCCACGATTCGACTAAGGACTCGGGGGCTACTCCCATAGGGAGCGCTGGCCACGCACCCGAAGAAATTTGTGGAAATTCCAAGCATCGTGAAAACCCTTCACTCGAATCTACGATTCGATTGTGGACTTCGGGTTACTCCCATAGGGAGCGCTAAAAACATATTCGACTGAAACAAGCAACAAAAGACGACAGCAGTCGCAAAAGTTATTTAGTCCCTGCCTGAATCTTCGACTGAAACAAGCAACAAAAGACGACAGCAGTTGCAAAAGTTATTTAGTCCCTGCTTGAGTCTTTGACTCAACCAGGCACTCGGGGGCTACTCCCATAGGGAGCACTGGCCGCGCACCCTATGATTATTTTCTTCCTCGTACATCGTACTGTGTGTCGATAACATCCACACTCGAATGCTATGGCGACTCCGCCTCATATTTTCCCTACAAAGAGATTACGTCTCCTGGGGCACCCGAATCATCTCCGCGATGACAAAATTCGGATGCCGCGCTTACAGCGTGAAGATAAGACCAGAATAAGGCCTGGCAACGCATCTGCTGCGCACTACCAGAGATATATCCATGCCTGCAGGTACGATGAATATGCCTTGACGGACGTGTCAAGTGCTCACACTTATACACTGGGATTCGAACTCTATAAGACCTCCGCGACATGAGTCGAATTACGCCAGCAATTTCCGAATTCGAGTCCGGGGACTCGAGTTTGAGTAGGTGGCGTTGTTTTGCCCTAAGGCGGTTAACTGGTCCCGATCTATCGAGCGCACCAGGCACGTTTACCATCATCCCTATGAACTATTATAAATTCGACTGGCCCGATGAACTTCCGGGTGAAGTGCTTCGCACTCGACACAATTGTCGACTCCGACATCCTAATGTAAAGATCAAGACTTCTGAGTTTCCATCTGAATCTACGATTCACATGGACACTCGGGGGCTACTGACATGGTATGCCCAATAGACACTCGACTACAGCCTACCTGGTGCGGCTCGACGGAAGGCCCACTCGACGAATTGCCAAGGTCCATGACGCCTATGACGGTTTGAGTGGTATGAAGCCTATATGGACACAGACTCCCAAAGACACAAGACAAGGAAAGATCAAGACTAGAGTTCTAATCTAACTTGTAACCAACTCGTATTGGTACCTAAGACCTAGCCTCCCCATATATAAAGGCTAGGAGGGTCCAACGAGGAGGACACAACCTAAGACACACTACGACACAATAGATCTAGACATCGCGACTCCCCCAATAGATAGATCTACGATCTCTCATACGCCAGATCCAATCTGCCCATACACCGCCATCGGCGACATTGTAATCCTTTGGATCCTTTATCAATCAAGAGCAGACAAGCAGGAGTAGGGTCCTCTACGAGGCCTGAACCTGGGTAAACTTTGCGTCCCTGTGTGCTTGTTTGCTAGCCGTACCGAGATCTCCAGTGCTCCTCAATTCCTGAACCCAAGTCCATAACAATGGGCATTGATGAGTTAAACCCTCGTCACATGCTGTCATGGGGAACCCTTTCAACATTGCACTTGTACTTTGTACCTAGTTGATATCATGCTCATTTGTCTATGGATGTCGTCGGTGTGAAATGAAAGGGAAGCTTGTAAGTCCATGGATTTATGTATGTGTGTTAGAGAAACGCCTGGGCCGTCGGTCTAATCCATGTTGTCATGGTGGAAACCTGCAGCTTAACCATAATGAGCTTTCTATGAAGCATTCTTCTTATAGAAAAAGAGTCAGATATTGAGAAAAAGGATAAAAATAAAAAAAGATATGAGAGAAGAGGAAAGAGAAAAAAAGCACCATTTTCCCGTGGTAAATAAGAAGATTGCTGAGATGCTCGTTATCTGCTTGCCTTGTCATTTTGATATGGGGATTCTTCCATATCATCGGGCAAGGGGTACCCTGTTGGTGGTTCTCTATGATACACATATACTTACTATGACAAGAACTTACCGGTAACTAAACTTGAGTAGCATGAGGAGCAGCCCCCATATTCAAGGGACATGAGATTTCCAACTTATACTTTGTCAAGCATATACTCCATGGTTTGTTCATTGTAACCTTAATCACTTCAAGATGCTTATGATAGGAGCAATGAGAGCTGAAAGCTAAAAAGTACCATAATTTTTGGAAGCTCTTTATGAAACTTGAATCCCTACTTCCTTCTATGAAGGCCTTTCTTTTACTTTTATGTTGAATCTCCACCTTCTATCTTTATGCACCTATTGAGAGAGCATAGTGGCCATTCTTAGTTCTATGTGCATTGTCCCAAGACTTGTTGATTGATGCATAATTTTGATATTGCATGTTCTTAAACTATTTGTATCTAGTCACCCTTATAAACTTTGAAGGTGTCCTATGCATTTATGTTTGCTACTCTATGAGGGACAAGCTGAATTCCACTATGCTATGTTTTCTTTATGTGAAACAAACAAACGTCTTGCAAAGCATTGTTATTCATGAATCTTTTGTCTGTGCCTTTTCATGTTGCAACATAGTTGCTATGTCTTATTGTTAGAACTTTATCTTTCATGTTATGTTGAAGTACTATGATCCCGACTATCAATGTTTTACAAATACTTTGATCAAGTTTATGATGGTGTATGTCACCTCAAAAATTATTCTTTAGTCTCTTCCACGCCATCAAAGTATTTTCTGGCACCATTGTCTTATATACATACCACTTGTATTTCACTATCTCTTTGCCGGACTAGTGCACCTATACACCTGACAAGTGTATTAGGTGTGTTGGGGACACAAGAGACTTCTTGTATCTTGATTGCAGGGTTTCTTGAGAGGGATGCCTTTGACCACTTCCTCCCTGAGTTCGATAAACCTTGGGTAATCCACTTAAGGGAAAACTTATTGCTGTTCTGCAAACCTCTGCACTTGGAGGCCCAATAGCTGTCTACAAGAATAGAAGTGCGTAGACATCATTCATCATCTAAAATAATAAAGAAAGACAAAAATAAAACTTTTTGACCAATAATAATAAGTATTCCCTTCGATCCAAATTAGTTGATTTGGTTTTGTCTATATTCGGATGTATCTAGCACTAAAACAAGTCTAGATACATTTGAATCTAGACAAATCTAAGTCAACTAATTTGGATCATAGGGAGTATAACATATTCCTCATCATATCACACTAAAGAATCCCCTCAAAATAATAATAATCTAGGCAAGAGAATCATGGCAATTAGTTCATAGTAGGTCTCACCCTAGATTGATAATGACAATAGATCGAAGATGAATTTGCAAAAATTAATTGGAGGATCGGAGGAGAAACATACTATAGATCACTTGTGTGTGAGGAAATCGAACAAAATTGAGTAGAGATGAAGATCCCTTGAGGTTTTGAGAGAGTTCTGAGGTAGAAGAGAGAAAAAGGATTGAAGTTTTGGGGTTTGAAGTACCTTCCCGTGGCATTTTTGTGGTCGGACGCAACTATACGGGTGAAACTATACGGCCGGAACAATGTGCTCCCGCCGTATAGTTGGCATGCTGTCAAAATTTTAGGGTTTCTACCTGGCGGTGCAGCTATACGACCAGAACTATACGGCCGAAACAATTTGTTTCCGTTGTATAGTTGGTTGTCAAACAATCTGTACCTGGAAAAGAAATTGTACAAAAGCCTCGATATCTATACGACCGGAACTATACGGTCAGAATTTTTATTCCCGCCATACAGTTGGTCGTTAAACTGTCAGTACTTATGAAAGAAAAATTGTCGATGGCAAAAATATCTATATGACCAGAACTATATGGCCGGAATTTTTATTCCTGCTGTATAGTTGGTCGTTAAACCTTCTATATACATCAAAAAAATTATGTTTCTTCGAGAATTCTTTCTTATCCTGAAACTTAGCAAAACACCTTGTTTTTGATAGGAAAAATGATAGTAAATATTGTCGACCAACATCAGCATGTATTAAGCAGGATTTTTAGTACTACCAAACTTCTTCTCCTCAATTGGAGCTTTCTAGCACTCTTTATTAAACATAAACTTAAACTAAAACTAAAAAACGTAACTCAAACCTTTATTTCTCATGGGTTGCCTTCCATGAAGCGCTCTTTTATGGTCAATAGCTTGACCTCAATGTTTCTCACTTAGGCCAGATGAGTGGAACACCCACTTCAAAATAGTTGGCCTTCAAAGTGATGGCCTCCTTTTCATCATGCTTGGCTTTCTTCTTCCTGGGAAATGAATAACAAAAGGATCCTGCGAAGTCAATTGAAGCTTCAAGTTCCCTTCATGTAGATTAATCAAAGCCTTAATAGTTCTTAAAAATGGACGACCTAATATAATAGGAGCAGTAACATCTTTAGGCATGTCAACAATAACAAAATCAATAAGAGCAGGACAACCTTTAATGTATACTAAAGTATTCTCCTTAATTCCTACAGCTTGTTTATAGGTAGAATCTACTGGATGCAATTTTAACTCGATGATTTCAAAAGAGCCAAGATTTAACTTATTAAAAAGACTTTTTGGAATTGTTGAGACGCTTGCACCTAGATCACAAAGTGCAGCTATCTCATTGGTCCCAATCTTAATCATAATAGTAGGCTCAAATATATCATCAAGCTTCACAGGTTATTTTTCAGCAATTTTCTTATATTCTTCCTCAAGCTCGTGTACCTTTATTGCTACCTGGTTAACGAAGTGTTGGTACATAGCTTCCTCATTTCCTTCACTTGCCGAAATCTTGACATTGATCCTTTTTACAAGATCTTCAACGGTGTAATTTGGTGAAGGAGCATTACTATAATCAAGTTCTTCAGGCTCCTTCCTTTGGATTCTTATCATCTTGAGGTCTTCAACAGGATTGGGCTCAGCTTTACCTGCAAATTTAGCTAGAATGAGAGTTTGACTCTCGGTTATCTTACCTAGTTGTGCCTCAACAATCCTCGTTCTTTCTTGAAGGGCCTGCAAATCATTCCTCAAACTTACAGCTTGATTAGATAATTTACCAAGCATAGCATCATGGTTCTATGTTATTTTAACAAGAATATTGTTTTGCTCATTTTGTGAGTCAATAAAAGACTTAAGTGTTTCTTGGAGACTACCATTACTAGTTCCCATATTATTAGAGTTACCTGCAGGACTAGAATAATGTTTCTGAAAATTAGGATTATAATTGTTCTTCCAAGCAGGGTTATAATGATTACGAGCTATGAAGTATATTTCTTTAATATTCGATTCAGGGATAGCTCTTACCGGCTTTCCTTACCTTTTATGGCTAATATGAGCTCATCCAACTTAGCATTGAGTTCTTCATTTTCTTGTGGTGAGACGAAGTTCACCTTCTTCGTATTTGATCTATCCGCATGCCATTGAGCATGGTTGTCTTGCATATTGTCTAGTAGCTGCTTTGCTTCGGTAAGATGTTTACACATAAATGTTCCTCCAGTTACAGTATCAAGCATAGACTTATACACAGGGTTAAGAGCATTATAAAACAAATGGAGAATTAACCAGTCTTCTATCCCATGACTAGGACAGTTTCTCCTACATTCTTTCATCCTCTCCCATGCAAGCGCTAGTGGCTCGTGCTCTTCCTGTCTAAAACCAATAATATTAGATCTCAGTTGCATAGTCTTTGCAGGTGGGAAAAATTTGGTCATAAATAAAGAAGTACATTCCACCCATGATGTAATAGTATTTCTAGGCAAATATAGCAACCATACTTTTGCTCTTCCTCTAAGAGAGAAAGGAAATAAGTGTAATTTGATCGCATCGGGGTCAACATATTTTATGCGCATCATATCATATATTTCAGTAAAAGTATTCAAGTGCATACCTGCGTCCTCAACAGTAGAGCTTCATTGATTCTATTGAACCAAACTTAAATAATGGGGCTTAATTTCATAGTCATCAGCAGCAATTGCTGGCCGAGTAATAGGAGTATGCAAATAATCATTGTTGGGACTAGCAAACTCCCCAAGCTTCTTTTCAGCCATATTTCCTATGATTTTGGGTTTTCTTAAATAGAGACTTATAATAGTAAAAGCAAGAATTTAAAGGCTAACATTTTTTTTGGTTTTTCAAATAAAGACTGAAAGCAAACTAAAAATTAAAAACAAAAAATAAAACTAGCAAGGTTCCTACTAACCTCACCAGGGTAGCTATTGCTTCCCCGGCAATGGCGCCAGAAAAACGGTTGATACCTTCGATCCGGATTACAGATGTAGTATAGCTCTTTTTTCCTAGTAGACCTAGGTTTATCGAATCCTCGGGAAGCAGAAGCGTAGTGAAGTTACTTTAACGGACCTTCGGGAGTTTTAGAATTCCTTTTGTGTTTTTACCGGACCAAGAGTTTGGTATATTTTGTTGTTGTCGATGATGGAGAGAGAGGGCCTAGGGCTTTCGGTTTCACCTATAGTTGTGCAAAACATCTGGTGGGAATAAAAGATAATAATAAAGTATGCATGTAATTGTTAGAGCAAGCTAAATTATATGTGGGCAGTGCATCCATAATTGCTATTGCCTCCGCAGCCGCTTATAGCAATAACCTACTAGTTTCATCCATGGAATAAAGAGAACTAATGATATGCATAGTGACGCCATCGTTAATCCCAAGTAAATCCCTCACATACAGCCGTACTACCCTATCACTGGGGTTCCCAACCTGCAGATTAGTCATTACTCATACTCCCTATACCTGACTCAATCCTCGGGGTCTTGGGTACCTGACAAGTCCTTGGATTGAGGCAAGAGAGGATACAATAATCATCATGTTATACAAACTAATACAACATGATCCTATCTATGATAAATAACATGCACAAAAGCTACATGGCTAGGCCAGATCCCTTAGCCCAAGGAGGATTACTCACATGTAGAGATGAAATCAAAGATCATAAGCATTGCAATGGGAATCATGATATTGATAGCAAATAGTCTTACAATGTCGCCAATCGAAGATGAGATCTATTATTACAAGTGATGGAATATAACTATGGTGATGGACAATGGTTTGGAGATTAGATCTAAGTCTATTCCTCCGGCGGCTCTTCGGAATTGTGGATGGAGATCTGGGTGCGACTAGTGATCAAAAAAGGGAGCTCTATTTCTCGTCGCCCGAGGCCTCTTTATATAGGGTCCTTTCACGAAAGTTGTTCTGTTTGACCTAGCGGTGTCGATGGCAACTATACGACCGGAACTATACGACCGGAATTTTATTCCCGTCGTATGGTGGGCCGTTAAAGCGTCTGTCTCCACTT
Source organism: Avena eriantha (assembly GCA_910589775.1). Classification (NCBI taxonomy): domain Eukaryota; kingdom Viridiplantae; phylum Streptophyta; class Magnoliopsida; order Poales; family Poaceae; genus Avena; species Avena eriantha. The sequence continues at coordinate 387,487,002 of OU342740.1, read as the reverse complement.
CACGACTCCTGGTTTCTTTGGGTTGTTGGAAATCTCGTATCTTTGACTTTAATATAGTGATTCCCATCATCAGACGTCATTATCTGCGCAGTAAAAAATAGCAAGAAAGGATTGCGTACCCCTTTGATCATTAGGCATTAGTGGCAGGGTTTAGAGAGATATTTCATCAAAAATATGAATAATATCCAGTTTAAATGTGGACATAGATGGCTATATTTCAGAGCCATCACTAACCCAGATAGAGAAGGTACGCCCAAAGCTGCACCCAATGAGCCACTATATGGATTACCTGCAAAAGATTAGCGTTTTTCATCTTGTTAAAGATAATATTATTTCGGCATCTCCAAACTGACTAACATAAGGCTGAAACGCCAACACATATCTTCTCCTTAGATTGTTTATCTACCCCATTCAGCCAAATTTCAAACATGTTTGTGATATTAGTTAGAGAAGGCAAATTATGAGTAATCTTGCCTATACGCTAAAAAAGACTAGCAAAAGGACAAGATAGAAATAAATGCTTTATAGTTGGTTTTGAGAAACTCGGATAGATTTTTGGGTAGTTTGCAATTTAATCCATGAGATGTTATTTCGTGTGAATCCAGGACTCTCATTTCCAGTTCTGCAAGATATCACACATTTGTTTTGTGATAGAATAGATTTAATAGAATGAGCATAATATTTTCATAAGGAACCGTGTGAGGAGCTATGTAGCAGTCAACTACTATTATTGAATTACCAACTTACATATTCAAGTGCATAGTAAATAGTACTTCTTCAGTTCAAAAGTAATTGTCACAAATTTATCTACATATATCGCATTTTAGTGCCCAGATACATACGTATCTAGATAAATCTGCGATACTTATTTTCAAACGGAGGAAGTAGGTCATATGCATTTTAGCTTTCGTTGACAGCCATAACTTTGGCATCTGCATCATGCCCTATTGTGGTACTGATTTATAGAAGATATTCAAAGGCTTACATCAACGGTTCATGCATTATATGAAGCTTGTAGAGGCAATTTTAAGAATATTTTTGTATATGGTTTCATTTGATTCTTTATTTATAGGTATGCACTCTGTATGCATATTATTGCCCAAAGTGATGCAATGTTTTAATGGAGAACTAGAAAGCAAAGCTACCTTCATCTGTTCATTTCACATTATCATTTTGCTAGCAATTTAGTGACTAGAGCTCACGGTGGTGAGCTCGCCCACCCAGGTTTGAAAAGTGGTATTCACGGTTGAACTAGATGGGGTTCTATCCATGTGAAAAACGTCTAGAGAGGTCTTATTTCTACCTAAAAACTTATAGTCAAGGGAGTGATCATTATGTTGGTCAATGTTTAATTTGTCATTAATCCCACCCATTATATTGTGATCCTTTGGGTGATAATATGTTAATTTGTATTGAGCTAGCTACCTAAATCAAGTTGCTTAATATCAGCCATTGTGCTATATTCCAGCGACCAGAGCTTTACTTTCTGACTCCAAAATATTTCTTGCGTTGGTTTAGCCAAGTATATGTGTTTTCAGATGGAATCATCCGTTTAATCGTCCATGTATTTTTGCTAGCCACCTTATTTATACCTATGTAACTACCTCGGTGAATTACGCTCTTAGTTAATGCCTGGATGAACGAAAGTGGTTAAAATAGTACGGTGGGGCCCAGGGCCACTCACGGTAGACCTTTCGGCCGGCCTAACCACTTTCAGACAACGGGACAAGAACGAGCGGCGTACTCGGCAGGCGAAGGGATCAACTACATACACAAATGAGTATGTATGCAAGCCACATACAACAGTCCTCAGAGCCATTCCATCTAAAAGAAATAGAAATATTGCAACGCCATACGGCAAGATCCAAATGTCCTAGATAGATATAATAACTTAGGATAGCTGCTCATACATCACACATCAGAGTATCAGGCGGAAGCGGAAAACAAGATCCGAGTACGGATAAGAAGCAAATTGGCATAAGATGCCCCATAAATAAACACATCCCGCCCACAGATCACACGGATCCCCGTTCCCGGAATCTCTACACCGAATGATCGTTGCCAACATCATCTGTCTCTTCCACCCAGTATCCATCTTGCGGGTACACCTGTTCATCTGAATCAAACAATTTATCGTGTGAGACCCTAGGGGTACTCAGCAAGTCTTAGTGCCGCTAAAGGGGACACAACCTGGGGTGACGCAATTGCAGCAAAAGATAATACCTAACAATTCTATAGAGACTCGCTAACCTTCCGCCTAACTAATGATTGACGGAAGTCCGTGAAATAAGAACAACAGTTTTAACAGTATAATTAACAGATTCATCCTCCTCCTCGTTACCAACGAGGAAGCGGACGAACAACCCCCATCATCCGTTGGCAGTTTTATTAACCATTCCATGAGTATTGCACTATTTACTAGTCAAGTACTTAGTCAATTTAAAAGCGGTACTTTAATTATACTTGTCTATGATCGAGAAACTGTGCTCCAAGTCGTCCATAACCGCGGACACGGCTTTCAGAAAGATTTACCCTGCAGGGGTGCACGAATAGCAACACACACTTGATCAACCTCGGAAAAACCAAATCAAAACCCAACGAGGCATTCACGACAAAGCAATCACAGGATTCAGAAACATTTCAGGGGGCCACCCCATTAAGCTACCCGCAACGAAGTTGGCCGGCTCCGCGACGGACCCAAGGTTTGTGTGGACGGCGGTAAACGATTGGGAACCCGAAAATGTGACTGGGCTTGTCGATACAGCGAAAACGTGTCACGAACCAAAACAGTACAGGTGCTCCTCGCACAATCTTAAATAAAGCAGTAGCATGGCATAAGTACAGAATAGTAATAAAGCCCCAAACTAATTGTGGCCCCAAGAAATAAGAATGAATCAAGCTCTGGCTCAGGGGGTCCATAAGGCCTCCCGGATGTGGATAGTGCGAATAGTCAAGGAACAGGAATCAAGTACTCGGGGTCCTACGGGACACAAGTGAGCAGGAAAAACCAAATAGCAGATATTGCTCACCGGTGCCTCTTTCATTAGTTATCCCATTACTACTCAGGTTATGTTGTTTAGGTACCTCATTATTCATCCGACACTCACATACCCTACTCATGCTTTTCTACGACTCGCATGGCTCAAACAACTCCTGTAGTAACTCATGGGACCGGAACAAGCTTAGTGTGGTTTAAAAGTAAAGGCTATGCAGTACTTGGGATTCAATTTAATGCAATCGCGACTCGATGATGCAAGAATAAGATAGAGGCAATAGGTACTGTATGTATGCAAGCATGTGGTAGTGCTTGCCTGGCAGCTCAGTTGAAGCGAGAGATGGATCTGGGTAATATTCCTGGGATTCCTGGTAATTCTCCTGCTGGGCGTCTATTCGAAGAAGAACCAAACAAACAAGGGCCAACATAAATAAAGTGCACAAGCATATGAATTAAAATGCGACAAGCAAATAAGCATGGCATGATGAATGATGCACAATTTGCATGGCATTTAAGTAGCATGGCAAAGGTGAGGTGTGGATACAAGAACTAAAACACTTTATTATTTATTTGCCCAAGTTTTATTGTCATAAACGGTTCAGATTTTAAATGACAACATGATGCATGCTTCAATTCAGAACAAGGATTGTATAAATAGAACGGGCTCGTCGCGCTGATCGATTTAGACATATTATTTGTCAAATTTGGAGTTATAAAACAAAAGTTATTAATTAAATAAGGTAAAGGGCATTTTTATTGTAATTTTAATCATCTCGAAATATAAAGTGTTCAAAATATATTTTGAGGGGCATATTTGAATTCCTCACATTTTTCTGATTCCAAAACATATATTACATGTATTATTTGGATTTGTATTTTAAAAATTATTTGAATCTGAAAAGAATTTGAATTTAAATTAATTTGGAAAAGATTTGATTTAAAACAGACTCAGGGAAATACTTTTTACACCGCGGCAATTCTAGCCACAGTCACTGACGGGTGGGCCTGGTGCTGACTGGGCCACGCGCGCGGAAAACACTTTTTCCACCGCGGGTCTGGCTAGCCACTGAGGCTGTAGGGTGGGGACAACTGACGCTGGCCCACGTGACAGCGGCGAGGGAGACAGGGGCTGATAGGTGGGGCTAGGGGCTGGAGCGCGGGTTGCAGCCGGGAAAAGCTGAGGGGTTTTATGCAAGATGGTCAGGGTGGCTGGCAGGTAGGGCCGCTAGGAGCGCGGGTCGCAGGAATCAAAAAGGTGGGGGGCTTTTTAAAAATTACCACGGCCCGGTTACTGTTTCTCTTCCTCTCGGTCTGACGCGAATTCAGCGCGCAGCGCGGGGCGAGAGATCGATCCTGGGACGCGGGCTTGCGCGCGGAGGCGGCTAACCAGTGCGGCGGTGCTAGGGGAGCTGACAGGGAGGTGAGCGCGACCTAGTTAGGGTTCGATACGACGCGGGACGCTGCAGACGACGGCGAGCTCTAGCGCACTACGACCGTTCGACGAAACGGTCGGCGGCGCTAGGTGGCGTCGGCAAAGCGGAGGTTGTCAGGGAGGTCGAGGGACTCACCGCGGGCTCGAGGGCGGGCTCTGATCGGAGCGAGGAGCGGCGGATCGTCGGTAATGCAGGCGCTCCGGCGATTAGGGTTTCGCGTCGGGCGGCGAGGATCTGGCGGAACTGGAGGCTTCTCCTTCGCAACGGCGGGTACGGGGTGCTGTAGTGGACGGTTCTCGGTCTCCTAGGCCACCTCCACGTCGTGCTCACGGTCAGGAACGTCGGGGGCGCGGTGCTGCTGGCGGCGACCGGCAGCAGCTGCTGGTGGACGGAGAGGAAGATGGGGAAGGAGGGGGATGCTCTGGGGCGGATCTGGGCGAGGCCAGAGACGTGAGGAGGAGGGGAAAGTGAGAGGGAGAGAGAGGAGAGGCAGGTGGGCACGGCAGGTAAAAAGGTGGCTCGGGTGCCACCTTTTCCTCCTTCTCCTCGAGCACATGGGCGAGCTGGGGCTCGTCCTGGGGCAGGTAGCTGCAGAGAGGAGGGGCTGCAGGTGGACCAGGCGGCGTGGTGGCTTGTGGGGCTGGCTCGGCCGAAGAGAGAAGAGAGGGAGGGTTAGCTAGGCTAGGTTAGTTGGGGCATGGCTCGGGTTAGGATTAGCTAGGGTTAGGGTTAGCTAAGGTGGCTGAGGTGTGGGCCAGGGAGAGGGAGGAAGGCAGGTGGTGCCCATGGTAGAGAGAGAGGGAGGTAAGTGGAGTTAGGGTTTAGGAGAATTTAGAGAGAGAGAGAGATGGATAGCTAGGTTAGATGGTTTTAGGTTTTTATATTTTAATTTTTGATGTATGAGATCAAACCAAGAAGAAAAATGAAGTTTGATCTTGCTATAGATAATGTGGATGAGAAGCAAGAAAGAAAGAGGAAGAAAAGAACTAGGTGGAAAAGGTCACATATGGATCATGCTTGAAGAAAATAAATAAAGAGAGAGATATGGTTGAGACTAAGGGGGTGGTGGAGTGGTAGGAGGTGTTTCCACAAAGGTAGGATCCATTGAAACCAAAGCAAAACCAAGGAGGAAAAAGGTGGTGGAGAAACTTGCATGGCCCATGCAAAAATACTAATGCCAATATTTATTTGTGAAAACAATACTAATATGATGGCATTAATCTTATGCATTTCCAAGAAGTGGAGATAAAACCAAGCACAAGAATTTAGAGGATTTAATCCACCCCAAACTACATGAGCTAGAATTAAATAGCAAAAGAAAGAGAAACAAGCTCATGGTTAATGGGATGGTGGGATTATAACGTGGTGGAAGAGAAAGATGGTGGAATGGAAATAAAAGATATGCCCCCAACTCAACTTGGGCATTTAGACAATATATCAATAGCCAAATACAATATCAAGAGGCAAATACAATTAATAATGCATGTGAGAGAAGAACCAAAAGAAAAGGAGTTTTATATGATGCTCAAATGCAAGGTGACATGATGACATGAGCATGATATAATTATGATGCAACAATAATATATATACAGTAGCCAATATCTTACTAAGACAAGTAGCATTACAATTGTTAGACAATTGGGATGCTACAACCTACTAAATATACTGACATACACCATTAATGTATGTTTCTTGCATAGCATCTTCAACAACAAAGATCTTATTGAACTACTTTTGAAGGTTTATTCCGGCTGCTTAACTAGTGCCATTTTCTCATACTGATTTCGTTACCTAGTACCAAAAGGTTTAAACAAATAATGCCTCTCCACTTTCTTCAAGGCTCCGCAATACAAAACACATAATATTTTGTATCAAGACTACTATATCTTTTATATATAGAATCCGTTTTGATATCTCAATTTGTTATTTAATTTTATCATTTTCCTCAAAACTCGACGAGTGTGGCACCAGACACATCTATGGTCTAGCATGATGCCAATATGCATATATATAGAGAGGTACTAACAAAAATACAGGAACTTTTAATTACGAATCCTTATTTTTATAGAAAACGTACATAGTCAAGCATCTAAATTTGTATAAATAGATACCGATACTTAGAAAATTTGGTTAATTTTTATGTAAGCAATCCTATAAACACTTTGTCATTGTATTTTACATGCTCTAGCTGGGTCTCTCCCTTCAGGGGAGGAATCATCGATGGTACCGAGTTAAGGCTCGGTTCTTTTGGAACTTCTCTGAAAAGTTTCCCTCCTAGAGAAGTTAAACCAGTTTGAAAGCGTAACCAACTTTAATTTAGAAACCGGCTTCCTAAGAAGATGAAGAGGACAACTTCTTGGAGAAGAAAAAAGAACTTAAGGCACGTACATCAGGGTGATGGGTGGTATTCTCTTAGAGTTGTCATGTTGGATTTGTGCTAGTTGGAGGAGTGAAAATTGAGAAAGAGAAGATTGTTTTCCTTAGCTAAGGGATAACTGGTAGCACACATGCCTTCTCTTATTAACTTAATTAGAAAGATACCTCGCGCTGCAGCGGGAATATCTTTAAAAACTCTACCCCATAAATGAAAGGATAGAAGATCCATTAAACATGAAGTTATTTATAGGAATATGCAAGATTTGATGGACACGGTAGTCTCGAGATGCTGAATTTAGTGTTGTAAAATGGTTGGGTATTTGAAGGTTAAAATTTGGTAGTACGGATAATTGGACTGATGAAAGAATTGATGTTGTGGATATCATACATGTATAGATAGACTCTCATTGTATATGCAAGATTTGATGAAAATGGCTATGTATTTTACTACTACTATTCCATGATCTGGACTATTGGATAGATGGAAAAATTGACATTGTGAATAGCTTACCCATATAGATAAACTACATTAGTAAATGTTAGTGGATGACATGGTTAAATGGATGGCTCAAGTAATAGATGATGCCTCGTGCATTACTCTATAGGACTACCTGGTTATTATTATTTAGATAATGGAATACTTAGGTAAAAGCTTAAAGCTTAAAAATATGCATAAATAACACTTGCATATATATCGGACAAAGTAACACTGTATTCGTAGAATTACCCATCCATGAATGTTAAAATAAAAAAGGTTCAACATTGTACTAAAATTAGAAAATTAACATTAAGTCACTCCAATTAGAGAATTTAATTTTACCTAGACAGTATACACTTATCAATGCTGCTCTTGAGTTTTTAAAGAGCGGATACACAATTTTCGTTGTTCTTCGAGTACGTAGGTATAATTAACTATAGACTTAAGTTTGGTAAAAAGGAAGTATTCTCAAGCCATGTGGGTGTATGTGTCTATGGCTAGTGGGCCCAAGAAGAAAAATATTAAACAAGGCCAGCCTAAAAAAAAGAATAATTAGCCAAGGCCTGCCTGGAAAAATAATCAAACGAACGTAGTTAGAGCATCTCCAATTTGTTGGACGCACAAAAATGTGTCGGTGCATAAAAATAGCTATTATTGAGCGCGCCGAAGAAAATTCGTGCTCCAGCAGACGTCCAAAAATAGGTTGCGTACAAAACAATTTAGAGCACACATAGAAAGCCTAATCCTTCGCTCCAAATTTGGTGTGCTGGCCCGCGCTGTCCAACCGCCAAACTGAAACTTCCGCGTGCGGCCTCCTTCATCCCGCCGCCAGCGAAATCCTAGCCATGGAGGGATATTCCGCCACTCCCCCAACCCCTTCTCCTCCGCCCCCACATCTGCCGACGCAGCAGTTTCATCGCCACTCGTAGCAACCCCCATCACCGTCGCTGCACCCAGACCTAATGCCAGCATCGTCTGCGGCTAGATGTTTGCGCCACAACGACCGACGAATCCGCATGTTGTCGTCCACCGCCCGCCTTGAAGCCAAGAAATGTCGTGCCCAAGCGGATGACATCTACTACGGTTCCTGGCCAGAAGAAGGGTAAGATCGGCGTGGATCCACACGACAAACCTGTAGTTGGGCATGCGGCCGGCCAATTCCAGCCACCGCAACCTCTACTACAACCACCCTAGGCGTGAGTGAATGCGGAGGACATAGCATTGTCTGTTGCGCCCAACATGTTCGACCCAATGACGACAAACCACATAATTGCTTTTTTTATTGTTTTGAATTATATAGATGAATATAAATGGTGAAATTTAATGTAATTTGATGTGTGTTAACTTTCATGCATTGTAGTATGGATAATGAAATGTTTATGTCAACTATGAATGTTGGGTCATCACATTCACAAGAGTATTGGTCTCAAGAATATGAAACTGAACAACATGATGATGAAGTTGACATGGAGAATGATGGTGAGGGTGAGGGTTTCGGTGATGCACTGAAGGGGCGGGCGGCCAACTACACCATGGAGTAAGGCATTTTACTATGCAACACATGGTGCAATGTGGTCATGGATTCGGTCATAAGCACGGAGCAAACAAGAGACACTTATTGGGTTAGGATGAAGGAGTACTTCAGTACATACGACCAAAGTGGAATTGGGCGGACGGATATATATTTTTGTTCCCTTTGTTTTGTAGTTTCATCGAATTGTCAAAGGTGGGAGGTGACATTGGAAAATGTTGAACGAATGAACCCAAGTGGCACAATTGACACAGATAGGGTATGTTGTATTCTTTTGTGACATCTGTTTATCTTCCATGTGGATACTTTATTCAATTTATTATTGTTCATGACTAATTTTCTCTCTTTTGGTTCATGTAGCTCAACATTGCCCAAAATGTATTCAAGTGGTATCCAAAAAGAACCAAGAAGGGCAAGCTGGTTCAAGGAAGGCCATTCATATTGGCCCATTATTATAAGGAGCTAGAGAATGAAGAGAAATGGAAGAATGTTATGTGTTACAAGTGCCAAAGAGAGACAAAGTCAACTATGGAGGCAAGAATCATTGATGATGATGAAGCATCAAGCAAGGATGGAAAGAGAATCCCTACTCCAAACTCGGTTAAAAAAACAAAAATAAGACCCACCGGAAGGAAACAAGAAAAATAAATGGGAAGAAGACTAGAGATGGCGACATAAATAAGTCATTTGACGCTATTGTGAGTGCAAGAAAAGAAGCTTTTGAGAGGAAGTTTTTGAGGAACAAAGAAATAGAGGATAGGTCGACGAGCGATAAGAGAAGGGATATAGCTGAGGCGAGGGGGCCTTCATAGAGGATAAGAAAGTTGCTATCAAAGAAACTATTTGTTTCATGGAGCACGAGAAAAGTATCTTATTCATGGACACAACGAACCTCGATGAAAGGAAAAAGGAATACAACAACATTTGTCGTGATCAAGTCTTGCCTCAAAAAAATATGATGGGAAGTTACATGAGTGGATACATGGGAGGTTCTAACATGGGACGATACATGGGTGGCATGGGAGCGCCTAAGGGAGGCATGAGTGGAATGAATGCACCTATAGGAGGCACTGGCGGCATGGGACCACCTACAGGTGGAATTGGAGGCATGGGTGGCATGGGTGTACCTATTTGGGATGCATTGGTGGCATGTATGCACCTATGGAAGGCATTGGAGGCATGGGTGTACCCATGGGAGCTATAGTGGGTGGCATTTACGACATGGGAGCACCTTCGGGTGGCATTGGAGGCATGAGATCTACAATGGGTGACATGGGAGCTAGAATGGGTTCATTCATGACTATCATGGTATCTCCCATGTCTCCCATGAGTGGTTATTTGGGAGTTTACATGGGTGATGACACGTGCTCCTAGAATACACCAACACCGTCCAAGTTTCCAATGATGATGAAGCACAAGATGGAGATGCCCATGGAAAGGACAAGGCATGATGGTCGTAGGCATTGATGTTAATGTTTTAGTGTTTATTTGAACTTCAATCGTGATGAACTTGGTTTTGTTGAATTATGCTATGATTTTGAACTATGCCATGGATTTAATCTATACTATGATGATCAAGTCATGTTCTTGAATTTATATGTGTGTGTTGGGAATTAGATTTATATGTTCATCACTTTTTTTTGATGTTGGCAAGTTGAGATGCGTTTAATATTGGCAAGTGGAAGCCAGTCGCGGCTTATTTTAGTGAGGCTAGAAAACTGTTGCCTGCATAGCGTTGCATTTTAGTGTGCCTAAAAATGTTGTAGCCTGCCGCACCCACTAAAATAGCCAAAATGATGGCCAAAAAACAAAAAGTCATGCACTCTTTTAGTGCAAAATGTTGGATATGCTCTTAAGATTGGTAGTTGACGGACCTCTTGCAGGCGTTGAGTTTCCCTTCAGCAATCGCCATGGAATCGACCTAGGCGGCATGTGTCGTAGTTGACGATATGGTGATACAGACGGAAGGATGTACACACCCGAGTGCTAGGGGTCGCACGATCACCTCTATTGATGACACCTTCAGGCGCACCACCGTGCGGGAGGTGGGAGAGAATGTCTATCACAGGGTCAAGTTGGAAACAATTTGAGTTCTTGTGCCAAAATATAAAAAGTTTTTTAAATTGCCCTTGTAGTTCTTGAAGTCTTGAAGACCTGAGCGGTGAAATCAACTGTCTCCTCGAGTAAGGTCCAACATGATATGCTTCCGCTGGTACCTAAAATAAATCATGTCTTCTGTGTTGCACTGAACTCTAATAGTTTGACATCCATCAATAAATAACGGAGAGGTGTTTAATAAGTCGTACTTTATTCTCCACATGGCTAGCCGATCGTCTATGGTGAGAATCAGGAAGAGATAGAGAAGGCCTGACTGCTAAAGACGGGATTGAGTGTCTTCATAGACAATGACACTACAAATATATACGTTCTAAGCGGTGTCACAATTAAAGCATCAGTTAGTGTGACGCAACGGTCACACTGTGTGACAACGCCATACAGACGGCGTGGAGAAGCGCGCGTGTCCGTCTAGTCTATTTTATAAGCCAAAGAGATAGAAAAAATGTGTGATATCATAGTTCATTTCAGGCTGGATGATTTGCCCTGTTTTACTTTGCAATTTGATTATTCATCAAATCCCCCTTTTATAGGTGAAAGGGAAATGGACGTCGCCTAGAGGGGTGGATGAATAGGCGTTTTAAAATTATTACGGTTTAGGCTCTAATAAATGCGGAATAAAACTTAACGTTTAATTTATCAAGCCAAAACCTATATCCACTAGTTTCACTAAGTGCACCAACAACCTATGCTAAGCAAGACAAGCAACAAGGTGATAGCAAGATATAGTACTTCAAGCACGATGGCTATCACAATGTAAATTGCATAAGTAAAGGGCTCGGTTGAGAGATAACCGATGGACGTGGAGACGATGATTTATTTCCCGAAGTTCACTTTCAAAGAAGGTCTCCGTTGGAGAGGTGCGGGGCGCAATGTACTTCGAACGCCACAAGTGGCTCACCTCGAGGTGTGGTGGCTCGATGCTCACCCAACGCCACACAAGGCCTCACCCCAAGATGCGAAGACACGCAACCTACCGACGCCACAAAAGGCTCACCCTATTCTCCCGTGAGCTCGTCACAAAGGCCTACTCACGTTTCACTATGGGACACTTGAGGGCGGTCACCGAACCCGTACAAGGTTGGGGCAATCTCCACAACTCAATTGGAAGCTCCCAACAACAATGCCACAAAGGCTACAAAGCCACAAAAGGCAACAAGTCTACAAAAGGCTACAAGACCACAAAAGGTCAACAATCCAACCACATAACCATCTAGGGTTCCAAGAACCCAAGAGAAACAAGCCTAAGGGCTTGAACTCGCCGAATCTTCGAGGAGAACTCAAACCTATGCACCAAATACAAGAGGCAAGTCCTTCTCTCTCAGATTCCACCAAAGCTACAAAAGCTATTGGGGGAATAAGGGAGGAAGAACACAAGAGGAGAACACAAAACTCTCCAAGATCTAGATCCCAAGGATTCCTTCACAAAGAAGGGATTTTGCTTGGTGGGGCATGTAGATCTAGATCTCCTCTCTCAAATCCCTCAAAAAGATGCAAGAATCATAGGAGGGGGAAGGGGAGAGAGCAAGCTCTTCAAGGTCAACAATGGAGGAGAGAGAAAGCCAAAACCGAGAAAGAGCAAGTGTTAGGGCCGAAGGGGAAAGGGGAGCTCCTTTTAAAGGGCTCCCCGATCTGCCCGTTACCCACAGAATCGCGCACGGCCGGTAGTACCGGTAGGTGGCCGGTACTACCGGTGGCACCCAGCCAACGGTCAGAAAACAACGAGAGAAAGAACAAAAACGTGATCCTGGCCGATACTACCACCACTTCGCCGGAACTACCGGTGGCAAGAATGTCCTAGCGGTACTACCGCCTAAAAATCCGATCCAAGTTCCGTCAAATACGCACACCAAGACAGAGATGGTACAGAACCAAAATTGGGGTTGCCGGAAGTTGGGCCGGAATTAAGACTGGTACTACCGGCGGCATTTCTGCCCGAGCGGTACTTCCGGGGCCTGGTCGGTACTTCCGGTCAGAGAAACTTCAGAAACCAAAACTGCAATAACTTTCACGTCCGAACTCCAAACGAGACGAAACCAATTTTGTTGGAAAGATAACAAACCGTAGAATCCAACAAAAAGTTGAAATATTGGATATCACCAAGAGAGAAAATACCATGAATATATATGTGAGATACCTCCCAAGGTGTGGAGCCGGAAAACCCGTAAGATCAAAAACGCAATAAGATATGCATGGGAAATCCGTTTTTGATAAACTAGAGCTTGTTATGAAGATAACCACAAGCTCTAGATCCTCACATGGACAAGAACCAAACAACAACCAAGAAAGATGATGCTATGTATGCAAAGGTTTGAGCTCTCTCCAAAAGATACGAACGAGTCATCCACTCGAGAGCCCCTCTTGATAGTACGGCTATCTATCCTAAACCCAGTCTCCCAACACTACAAAAGACCGGTAAAGAAGAAACCCTATCAAGATCATACTTTTGCCTTGAGCATCCCACTTGAACTTGATGAAGACGATCTTGTCACCTTCAAGATGAAACACCTTTCTTGATTACTCATGCTTGCTCTTGCGTGATGAAGACTTGCGAATGGCTCCCCCATACTCCATGGGGAAACCTCTTCTTTGACCTTGTCTTCATCACTCCATGAACGCCGAGGAGGCAAGCTCCAAGCATGAGATCTTCTAGAGATGGTGCATCTTGAGCTTGCACATCAATTCTTGACGATGTCTTGAAGATAGCCAAGAGGAACTCCATCTTCTTCTTCTTCTTCTTCTTCAAGACATACTTGATCTTTTTCTTCTACTTGATTCCAATAGGCACAAAGCCTTTAGACAATGTTTCTTTTTCTTTATCCTTAAAACCAACACATGATCCAAGCGATGTCAATAAACAAACCTAGTGAGACTCAATTTGCACATTAGTCCATAGGGATTGTCATTAATTATCAAACCACACATGAGACATACATGCCCTTTCAATAGGGATATTTGATCATTTGCTCCACTTGGCAAATAATCAAATTTCAAAATAAAGTGGACAAATGATTGCCAAGTGGAGCACCACATGTCAGTGACACTGGCAAATACCATTACTCTCCGATCAAAATCACCAAACAATCGACCGCCTCCGTCATTCCTACCCAATCCGCCAGAGATTCAGAGAACGGAACAGACACTCTGATCGGTACACTCTGGAAGCTTCCAGAAGCCGCCCGCACGGAGTCATGGAGAAAGAGGAGCAGAAGCCGGGGCCCGACCCGCTCCTCCTCGCACTACGCTGCTCCAAGGCGTCGCTCGTCCTCTCCTCCCTCCGCCAGCCACCGCGCTCGAAGGCGAGTCGCCGGAGTTCCTCCTCTTCTTCCGCGGTAACCCGGATCTCCGCCCCTCCTCCGTTTTCGCGTAGTCCTCGCAATGCTTAGCTCGGACGCGTCTTACCGATGCGGTTTATGTCGTCGCAGGAGTTCGGGCTCCGGAACGCGCGCCTCCTCGACGCCGACCTCGCGGCGGCCCGGCGCGAGGCTACCGAAAACACTCGAGTATCCGCGGCTGAGCTTCTCCTCGTCATCGCTCTGGCTCTCCTCATCTTCCTCTTCGTTGGGCTTCTAGCGGCAGGGGTTGCTTGATCCGCGTGCCGGTTGCGGACATCGTGAGACTATGCGGCGACCAAATCCAATACTACTGTGTTTAACTCCCCCTTCATGGGCTCCGTAAGTTGCCTCTGGTGTATTGCTTTTGAACTTAGAAGGGAGCACTTCAATCAGCTTTGTTGGTCTCGGTATGTGTGTGTGTTAGGTGTTCGATCAAATGCTTGTTTCTATGTGGATGTCTGTACTACAAAGCAAGGCTTCGTTGTAGTGATAATTAGGAAATGAAACCAAATCAGGCCGTAAGAAACGATTGGCTGTCTCATCCAGTTGCATCTATTTACTGTTTTCTGATTGATGCATGCAGAAATAATGCAGGGATATCCCATTCAGCGTTATTGCCATGAATCGTAGATTGTGAAAGGGGCTTCGATGATAAAATCTCATGGTGGTTTGTTTTTTTACGTTGCCAGTATATGAGTATTCTTTGAAGTGAAGCATAAAGGCATTGAACTCACAGGGATTGCTCTGAAAACTAGAGTCTGCCATGTGGCACCATTTTTTTATCCTCTGAATTGCTCTGGGGTACATAGCGCCATCATCCTCATCAGGACCGGGCATTGCTTTTTCCCCTCTGTATGATCTTTAGGAAACGCGAAGTATTTCAGAGCATAGATCCGTCATAACTTATAGGATTATTTTCTTCAGCAAAATATGTTCTCGTTCCCCTAACAGCTACTCCCTCCGTTTCAAAATATAAGATGTTTTAGCTTTGTGAATGAAGTGTATCTAGACCTATTTTAGGGTGTAGGTTCACTCCAAACCTAAATGAACCTACATACTAAAAGGAGTCTAGATACACTCCTTTCACAAATCTGAAACGTCTTATATTTTGAAACGGAGGGAGTAGAAAAGATATGTTTCAGTGATTAGGATGTGATAGGAGCTCAGAATTACCCCCAACTACTCATTCGGCTCAATTCAGTTGTGCATGAACTAGGAAAACGATTTTATGTTCTAACAGTATTGCAGTTACTACCTGTTTCCAAATTATATGCTGTGTTTTCCTCTGCGTTTTGTTACTAGTTTGACTTGTCAGGCCTTGTTTTTTGCTTTAGATATGCCTGGAAATACAGAACTCATGGAAAATTACTAGTGATCAGAACACTACTGTATTCCTTATATTTTACCTAGCTTTCTTCTTATAAACCCAAATAGATCTGTAATATGCAGTTTCCTTATATCCAAAAACAAAATGAGTTCTGAAACTTTAATTTGATTCTGGCATGTGCTTGTCTGAAACAAGTTTGTAGTTTGCAGTTTTGTCATCGTATAATGTCCTAAGACCTTTAGGTGCACTATCTGTTGTCCTTCGGAGTTCAGACTTTGTTAACCTGGATGATATCTTGTGTTGCTGCTTTGAGTTGAGCACCTACAGGTTGTTTCTTCTTCAGACTAAACAATGGCCAAATGTTGTTGCTGCAGTAGGCCTGAATGACGCCCAATCTCTGACATGTTTGATACTACCACCGTTCCAAAGTACTCCCTCCGTTCCAAATTATAAGATGTTTTAGCCTTTTTATGAAACACATGTATCTTGACGTCTTCTATTGTGTAAGTTCGGAGCAAAATGAGTGAACCGACACACTAAAAGGCATCTAGATACATGTGTAAAAGGCTAAAACATCTTATATTTTTACATGTGTAAAAGGCTAAAACATCTTATATTTTGAAGAACTAGGAAAATGATTTTATGTTCTAACAGTATTGCAGTTACCTGTTTCCAAATTATATGCTGTGTTTTATTACTAGTTTGACTTGTCAGGCCTTGTTTGTTGCTTTAGATATGCCTGGAAATACAGAGCTCATGGAAAATTACTAATCAGAACACTACTGTATTCCGTTTTTATATTTTACCTAGCTTTCTTCTTATAAACCCAAATAGATCTGTAATATGCAGTTTCCTTATATCCAAAAACAAATTGAGTTCTGAAACTGTAATTTGATTCTGGCAGTTTTGTCGTCGTATAATGTCCTAAGACCTTTAGGTGCACTATCTATTGTCCTTCGGAGTTCAGACTTTGTTAATCTGGATGATATCTTGTGTTGCTGTTTTGAGTTGAGCACCTACAGGTTGTTTCTTCTTCAGACTAAACAATGCCCAAATGTTGTTTCTGCAGTAGGCCTGAATGATGCCCAATCTCTGACATGTTTGATACTACCACCGTTCCAAAGTACTCTCTCGGTTCCAAATTATAAGATGTTTTAGCCTTTTTATGAAACGCATGTATCTAGACGTCTTTTGTTGTGTAGGTTCGGAGCAAAATGAGTGAACCGACACACTAAAAGGCGTCTAGATACATGTGTAAAAGGCTAAAACATCTTATATTTTGAATAAGGTGTCAAGTGGGATCCCACCTAGATCCCATTTCTAGTTCATTTTGAATTTTGTAGTGCAAAATTTTGTCAAAAATTTACACTAGGAATCTCAAAATGAACTAGAGGTGGGATCTAGGTGGGATCCCACTTGACACCCTAATTTTGAAACGGAGGGAGCTCTCCCTTCTAAATTATAGGATGTTTTAGCCTTTCTTTGAAACATATGTATCTAGACGCCTTTTAGTCTGTAGGTTCGTAGCCTTTTAGTGTGTAGGTTCGGAGGCATCTAGATACACGTGTTTCAGAAAAAGGCAAACATTTTATATTTTGGAACGTAGGGAGTAGATTGGAGTGACTAGTAGACAATACAGTTAGCAGTCAGCCTGCGGTATGCATAGGTTGGTGCTGACCTGGTTATAACCAGAATGTGCCGTAATAGTTATAGGGTATGTTTTGTTTCTGTCCTGTTTAACTCATGGTTGTCCCTATCTTTTGGCCACTATTTCCATTTGGTGCTGGCCTGGTTATAACCCACAATTTGGCAGTTTTAGCAAGCCTCTTAGCTACTGGCATGCCTGCAATCCAAATATATCTACTCCAAAGTAGTTGATGTTCAGATCTGGGCATTGCATAAATTTTGGTTTAGTTGCTGCCACAAACTAAGCATGGCTAAACCAAGGTACTAAGAGTATGTTGAGGACACTGGCTAAACATTTGTTCGAACCGAAGCAAATACCCAATTTTCATTCCAGAGATGTGGATTAAGAATATGAGAGTATTATTGTTCCCACATATACATTAATTTCCTCTTGTCACAGCATTAAAACAATGCGTAGACAGGAATGTATGATTGCAATGACATGCCCCCTTCATCCTGCGGGATTGGGTGTTTGGTTACACCATAAAAATATGTTGAAACTCAGCAACACTAGGATTTTTTCCACGAGGCTTGACTCGATGAAAAAATAAAAAATAAATCTTTGGAATGTAAGCAAAGCGATCCATAGATTTAATTTTAAGATTTATCATCCTACGAAACAAACAATCTCTGCGTAAAAAATTCATAAAAAATATAAACAACCTCTTGGCTTCGTATGTTGCTTCCATTTTTTTTTTTGCAGTTGAGCCTTACCATCGTTGTGCTATGGCACTATACATGTGCCGTCGTGTGATTTCGGTCCGTATGGTAGGTGTTCGGTCAAATACATGTTCCTGCATACATATTTGTACAAAGCAAAAATCTAGTTCGACTGATAATTAGGAACTATATCCAAATCATGCTGTAATAAAGGATGCCTATCTCGTTGATTTGGATCAAATTATGTTTTCTGATTGATGCATATAGAGGAAGAATATTAGACACAGAGATATGTCTTGCATCGATGCTTTGCATGCCATGATCCATAGATTGTGAAAAGGACATTCATGATGAAATGTCATGATCCATATATGACTATTGTTTCAAGTGAAACGTATATGCATTTAACTCAGGTGGACTTCTCTGACTTGGAGCTACCATATAATTGCTAGTTTGCTGAATTTCTCTGAGGTGCATTCTGCATTGCTGCGTAGGAAGCATCCTCGTCAGGATCATGTATTGCTTTGTTTTTCCGGTACAACTGTATTACATCATGGTCAAGTCATAATTTTCTATATTATATTCTTGATGACAAAAGGTCTCCGTAAGCTTCCCTGCATACTAGAGCGAAAATAATAATGCTTAGGATGTGATGGGATCTCAGAGTGATAGGACCGCTCTATCGGCTCTATCTAGTTTACATGAACTAAGGAGTAAAACAATTTGATGTGCTAACTCTAATGTAGTTGTGTATATCCAAATTATACCTCGTGTTTGTCCGTGTTCAGTTGCTAGTCTTGCTTGTCAGGCCTTGTTGGTTGTTTTAGATATGCCCAGTAATAGATATTTCATGAAAAAGTACCAGTGATCCAACTACTACACCATTGCATTTTCCATATTTTACTGAGCTTGCCTCTGTATAACCCATACGGTTCGTAATATACAGTGTTCTTATGTCCGGAAAAGTTAATAGACTTGAGAACCTTAATTTGACTCTGCCATGTGTTTGTCTGAAACAAGTTGGGATCTGGAGCTGTTGCCATGTAATATGATGTTCTGCGTGAAGAACTTGTGATCATGCTGACTTTGTTCATCTATCTTGTGTTCCTAGCACCTCGGCAGACTGAACAATACCTTGTTACTGAAGCATTTTTTTTGGCGATCTCTGAATAAGAAACTTTGATACTTGCGAGTTATCAAGATCACATGGAACTATACCTTTTTGTGCAGCTTATATACACCCCATTCCTTGGTATATATAGCCGTTTAGGGACATATATTCGATTAGCTAATAGAAAGTACAGTCAGCAGTGGGCATGTATATGTGGAGGTAGATTCTGACCTGGTTAGACCCAGTCTGCAATGAGTAGGATTTGGACTAAACAGTCTAAACTGAACCCAATTGACAATTTTAATTGACCGATTTAATAACCTACAAGTTAATGGACTAAAGTGAACATGTGGAACAAGTTTAAGGATCGATGGTGCATTAAACTCATAACGTTTAAAGACATTTGTTTGATTTATTGGTACAGGTTTTTTGTTTAAATTGAAGTTGTTCCAGCTTGCCTTTGATCTTGTTCTACCCAGTGAGGAAATTCATGCATTGCAAGTGCCATATGACATACTAGGCCTCAAGGCTTGGTCTATGATTTAATCAGGTTTCTGAGGAGAAGAGGCCTCTAGTGCCCTGTTCGCCGCCACCGCCTGCGTTTGTAATTCAGTTCCATCAGACGATTTAAGACAGTGTAGTTCAGTTTCGTCAGTGCTTGTAATTTGAATTCTGGTGACTCGTTTGCAATGTGAACCTATCCTGATTCAGTCAAATTATTTAGTACGAATTTGATACTGGGCAGAGTTTGTTTAGAAATTTGTCAGCTGCACTTTTGTGACAGTAAGAAAGTAGCTACATAATCGAGAAATCTCATCATGTTGTGCAAATCATCGTAGGAATAACATTGACAGTAAAACAGTAGCCACATGAGTCTGCACCTGTACGGCAGCAAGCTACACAGAAAGACCAAAGACTGTTTGGACGGATCATGATACTACCGATAGAGAGGTGACTAGCTTACAAATACGTGCAGTATGGTTCAAACGGGAATGCAGCCAACTGATGTATGCAGGCATCGACTTTGACAATCTATTATCTGTATATTAAATCCTTGTGAAATCACAATACACACCCGACGGAGGTCTTGCCAGAGATATTCATTTGAATTATCTTCATGAGGCTAAGTGATATTACAGAAAAAATATATATTGATAATACAATTGCGCAAACTCAACAACCATTAGTACATTGTGTGTACAACATTCACCAAGGCCTGGCCCGATGGACCGACCACCCCTTCTCTTTTTTCCAGGACAGTTCAAGTACCATAGATAGGCTGAGGGACTGGATCTGACGACCTTCATGTACAAGTTACAGATGTCTGTTCCGCCAGCAAGTGCAATCGACAGCAGCACTAGGGAATCCATCTGGAGAAGCCAATGCAGCGTGCCATGGCACAAAATATAGCATGCTTAAATAGCAGTAGCTTGGTAGGCACACGCGCCAGATGATACCGAGCCCAGCATATGCAGAACCGATGATCAAGCCAAGTATCGGTAGACGTTTGGGTTCTCCTTATCCCTCTCCAGGTAATCCCTGGTTATAAGATCCTCAATGCGCTTCTTTATTGCTTTGAAGTCAGGCTGAAGGGACAAAACCAGCACCCATGATCAGGTCAAGAAATCGAAGGAAATTCTACTAAATATGCTTCATTAGTTGGCAAAATTTCAGTCTAGAACATCCACACTGCCCAAAAAGAAGTGAGGATGCTGGCCAACGTCTAGGTGCATTGCATATGGCTTTAAGTATATGATTTAGTTTAAATTTATTACTCCCTCCGTCCCATATTAATGGCCTCAACTTTATCTAGATTAGTATGTATCTAGTTAAGTATTTACACTAGATGCATTCGTATCTAGACAAAGTTGAGATCATTAATATGGACCGGAGGGAGTAGTAAATATAGCTATAAATTCAACATTTATACTAACGTGAGGATGTAAGTTTGAGGATTCAACAAAGCTACATAACACAAAAATGGCTCAAATTCGAAACTCTACTCAACATGCTTCAATAGTTGACATGCTAGAATGCAGGAAAACATTTCATCTGTCGCTGGTCTACAACGGCAAGATCGAATGGATACAGGCACATTTATCATCAGCACAGCTAACAGCACTTGCAGAATTGTCCATACCTTGAACATGCGACCAAGCTGCTCCACACATTCCATTACTAGTGTCTGGTGACCCAAGACTTTACGGCTCTTCATAATACGCACAATGGATGCATCAATCGCGTATCTTCGATCCTTGTCAACATCTTCGACTACCTTCTTTTTCTCATCAACTGGGGGTAGAGGTATCTGCAGGTAAAAATAAAGTCAGTGTTTACATCCAAACGGTAACAAAATAACTTGCAGGGATAAAGATAAAGAGCAAAGCACCAAAAATACCTTAATTCTTCTCATCTTGTCAGTAAATTTTGAGTTGAACTCAAATACGTCATTAGGAGAAATAGTTCTGTTACTTGGTTCTTTACTGAGAATCTTGTATTTCGCACAAGAGAGAGAGTGAAGCAGCCTCACTACATCGTCATCTGACAGGTTCAGTTGTGTCACTATCTCAGAATAACTAAGTCTATCAGCTCCATTGAAGAGTAGCAACAACGCAGCCTGCCAAACAGACGGAAACAAAGCATTAGTTTGCAGCGCTTGAAATGATAACAAGACCTTGTACAAGTTTATGCTTACCTGGTAAGTGGTAACAATGAGCTCAATAGTCTTGGCCTCAAACTTTGCAGTGATATGGCAGATACCCAAGGAATATATCCACGTAAGTTTTCTATGCTTGGTTCTTGTTTGATAGAACTCTTTGAAAACCTCAACACATCTCACCTAATTTTTTCGAGAAGTTTTCAATGTTAATGATCTTAGAGAGTAAGGCCAATATGTAAAGCAAAATAGTAAATTTACCATTTCAGCAGGAAGGTTTATGTCAAACGATTTATAAGTTGGCCAGAATCCTGTTGTCAGAACAGTGACCGCCAAATCTATCCCAGGATTCAAATCAGAGTGTGTGCTTATAAACTCTTCAAACTTAGTTTGATGATCTCTTGCAACAGTAAGATCAGTGACCATGCCCTCCATTTTTGAAGTAAATTGGCCACCACACTGTTGTTTTAGCTTGGTCAGAATGCTTCTTTCATGTTCATCATTAGCACTCTTGTCAAATAGCAATCTTCTTGCCAGCTTCTTCCTGCCATCATCACCATGAAACATCAGACCCAATACGAAATCACTAGAACTTCCTATCTTCTTAAACTTACAAGCCATTGAAGTTCTTTTTTCTTGTGAGGAAATAATGCATTAGAGTTATCATACAAGTTTACGAGCAATTACCTGTAAAACTCAGCAAAAAGGTCCTTATCACTGATGTAGGCGAGTAATCTCACAACCTGATGAATGGTCAGTAGATTAAGATCCACCAATAAGAATGTACTAAATGCCTGCAAGTAAAAGAGAACACACAACAGAGTGCTGCCTGTACCTTCTCCAGGGTATCTTCAATAGCTTCATCACTGAGTTTCTCACTGCCGCCTTTCTTCAAAATATTATCACAGAATGTAGCAAGTAATTCTGCACTTGTACTACCAGAAACACCTTTGTTGCAGAACACTTCAAAAGCCTCTTTAAGTGCCTGTAAAAAGGAACAGGATTGAAAACGAAGATCAACAAAAATAAGTGTTTCTGTTGATTTTATTTTATTGGAGAACATGAAGAGCGAAGAAAGAAATAAACATATAATCTAACAAACCTTATGGAAAAGAGTATGCCCCTGGAAACAGTCGGTGACATATGCTACATACTTGTCATGCAGTTCAATGATTTTCCGGACAAAAACCTGAAACCAGAAAACAGTCAGATGATGACATATGTCACAAGAAAAATTACGAAAGTTTGTTGACAGCAAAGTTGTCTGAAGGTACACACCTGTTCCTGCAAACCGACAATGTCCTTCTTCTCTGGCTGTAAGAATAATTAGTTATTAGAGATTCACGTCAAGATGAGAATAAAGGATCACTTTAAAAGCAGAGTCTGAAGTTGACAAGACTATCAGCAAAGTAAAGCATAACCAAGAATCCAAATGGCACATGCTGTAGCAACCAGTTTCTAGGCCCTACTCCCTTCGTTCCTAAAAGGAAGGCCTATAATTTATTTCAAAAGTGAAATAATGTAAAGTTTGGCCAAGTTTTTAGGAAAAATTATCAACGACTATCACTTGTACAAACAGGAGCTGCAGCAGGCAGATACGATCAGGGAAAAGGGGAGAGAAAAAATCAACCCAATCCAGATAAATAACGAGCTCTGACATGCATCTGATTGGGCTACACTAATGGACTGGGAGTTGCACATGCTATAAGCTGGGCTA
The DNA here is from genome assembly GCA_910589775.1 of Avena eriantha. Lineage (NCBI taxonomy): Eukaryota > Viridiplantae > Streptophyta > Magnoliopsida > Poales > Poaceae > Avena > Avena eriantha. The sequence goes on along the minus strand of OU342740.1, from coordinate 387,463,582 downwards.
AGAACCAATTAATATATTAAAATCCATAGGAACTATGAAATAAGTTAGTGACGAAATGTGTACCTTCTTATTACTAGCAGCATCTTCTGCTTGTTTCACCAATGCTGTACCCTCATTAGTAACATGCTGCAGAATAGCATCACTTAAATACAGTGTCCAACTCTAAATCATTTAATGGATTAACTACAGCATGATTGCATTAGCATATACCTGCTTAAAAATTTGAGAAACAGGCTCTAGGCCACGAGTTATTCTGGAAAATAGTCTGTACATCCTTGAGAGATCCTCAACCTACAATAACAGATGCAAACAGTCAAGATACTTGTAGTGCACCTGATATACTATTCAGCGATACGACTCTCTGGTCAAACCTTGTCATCACGAAGTAATGCATGGCATCCAGAATGCTCCTTCTCCAGAAGTTGGCTTGCATACTGTGTTAACAACTCATGTTGCACTTTCTGAAATAATCAGGAATTGTGTCAATGTTAAGTTACATGATATGTTAAAAAGAGGGAAAATCATGATAAATGTTCTCTCAGGAATATGAAATAGATACTAATTGTGGAGTACACCATCCAGTATGCATGTACCGTTCAGGCACTAAAATAATCAACAAATCAAAAAGGGCAAGAGTGTGTGCGTGTGTTAGGGGAAGGCGACATCGCAGCAGATATCTTTTCACAAACCTCCAATAGCTTCTGTTCACTACTAGAGTGCAGATAATGAGCAACCCGTTCCTTCTCCTTCTTCAAGCACTCCTCAGCCTAGTGAAAAGGACATAATGCAAATATATTATTGTCCTTAACTATATAAACAAGAAGGAAAAGATCTCAAAACTACCTTTAACATATAGTCAGGGCAGGAGTCTTCCACAATCCAGGTTTGGGCCTTGATAGAGTAATAATCTGCAGTATCCTTCAGTAAGAAATCTTCAAAATCATTCTCGTAACATTCCATGCTGCCTAAGCCGATTTCCACAAAAATATCCAAGACGTTCTTTAGCAGAGCCCTATCAATTTGTTCACCCTCACGTTCTTGGTCTATCTGTTGAAGAAGGAGATTGTCACAACCACTTATATAGGAAAATCATCTTTTCAGACTACCATGTGATGCAAAGACTCACCAAGGAAACTACTGCACTTTTCACTTTCCCTTTGATTTCTTGATATACCTTTACCATTAGAATAAAAAGTTAGAACAAAGGCAAAGCAACTATAGACAAAGAACTTTACTGCCAGAATACATTCATTTACCAAGTCTCGAAAGCAACTAAGCCCAACTTCTCTCAATGCTGGAAGTGATCTTCGTGAAATGAAATATCGATCAAGGTAATGGAAGAAACGTGATAGCCACCGAACCATCACTTTGTGGTTTGACCACCTCTTTACTAGCTCCCTCAACATAAATTCGTCATGCTTCTCTCTTAATGAAGGTAAGACCTACATGGAGTCAAAATTTAGTGTCAAGACAGCAAGTAGGCAAATGCAGCAAAGGTAGCAAAGACACCATGTAATGAACAAAATGTAAGCAACTAAAATGCCTATGTTACCACAAAACAAGTGCAACTATGTTATTTAAGCTGTTGGCTATAACCAACTGCTAAAACGTCTTGTACTCCCTCCGTTCTGATTTAGTCTACATTCTAGAAAAAAGCAGACAAATTAGTATTGCATTTATTAGTACTACTTCAATATGTGAACAACCAATCCAAGTTGCATTGAAAATGATGATACCCAATAGAGAGAGCAGAATCACTTCGTTTCCTGTGTTCTTGTTGACTAAAAACTAGAATGTAGATTATTTTAGAACAAAAATATGAGGCTAGAACGTAGAGTATTTCAGAACGGAGGGAGTATTTTGCAACAGAGGGAGTAAGATTTAAAGGCACAAACTAAGATTTCTCTCAGAAGATATGCCATCCGTAATAATATACTGTTTTAGATGAGGCTACACTAATGATACATTTTAGCATTAAAGTACTGCATAATAATCATGATTTAAAGTTTTTATTAGTTCCTGAAAGAGTGTAAAAGTGGTTTGCTTAACAAAAGAGGGTTACATGGTGAGATAACACTGGGTCCAGAGCCATTTAGGCTACAGTCGCCAAACTCAGCCTGCTGGCTTTCACAGCAAATTGTGGACCATACACCTAGCCTAGACCTTGGCAGATTAGCTAAGGTGCCACACGCAGGATTTCCTTGCCCACAAGTCCTATCGCAAAACAGCCATGTTACCCTCCATTATCCAAGATTCTCAATTAAAGATGTCCTTCCAGAGAGGCAATCAATGAAAGGTGTCCTACTGGTTAATGAAGGTAGAAAATGTGTGGAGAAACAACCAATGACCCATTTTGCAAGAACTTGCCAACTAGTTACAGTCGGCCTTCAATGATCGGTAATAACCCCCTCAAGAGCGGCCTCCCCTTACCCACCCCCATTTTGTGGATCATCCCTACCCAACAAAAGCATTACTAGAGCCGCAAACCCATATTCACTACTGTATCAATTCCTCCGGATTTGAAGAAGAAACATAAATTGTGAATTCCAATGGCCAGCTCTCTGCTGACCGTCTAGTTATTTTTTCCTCAGAACCAGTAACGCTCTCTAACGGCGGTTGCAAGTAATACCAGTTCTAGATATTCCATTTCCTCTGTGATGTGCATGATAAATATAGTGCATGACTAATGCACTTTCAAATTTGCTTTATTCTGTTTATTCATTCGCCCAGATGTATCATGCATGGTATGCAAGATAATTTCCAGGCCTTACTTTGCGGTGATGTTGAAAGCCCCTATATTAATTAGTTAGGATAAAAGATCAAGCATAGCTCCTAATTTTAATCTATAATGGGTATTTGGCTTTTGTCACAGATATTAAAGACATTATGAGAGAAAGAGAATAGAAAGAGGCTATGACTTTAATGTCCCTGCTATGCTATGCGCGTATACATATACTGAGAACAAGTGAGAGAATGTTACTGTAAATGTTAATACATGACGAAGAGAAAGGGGAAGCTAAATGAGACCCAATAGAGGAAACTATCATTGTTTTTCTAGAATAAATGGGGATATTCTAACATCATAAGGTTTCCTGATTTTGGCCTCATTTGTCATTCCTCCCTCTCCTGCATCTATGGGTACCCAAGTCATTCTCTCGCTACCAAGATATTAATAGAAGGGACATTAGAGCCATTTCCACTTGTCATTCTCTTGGTCCAAAGATCCTTAGGTACTATTTGAAACACAGAAATGTTACAGTTTCCTGAAAAAATTCTGTGTTGGGGACTAGACTAATCTGAGCTGAAATGGAATTGAACTGAGGCATGTTGAACCGAGTCTAAATGGTCCCAATAGTATCAATTTGTTGAGGGCGGAGTTCGAAAAACGGAACCCCCAACTCTGAACACAAGGTTACCAGGATTTAGGAGCCAAAGCTGCTCCCATTACTCTCTTTCTCGAAGAAACTTATGATGCAACCCTACTACATACTACTTTCTATTTGAAGGTAAGTTGCAGGGTACAGATGAATCCACTATACTAGTTTTGTACACCCACAAGCTATATCCAAGCAAAGACAGATAGTGGTATATTGCATAGAATAAAACCTGTCCACTCATATTAAGAGAACGAGATTATTGCTCTGTGTGCCAGTCCTACGCCGTACCAGCTCTTGCAGTTGTCGGCATGTTAACAATTAAATGCCCATCCGCTGCAAGCTGCTCGGACGCTATAATGAACAGGCAAGTGGACGGAGGCATAGCCTGGCGGCAGCGCTGATACGTCCCAGCCCGCCGGCGCTCGAGCCTCCGTGCTCGCATCCGCGGTGCGTACGCACAATTATATACAATTAACAGCGCTCATTTTATAATGAACAGGCACCAGCCGCAATCAGCACTCAGATGGGAGACCCTGCTGCTCACCATGGAAGAGATGTACTCCTCGAAGGACTCGCGGTACTTGTCGTAGAGCTGCTGCGAGTAGTCATGCGGGGGCTTCTGGGTGCACATGTTGTATATCGTCCTGCGCCACGACGGATGGAACAAACAGCGAAATCAGATCAGGCCGCGGGGGCGAGGAGCGAAATTCGGGAGCAGGGGCAAGGGGCACCGTACGTGTAGAGCATCATGTAGTCCTCGGAGCTGAACTGGGGCTCGGGCTTCCCCTCGAGGATGTTCTTGAGCTTGGTGATGCCCTTCTGCATGAACGCCCACCCTTCCTCCAGATCGACGGTCTTCCGCTCGTGCGTCGTCATCGCCGCTGCCGCAGCCGCCGACGCGGCCGTCAGATCGGGGATTCGCCGGAGAGGAGGAGGAGGTCGGAACCCTAGCTCGCCTCCCTCCCTTCGTGCGAAATGGGAGGACGAGGAGAAAGGGGGGAAAGAGGGAAAGGGTGTCGGAGTGTTCCGGTGCCCGATCTAGCGTGGCGGAGGGCCGAAACAGGGGAAGGGGAGAGGAGGGGATGGATGGTCGCCGCCACTTGCCAGCTCTCTTTGTGACTTTGGCACATGGGGCTGGCTACCCTGCCGATGGCACGTCTACTTCACAGCTAAGATTTACCTTAACTAACCGACCTCCTCCCAGACAAAGAAAAAATCTAGCTGAGGAAATCGGAAATCTGTGGGACATTTTGGTGAGAGCAATTAGCCAATTATGTGGAAAAAAAATCTGGCGACCAATTACATTTCTGCAGTCTTAGATTACCAACTTAGGGGTTTTACTTGTTTTTACTTTTTTTTGGAAAACTCGCGAGCTTTATTAAATCATCAACACAAAGTTACAATCATCACTGAGTCTGTGAGCTAAAAACGCCCGAGGCTCTGCATCCACTGAAAACGACGCACCATGCACACATCCATACTTTGCTATGCAGTGAGCCGCCTGGTTTGCTTTGTGAATGGCGCTGGCGATGGTTGCTGCTCTAATGTGTTAGATCTTTTGGAGCTTAGCACGACGACTTTTCATGTCTACTACAACAAGCTCTACTGCGACAAGGTTTGCCCAGCTCCGGTATTGGAGGGACGAGGACGACGGCGTGCCTTCGGCTCGCGCTAGTGTTTGTAGTCGTCGCTAGGTGGTCCTTTGACCTATTTGTATTTTTAATACTTTTAGGCTTCTGTGTACTACTGTTGATGATTATTAATAGATCAGTGAAATTTCGCAAAAACAAAAATTATTCCTTGGCTCGATAATATTATCTGGTATTATCTTAATGATAGAACTACAGTATTAAACAACCGCTCATTCCATAGTCTTACCAGCACAGCACTATCAACTTCGAATAACAACCTGGTAAAAGCTTTCTCAACAGCCATGACACGTGCATCTCTTAGCGCCAACGCTTCTATTATCAGTGAATCAGCAATACCTTCATCCTCCCTCTGTTTTAAAATATAAGATGTTTTAATTGTGAAATAAATGTATTTAGATCACTTTTAATGTGTAGATTTACTTTGAATCTCTCTAAACCTATACTATAAAAGCGATCTAGATATATTAGTTTCATAAACTAAAACATCTTATGTTTTTGAAACGGAGGAAGTAGATCTTACATCTGGCTTCACGAAAAGAAGACCCCTCCCGTGCAACTGCACCGGTTGCATCATGGGACTGATGGGAGGGTTTTGGGACGCCGGAAGATGCTCTTACCGTCAAGGTGATGCCTCTCTTCACATGCTGTCTAGTTAGATGTGGCATTCTTTTGCCCTGCCGCTAGGAGATCTACTATTTAGGCATGATAATTGTTAGTTCAAGCACTGACTAGTCCAAGAACCGTCTAGATTACATCGGCCTGTCATTGATCATTGTGATGTGCTACCTTTTGAAAACACACGCGGCATGATAAAAAAGTAAAGATGATCTTCATTGTTCACCATGACAATTTGAAATCAATGTACAAGAAAACGACTTGCTACCAACCATATAAATGGTCGCTATAACATAGATAAAGTGCTTTATTACAAGTTTCGAAGCATATATGATTTATGAATAGGTAGACTGTTTTTCTAAAAAAATCCACTGATCTATTGATAATTCATAAAAGAACCTAGAAAGTAATAAAATTTATAAATAGTTACTTAGATCACCTAGTGAAGGCTGCATACACTAGTGTGAGCCGAAGGTGCCGTCATTCTCGCCCCTTCATTACCGGAACCTATCAAAGCTTGTCGTGGTAGAGATTGTTGTAGTAGATAAACAAAATGTCGTCATGGCAATACCCTAGATGACTAGCACATGAGAGCAATAACCACCGCCAAAGATGAGACCCATAGCTCGAAAGAGACATACATGAAACCACACAAACAAACACGAAACCGACTAGACCCCTGGAGATCCACATGATGCATAACTCCACAAGTTATCCACCAGCGCTAGACACACCACTAGAGTGAGGATATGTGACGAGGACCTTATTCGAACTTCGAGATGTAGTCACCGTCTCACTATTTCGAAGAAGACACAAAAACAATCTATACAAAGAAACAAAAACCCTAGTGCTAGTGATGAGACGTGGTCCGACACGCCTCGAGAGGGAAATAGATGCTAGGATGCTCGGTCGTTGTCTCCTTTTAGTCAGTATTTTTCTAAATTTAGAACGCAACATTTAATATTTAGCACTATACAATAAAAAAATCTCATGAAATCATCTAAATTTAGTTTTCCAAAATATACTATGTTATAAAACAGACGAGGTAGGATTTGAACAGTGGTAGAGACATATCAGGACAAGCCGGGCGGGCAAGTAAGACGCGGTTTCCTCTTCTACTACCTCTCATATTTTCCTCTCCCTTGAGAGTCCGCCGCCAGATCCTGGGTCAACCCACCACCCTCTCCAATGGGGTTGCCGACTGGGAATGGGTAAGGGGAGGTGCAAGAGGCAGGTTCCCTAGTAGTCCTAGTAGGTTTAGGGTTGGACGACTTTCTACCATGGTGTGGCGCCGTGCTGGAGGATGGCATCGAGATCCCTAGGTCGAGACCTCGTGTGCTGGTTCATGGTTGGCCTGCTCCTCGCTGTGCTAAGGTGGTCGGGGCAGAAGACCAAGGGCAAGCTTGGTGTCAGTTACCTCACAAATAAAAGGCCCTTAGGAGCTTTATCCCGATGCGATCGTGTGATGTTGCCCTGCTTCTCCTGGCCGTCCATGGCGGCGAGGGGAGGGGCGAGGTGGCAAGGAGTGTGGTGATGTGTTAATTTCGTCGGGCGACTGTGGAGGTGATAGGGGGAATGGAGGTGGTGCAACGCTCTCATACTCTGCACTTGGAGTTGGTGCGGTAGATGGAGACGTCAAGTTTGGGACTCTTCTCGTTCCTACCGCGTGGAGGTGGAGGAAGTAGGTCGAGTATGGGCTTGGTGGCTCTATGTTGGGGGATCTTGGATTCCCTGAAAACTGTGCCTTCTGCAGCGAATCCAAAGTTGCACGCGACGACCTGTGTCATCGGGCACAAGCTTGCCTAGCCGCGCTTGAGCAAGAGGATGGCTCGAGTTCATTTCTCTTCAAGGTGAGGATCTTCTCCAGCACCAATCCGCTGTCTCTGGCGTCCCAAGTGGTTTCGTCCCCGGCAACGTCAGGAGCGGCCACATCTGGCAGCATGGCGGCATGGCTCAAGGATTCGATCGTGTTTCGCGGGCCGACACGATTCACAAAAATCAAGTGTATACATATTCGGGTTTTGCTCAGGGCCTTTATATAAAATTGTGCCTCCACCTTTTAATGTTGTTTCCAGGTCCTTTAGGCCTTTTATCATTCAGAAAAAAGGACAAGCCGGTCCGAGGCCCAACCCGTGACAAGCGCAAGGATGCTTAGGGCATGTACAAGCGATGATGCCAGCCTTCCTTATGCTTGTCACATTGAATTTTTCTTAGTTGGAGGAGAGAGAAACAAGAAAGAGATGTTGTATTTCCTTAGCTAAGGCATGATCTCTTAAAAATAAGATAAGACTATTTTCTCCATTGTACCATATGTCTTCCCTTAGCCAACCAACTTATTACTAAAAATAGTTAATTCCTATTAACTACTAGAGATAATAAAGTGTACAAGTTATATATTGTATCTTCTCTAAATGATGTGGAGAGCTAAGAGAAGGCATGCCTTCCTTAGCATTGTATGTACCCTTATGTGCCATAATGTGGATTGTGTAGTTTGTTTGGGGCATGGTGCGATCATAGCTCAGTCTATGATTTTGAACTTGTGTGTGGTCTATATAATAATTTTTTGTTGATAACCATTAATCCCTTTATCAAAGAAAAACCCTATATGTTTTTCACTTTGTCTCATTGCCCGTCTTTTCACTCACCCCTTTCTATTCGTACATTACAATTTTATGTAGTGAATATGTTCAAGTATGATCCAAATTTATTAAGGAGGCTAACTTCTGACGAGCGAATCAAGTCCCTTTCGGCGGTTCGAACAGTTGAAGATCTATGTTTCTACTATTATATAACTCTTGTAAGACGCGTTTGGGACAAGTCGTGTTTGAGATAATCCCAACTCTATGTGAACACTTCCCATATAGTGGTGTCTGGCATTCGTGGTTTTTTGCTCTTTGTTGTCGATATTTTTCACATTAAATCTTGTGTCTCCTCCTGTAATTCCGTTTTCGCTTTTTGTTATTTACTTGTCACATTTATAACTAAATATACTAAATTATTAAGTGTGGTCACATGCAACGCATATGAGGGCACCTGTTGTGCATGTTGTTGTTTGTATGTTGCTTTGTGGATCCTCGACAGGCTAACAACTACCCCTTACCAAAAGAGAAAAAAGGCTACGCACACATAGCCTCCTCACATTCGTTCATTCTCCCTAGGATCTCCCTCCCCCAAATCGCCGTCGCCTGGGCTGCCGACTCTGGCTGCCTCTGCCACCTCCTGGTGCATCTCCTCGCGGGCTCCTTATTCTCTCCGCTGCTACTCGTTGCCGCAGCGCCCAGGTACATACCATTCGCAGAAAACCCTAGCCATGGACGAGGTCGCTTGCTTGGCTTTTGCTAGACGTCGACATCCCCGATTCGGCTCCCTGGTTCGCTTACCCGCCGACTCGTGCCTTCTCCTATACCTCGCGTTCTCACGACGGCCTTTCCCCTACTCGCCTCCTGCACGGTTCCCCGCACACTCCACCGGCCCATGGCCAATCCCCTGTGAGTGGGGTTGCCGGCGGTGGGTCTAGAGATACTCCGCCTTGGTATTGTCTCTGGATCCTCTGAGTATCTACCTGGATCCTACCGGCAGCATAGGCGGCGAGTTCACGGTGGACAACTAGGGTGGCGGTGGTCTTCTTCTTCGTCTCGGTGGGTTTCAGTAAGTCTTTTGGCCGCTCACATTACGATAGTCACGGCTGTCACCTTAGAATTTATTCCTGCTCATCGTTTTCAATTACGATAGTTCACGGTGGCGAGGTGTATGCTAGGGTTGTGGATGTCCTTCTCGTTGTCCCCTCCTAGCCTTCATATAGGGAGGCTAGGTCCCAGAATAGCAGGCCGAGTCGGTTACAGATTAGGGTTTTCCCCGTTTGAAAATCTATTTATTGCGTGTCGTGTCCTTCAAGGAGTCGTCTTCCTCCGGTCTTGGGCCACCCGAATCCTTGTTGGGCTTCAGTTGTCCCGTGGGTTCCTCTTGGGCCGGACCGTATAGGCTAAACATGAGTACTCGTAGAGTATACCCATGTTAGTAGCCCCCGAGTGTCCAAACAAATCGTAGATTCGGGTGGAGACTATAAAATCTTCGAGTGCATGGAATGCAAGTTCATCTGAAAGCGCCTTTGGGTGTCGCGGTTTGTGTCATAGGGATTGTTGATATGCGTGCCTGATACATCCAACGGATTGGGATCAATTAACTGCCTTAGGGCAAAACAACACTATCTACTCAAACTCGAGTCCCCGAACTCGAATTCGAAACATTGTTGGTGTAGTTCGACTCCTGCCGTGGAGGTCTTATAGAGTCGAATTCTAGTGTTTCTATATGAGCACTTGATGCGTATGTCAAGGCTTTTTTGTCAATACCCGGATTTTTAATCCCAGATGCCTGTTATGCCATACATCGCAATCCCAGGATTACCATTTTTGCGAGACATAACAAAATTGGTACCACAGTACATATCCATTACAAACCATAATAAAGGTATTACAAATAAAGGATCTCATGATCTAGTCTTAATACAAGCAAAGCAGCAGAAAGTAAACGTAGTAGGGGCTCCATCTTCAGAGTCACAGGCAATGCTGATGATGGGAGATGATCCTAGTTGTCATAGACCTCCTGTTGTCCATCTTCCTGATAGTCCTCCTCATAGTCTGGACACGGGAATAGCCAGGAACAAATCCATGAGTACTCTTTAAGTACTCGCAAACTATCACTAACAAGTAAGGTAGTTCTAGTAGGAATCTTAAGCTCTAGGTTTATTTGCAAAAAGACAGGTTTATTTCATAAGGAGTTCAAAAGTAAGGAATCTAATTTAATCACTTAAGTGGGAACCTAGTCTTCATATCCACAACACTGTTGTGGTCAAGTCAAGGTCATAGTTCAATTCACAAGTCATTTTGAAAACATGTGACAATGGAACAGTATGGCCACTCCAATTGTCCATGACCGCGGATGCGGCTATTCGAACAGTTTGACACTCTGCAGAGGTGGTACACTTTCACCAAAAATTCGATACATCCGTCAGGGCTAACCCTGAATCATCATACTTAGTATGCGGATAATCAGTCATAACCTTTCAATTACACACTCTAGTATAGGCACCTCCCCTATGAGCTTGGCCTCCCAGCCATGGCCATCTGCCATCCTAGGCACTGCATAGGTGGACATTCACATTCACGAGGTAGCCTCAGCTCAACCTATTTCCGCGAGGGAACCTATACTAAGGCATATAAACTTCTAGTTAAGCCCTACCCAATTCGGGTATTGTGGTTGTACGGTAAAATTGGAATGGTATCGCATCCTAACCCAACCATCGGTTTTTATAAAGGGCTAAGGCTCATGCCTCAACATTTTCATCATCAACCATTGTGTTTCTCAACACATGTCAAAACATTTCAATAGAATGAATCATCATTCCAAGGTTTTCATAATCATTTTCACCAAGTATTCCCATCTAAAGTGATCAACTTTTATGCTTAGCACTAGCCACTAAAGTTGAGGGTATTCACTAATGAGGGGTACTAATCAAGTGTAACTATCCAAATCTAGTTTTATGCCTTTTGATGACATCTAAGTATGACTAGTTAGGCCTAGTTTTATACTATTTATGGTATCTATCCTATTTTTCCAGTACTCACAAAGCACTAACTAAAGTAAATACTTTGGTAAAAGTAAAAGAATAAAGCTTGCAAGTAAAACTTGGGACTGGTATAATCAAGGTTGCATAACCAAAGCATGCCTAATGCATCTTGCATAGGTTATCAAGTTTGCAAGTGTTAGCTTGCATAGTTCTACCTTGCAATTATGATGGCTTGCCTTGAGTAGTGCAGTGGTTGAAGTTCTCTTCTTCTTCTTCTTCTTCTTATTCTTGGTAGTACTCCTCCTCCTCGTAGCCCAGGTCGGTACTATCGTCTATAAATGAATACGAGGTACACAATCACCAAACAATACTTAACTACTTCTATGTAGCACACAAAGGCTCACACTGGATGATCTAGCATCATCACAATCATCACATGAAATAAAGACCTAGTCTTATTTTTCTTATTTTAGAAAAGTAATTTCTACTCATTGAAAATACATAAGATTTAATATTCTCCAATTAAAATATGGGATCATGTTGACACATGTCATCACCACATATTCTAATACTTGGGAATGTGATTTAAAGTGGTGGTCATATTTTATAAAGTTTAAAATTACTATTTAATACAATTAAAGTGACTAGAAATGCATATATAGCATTCTTTTGGTAGTAGTCCAAGATCACTACATGTAAACCTAAATATTTTTACATATACAGATTGATCTTATTAAATGTGATTTTGAGAGTTGGAATCAACTCAAAAGCATTTATGGTTGATTTTTGAAAAATGTTTGAATGTGGAAAAGTCTCTGTCTTGTTATTTTTACTATAGGTGATCTATAATTTCAAATGGTTTGAATCCAACGGGCTTGGATAGATATTTTGAATACCTTTCTAACAAAATGGAATCATGCAATTTGGTTTAGTGAATTTCTTTGAATCGATTTTTGAATCTACTGACAGAATCTAGTTTTAACTAAAATGGGAAAATCTATTTGAATCGACGGGCTCTGCGCGAGAAACTAACTGGGCCGGCCCAGGTACGCGGTGCGTGGGCAGCGGGCTGTTGATAGGCAGGTCCTACTCGCCAGCGACTCGTCTAAACCGAAACGGTATCTTTCAATCTGGGTCGTGCGATTAGAGCGCGATCGACGTCTAAGCATCGTCGTCTCTGTCGCACAGCTCCGGCAAGACTGAACCCTAACGCGATGGTGGGGGTACGTGGGGGCTCACCTGGGCTCCAGCTAAGGTCGGCGATGGGGGCAAATGAGGTTGTCGAGGCCGGCGAGTCGAATGGTGGTCGCGACGGCTCCTGGGGCGGCTGCTAGCTCCAGTTCCTCTTCTCCTCTGCAACGGCGGGCTCCGCTGAATTTTCGACGATGTGGTGCTCGCCTTGCTCCGGGGAGAGGTGTGGGAGGTGTTGATACATAGCAAATGTATCAATAATTTCTGAATTTCCATGCTTTGGAGTACTTTTCTTACGATTTCTTGGACTAACCCATTAACAAGAGCCACAGTGCCAGCTGCCTGTTTTCTGCTGTTTTTGGTTCCAGGAAAGTCAGGAAATGAATATTCTCGAAATTGGACGGGACAAAAGCCAAAGTCAGTTTTTCACCGAGGGACACCTGGAGCTAGAATACGAGACGGAGAGGGGCTGGGGCCCGGCCACACCACCTGGCCGCCCGGCCACACCACCTGGCCGCGCGGCCAGGCCTGGCCCGCGCCAGGGGTGGTCTGGCCGCCCAGGCACCCCCTCGGCCTCTCCTTCCGCCTATATATTGCCCCTGATACGGAAACCCTAAGGAACCCGATCAAAATTTCACGAAAAAGTGTAGCCGTTGTCATCTCCATCCCTAGATCGAGAGGGATCTGAAGCTCTTCCTGGCACCCTGCCGGAGAAGGGAATTCACCCTGGAGGCCTTCTTCATCATCACGCAAGCCTCTGGTGTGACGCGTGAGTAGTTCATCTCTGGACTACGGGTCCATGTAGTAGCTAGATGGCTGGTTCTCCTCCTTTGTGGTATCATGTTTAGATCTTGTGAGCTCCGTTCATGATCAAGATCATCTATTTGTAATTTTGCATGTTGTGTTTGCGGGGATCCGATGGATATTGAGATGCTATTTCAGATTGATTATTGATTCTATCATGTCTTTGTTATTTGTGATATTGCATGCTTTCTGTTGTTAGTAGCTATCTTGGCCAAGTAGATGCTAGCAACTCCAAGAGTTAGTATTTATGCTCGATAGTGGGTTCATGCCTCTGGTAATCTGGGGAAGTGACAGAAATCTCTAAGGTACTAGATGTGTTGTTGCTACTAGGGAGAAAACAAAAATCCTTTATTCATATAACAATTGTATTGTTTACATTACACGCAATTCGTAATGCAATTATCCATTGCTTGCAACTTAATACCGGAGGGGGTTCGGATGATAACCTGAAGGTGGATTATTAGTCATAGATGTAGTTGGATGACGGTCTATGTTTAATGTTGTAATGCCCAATCAAGTCTCAAAGGAGTCAAGATGAGTAGTATATGCTTGTATGCTTTCTCGATGTTTGTTGATTGCCCCGCTGTAATTTGTTCACCCAACATGTTATCTATCTTAAGGAGAGCCACCTCTAGTGAACTATGGACCCTGGTCCTTTCTTTTACTATTAATCTACAATCAATTGTTTACTGTTTTCTGTTTACTTTCTGCAAACTATTACTTTCTTCCATTCGATACGTTTAATCCTTTGTTTTCATCAAAACCGGTGAGATTGACAACCTCATCGCAAGTTGGGGACAGAGTTTTGTGGTTGTGTTGTGCAGGTCTCCACGTTCCTACTGGCACCGGTAGTGCGCCTTGCCAACGTTCAGCTAGCTACATCTTTGGGGTGTTTCCTTGCTCCTACTGGATTGATAACTTTGGTTTCATAACTGAGGGAAAACTTACTACTGTGCTCATCATACCTTCCTCTTAAGGTTCCCCAACGAGCTCGTTAATACACGAGTCAACAAGTACTTTTTCTGGCGCCGTTGCCGGGGAGTCAAGGACATCTTCACAAGGGAGTCCCTCATAACCAATCTCTTTACTTTGTTATTTTTGTTTTGCTTAGTGAACTTTTGCTTTGTTTGCTTGTTTCCTTTATCAAAAAACACACAAAAATAGTTTTACAAGTTTGCTTTCTTTATTAAAAACACAAAAAAATGACTACTCTTGAAAATTCTAAGTTGTGTGACTTCACTAGCACCAGCAACAATGATTTTATGAGCACACCTATTGCTCCACCTGTTCCCGAAGCTACTTTCTTTGAAATAAAACCTGCTTTACTCAATCTTGTTATGAGAGAACAATTTTCTGGTATTGGTAATGAAGATGCTGCTGCCCATCTAAATAACTTTGTTGAACTTTGTGAGATGCAAAAGCATAGGGATATAGATGGTGATATTATTAAGCTGAAATTGTTTCCTTTCTCTTTGAGAGGAAAAGCTAAAGAATGGTTGAATTCCTTAACTAGGAATAATATTGATTCTTGGACTAAGTGCAAATATGCTTTCACTGGAAAATACTATCCTCCTGCTAAGATTATATCTATGAGAAGTGAAAAAATGAAGTTTAAACACTCTGATAACGAGCATGTTGCTCAAGCTTGGGAAAGAATGAAATCTTTGGTAAAGAATTGTCCCACTCATGGACTGACTGCTTAGATTATCATCCAATCTTTTTATGCAGGATTGAACTATTCTTCAAGGAACTTATTGGATTCTGCTGCTGGAGGTACCTTTATGACCATTACTTTGGGTGCTGCAACAAAGCTTCTAGATAATATGATGGTTAACTATTCTGAATGGCATACTGAAAGAGCTCCACAAGGTAAGAAGGTAAATTATGTTAAGGAAACCTCCTCCTTGAGTGATAAAATTGATATTATAATGTCTATGCTTATTAATGGGAAAGCCCATATTGATCCAAATAATGTTCCCTTAGCTTCTTTGGTTCCTCAAGAAGAGCAAGTTGATGTGAACTTTATAAGAAATAATAATTTTGGCAACAATGCTTGTGGTAATAACAATTATAGGCATTATCCTTCTAATAATACTTATGGTTATAATGGCAAACCTTGAAAACCTAGTGAAGGAAGAATTTTAGAAGTTGAAAGAGCCACTAAAAACTTCATGCAAATGCAATACGAACAAAATAAATTATTTACTAAAACTATGGAGGAACAATCTACCATTTCGAAGAATATTAGTCATCAACTTGAAAATTTGAATAGGGAAATTCCTAATTTGCAATTGAAACTTTCTAATGCTGAAAGAAATATATCATCTTTGTCTGAAGCTCAATCCTTTTTGATTAATAAAATGGCTGCTAAACCTGAAACTAATGATAATCCCTTTGCAGCCACTAATGCCATACAAGTAAGAATTGATGAAAATGTTAGACTATTAGCTGAATTGCATGCTAAGTGGGAAAGAGAAGATGAAATTGCTAGAAACATTAGTGTTTCTACTATCACTACCACTAGTGTTGAGGCTAGTAATAGCTCTACTACTTTAGATGATAATTATGATATTTATCTTGATGGTTGCAATATCTCTGAAGTTATTAAGTTCCTACAAAAGCTTGATAAAAGTCCCAATGCTAGTGCTATGAATATGGCATTTAAAAAACACATTACTGATGCTCTCATAAAGATTAAAGAAGAAAAGATGAAACATAAAGCTTTTATTCCTATAAAACAAGAAGATGGTTGGGGACCCATCATTAATATGAAAGTGAATGATTTTGATTTTAAAGCTTTATGTGATCTTGATAGTAGTGTTTCTATTATGCCTAGAAGGATTTATGATATGCTTGATTTGCCTCCACTTGAAGATTGTTATTTGAATGTCCCACTTGATGATAATGCTAAAAAGAAACTCATGGGGAGTCTTAATGATGTTCTTATTATGGTTAACAATGCCTATGTCCCCGTTGATTTCTATGTTTTGGATGTTGAATGCAATGCTTCTTGTCCTATTACTTTGGGAAGACCTTTTCTTAGAACTGTTGGTGCCGTTATTGATATGAAAGAAGGCACCATTAAATATCAACTCCCACTCAAGAAAGGTATAGAACACTTCCCTAAGAAGAGAGAGAAGATTTCTTTTGCTTCTACTATGAAAACAAAATTTGGTCTTAATGCTTCTTCATTTGAGAACACTTGATTCTTTTTATTGCTTCTTATGCCTAACTTAAAGGCGTTAAAGAAAAGTACTTATTGGGAGATAACCCAAAAGTGTTAGATGAGTCTTGGAAGTTATTACTTGAGTAATAACCGCTCTTTATCCTTTTTATTTGCTTTTTGTGCCAAGAGTAACCTCTAATGAGACAGAAGTAATGATTGGAAAAGTTGCTGTCCCGAAACAGATTTCTGTGCTTCACCGTAAAAATTCGTGTAAAATCTCTGAACGTCCTTTTGAGACGTGAATTGTTATGCTTCTTCCCCAGATTGTTATCTAACTTTCGTTAGTTCAACAATTTTTGATTTGAGCAACAGAAGGTCTTCGAAAAAAATCGTCTTTACTTGCTGGTCTGTTTTGACAGATTTCTGCCATTTTCTGCATTTGCTTCTTGTTGGTTCCTTTTTGAGTTCTTTCCGGGAATTGAGCTTTTTGAGGGAAGTGCTACAATATCTAGTGTTCTATTGGAAGTTTATTTGGTATTAGAACTGAACCTTAAGACTTATTTAACTTGAGTACACTAATGTTGCTAATAAAGATTGTGTGAAGTTTTGTATGAAGAAAAAATTCAGGTGTATGGAAGGAATGAGTAATGAGATGAAGGATGGACTAAAGCTCAAGCTTGGGGATGCCACGCGTGTCACCCCAAGAAATATCCAAGAATTACAAGTGTCAAAGCTTGGGGATGCCCAAGGCATCCCCTTCTTCATCAATAAAAATCCCAGGTTTCTTCCAAACGCTTCATTTTTATTGTTTCATGCATAGTTGTGTTGTTCTTGGAGCGTCTTCTTTTTCGTTTTCATTTTGGTTTTTCGTTTGCTTTTGTTTGCTTAGTTTTCTGAATAAATTGGTTGGACTCCCTGTTTCATACATTGGTTTACAAATAGTTTGGTTTGGATTGAAAAAGAGTAGGAAGTTCATGCTTTTGGGTAAAAAGAGCTCGTTTTTGACTGTAGCCTATGCTCTATCATGCTATGCTTGATATTGTTTTTGATGGGTTCGTAGCATGTAAAACAAAAAATTTCTACCGCAAGAACGAACAAAACCCAGATCTAATCTAGATAAAAGCCAAGATCTAATCTATTAGACATGTGCAACGAGATATATAGGAACTAACCCTCGCAGATCCGAAAGCGTTAACGAGATTAGATCTCGTGGTTGATGTAGTCGATCACTTGCCGATCTCAAGTTCGTGTGGACGATCCTTCCGGCGTCGCGTTCCGGCAGCGCTTCCGCAGTCGGTCAAGTGGACGATCCTTCCGGCGCCGTGTTTCGGCAGCGCTTCCGCAGTCGGTCACACGTGCGGAGTCGAAGCAGACCTTCCTCTCCCCGTTCCAGCGAGCAGCGGAGGTAGTAGATCTTCTCCACGGAATCCCAGCAGCACGATGGTGTGGTGGTGGTGGTGGAGTAGAGAATTATGCAGGGCTTCGCCTAAGCCGGAGCAGAGGGAAGGAGGAGGAGAGAGGCGGCAGCTAGAGCTTGTTATGAGAGAGAGCTAGGAGGGGGCGCCCCCTCCCCTCTATTTAAAGGAGGGAGGCGCCTTGGGAGGGGGAGTCCTAGTAGGACTCCCCTCCCTCCTTGGGCCGGCGGGTTGGGAAGGGGGGAGGAGTCCTCCTCCCCACGAATCCGTGTCTAGCCCCCACAAGGTTTCCTTGACCCTTTCTTGGTTTTCAAACAAACGCCAAGAACTCTTCTAGAACCTTCCAGAACATTCCGAAACCTTCTAGAATCTCCATACAAACACTCCGGAACATTTCCTAACTTAGAAAATGATCCCCAATATATGAATCTTATTCTCCGGACCATTCCGGATCTCCTCGTGATGTCCCGGATCCAATCCGAGACTCCGAACAACACTCGGTCTCCAACGCACATTCCATATCTACTTAAAACAACTTCGAACCTTAAGTGTGTCACCCTACGGTTCGTGAATATGCAGACATGATGAAGACACCTCTCCGATCAATAACCATCAGCGGGATCTGGAGATCCATAACGGCTCCCACATACTCAACAATGACTTCGTGATCGATAGAACCATTAACATACGAAACCAATTCCCTTTGTCATGTGATACTATACTTATCCGAGGTTTGATCGTCAGCATCTCCATACCTAGTTCTACCTCGTTACTGATAAGTACTCTTTACTCGTTCCGTGATATGTCATCCCTTGTGACCCAGTCACATGCTTGCAAGCTAACTAGATGACATTCCACCGAGAGGGCCCAGAGTATATCTATCCGTCATATGGATGGACAAATCCCAATCTTGGTCCATGCGCTTCAACACATACTTTCAGAATACCCAATGACACCTTTATAACCACCAAGTTACGAAGCGGTGTTTGATGTCATCAAAGTACCCATCCGGTGATGGTGATTAACATAACCTCATGGTCGAAGGATCAGGTCACTATGTATTTCAAAGCTTATAGCAAACGAACTTAAATGACTTGATCTTATGCTACGCTTACTAT
Source organism: Avena eriantha (assembly GCA_910589775.1). Classification (NCBI taxonomy): domain Eukaryota; kingdom Viridiplantae; phylum Streptophyta; class Magnoliopsida; order Poales; family Poaceae; genus Avena; species Avena eriantha. The sequence continues at coordinate 387,444,678 of OU342740.1, read as the reverse complement.
GGGTGTTTGTCCATTACATCATTCTCCTAATGATATAACCTTGTTATTAATCACATCCAATGTCCATGATCAGGAAACCATGATCATCAATTAATCAACAAGCTAGTTCAACAAGAGGCTTACTAGGGACCCTTTTATGTTTACAAAACACACATGTATTAGTGTTTCCTAATAATACAATTATAGCATGGGATGTAAACATTTATCATAAACATAAAGATATAATAATAACCACTTTATTATTGCCTCTTGGGCATATCTCCAACAGTCTCCCACTTGCACTAGAGTCAATAATCTAGTTAAAAACTTGTGCATTCAACACCTATGGCTTTCTGGTGTTGTATAGACACAATTGCTAGTGGTAAACATAATCTTCGGATCTGACACTTCCAGGTCCGTGTGTATTTGCATGTCCTTGCGTCTCTACGCATTACTCATTCTCCAATGAGATGGCATTGTATAAATTTGGTCCTTTGGTGAGACCTTTAGTTCCTCGGGATTAAATCATGTTGATACAATTGTCATACAATGTATCTTCATAGTATTATCCCGCTATGAACCACACCTAGTTTGATAACAAACTACTTAACACAAATGCCCTCCTTTGCTGCTACTATAGCCGTTTATATACTTAGCCTTTTGTTGCAGTATCTGTTACAATGTTTTAACTTTGGTACTCAACCAAATCCGTTATGGAACTTCCTTTCCATTACATTGTGCCACCCATAGTTTAAATTGAGATAAATTTAATTTGTATCTTGTGACAAAACTAGTATCAATGTAACACTTTACAATGAACTACCTTTAACTATTTGTCACTTATACATGGTATATTCTTAGTTCTTCCAAAGCTCATAAGAATATCTTTACTATTGTCCAATGATCATCTTATGAATCATTCTGGTATATGCTCATAACATTTAGAGCATAGGACATATCTGGATGTGTACATCTCAAAAGAATGATTGATCAAAATATTCTTGTGATTTCACCAAGTGTCAAAACACTTGAATCTCGTGTCAACACACTTGAATCTTGATTCAGTCCTTTCCGTGCGTCAAGAACCTTTCTTGTTGTTTCCATATTGAACTCCTTCAACATCTTATCTATGTACATTTGGCAAAACCATATTAGCGCCTCAATCTATCCATATAGACATTGATGCCTAATTCTTGGGTTATGGCTAAGTCTTTCATCGAAATCTTATTTTAATGAAATTCTTAACCTGTGTCAATACAAGATACATCATTTCCAATCAACAATATGTCCTCTACATAATGTATTAGAAATATGTCTCAGCGCTCCCACTTAATTTCTTGCAAATGCAAGCATCTTCATCATCTCCGAAGATTCCAACTCCGCGATGCTCACTTCAACCATTGAAGTATTGCATACTCTTTTAGCATCCTTTGAATTAACAAAACCCTTTGGATCGTGTCATGTACACGTCCTAGGTAACCATTCTATTAGAAGAACTTGTTTTGTTTGTTCAACTACCATATACCAAAATATATGTAGTGGTTGCTACATTAATCCGTCCAGACTAAATATCGCTATGAAAGATCAAATCTTATCATAGTCAATTCCTTGAACATTGTCGTAAACTCTTTCCGACATGTCGACTATTTCATAGATTTGAAACATTCATGTCTATTTCTTTATAGATCCAAACACGACTGATAGGCTTCACGCCTTTCCGGAGGGTCTTCTAAGTTCAGAAACTTGATTTCTCGTGTATGGATACTATCACGGATTCCATGACTTCTAGTCATTTTATGGAGTCAGGGCCCATCATCGCTTCTTTGCATGTAGTCGGTTCATTATTGTCAAAACAATAATGACTTGCTTATCAAATCTTACTATTTGATTCTTACCGACCTACACGGTTCTATAGGAACTCTAATCTCCGAGATCACACCTTTTGTAATCACGAGAGCCATGAGCATTGTGGCCGTCACCGGGACACTTTCCGGCGCTGCGCTACTTAGCACATATAGCTAAGGTTCAACAACCTTATCAAAGTTCTATTGTCCTCCCACTTAACTTTTCACGAAAAATTCCTTCTCAAGAAACTTGACGTTCCAAGCGACAAACTCTTTTGTCCTCGGTGTTATGGAGAAATTCCCAACAAATTCTTTGGAATAACCTACAAAGACGTGCTTATCCGACTTTGGTTGTAAACATTTTACTTATGCCTAGCATACCAAAAAATTTAAGAAAGGACAACCTGGTTTTTATCCCAAACCATGACTTATATGGTGTCATTTCAACGGATCACGATGGAGCTCTTTTCAGTGTAAAAGCGGTAGTCACTAAAGCTTTAATCTTTAAAATATAATGGCAGTTTTATAAATGACACCTTTGATCTTACCATGTCAAACAAGGTTTCATTAGATATCTTGAACACTCCATACTCCTATGGTGTTTTGGGAAATGCAAATCCATGGAACGATTCCTCAAATCTTAGGTGTTTTGCTAAACTTGTAACTCAAACATCTTTCTTTATGATCCAATCATAAACTCTTTTATTTTCTTGTTACAATGATTTTCCACTTCATCTTGAAAGTCTTTGAACATTTTTCAAATGTTTCATACTTCTTCCTTATTGAGTAAGTATATACATATACTTACTCAAATCTTCGGAGAAAGCATATGAAGTTGAAATCCATCGCCCACGACTACACATAATGGACTATATACATCAATATGTACAAATTCCAATCAGTTAGTCGTCCGTTCCTCTTTTGGCCTACGAACGGAGTTTTAATTATCTCCAGGAAAGTATCACAAGCGTCATTTGATCAAAATCAAAGACTCCAAAAATCCATCAACATGGAGTTTCTTCATGCATCCCTTTCAATATAATTTAAACGGCGATGTCACTTCGCAAGTGATCTTTCAATCATTTGTCTTGCGACATTTTAGCATTAGTTTTATGGTCGTTATTTCTCCAACCAGACTTGTATATCATCCATATATTGTGGAATACGGTAATTATTTGAACAACCTTTTGTCGTCATAATACCTGATCAAAATAACAATTATTGAAACAAATCTTGAAGGCAAGCTTTGATGTCAACGAGCAACACAACAACCCTTTGTTTGTTTTCGATGAACATCATCACATTTTCTCTTGCTAGTTACTTAGGCCATTGCAGTTCATGAATTGTGTTGTCCTGTATGACACTTCATACCAACCAATTCGGTATCCAATACCGGAGAACCACATTGTTTAACAAGCAACTTTTATTTTCTGCCAAATATTTTATAGATTCTCTTTCAGCAATTCCTTTTCTTTTAAAAGAATCTATCAACATCAATAGTGGTGTCATTCACATGACACTTAGTACAAAGTGTGTATAGTAAAATACCAATACCTTTGGACTTGCACTTTGAAGTGGATCACCTTCATCAAATGTTTGGCATTCTTTCAAAATTCCATTCTTTAGTAATCTTTTAGTGTAGTAAACATTTTACTTACTTCTTCTATTCATCCTTATCATGACAACTTTCATGATCAAGCTGCTATAGCTTATAAAGGTGAATTGCGAGTATAATGTTTCTTTTTCAAAACCTTTTGGAGGATTAGGACGACTAGTGTCTCCAACCTTCACAAATTCTCATCAAATATGAGGACATATACTCTATCATGTTGTAACCAACACATTGTTTTAGATATCGCAATACCTTTCACATATGATGGTTTCTGAAAACATTGCTTTCAGCTCTTAGATAAACTTGATATTAAAAACAATCTTTTGAGTATCAAGAATCATGGAGGCAAACACGATACATTAGATACTAACACTGGAATTGTTACTCTTGATTTAATACTGTTTATAAACTTCACAGAGTAAACGGAGTTTGCTGAAAGTTTGCAACAGGACTTAAACTTTAGATTGACACTCAAAACAATACGATACCAGTTCGTAAAGCAAATATCCAGAATTTCTATAGTTCTACTATCTCAACTATAACTAAGCGTAAGGTGGTAAACGGATGCCAATGACTACAACAAACTATGCAAATTCACTTTGATTGTGTTTATGATAAATTGAGTTCGACTAATCCAAATTACAAATGAACTCCCACTCAAAACAACATCCCTCGAGTTGTTTTAGTGATTACACGAACCAAATCCACTACACCAAGTCCGATCATCACTGAGATGATGTAGCTTTAAAGGCGAACAATCAACATGTTCATCATATCATCCATATGACTCATGCTTTACCTTTCGGTATTCCGTGTTCCGAGACCATGTCTGTACATGCTAGGCTCGTCAAGGTTAACCTTAGTTTCCGCATGTGCAAATCTGGCTTGCACCCGTTGTATGCACACGTAGAGTCTATCACACCCGATCATCACGAGATGCTTCGAAACGACGAGTCTTAGCAACGGTGCCAACTAAGGATGAACACTTTATTACTTGATATTTAGTGAGAGGGATCATCTTATAATGCTACCGTTGCGATCTAAGCAATACAAGATGCATAAAGGATTAACATCACAAGCAATTCATAATAAGTGTGATATGATATGGCCCTTTCTTCTTGTGCCTTTGATCTCCATCTCCAAAGCACGAACATGATCTCCATCATCACCAGCATTGCGTCAAGGTCAGTGGCGCCGCTTCATGGTTATCCATCATCACTAGTAACTATTACAACTACTTGGAATAAAGCTATTACAAGATGAATAGACACGCAGGTCTTAACAGAATTAAAAGACAACCATTAGGCTCCTGCCGGTTGCCATATTACAACAAGGATCATTGCATACATCAAATATAATCATAATCACATGATGGCCATATCACATCACAAAACCCCTGCAAAAACAAGTTAGACGCCTCTAATTTTCTTTGCATGTTTTACGTGGTTTGGGGCTTTCGCATAAGACCGATCTTACCTACGAACAAGAACCACAACGTTGATACAAGTGTTGTCAGATGCTCATTGTAAATTGAATCTTAACTATGGTGGGAGAGACAGACACCCGCAAAGCCACTTGTGCAAAGCAAGTTGCACGTCAAGCATGGAGCAAGTCTGATGTGCGATGACATGTAATGTTAGCCCGAGCCGCTTCATCCCACCATGCCGCAAGATGCAAAGTACAGGCTAAGACACCGACAACAAAAGCATCAACGCCCACAAAAACATTGTGTTCTACTCGTGCAACAGATCTACGCATAGATACGGCTCTGATACCACTGATGGGTTCGTAGCATGTAAAACAAAAAATTTCTACCGCAAGAACGAACAAAACCCAGATCTAATCTAGATAAAAGCCAAGATCTAATCTATTAGACATGTGCAACGAGATATATAGGAACTAACCCTCGCAGATCCGAATGCGTTAACGAGATTAGATCTCGTGGTTGATGTAGTCGATCACTTGCCGATCTCAAGATCGTGTGGACGATCCTTCCGGCGTCGCGTTCCGGCAGCGCTTCCGCAGTCGGTCAAGTGGACGATCCTTCCGGCGCCGCATTTCGGCAGCGCTTCCGCAGTCGGTCACACGTGCGGAGTCGAAGCAGACCTTCCTCTCCCCGTTCCAGCGAGCAGCGGAGGTAGTAGATCTTCTCCACGGAATCCCAGCAGCACGACGGTGTGGTGGTGGTGGTGGAGTAGAGAATTATGCAGGGCTTCGCCTAAGCCGGAGCAGAGGGAAGGAGGAGGAGAGAGGCGGCGGCTAGAGCTTGTTATGAGAGAGAGCTAGGAGGGGGCGCCCCCTCCCCTCTATTTAAAGGAGGGAGGCGCCTTGGGAGGGGGGTCCTAGTAGGACTCCCCTCCCTCCTTGGGCCAGCGGGTTGGGAAGGGGGGAGGAGTCCTCCTCCCCACGAATCCGTGTCTAGCCCCCACAAGGTTTCCTTGACCCTTTCTTGGTTTTCAAACAAACGCCAAGAACTCTTCTAGAACCTTCCAGAACATTCTGAAACCTTCTAGAATCTCCATACAAACACTCCGGAACATTTCCTAACTTAGAAAATGATCCCCAATATATGAATCTTATTCTCCGGACCATTCCGGATCTCCTCGTGATGTCCCGGATCCAATCCGAGACTCCGAACAACACTCGGTCTCCAACGCACATTCCATATCTACTTAAAACAACTTCGAACCTTAAGTGTGTCACCCTACGGTTCGTGAATATGCAGACATGATGAAGACACCTCTCCGATCAATAACCATCAGCGGGATCTGGAGATCCATAACGGCTCCCACATACTCAACGATGACTTCGTGATCGATAGAACCATTAACATACGAAACCAATTCCCTTTGTCACGCGATACTATACTTATCCGAGGTTTGATCGTCAGCATCTCCATACCTAGTTCTACCTCGTTACTGATAAGTACTCTTTACTCGTTCCGTGATATGTCATCCCTTGTGACCCAGTCACATGCTTGCAAGCTAACTAGATGACATTCCACCGAGAGGGCCCAGAGTATATCTATCCGTCCTATGGATGGACAAATCCCAATCTTGGTCCATGCGCTTCAACACATACTTTCAGAATACCCAATGACACCTTTATAACCACCAAGTTACGAAGCGGTGTTTGATGTCATCAAAGTACCCATCCGGTGATGGTGATTAACATAACCTCATGGTCGAAGGATCAGGTCACTATGTATTTCAAAGCTTATAGCAAACGAACTTAAATGACTTGATCTTATGCTATGCTTACTATGGGTGTTTGTCCATTACATCATTCTCCTAATGATATAACCTTGTTATTAATCACATCCAATGTCCATGATCAGGAAACCATGATCATCAATTAATCAACAAGCTAGTTCAACAAGAGGCTTACTAGGGACCCTTTTATGTTTACAAAACACACATGTATTAGTGTTTCCTAATAATACAATTATAGCATGGGATGTAAACATTTATCATAAACATAAAGATATAATAATAACCACTTTATTATTGCCTCTTGGGCATATCTCCAACAGTTTTGGCTTTATGCTTAGTATTCTTTGTTGTAGCATGAATTGTTATAAACAATTGAGATTGCTTAATGTGCCTTGGATGAATCATGCGTTGTTTTAGCATATTAAAGCATAGTATAGTGGTATTATCCTTTGATGCTTTATTTGGGTTGACTTGGCTCATGATCACACCATGTTCTTTAGTTTTCAACTTGTAGTATCACTTTATGCTTTGATCAATGATGTTTTGTCGCTCTGCATGATTATGGCCATTATTGCTCTCTTAATTTGTCGCTCACAGTCTTTTGCTCGCCTCCACAACCAAGTATGAGTTCCACTCATGCATCCAACTCCCTAAACCAAGTTATTCCAAAGAGTACACCATACCTACCTACTAGCTTATGCTATTCCAAGTATATTCATGCTTTTGTTTACCTTCCAAATTAAACTTATTATGAGAAAACTAGTGATTAAAGCTCTCACGAACTTGATGGCACACTTTACTTTTCTTGCCCTTAATAAACTTGAACCATTGTGTTGTCTATGTTGTATATGCTTGCACTTATTTGTTGGGGATTAGCAGAACCATGCTGTCATGGGGAACGCTTTCAACATTGCACTTGGTACTTTTACCTAGTTGATATCATGCTCTTTTGTATATGGATGTCGTCGGTGTGAAATAAAAGGGGAGCTTGTAAGTCCATGGAGTTATGTATATGTGTTAGAGAAACGCCTGGGCCGCTGGTCTAATCCATGCTGACATGGTGGAAACCTGCAGTGTAACCATAATGAGCTGTCTATGAAGCATTCTTCTTATAAAAAAGGGAGTCCTATATTGAGAAAAAAGAGAAAAAGAAAAAAAAGAGATTATGAAAAGAGGAAAGAGAGAAAAAAGCACCATATTCCCATGGTAAATAAGAAGATTGCTGAGATGCTCGTTGTCTGCTTGCCTTGTCATTTTGATATGGGGATTCTTCCGTATCATCGGGCAAGGGGTACCCCGTTGGCGGTTCTCTATGATACACATGTACTTACGATGACAAGAACTTACCGGTGACTAAACTTGAGTAGCATGAGGAGCGACCCTCGTATACAAAGGACATGAGATTTCTAGCTTATACTTCGTCAAGCACGTACACCATAGTTTGTTCACTTTAACCTTAATCGCTTCAAGATGCTTATGATAGGGGCAATGAGAGCTGAAATCTATAAGTACCATAATTTTTGGAAGCTCTTTAAGAGACTTGAATCCCTACTTCCTTTTATAAAGGCCCTTCTTCCACCATTATATTGAGTCTCCACCTTCTACCTTTATGCACCTACTTTGAGAGCATAGTGGCCATTCTTAGTTCTATGTGCATTGTCCCAAGACTAGTTGATTGATGCATAACTTGATATTGCTTGTTTTAAACTATTTGTATCTAGTCACTCTTATGAACTTTGAAGGTGTGCTATGCATTTATATTTGTTACTCTATGAGGGACAAGCTGGATACTATTATGCTATGTTTTCTTTATGTGAAACAAACAAATGTCTTGAAGAGCATTGTTATTAATGAATATTTTGTCTGTGCCTTTTCATGTTGCATCATAGTTTCTTTGTCTTATTGCTAGAACTTTGTCTTTCATGTTTTGATTGAAGTACTATGATCCCAGCTTTGAATATTTTACAAATATTTTGATCAAGTCTTTGATGGTGCATGTCACCTCAAAAATTATTCTTTCTTTTTATCACTTACCTACTCGAGGACGAGCAGGAGTTAAGCTTGGGGATGTTGATACATTGCAAATGCATCTATATTTTTTGATGTTCCACGCTTACCTACTCGAGGACGAGCAGCAAGTTTCCCTCAGTTATGAAACCAAGGTTTAATCAAACCAGTAGGATCAAGGAAACACCCCAAAGGTGTTGCTAGCCGAGCCTTGGCAGGGCGCACTACTGATGCTAGTAGAAACGTGGAGACCTGCACAACACAACCATAGAACTTTGTCCCCAACTTGCGATGATGTTGTCAATCTCACCGTGTTTTGCTAAAAACAAAGGATTAAACTATCGAATGGAAATAAGTAATTGTTTGCAGAAAGTAAACACAAAGCAGTAACAGTTTATAGATTGTATGTAAAGAAGAAGGACCGGGATCCATAGTTAACTAGAGGTGGCTCTCCTTAAGATAGATAGCATGATGGGTGAACAAATTACAGTGGGGCAATTGAAAAACATCGAGAAAGCAATACATGCATATACTAATCATCTTGACTCCTTTGAGACTTGATTGGGCATTACAACATTATAAATAGACCGCCATCCAACTGCATCTATGACTAATAATCCACCTTCAGGTTATCATCCGAACCCCCTCCAGTATTAAGTTGCAAGCAACAGATTATTGCTTTACGAACTACGTGTAAAGTAAACAATACGATTGTTCTATGAACAAAGGATTGTTGTTTTCTCCCTAGTAGCAACAATACATATAGTACTTTAGAGATTTCTGTCACTTCCCCAGATTACCAGAGGCATGAACCCACTATCGAGCATAAATACTAACTCTTGGAGTTGCTAGCATCTACTTGGCCAAGATAACTACTAACAACGGAAAGCATGCAAGATCACAAATAACAAAGACATGATAGAATCAATAATCAATCTGAAATATCATCTCAATATCCATCGGATCCCCACAAACACAACATGCAGAATTACAAATAGATGATCTTGATCATGAACGGAGCTCACAAGATCTAGACATGAAAGCACAAAGGAGGAGAACCAGCCATCTAGCTACTACATGGATCCGTAGTCCAAGGTTGAACTACTCACACATCACACCGGAGGCTTGCATGGTGATGAAGAAGGCCTCCAGGGTGAATTCCCCTCTCCGACAGGGTGCCGGGAAGAGCTTCAGATCCCTCCCAATCTAGGGATGGAGATGACGGCGGCTACAAACTCTTTCGTGGATTTTTGATCGGGCACTTAGGGTTTTCGTCCCGAGGGCATCTTATAGGCGGAAGGAGATGTCGAGGGGGTGCCTGGGCTGGCCACACCACCCCCTGGCGCGGGCCAAGCCTGGCCGCACGGCCAGGTGGTGTGGCCGCCCTCTGGCCCTTCTCCGTTTCGTATTCTGGCATCTGATGACTTCCGGAAAAATAGGCACTTTGGCTTTTGTCCCATCCAATTCCGAGAATATTCATTTTCTGACTTTCCTGGAACCAAAAACAGCAGAAAACAGGCAGCTGGCACTGTGGCTCTTGTTAATAGGTTAGTCCAAGAAATCATATGAAAAGTACTCCAAAGTGTGGACAAAACACAAGAAAGTGGATAAAACCAAGTGTTGGGGATATACTTTCCGGGTATCCTCACAGTTCCTCACTGACCAGGGTGTCCCACTTCGTGTTAGAGCTTTGCTTCACGGGCGGCCCAGTCAGGGAGAAAGACGGAGTCCAATCCGGCTACGGAAGGCCCAGAAGACCTACCGACTTAGGCCCATAATGTTACTTGTAGTTCAAGATGTACTCTGTAACCGACTCTTAGTCGTAGCCGGATAGATCTCTCCTGTAAACCCTAGGCCGGATATCTATATAAGCCGTCCTAGGGAGAGCCTTTAGGGCACACCTCAATAGTCTACAATCTCAACTCGCACAGGCGATACCCTTGTAACCCATATTCCGGCTCTGCCGTATTACTGGATTGCTAGCAGGAGTAGGATTCGTCCAAAGCCGGCGGATTCGAACCTGGGTAAACTTGTGTGCTCACGATCCCGGAATACCGTACGTCTCACACCCCTCTCTTTCGCACGCCTCGAGGACCCCCTCATGGCGTACTTGTCCTGAGTCCGACGATAGCTGGCGCTCACCGTGGGGTAAGTGAGCTACGGATCTGCGTTCCGAGCAGAATCTGCAAAAATCGGAATTGGCGAGTCTATCGTTGTCGGTCGCATCCTCTACGCTAGCGATGTCCCTCTCATCGTTCTCGACGAGACTTGGATTCTAGCTAAGGAGGCCGTGACTGCCTACACAATCATGTCTTTTGGTGAGATCGATGTTTACATCGGTTTCACTGAACCTGCCCATCCCACCCCAGCGGTGATGATAGAGGAAGAAGAATCTTCTGGGTCCCCTTTGTCCGCGGAGGCGGAAGAGTTCTGGATCTCAGAAAACCCTAATCCCACCCAGCCCGCACCAGTTGCGAAGATAGTGGAGAAATCCGAGCCTGAAGAAGACCTAGCGGACCAAGTCGAATCTGGAGTGGATCTCCCCGGAGAAGCCGGATCCCAGATCGACCCACCCGTGGAAGTCAAAATCCAGGAGGAGCATATCAACGACACTGATTCCGACTCTGATGACGCCGGGACAGACAAGCCTTTCCTAAGGTACACACTAAGACGTATGATACTGCAAGGCGAAAGCGCAGATGCAATCCTCGAGACCATCAAAAGTTTCGACATGGCTGATCGCGAAAGCCGCAGGTACCTCAGGAAGCACGCGTCGCACTTCGTCAGATACGTGGGATCCAGATCCGGCTCTGCCGATGCTGGAGAAAACACCGACTCTGTGCTGGGGGCAATTGGAACAAACGCCGATGTTCCCGCATCCTCGGATGAATCTATGACGTCGGCAGATTTCCAAAAGTTCTCCGCGGAATATGAAGAGGAGTACAACTCCAAAGCTGTAGAAGAAGGAGAAGCCATGGATGAAGGATCCGGGGAACACTCTCCCAAAGCGCAGGATGACATGAACGTCGGAGATAATCCCGAGGTCCAGATGTCTGAAAGTACCGACCAGAGCTTGACTCCGGGAAACAGACCCAAAGCCGTCTTTGCTACCGGCGCTGCCAAGAAGGCAAAGAAGAACAAGACCCGGGCAAAAGACCCTCTCACAGAGGAGGTGATTGCCGAGGAATACGAGGAAGACTCGGATGGAGCACTTATCCCAGACGAGCCAAAAAAGAAACATCGGTGGATGGACACGTGATCTTAGAAGGTGCGCGTAAACTCATTGATGCCGCATTAACCACACATATCCCCACAGCTGCAGAACTTACTGCGGATGAGCTGGATGAAAGGGCGCAAGCCCTAGAAGCGTGTCGTCAACAACTCCTCGATGAAGCCAAAAACATCGAGGTGGAGAAGAAACGCATGTCAACTAAGGACTACATGTCTCGGTTGCATCAGAAGACACGGAAGCGTCACACCAATGATGACCAATTCCCACGTGTTCGTGTAGTCCTTTTTGGGGATGAGATGGGGAAGCCACAGAAAGATAGCAACGGAGATTGGGTATACCCAACCCCAGTACAGAATACCGTGGCAGCCCGAGAAATTCTATCGGCTAATCCAGGACCAGAAGAGATCCGTTTGGGTATCAAGCTACTCAACAAGGGACTGGAGCAGCAAAAGGTCGCCCTGTCTGGAAGTCAAAAACTGGTCTCGGATTCTGACCAATGTCGCACAGATCCGGCATGGGCTGGCGTAAAATCCCATTATGTCCGGGCGCAATATCATCACCCTGAACGAAGGGAAGACAATTATTCAAGAACCGGATCATCAGGACAGCATCACAGAACTATGCATAACTGGAGCAATGTCGCTCCAGCGGTCGAGAAAGACGCCATCGCTGCACTGAATCCGAGGAACCCTCCCCGACGAGAGTCCAACGATCGAAGGGGAGAAGATAAAGAGAAATGTCGGGAGGAGGATCGTCAGAGAATGCCACCTCCTAGACATGAAAACCGTCCGGCTGAGCCTCACCATGGTGGGAACGACGGACGAAGTAACGACGAAAACCATGCTAGGACAAGCCGGCAGGGGGCTCGTCGTAGTCAAGAACCTCCCTGGAACCGGAAGAATGACGCTCTGGATGGAGGCCGGCGATCAGCCGGACACAATTCAGCTGCCCCACCCCCTCCACCAGGCAGTCATCATAACGGCCCCCAAGGAGGGCAAGGAGGACGACATGGCGGAGGAGGTGGTGGGAAAAGCCGAAGTCCGGCTCCAAGGCACCGCAGCCACAGCCAACATTCCGGACAATCTCTATCCCCGAATGACGCAAGGCACATGATCAACTCCAATATAGAGGCGCGGCGCTACGAAAACGATGATATCTACGTGGGCCCAAAGTGCTTCGGACCACGCATCAGAGCTACAAGATTCCCGGAAGGATTTGCTATCTCAAGGCACATCCAAGCCTACGACAGCATTGCTCGGCCAGATACCTGGCTTCAGGATTTTTTCCAAGCTTGCTGCATCGCCAAAGGTGGAAACAGCCTGGTCGCAACCCGATATCTTCCACTTATGTTGCGGAAGACGGCGCGATCATGGCTCAATGAACTTCCGGAGAACACCATTCATAACTGGTATGACATGTAAAGTGCGTTCTTTCGGAATTTCGAAGGCACGTATCGGAGGCCCTGTACGGTTGGAGACCTACAGCGTTGCACCCAGAAAGCCGGAGAAACTTGCCGGGATTACCTCGGACGATGGATCGACACCAAGAACTCATGTGAAGGAGTAAACGATCAAACCGCGATTGAAGCTTTCATCGCAGGGCTCCCAATTGGTCTACTAAGACATCGCTTGAAGTGTGACAAGGTCACTGATCTGGGAGAGATGATAGAAACAGTGAGCAAGTATGCAGATGCTGACGACGATGTAGAGGGATTACTCAACGTCCTGGCTGTGCCTCAGTCGGCAAGACAACCAAAGCAACAAGCTTAGAAGCGCAAAAATACCTCGGAAGAGAAACCCAACGCGGAAACAACAGTGGTCACTACTGTTTCCGGGTCTGGAGGACGAGGAGGACGTGGCGGAGGCCGCGGGCGTGGCCGTGGGACATCAAGGGTCCAAGGTAGAGGAGAACAACAACCAGGCAAAACCTACACTTGGGCCGACATTGCCAATAACCCATGTGTGCATCACCTAGACGCCAATGGGGGCTCGTCCCACACCAATGCTGAATGTTGTTTTAATGACGACATCAAGAGAGATGATACCACGGGCTACAAAGCTAAGCGGAAGAAGGGAAAGAAAAATCCCGAAAAAGACAAGGATACCAAGGAAGATTCGGACATGGAGGAAGCTGATGCTTCAAATCCCAAGTTAGAAGGGAAGAAAACTTTTCCCACCAAGAAGGACACTTACGTCACCTTCCTCGGATCTCAACCAGCAAAGGTCAAGAAAGCAGTTCTCCACGAGCTCAATGCAACAGTTCCGGCTGTCCCCCAATATCTGGACTGGTGGAAGTGGCAATCACATTTGACCGCACTGATCATCCGCCTAAGCTACACAAGCGAGGAAAATACGCCTTAATCGTCAACCCACCTATTGACGGTTATGGTTTCTTCAAGACCCTCATGGTCAGTGGTAGCAGCATCAATATTCTCTATGTCGAGACGCTACGCCGGATGAAGATCTCGGAAACACAGCTGACCCATAGCTCTGTGATCTTTCACTGAGTTGTCCCAGGAAGACAAGCTAATTCCCTGGGAGAGATTACTTTGGATGTTACCTTTGGAACTCCAAAGAATTATCGGACAAAGGAAATTTCCTTCGAAGTGGTACCGTTCAAGAGCGCAAACCACGCTATATTTGGACGTCCGGCTTACTGGGCTTTTATGGCTCGTCCGTATTACATTTACAATATGATGAAAATTCCAGGTCCCAATGGTGTGATCACCATCAGGGGAGACCCGAAGAAAGCGCGAGAGTGCGAGGATGGAAATGCCGCCTTTGCCGAAGCCGTGCTACATGCCTAGGAGTACTAGGAGATCAAGAAGAGCATAGACCCGTCCGAGATGCCCGCAACGAAGAAGGAGGTGACAAAGCCAAATCCGGAGTTCAAGGCATCAGAAGAGACGAAGAAGACGCCGTTGAAGGATGATGACCCCTCCAAGGTGACCCAGATAGGCGTAGGCCTAAGTATCGCATAGGAAAGCACGCTCGTCAAGTTCCTCCAAGCAAATCAAGATATCTTCGCATGGCAGCCATCTGACATGACCGGAGTACCTAGGGAACTTGCCGAGCACTCTCTAAATGTAAACCCGAACGCTAAACCTGTCAAACAGTCCTGACGACGGTTTGGCGTTGAAAAGCGTAAGGCAATAGCTAAGGAACTAGCGCGGCTCGAGTTAGCCGAATTCATAGAAGAGGTCATCCACACTGAGTGGTCGGCCAATCCTGTAATGGTCCCTAAAAAGGACACCACTGATTTAAGGATGTGTGTTGATTATACTGCCTTGAACAAGGCTTGTCCAAAAGATCCGTTCGCTCTGCCTAGAATTGATCAAGTCATCGATTCTACGGCAGGCTTGGAACTCCTCTGTTTTCTCAACGCATATTACGGTTATCACCAAATCCGGATGAAGGAATCTGACAAAGTCAAAACTTCATTCATAACCCCCTTCGGAACCTTCTGTTTTGTTACGATGCCCTTTGGGCTGAAAAATGCAGGACCTACGTACCAGCGCACGATGCAACATTGCCTCCACGACCAACTCGGACGCAATGTACATGCATACGTGGATGATATCGCGGTGATGTCCAAAAAGAAGGAAACACTGATTTCCGACTTGGAGGAGACGTTCGCCAATCTACGAAAATACAACATCATGCTTAACCCAAAGAAATGCTTCTTTGGAATACCAGTCAGAAAATTGTTAGGTTTCATCGTGTCTCAAAGAGGCATAGAGGTGAACCGGGACAAAATCAAGGCTATACTCAATATTTCCAGGCCAACTCGCCTGAAGGACGTACAAAGATTAACTGGTTGCATTGTTGCGGTCAGTCGATTTGTAAGCCGGCTTGGTGAAAGAGCCACACCATTATACAAACTCCTGAAAAAGACCAAGGATTTTGTCTGGACCTATGAAGCTGAAGCTGCACTACAAGATCTAAAGAGAGTATTCTCATCTGCTCCTATCCTTGCAGCGCCGGAACCTCAGGAACCGATGTTGCTTTACATTGCTGCGACAAATAAGGTCGTTAGTATCGTCATGGTGGTGGAGAGACCAGAGGAAAATTAGGAACACCTGGTGCAGCGTCCGACTTACTTTGTCAGCGAGGTCCTGACAGAGTCCAAACAGCGGTATCCACATTATCAAAAGTTGGCTTACAGTGTTTTTCTAGCATCTCGAAAGCTACGACATTATTTTCAGGAGCATCCAATTACCGTGGTGAGCAAAGCTCCCATGAGAGACATAATCAACAATAGTGACGCCACTGGACGCGTCGCCAAATGGGGAATAGAGCTTTCAGCTTTTGATATTGAGTATAAACCTCGGACAGCAATCAAATCCCAGATCCTTGCTGACTTTTTCGCTGATTGGACAGATACGAAGGAGAACATGGTCCTCCCTGAGTCAGAATATTGGACCCTCTTTTTCGATGGGTCTAAGGCTCGAGGGGGCTCGGGGGCTGGCGTGGTGCTCAAATCACCCCAAGGAGATAAAATTTTATACGTGCTGCAGATCCACTTCACAGCGACAAACAATATTGCCGAGTATGAAGCACTGCTGCATGGAATCTGGATTGCTAAGGACATTGGCATCCGACGTTTGATGTGTTACGGAGATTCGGATCTTGTTGCTCAGCAAGTGTCAGATATTTGTAATGCAAATAAACACATGGCAGCATATAAAGCTGTCGTGGATGATCTATCTAAATCGTTCAAAGGATTTGAAGTTCAACACATCCCTCGAGCAGAAAATGAGGAAGAAGACGCACTATCTCGGATAGGCTCTACGCGGAAAGAGGTCCCGGATGGCGCTTTTCTAGAGCACCTCAAAGTTCCCTCAATAAAGGGAGTAGATGAGGAATATCCGACCAAATCTGACTCACCCTTGATAGCAGTTCTGGCTGTAATTCCCAGCTAGCCTCAACCCTACCTCGATTATTTGGTAGATGGCAAATTACCCGAAGACGAGGTGCTGAGCCGGCAGATTATCCGACGAGCAAAAGCCTATACTATTGTTAAAGGTGAGCTCCATAAACGGAGTGTTTCTGGGGTTTTTCAGCGTTGTGTATCTCTGGAAGAAGGAGTGGAAATCTTAAGGGAAATCCACGAAGGCGAGTGTGGTCACCACGCTGCAGCTAAATCTTTAGTGGCAAAAGCTTTTAGACATAGATTTTTCTGGCTTACAGCTCAGGTAGATGCCGAATGATTAGTCAAGACGTGCAAAGGCTACCAAAAGTACGCCAAGTAAGCTCATGTTCCGGCTGATCAGCTGCGAACAATACCTATAACATGGCCCTTTGCGGTATGGGGGCTTGATATGGTAGGACCATTTAAACGAGCTCCAAGTGGATTTACTCACCTCTTAGTGATGGTGGATAAATTCACCAAATGGATTGAGGCTAAACCTGTCACTAGTTGTGATGGAGCAACAACCAAAAGATTTGTCGAGGATGTTATAATCCGGTATGGTTATCCGCATAGCATTATCACGGACAATGGGAGTAACTTCTCTATGGGAGAATTGGCTGAATTCTGTGACGAGCAAAATATCCGGCTTGACATTGCGTCAGTCGCACATCCACAGGCTAACGGACAAGTCGAAAGAGCAAATGGTTTAATCCTACAAGGGCTAAAACCGAGACTCGAAGCACCACTACGACGTGCTGCGGGGGCTTGGGCAGAGGAACTACCCTCTGTAATTTGGAGTTTACGAACAACTCCGAATAGGTCAACAGGATACACACCTTTCTTCTTGGTCTATGGCGCAGAAGCAGTTCTTCCTAGTGATTTAATTCATACTTATCCTAGAGTGGCCGCGTATATTGAAGAGGATGCCGAGATTTCACGACAAAATGATCTTGACCTAGTCGAAGAAGTTTGCGTCGTTGCTGAAATGAGATCTATAGCCTATCAGCAGAAGTTACACAAGTATCATAGCCAGAGAGTCCGAAATAGATCTTTCAATAAAGGTGATTTGGTTCTCCGTCTTGTGCAACAAAGAAAGCACAAACTTTCCCCAGTATGGGAAGGGCCCTTTTTAGTTAGTTGAGTATTGCACAATGGATCGTACTACTTAACTGACATGAGGCCAGTCAAAGAAAGACCTACTACTAAGAAGATAAGGAGAGCTGGAGGCAGTAGAAATCCAGATGAGTTAGACAGACCATGGAATATTGCTCAGCTACGTCCCTTTTATTCTTAGTTTATCTTTCTTTGTAATCATACATATGTACATGTTCTCTGAGAAATAAAAGTTTTGGTTGCCTCAAGTTTTTCTGAGAAGTTTTTACCATCTTATTTCTAATTGATTATGTCATAGTCGAAAATCCCAGAATGCTTGAAACTACTTTATGCTCATGTTCGTTCTAGTTTAGATTTCTGATCCTAAAATTGCTACCTTCGGGTATAACTCCAAAATTTCTAGTCTTTACTTTGGTTATTTGTCTGATTGCTGGATGTGGGTATTTTCCGAGTAGCGAATTGTTGGTACTGGAAGCCGGCTTTGTTTCCGAGTTTAAACTGGTTTAGCAATTGAGCTCCGTTGCTCGGCAAAGTTTCCAGCGGAAGGTTTAGCCGGCTTGCGAAAGGGACGAGGTGGAAAGCCAGATAAACGATAAGTGAAGACGAAAAAATACAAGTGCTTATCTAAACATTTGAGGCACACAAAAAAAATCAAAAGCCAAAAGTGCTGAATAGATCAAAAGCTTAGCACTAGCAAAGTAAATAGTACTTAATATTTACAAACGCATCATGTTTTTCAGGGATAATACAAAAATTTCTGATTTATGATGCAGGAGGAGATGCAGGAGCTGCCGGTTCGCTGGTTCCGCCACCTTGGTATCGTTCCAAGATGTCCGCATCCGAGGTGGTGCGTTCATCGTCGGAAACTTTAGCTGTTTCTTCTGGAGGAGGTGGAGTCGCCACGCGGGTGAAGAAGGGGATATCGTAGCTGGTCAGGTCAGCCACGCGACACCCATATCCGGCGCAGGAGTGCATGATGGCTTGAAGGTCCTGCTCCTGGCCGTCCTCATCTACCTTGCAGTACCCTCTGGTCACTTGCCATATCTCCATGTTTCCATGGTGGCTCATGACCATGGTGAGAGCGTTCTACGCAGCAGTCTGCGCGTAGGACATGTTCCAGTCCCGAACAAGTTGTGGCATCTCCTTTGCCTTGTCCCGCACCTGAAAATCCGACATGCTTGGCATGTCCGGAATCTTGAGAGCTTCACCGATGTCCTCAAGGGACTGGCGGAAGTCATAAAGCAGGTCACCAACTTGGGTAAGCCGGTGGGTGCGGGGCTCGGAGGAGGAAGAGTCCATCAAGTTCAGAGGACCTATACACAAACAAGTTAAGAAAAATCCGACATTGATGGAAGTCGAAGAAAAAGATAAGTCAGACAGATGGAACGTACCGAGAATGACGTCGTCAATCTTTGTCTTCTCCTCCCGGAGACTCTGGAGTTCAGCCCGGAGCGCCTGGGAAAGATCCTTCTCTCTGCTCAGCTCATTCTTGAGGTCCGAGATTATCTTATTTTGAGCAGCGATCTTGCGATCGCGCTCTTCAGTGGCCATGGAGGAGGATTCAAGGACTTGAGATATGCTCTTTTCATGATCTGCCTTGAGCTGGTCCAGCTCTTGGCGAAGCCCCTTGTTCTCCACCACCAAGGTCTTGAGGTTCTCGGCCTCTTCAATCATGGCGACGGATTGTTTCACCAGCGCTGTAAGTCAAAAAGAACAACAGTTCAGAAAAAATTTGACATTGAAAAAAGCAAAGGCAAGGTTTGAATCTTGGAATGTTTACCTTCAGCTTCATCCTTGGCTACTTTTAACTCAGCATTTTTAAGCTGGAGAGCTTTGATCTCTCTCTGCTTATCACAGACATTCTTCAATAATTCCTGGTTATAGGAACACACTTTCTGTAAGTCAGAATACCCAAAGTCAGAAAGCTACTTCAGACTCGGGCTAATATTTTTACTAAATATCAGCACAAGCCTTGGGGGCTACCCTAGTTCATTCTTTGGCATCCTAATGAAGCATAAACCCGGATTATATATCCTACTTCATGCTTGGGGGCTAGAGGATATGATATAAAATAAAGGAAAAAACATGAGTTGGAATTCCGACTTACATATTGTTCACGGGTGAGCTTATCCAAACCCGCGTTTACTTCAACAGCCACCTTTTCGGCGAGAGTCAGAGGAATCACTGGAGCTATTGGAAGCTCACCGGTCCTAATCCTCTCGTCGCGAAGGCGGACCTGGGCGAGAAGGTCAGAGAACTTGACATCATCTGCTTCTTGCGCTTCCTCTTCGGGAGATAGATGGCTTTTCTCTAGGCATTGCTTGGCTAGCCGCTGGATTTCTTCTGCAGATTTCCAGGATAGGCCAAACTTGGCAAGTCCCGGATTACTGACAAGGTTTTCGGCGAATGTTTCTACCGAGGGATCATTACCCAAAGAGGGTTCACCCTTATCAAAATCTGACC
The DNA here is from genome assembly GCA_910589775.1 of Avena eriantha. NCBI lineage: Eukaryota > Viridiplantae > Streptophyta > Magnoliopsida > Poales > Poaceae > Avena > Avena eriantha. The sequence goes on along the minus strand of OU342740.1, from coordinate 387,424,305 downwards.
CACCCGTGGTGACATCAGTTTGCGACCCAAGGATCGCTGGCTCCGTTGAAGGAGCCAGATCTTCTGCAACAACCGGAGAAGGAGTGATCGCCGGCGTTGAAGAAGGTTGAGGGGCAAGAGTCGGAGGAGCCACAACAGGGGAAGCTATGGTGAGCTTCGCCTGTCGCAGGGGCTTTGAAGGAATCCCTTTCCCCTTGCCCTGGATGAGCGGCTTTGCTCTCAGAATGTAGTAAAGTCGGAAACATTACATCTCGGAAAGAAATTCTAATAAAGTACAAATGCGGAAATTGTGATTGAAAGTTACCTCTTCACAACATGCACCTCCTTTGTGCGAACAACCACTATCGGAGCTTTGCGCTTCTTGAGCGCAAGGTCCGGCAATGGGACCACCTCTGTCTCCTGAGAAAACTCAGGAGGATATCCTTCGAGCAGAGAAAGTTCTGACTCGGGGAGGTCAGCAAGCTGAAAACAAGAAAACATATCAGTATTGCAATATAACTCGAAGATTGAAACACATAAAAGGTGTACTGATGGAAACTTACCGGCACTACAGGGTTTTCCGCCGTGTGCATATCGAGAGAAACCTCCGAAATTCTCCTCTCGATCCGCTCTTTGATCAGCCACTTGATTTGGCTTATGTAGCCCTGCATGGTGTAGGCCTTGGAGCTGATGCGGAGGGAATCTTTCTTGGATGACGTGATAGAGTGCATCAGTCGATCCCCGTGGTACTGAAGGGGCTGGATCCGACGTGAGACCCATCATTGGACCAAGTCGGATCCCTTCAGACCCTTGTGTTTGATCAAATATTCGATCCGCCTCTTAGCGAGGATCAGATCATCGGTGAGAGCCGGAGCAGCCTCGTCCCAGGAAGGTTGGGCCGTGGCAGCTCCGTCGACAAAAGCCGGCAAAGCAGTGGCTTTGCCGGGAGCCGGAATATCCCTATGATAGAAAAAAGTGGCTGGCCATTGTTTGACCGAGTCACTAGCTAGAATTTTGGGATACGCGCGCTTGCGTCTAAGCGAAAAGCTAATAGTGCCGGTGATGTAAGGAACACCGGCAGTGATGGAATTTCTCCGGACATGGAAATAGTACTGGAAAAGAGTCAAACTCGGCCTAATGCCGAGAAAGCCCTCGCACAACGAAGCATATGCGCTCATCTCTAAGAGAGAGTTGGGAGGAAGGTTATGGAGTTGAACTCCATAATGATCTATCACCTCGGAGAAGAACTCCGAGGGAGGAAATGACAAACCTCTATCGAGGTGGGTGCCGAAGTGGACCCGCTCGCCGTCGCGCGGGTTAGGGACGGTTTCCTCGAAGCCGCTCCGCTAGTTGTCGGCGGCGAGAAGCCCCTCCTTCTCTACGTTCTTGAGGCCCTCCTTGTTGAGGGTGCAAGGAATCCAGATCCTGCGGAAACTCTCCTTTTCTGCCACTGCTTTCGCCGTCGCCGCTGCCGCCAAGCCGGAGGAAGAAGATGACCTAAAAGGGGCGGCGCTGGGAGTTTTGTGGGGGAGGAACGAGGAGCTCTGTGCGCGCAGGAAGATGGGAAGGATAGGAAAAGGCAAAGGCTGGTGGAAGGAGAAGGAGAAAATCCTAACCCCTTATATCCACCTAACTGCGCCAAGATTCGTGCAAATGCTACAGTGTAACCGCCACGCGTCGTGGAAAGAACTGGGAAGGACCCACGCGATGATTGCGTCTCCTCGATCTCCATGCACGCATTGAAATGGCGCCTCGGTTCCGCAAACCGTGGACCCACCAACGGTCGTGCTGACGGCACGCCAGTCAGATGACGTGACTTGACCATGACTTGTGTCAGGTGGCGTTAGAAACCAAGTTCCGGCTTAGTTTGAAATCAAGCTAGAAAATCCGAGTAACCTGTTGATAGGTCCGACTTATTTTTAAGACCCGGATCATATTTTTTGTTGTAAAGTTTCAGGAACCCTTCAAGATTTTGCAAGCCGAAGATCAAGCTAGACGATGATAAAATCCGACTTTGGATCTTGGAGGCCTCCAGGGGCTACTGTTGGGGATATACTTTCCGGGTATCCTCACAGTTCCTCACTGACCAGGGTGGCCCACTTCGGGTTAGAGCTTTGCTTCACGGGCGACCCAGTCAGGGAGAAAGACGGAGTCCAATCCGGCTACGGGAAGGCCTAGAAGACTTACCGACTTAGGCCCATAATGTTACTTGTAGTTCAAGATGTACTCTGTAACCAACTCTTAGTCGTAGCTGGATAGATCTCTCCTGTAAACCCTAGGCCGGATATCTATATAAGCCGTCCTAGGGAGAGCCTTTAGGGCACACCTCAATAGTCTACAATCTCAACTCGCACAGGCGATACCCTTGTAACCCATATTCCGGCTCTGCCGTATTACTGGATTGCTAGCAGGAGTAGGATTCGTCCAAAGCCGGCGATTCGAACCTGGGTAAACTTGTGTGCTCACCGTCCCAGAATACCGTACGTCTCACACCCCTCTCTTCCGCACGCCTCGAGGACCCCCTCATGGCGTACTTGTCCTCAATCCGACGACACCAAGCATGGAACATCAAAAATTATAGATACATTTGCAATGTATCAGAGGCCTTCTTCATCATCATGCAATCCTCCGGTGTGATGCGTGAGTAGTTCATCTCTAGACTACGGGTCCATGTAGTATCTAGATGGCTGGTTCTCCTCCTTTGTGCTATCATGTTTAGATCTTGTGAGCTCCATTCATGATCAAGATCATCTATTTGTAATTTTGCATGTTGTGTTTGCGGGGATCTGATGGATATTGAAATGCTATTTCAGATTGATTATTGATTCTATCATGTCTTTGTTATTTGTGATCTTGCATGCTTTCCATTGTTAGTAGCTATCTTGGCCAAGTAGATGCTAGCAACTCCAAGAGTTAGTATTTATGCTCGATAGTGGGTTCATGCCTCTGGTAATCTGGGGAAGTGACAGAAATCTCTAAGGTACTAGATGTGCTGTTGCTACTAGGGAGAAAACAACAACCTTTGTTCAAAGAACAATCGTATTGTTTACTTTACATGCAATTCGTAATGCAATTATCCGTTGCTTGCAACTTAATACTGGAGGGGGTTCAGATGATAACCTGAAGGTGGATTATTAGTCATAGATGCAGTTGGATGACGGTCTATGTATAATGTTGTAATGCCCAATCAAGTCTCAAAGGAGTCAAGATGAGTAGTATATGCTTGTATGCTTTCTCGATGTTTGTTAATTGCCCCATTATAATTTGTTCACCCAACATGTTATCTATCTAAAGGAGAGCCACCTCTAGTGAACTATGGACCCTGGTCCTTTATTTTACTTTCAATCCACAATCAACTGTTTACTGTTTTATGTTTACTTTCTGCAAACTATTACTTTCTTCCATTCGATACATTTAATCCTTTGTTTTCAGCAAAACCGGTGAGATTGACAACCTCATCGCAAGTTGGGGACAGAGTTATGTGGTTGTGTTGTGCAGGTATCCACGTTGCTGCTGGCACCGGTAGTGCGCCCTGCCAACGTTCAACTAGCTACACCTTTGGGGTGTTTCCTTGCTCCTACTGGATTGATAACCTTGGTTTCATAACTGAGGGAAAACTTACTACTGTGCTCATCATACCTTCCTCTTGGGGTTCCCCAACGAGCTCGTTAATACACGAGTCAGTAGGTGTCTGAGAGAGAGGGGAGTGAGATGGTGTGGCGAATGAGGGTTGGGGTGGCCTCTATTTATACACCAGCGAGAGGGACAGAGCAAGATGGCTCGGGCTCATCCACAGCGTCGATACAGGGGCTAGCGGCATGGCTGAGGGTAGGGGTCGACGCGGTCCTTCAGGGCCGTCGTCATGTGAGTGATGGCGCGACAAGGGGCGGTCGAGAACGGTCGGGAACGGTCTGTGCTCTGTGCGGGAACGGCGGCGTTCGAGACGGCGCACAGTGGCTATGGTCCACGCGGCAGCGAACGGGCGTGTCTAGGGGGTAGCTAGGGTCACGGCGAGTGCGGGCACACGCGGAGAGGGCAAGGCGTGGCGTGTGTGCGCATGTCGGCTGCGGCGCTCTGGCGCGCTCTCAGCATGGCAAACAGAGAGGTGGGCGCGGCGATCACGGCTGGTCCACGACTTGTCTGCGGTCGAGGGGTGGACAAAGGGTGGCGGTGGTGTGGCGCCTGTCTCCTGGATATCGTGGGAGATGGCGGTGCTGGCTGTGGCGAGCTGTGCTTGGTCGACCGGCACGGCGAGCTCGGGCGGCACTTCACTGGTGCAAACGGCAAAGGGGGATTGTGTCCCCTGCATTGCTAGGTGCTGGGGGAGACCAGGGGAGAGAATTAAGGGACTTGGGTGTCTATGGTTGCTTGGAAAAGTCAAGGTGAATTGATTTAAGTGGTTTTTGAAAAGTGGTGATCTATGCATATGAACTTGATTCAATTTTGAATTGTCCTTTAAAATGATTTGGAATTTGTTTCTGTTGGTTTATAAAGTGGGCTTGGGTTCACTTTTACTTGGTCTAGCAAGGGGTGAAAAGAATTGAGAAAGTTCCTGTTAGAAATCTTTTACTAGGAACACTCAAAGTGGTCTAGCGGTTAATTTTGGTTAAAATGACCATTTGATCATAAGATTCATATTTGATTTTCTTTTCTTTGGATTTTGTTTGTAATTGGCCTAGATGATATAGTATTCATCTTTAAACCATTCCTTATCATTTGTAGCAATCAAACATGGCAATTGCACTCACTCATAAACTAATGCAATTCACACATACACTCATATTAAATATAATAATAAAAGTTTTTGTTAACCCTAAACTTGGGTGATTAAAGCTTGATAATCTTGATTTTTTTGGGGGTGTTACAAACCTTCCCTCCTTAAAAAAAATCTCGTCCCGGGATTTAAGAAAAACTAGGAACTAAAGAGATTTGGAAACTCAGTCCTAATGTAATCTTCTCGCTCCCAAGTAGCTTCTTCTTCAGTATGGTTGCTCCACTAGATCTTCAGAAACTCGATACTCCGGGTCCTGGTGGTTCTGAAGGCTTCTTTCAAAATACGAATGGGTACTTCATGATAGGTTAGATCCTTGTTGATATCTATGGCTTGGTGATCGATGTTCTTGAACACTTCGGTCTTCTCTGGAACTTCTAGGCATTTGCGAAGTAACGAGATATGGAACACATCATGTATGGATGTCATCTCCTCTGGCAGTTCCAGTTGATATGATACTTCCCCTCGGTGATTCAAAATCTTGAAGGGTCCAATATATCTGGGGGGCTAACTTCCCTTTCAGTTGAAAACGTTGCATTCCTTTCAAGGGTGATACTTTGAGATACACAAAATCTCCGACATTGAAGGTCAGGTCTCGGCGTCTTTTTTCAGCATAACTCTTCTGTCTGGATTGGGCGGTCTTGAGGTGTTCACGGACTTTGTGAACCTTCTCTTCGGCTTCTCGTAGGATGTCGGGTCTGAAAATCTTACTCTCTCCTACTTGCGACTAATTCAGGGGGGTACGACACTTCCTTCCATACAGAAATTCAAAGGGGGGCATTTGCAAACTGGCTTGATAACTATTGTTGTATGAGAATTCTGCGAAAGGCAGACAATCTTCCCATTTTGATCCATATTTTAACACACAAGCTCTTAGCATATCTTCCAAAATTTGGTTGACTCTTTCAGTTTGTCCATCGGTTTGCGGGTGATAGGCTATGTTGAAGTTCAGCTTGGTTCCTAATCCTTCTTGGACTTTCTACCAAAATCTTGAGGTAAACCGGGTTCCTCGATCCGATACTATGGTCTTAGGGGGTTCCATGCAAACTAACAATTCTAGCAATGTACATCTCTACTAGCTTCAAACTCTGGTAGGTGGTCTTGATAGGTATAAAATGGGCTACCATAGACAGTCTATCAACTATGACCCAAATAGAGTCATTCCCCCTACTAGAATTAGGCAAACCGGTGATAAAATCCATTCTGACATAATCCCATTTCTATTCCGGAATCTACAATGGTTGCAAAAGTCCTGCGGGTCGCTGATGTTCCGCTTTGACTCTCTGACAGATATCACACTTGGCTATGTAGCTTCCAATTTCTCTTTTGATCTAGTGCCACCAAAATTTCTCCTTCAAATCCTGATACATCTTCGTTCCTCCGGGATGGATAGAATAAAGAGTATCATGAGCTTCCTGCATGATGACTTGTTTCAACTTGGAATCTGCTGGCACACAGATACATCCTTTGTACCACAAAACTCCTTCTTCATATTCGGTGAATCCGGGTACCTTCCCTATACCGATACGGTGCTTGATTCCGTCGATACTTGCATTTCCTTTCTGTGCCTCCTTGATCTGACTGATCAAAGTGGGTTGAAGTTCAATGCTAGCTAAAAATCCTTTGCTAACTAGTTACGTTCTAAACTGCTCCAACTCTTCATGCAAACTTGGCTGGGCTTCTTTAATCATGGTGTTTAATCTACACGGCAATCTGCTAAGAGCATCCGCTACCACATTGGCTTTGCCGGGGTGATAGTGAATGTCAAGGTCATAATCCTTGATTAACTCTATCCATATCCTTTGCCTCATATTCAGCTCCTTTTGGGTGAAAATATACTTCAAACTCTTGTGATCCGAATAAGTCTCACAGCGGTTACCCATAAGGTAATGATGCCATGTCTTCAAAGCTAAAACTACGACTGCTAGTTCTAAGTCATGGGTAGGGTAGTTTTGCGCATGCTGCTTCAGTTGTCTGGACATATAGGATATGAATTTGTCTTCTTGCATCAACACACATCCGAGACCAATATTGGATGCATCACAATACACATCAAAAGGCTTCTTGATATCTGGCATAATCAGAATTAGGGATGAAATCAATCTCTTCTTGAGCTCTTGAAAACTTGCTTCACATTTGTCCGTCCATTCAAACTTCTGATCTTTCTTCAACAGTTGGGTCATTGGTCTTGCGATGCTCGAAAATCCTTCTACGAACTTGCGGTAATAGCCCGCTAATCCGAAAAATGCGCAGACTTGGGTTTGAGTGGTTGGGGTTTTCCATTCTTCAACATCTTTAATCTTGGTGGGATCGACATCAACTCCTCCTGTCGACACGATATGTCCTAGGAATCCTACTTCCTTCAACTAGAACTCACATTTCCTAAACTTGGCATACAACTGATGTTCTCTAAGGGTTTCAAGGATGGTCCTCAGGTGTAGCTCATGGTCTTCTTCTAACTTGGAATAGATCAGAATATCATCGATAAAAACAATGACAAACTTATCCAGGAAGTTCATAAAAATCTTATTCATGAGATTCATGAAATAAGCGGGGGCATTGGTTAATCCAAAATACATGACAGTGTACTCATACAATCCATATCTGGTGGTAAAGGCGGTCTTTGGGATATCCGTTGCACGAATCTTGAGTTGATGATAACCAGTTCTAAGATCAATCTTAGAAAACACTCTGGGACCAATCAACTGATCAAACAGATCCTCTATCTTCGGCAGTGGGTATTGTTCTTGATGGTGACATCATTCAGCTTCCGGTAATCCGTGCACAAACGGTTACCTCCATCTTTCTTATCCACAAACAAAACAGGTGATCTCCATGGCGACGCACTTGGTTGAATCAGACCTTTCTCCAGCATAGCATCAAGTTGTTTCTTCAGCTCCACTAATTCAGATGGGTTCATACTATAAGGTCTCTGAGCTATGGGTCCAGTTCCAGGAACTAGTTCAATGATGAACTCGATATCCCGATATGAGGGCATACCGGGCAATTCATCTAGGAACACGTCGGGGTATTCACAGACTACTCTGACTTGGTCTAGGGTTGGTTGGGCTAGACTCTTGTTGCATTTGAATTGACAGGGCAGCGTCTCAGATACATGCTCTACTGATACTCTAGTGCCACTGGTCATGGTTATGGCTTTCTTGGCACAGTCGATTATCCTTTATGTTTCGACATCCAATCCATTCCTAGTACTACTTCCAAACCTTTGGTTCCAAGTACTATTAGATTAGCATGAAAATCTATTTTATGTATTCTGATAGGTACAACCTTGCAAATTTTTCTAGCTTTGGTGGTTGAACCGGGTATTTGAACTATCATAACATGCTTCAATTTTGTTGGTTGAATCTTACTAGTGCATGCAAATTATTCTGTAACAAATGAGTGCGATGCTCCAGAATCAAACAACACTCTTGCAAGTATTGAGTTAACAGCAAACATACTCAGCACAACATCCATGCGGAACATACGGCGCTTCTTGGGCTTCTTCAGCATTCATGTGGAACAGACGGCCGTTGCGGTTGAGTGAGTTCCCTAGAGCAATTCTCCTTCCAGGATGAACACAACGTTGCTGCTGAGCGGGTGCATTAACATTGGTGGTTGCTGCAAGCTTCTTGGGGCACTCATTGGAGTAGTGACCCTTGACTCCGCATTCAAAGCAAGTAATCAGGGACTTGTCTTTTCCTGCAATAGGCACAACATTGCTTCCAGTCCTTAGGGAAGTATTGTTATTGTTGTTGTTGTTGGACTTGGGCGGTGCATGGTTGTTGGACCTGTCGGGGTTATTGTTGTGGTTTCCTCCAGACCTCAAGTTTCCTCCACCATGATTGGGATAGTTTGGATGGGACATAGGGGGTCTATTGTTTATTGGGGCATATTCTACAGACGGGTTGGGGCGGTACTTCTGGGTATGGTGGGATCTAGGCTGGTGCATCATCCTGCGCTTACAGTTGTCATTGGCTTGGTTTATCTTCCCTTCCATCTGGATAGCAGAGTCCACTAACGCTTCAATATCATCAAAGGGAATGTTAACTAGCACGGTTTGTATCTCATCATGCAGTCCGTTCAGGAATCTCTCTCTTCTTTGCTTCTATGTCAATCTCGTCAGGGGCATATCTAGCTGAAGATAAGAATTTGTCATGGTACTCCACCACAGTCATTCTTACTTGTTTCAAATCTCTGAACTCATCCCCATCGTCTTAATTAGACCCGGGGGCACATGAATCCTGCTGAACTTGATTTTGAACTAATCCCAGGTCATCATCTGACCTCCGTTCATGGTACGGGTGCTATTCCACAAGGCTCTTGCATCACCTGCTGATACGTCCAAAACGTATCTACTTTCCTAAACACTTTTGCTATTGTTTCTCTTCTAAACTTGTGTGATTTGGATGCAACTAACATGGACTGACGCTGTTTTCAGCAGAATTGCCTTGGTGTCTAGTTTTTGTGCAGAAAATCAACTATCAGGAAAAATCCCGGAAAATATGCCAAAAATCCTATTTCACCAGAAGACTCCCGGAGCCAGAATACGAGACGGAGGAGGGCTGGGCCCAGGCCACACCACCTGGCCACGTGGGCTAGCCCAGGCCGCGCCAGGGGGTGGTCTGGCTGCCCCAAACACCCCCTTGATACATTGCAAATGTATCTATAATTTTTGATGTTCCATGCTTGGTTTTATCCACTTTCTTGTGTTTTGTCCACACTTTGGAGTACTTTTCATATGATTTCTTGGACTAACCTATTAACAAGAGCCACACTGCCAGCTGCCTGTTTTCTGCTGTTTTTGGTTCTAGGAAAGTCAGAAAATGAATATTCTCGGAATTGGACGGGACAAAAGCCAAAGTGCCTATTTTTCCGGAAGTCATCAGATGCCAGAATACGAGACAGAGAGGGTCCAGAGGCCGGCCACACCACCTGGCCGTGCGGCTAGGCTTGACCCGTGCCAGGGGGTGGTGTGGTGGCCCCTGGCCCCCCTCGGCCTCCCCTTCGGCCTATAAGATGCCCTCGGGACAAAAACCCTAAGTGCCCGATCAAAAATCCACGAAAGAGTCTGTAGCCGCCGTCATCTCCATCCCTAGATCGGGAGGGATCCAAAGCTCTTCTCGGCACCCTGCCGGAGAGGGGAATTCACCCTGGAGGCCTTCTTCATCACCATGCAAGCCTCCGGTGTGATGCGTGAGTAGTTCATCCTTGGACTACGGATCCATGTAGTAGCTAGATCGCTGGTTCTCCTCCTTTGTGATTTCATGTGAGCTCCGTTCATGATCAAGATCATCTATTTGTAATTCTGCATGTTGTGTTTGCGGGGATCTAATGGATATTGAGATGCTATTTCAGATTGATTATTGATTCTATCATGTCTTTGTTATTTGTGATCTTGCATGCTTTCCGTTGTTAGTAGCTATCTTGGCCAAGTAGATGCTAGCAACTCCAAGAGATAGTATTTATGCTCGATAGTGGGTTCATGCCTCTGATAATCTGGGGAAGTGATAGAAATCTCTAAGGTACTAGATGTGCTGTTGCTACTAGGGAGAAAACAACAATCCTTTGTTCATAGAACAATCGTATTGTTTACTTTACACGCAGTTCGTAAAGCAATAATCTGTTGCTTGCAACTTAATACTGGAGGGGGTTCGGATGATAACCTGAAGGTGGATTATTAGTCATAGATGCAGTTGGATGGTGGTCTATGTATAATGTTGTAATGCCCAATCGAATCTCAAAGGATTCAAGATGATTAGTATATGCATGTATTGCTTTCTCGATGTTTGTCAATTGCCCCGCTGTAATTTGTTCACCCAGCATGTTATCTATCTCAAGGAGAGCCACCTCTAGTGAACTATGGATCCCGGTCCTTGTCTTTTACATTCAATCTACAAATTGTTTTACTGCTTTGTGTTTACTTTCTGCAAACGTTTACTTCTTTCCATTTGATACGTTTAATCCTTTGTTTTCCGCAAAACATGGTGAGATTGACAACCTCATCGCAAGTTGGGGACAAAGTTCCGTGGTTGTGTTGTGCAGGTCTCCACGTTGCTACTAGCACCGGTAGTGCGCCCTGCCAAGGCTTAGCTAGCAACACCTTTGGGGTGTTTCCTTGCTCCTACTGGTTTGATTAAACCTTGGTTTCATAACTGAGGGAAACTTGCTGCTGTGCTCATCATACCTTCCTCTTGGGGTTCCCAACGAGCTCTACATCAACATCGCACCAACACTTTTCCGGCGCCGACAATGAGCCATCAAGCATTTTTGTGGCGCCGTTGCCGGGGAGTCAAGGACATCTTCACAAGGGGAGTCCCTCATAACCAATCTCTTTACTTTGTTATTTTTGTTTTGCTTAGTTTCTTTTTGTTTTGTTTGCTTGTTTCTTTATCAAAAACACGCAAAAATTAGTTTTACTAGTTTGCTTTCTTATTTGAAAACACACAAAAAATGACTACTCTTGAAAACACTAAGTCGTGTGATTTCACTAGCACCAACAACAATGATTTTATGAGCACACCTATTGCTCCACCTGTGCCTGAAGATACTTTCTTTGAGATAAAACCTACTTTACTCAATCTTGTTATGAGAGAAAAAAATTCTGGTATTGGTAATGAAGATGCTGCTTCCCATCTAAATAACTTTGTTGAACTTTGTGAGATGCAAAAGCATAGGGATATAGATGGTGATATTATTAAGCTGAAATTGTTTCCTTTCTCTTTGAGAGGAAAAGCTAAAGAATGGTTGAATTCCTTAACTAGGAATGGTATTGATTCTTGGACTAAATGCAAAGATGCTTTCATTAGAAAATACTATCCTCCTGCTAAGATTATATCTATGAGAAGTGAAGTTTAAACAACTTGATAATGAACATGTTGCTCAAGCTTGGGAAAGAACGAAATCTTTGGTAAAGAATTGTCCCACTCATGGACTGACTGCTTGGATGATCATCCAAACTTTTTATGTAGGATTGAACTATTCTTCAAGGAACCTATTGGATTCTGCTGCTGGAGGTACCTTTATGACCATCACTTTGGGTGCTACAACAAAACTTCTAGACAATATGATGGTTAATTATTCTGGATGGCATACTGAGAGAGCTCCACAAGGTAGGAAGGTAAATTCTATTGCGGAAACTTCCTCCTTGACTGATAAGATTGATATTATTATGTATATGCTTGTTAATGGGAAAGCCCATATTGATCCAAATAATGTTCCTTTAGCTTCTTTGGTTGCTCAATAAGAGCAAGTTGATGTGAACTTTATAAGAAATAACAACTTTGGCAACAATGCTTATGTTAATAACAATTATAGGCCCTACCCTCCTAATAATACTTATGGCTATAATGGTAAACCTGGATTACCTAGTGCAGGAAGAATTTTAGAAGTTGAAAGAGCCACTAAAAACTTCATGGAAATGCAATATGAGCAAAATAAACTATTCACTAAAACTATGGAGGAACAATCTACCATTTTGAAGAACATTAGCGATCAACTTGAGAGTCTAAATAGGGAAATTCCTAGTTTACAATTGAAACTCTCTAATGCTGAAAGGAATATATCATCTCTGTCTGAAGCTCAATCTTCATTGACTAATAAAATGGCTACTAAACCTGAAACTAATGATAATCCCTTTGCAACTACTAATGCTATACAAGTAAGATTGATGAAAATGTTAGACTATTAGCTGAATTACATGCTAAGTGGGAAAGAGAAGATGAAATTGCAAGAAACATTAGTGTTTCTACTATTACCACCACTTGTGTGGAGGCTAGTAATAGTTCTACTACTTTAGATGATAAATTTGATTTTGATCTTGATGGTTGCAATATCTCTGAAGTTATTAAGTTCCTACAAAAGCTTGCTAAAAGTCCTAATGCTAGTGCTATGAACATGGCCTTTACAAAACACATTACTTTATGCTCTCATAAAGATTAAAGAAGAAAAGATGAAACATAAAGCTTCTATTCCTATAAAACAAGAAGATGGTTGGGAACCCATCATTAATATGGAAGTGAATGACTTTGATTTCAAAGCTTTATGTGATCTTGATAGTAGTGTTTCTATTATGCCTAGAAGGATTTATGATATGCTTGATTTGCCTCCTCTTGAAGATTGTTATTTGAATGTCCCACTTGATGATAATGCTAAAAATAAAATCATGGGGAATCTTAATGGTGTTCTTATTATGGTTAACAATGCCTATGTCCCCGTTGATTTCTATGTTTTGGATGTTGAATGCAATGCTTCTTGTCCTATTACTTTGGGAAGACCTTTTCTTAGAACTGTTGGTGCCGTTATTGATATGAAAGAAGGCACCATTAAATATCAACTCCCACTCAAGAAAGGTATAGAACACTTCCCTAAGAAGAGAGAGAAGATTTCTTTTGCGTCTCCTATGAAAACAAAATTTGGTCTTAATGCTTCTTCATTTGAGAACACTTGATTCTTTTTCTTGCTTCTTATGCCTAACTTAAAGGCGTTAAAAAAGTACTTATTGGGAGATAACCGAAAAGTTTTAGATGAGTCTAGGAAGTTATTACCTCTGTAATAACCACTCCTTATCCTTTTTATTTGCTTTTTGTGCCAAGAGTAACCTCTAATGAGAGAGAAGTAATGATTGAGAAAGTTGTTGTCCCGAAACAGATTTCTGTGTTTCACCGTAAAAATTCGTGTAAAATCTATGAACGTCTTTTTGAGGCGTGAATTTTTGTGCCTCTGCCCCAGGTTGTTATCCAACTTTCGTTAGTTTAACACTTTTTGAGTTGAGGAACAGAAGGTCTTCGAAAAAATTCGTATTTATCTGCTGGTTTGTTTTGACAGATTTCTGCCATTTTCTGCATTTGCTTCTTGTTGGTTCCGTTTTGAGTTCTTTCGGGGAATTGAGATTTTTGAGGGAAGTTCTACAGTAGATAGTGTTCTAGTGGAAGTTTATTTGGTGTTAGAACTGAACCTTAAGACCTATTTATCTTGAGTACACTAATGTTGCTAATAAAGATTGTGTGAAGTTTTGTATGAAGGGAAAATTTCAGGTGTATGGAAGGAATGAGTAATAAGATGAAGGATGGACTAAAGTTCAAGCTTGGGGATGCCATGGGTGTCACCCCAAGAAATATCCAAGACGTACAAACGTCAAAGCTTGGGGATGCCTCGGGCATCCCCTTCTTCATCAATAAAAATCCCAGGTTTCTTCCAAACGCTTCATTTTTATTGTTTCATGCATAGTTGTGTTTTTCTTGGAGCGTCTTATTTTTCGTTTTCGTTTTGATTTTTCATTTGCTTTTGGTTTTCTTAGTTTGCTGAATAAATTGGTTGGACCCCCTCTTTTATACATTGGTTTGCAAATAGTTTGGTTTGGAAAAGAGTAGGAAAGTTCATGCTTATGTGGTAAAAAGAACTCGTTTTTGACTGTGGCCTATGCTCTGTCATGCCATGATTGATATTGTTTTGGCTTTATGCTTAGTATTATTTTCTGTAGCATGACTTGTTATAAACAATTGAGATTGCTTAATATGCCTTGGATGAATCATGCGTTGTTTTAGCATATTAAAGGATAGTATAGTGGTATTCTCCTTTGATGCTTTATTTGGGTTGACTTGGCGCATGCTCACACCATATTATGATTATCTCAAGTCACCATAGCCTTTATGATCCTTTAGTTTTCAACTTGTAGTATCACTTTATGCTTTGATCAATGATGTTTTGTCGGTCTGCATGATTATGGCCATTATTGCTCTCTTAGTTTGTCGCTCCCAGTCTTTTGCTAGCCTCCACAACCAAGTATGAGTTCCACTCATGCATCCAACTCCCTAAACCAAGTTATTCCAAAGAATACACCATACCTACCTACTAGCTTATGCTATTCCAAGTATATTCATGCTTTTGTTTACCTTCCAAATTAAACTTGTTATGACAAAACTAGTGATTAAAGCTCTCACGAACTTGATGGCACACTTTACTTTTCTTGCCCTTAATAAATTTGAACCATTGTGTCCTCTATGTTGTATATGCTTGCACTTATTTGTTGGGAATTAGCAGAACCATGCTTTCATAGGGAACGCTTTCAACATTGCACTTGGTACTTGTACCTAGTTGATATCATGCTCTTTTGTATATGGATGTCGTCGGTGTGAAATGAAAGGGGAGCTTGTAAGCCCATGGAGTTATGTATATGTGTTAGAGAAACGCCTAGGCCGCTAGTCTAATCCATGCTGACATGGTGGAAACCTGCAGCGTAACCATAATGAGCTGTCTATGAAGCATTCTTCTTATAAAAAAAGAGTCATGTATTGAGAAAAAAGAGAAAAAAAAGAAAAGAGAAATTATGAAAAGAGGAAAGAGAAAAAAAAAGCACCATATTCCCATGGTAAATAAGAAGATTGCTGAGATGCTCGTTGTCTGCTTGCCTTGTCATTTTGATATGGGGATTCTTCCGTATCATCGGGCAAGGGGTACCCCGTTGGCGGTTCTCTATGATACACATTGATACATTGCAAATGTATCTATAATTTTTGATGTTCCATGCTTGGTTTTATCCAGTTTCTTGTATTTTGTTCCAACTTTGGAGTACTTTTCATATGATTTCTTGGACTAACCTATTAACAAGAGCCACAGTGCCAGCTGCCTGTTTTCTGCTGTTTTTGGTTCCAGGAAAGTCAGAAAATGAATATTCTTGGAATTGGACGGGAGAAAAGCCAAAGTGCCTATTTTTCTGGAAGTCATCAGATGCCAAAATACAAGACGGAGAAGGGCCATAGGCCGGCCACACCACCTGGCCGCGCGGCCAGGCTTGGCCCGTGCCAGGGGGTGGTGTGGTGGCCCCTGGCACCCCCTCGGCCTCCCCTTCCTCCTATAAGATGCCCTCGGGACGAAAACCCTAAGTGCCCGATCAGAAATCCATGAAATAGTCTGTAGTTGCCTTTATCTCCATCCCTAGATCGGGAGGGATCTGAAGCTCTTCCTGGCACCCTGCCGAGAGGGGAGTTCACCCTGGAGGCCTTCTTCATCACCATGCAAGCCTCCGGTGTGATGTGTGAGTAATTCATCCTTGGACTACGGATCCATGTAGTAGCTAGATGGTTGGTTCTCCTCCTTTGTGCTTTCATGTCTAGATCTTGTGAGCTCCATTCATGATCAATATCATCTATTTGTAATTCTGCATGTTGTGTTTGCGGGGATCCGATCGATATTGAGATGCTATTTCAGATTGATTATTGATTCTATCATGTCTTTGTTATTTGTGATCTTGCATGCTTTCCGTTGTTAGTAGCTATCTTGGCCAAGTAGATGCTAGCAACTCCAAGAGTTAGTATTTATGCTCGATAGTGGGTTCATGCCTCTGGTAATCTAGGGAAGTGATAGAAATCTCTAAGGTACTAGATGTGCTGTTACTACTAGGGAGAAAACAACCATCCTTTGTTCATAGAACAATCGTATTGTTTACTTTAGACGCAGTTCGTAAAGCAATAATCTGTTGCTTGCAACTTAGTACTAGAGGGGGTTCGGATGATAACCTGAAGGTGGATTATTAGTCATAGATGCAGTTGGATGGCGGTCTATGTATAATGTTGTAATGCCCAATCGAATTTCAAAGGAGTCAAGATGATTTGTATATGCATGTATTGCTTTCTCGATGTTTGCCAATTGCCCCGCTGTAATTTGTTCACCCAGCATGTTATCTATCTTAAGGAGAGCCACCTCTAGTGAACTATGGATCCCGGTCCTTGTCTTTTACATTCAATCTACAAATTGTTTTACTACTTTTTGTTTACTTTCTGCAAACTTTTACTTCTTTCCATTCGATACGTTTAATTCTTTGTTTTCCGCAAAACACGGTGAGATTGACAACCTCATCGCAAGTTGGGGACAAAGTTCTGTGGTTGTGTTGTACAGGTCTCCACGTTGCTACTAGCACCAGTAGTGCGCCCTGCCAAAGCTCAGCTAGAAACACCTTTGGGGTGTTTCCTTGCTCCTACTGGTTCGATTAAACCTTGGTTTCATAACTGAGGGAAACTTGCTGCTGTGCTCATCATACCTTCCTCTTGGGGTTCCCAATGAGCTCTACATCAACATCGCACCAGCACTTTTCTGGCACCGACACTGAGCCATCACCCCTTGGTCTCCCTCTTCGCTTATAAGAAGCCTTCTGACCTAAAAACTCAGGGGGGTCGACGTTTTTCCGGAAGGAGTTCCGCTCCGCCGCCACCACTAGATTCCACGAAACAACACCAGAAACTCCGTTCTGGCACCCTGCCGGGATGGTGAATTGGAGGGGATCATCGCCGTCATCATCACCATCGCTTCTCCATCGACCATCCATGTTTCCCCCATCTATGAGTTAGTAATCCCCCGTTGTAGGCTATGGGGATCGTAGGGATTGGATGATATCGTTCATGTAATGGCATCAGATTGTTAGGGCATGGTGCCTAGTATCTTTTATTAGTGCTTTATGACTTTGTTGCAACTTGTTATGCTTAATGCTTGTCACTAGGGCCCAAGTGCCATGATTTCAGATCTGAACATGTTATTGATTCATTATGATAGTATTGTTTTTGGTCTTACCTGCAAGTTTTATACACACATTGTTGTTTGGAACCAATGGCCCCGAAGTGACAGAAATCGGGATAACCGGAGGGAATGGCTTTGATGTGAGGATCACATGTATTCACGGAGTGTTAATGCTTTGCTCTGGTGCTCTATTAAAAGGAGCACCTTAATTTCCAGTAGTTCCCTCGAGGCCCCGCTGCAAATGGGCTGGCAGGAAAAAAGATGTTGTGCAAGTTCTCATTGCGAGAACGTATGAGTATATATGGAACACATGCCTAGGATTATCTAGTACTTGGATGCTTTATCTTATTTATATGCAATTGCCCTTTGTTCTGATTGCTATGTGATACATTGCAAATGTATCTATAATTTTTGATGTTCCATGCTTGGTTTTATCTACTTTCTTGTGTTTTGTCCACACTTTGGAGTACTTTTCATATGATTTCTTGGACTAACCGATTAACAAGTGGCATAGTGCCAGTTGCCTGTTTTCTGCTGTTTTTGGTTCCAAGAAGTCAGAAAATGAATATTCTCGGAATTGGACGGGACAAAAGCCAAAGTTATTATTTTACTGGGGGATACTTGGTGCCAGAATACGAGACGGAGAAGGGCCAGAGGGTGGCCACACCACCTGGTGGCGCGGGCCAGGCCAGGCCGCGCCAGGGGGTGGTGTGAGCCCCTCCGGCACCCCCTCGGTCTCCCCACTCGCCTATAAGATCCTCCCAATGCGAAAACCCTAAATAATCAATCAAAAAGCCACGAAAAGTTCCGCTGCGCCGCCGCCACCGAAGGGGAGATTCGGGGGATAGAAAGTATCTGTTCCGGCACCCTGCTGGGACGGGGAAGTGCCCCCAGAGCCATTTCCATCGATCTCCACCGCCATCTCCATCACCATTGCTGATTCCCATGATAAGGAGGGAGTAGTTCTCTCTCGAGGCTAAGGGTTCTACCGGTAGCTATGTGTTCATCTCTCTCTCTATACATGATCATGTTGTGATCGTGAGCTTGTAATCTATAGATCTACCTTGCTACTCAAGTGCTTTAATAGATCTCTGCTCTCCCCATGTGTGTGAAAGTGACAGCGTGCACACCATGGTGGCACTTAAGATAGAGATTACAAATACTTGTTATGAGTTATATTTGGAGTTGGATGTCTTTATGAAATTGTGGTGTTTGTTGGACTCTTCTGGTACTCAAGGTGACAGTGTGGGGTTTTCTAGATGGGAAAGGCTTACTTTGAGGTGTGTTGTTATAGCCCTACCAACGATTAGAGTGTCCAACCGGAGAGTAGTTAAGAGTAGTATCATAAAGAGAAGATATTTAGATGAGAGTGTTCACTAGTGAAAGTATGATCCCTAGGCCTTGTTTCTAAGCATTGAAACACCGTTTGCTATTAGATCTGTTACATGTTTGCTTGCTGCCATCTTTATTTCAGTTTTACTTTAGTCTTTTCCACGCCATCAAGCTATCTTCTATCACCGTTACCGCTTATAATTATCTATACCACTTGTATTTCACTATCTCTTCGCCGAACTAGTGCACCTATTCAACTGACAAGTGTATTGGGTGTGTTGGGGACACAAGAGACTTCTTGTATCTTGTTTGCAGGGTTGCTTGAGAGGGGATACCTTTGACCACTTCCTCCCTGAGTTCGATAAACCTTGGGTGATCCACTTAAGGGAAAACTTGCTGCTGTTCTACAAACCTCTGCACTTGGAGGCCCAACAACTATCTACAAGAATAGAAGTGCGTAGACATCACTATGTGAATTGTCTTGTCCATGCAACGCCCGTCCATCCATCCCTATGCCTACCGCACTCGAATCCTACTGTTTACTGCTATCTTTACTTTTACTACTTCTCTTACTTTACTACTCCTACTAATAAACTGTTGCTACTGATAAACTGCTGTGAGCAAGATTGTTTCCAGGTGCAGCTAAATTGACAACTCAGTTGTTAAGGCTTATAAATATTCTTTGGCTCCCCTTGTATCGAATCAATAAATTGGGTTTTACTTCCCTCGAAAATAATGCGATACACCCCCTATACTTGTGGGTCATCAAGACTATTTTCTAGCGCTGTTGCCGGGGAGCATAGCTCTATTTATTAAGTTCACTTGGATTCTCTATTGTTCGCTACCATCCATCCATCATGGGTAAGTCTTGTGATGGCAAGGTTCCTATTTTACCATCCACTACAAGAAGAGGTACTGTTCTGAACACCTCTATTGCTCTTGATTCACCATCTGTTATGAGTAAGATCGTTACACCACCACACACACATGCTATGCATACTGCTACTACTGCTGAATCTGAAACTTTTGATACTTATGATGCTGCTTCTACTGTGCTTAATAAGAGTGGTTCATTAGGTCCTTTCCTAGATGCTACGATTGCTAGAACTATAGCTGGAAATACTGAAACTCCTAATGAAGACACTACTAGACCTGTTAGTTCACCTGAGTCTAGTGAGAGTTATGATATTGAAGACGGTTATGTTGAGATGACCGATGAATTTATTAAAGAATGTAAAAACACCCATGATAGGAGCGCTGCTAAGAGTCTCCTTGAGAGGCGTACTATTAGACCCAAATTGTCTCCTATTGCTAAATTTGTTGCTTCTCCCATAAACATTAAAGATAAAGATTATGATTCTCTCGATCTATCTTACATAGCTATTGTTGAGAAAGAACCTTTTTGTGGGACTAAGAATGAAAGTGCGGTAGCACATATGAATGAACTTTCTACCATGAGTGGCTTGTTTTCTGATGATATTAAGATGCGTACTTACTTTGTTGCTAAGATTTTCCCCTTTTCACTGAAAGGAGAAGCTAAAACTTGGTTTAGTAATTTACCTCCTGGATCTATTGATAGCCCTGATTACTTGATTAGTACTTTCCTGCAATTTCCTCCTAGTGCTAGACATGCTATTTTGTAAGAACTTTTTGATTTTAGACAGGGAGAAAAAGAGATATTTCCTGAATCATGGGCAAGGTTTTGTGCTTTGATTCATGCACAAGCTGGAAGTCCATTACCTAAGAATGAGCTTCTTGATATATTTTATAATGGACTAACCGAAGAATCTAGGACATACCTAGATAGTTGTACTGATTGTGTTTTTAGGAATAGGACTCCCAAGGAAGCTGAGGAATTAATGGCTAAAATAAGCAAGAACTATGAGGATTGGAATCCTCCTGGACCAGCTATACCTGAAATAATTATACCTGAACCAACTATATCGGTACCTATTCCAATATCAAAGAAGAGGGGAGTTATTGAATTAAATGATGAAGTAATGAAGGAAGCTAAGAAATGTCTTAAGGAGAAGGGAATTAAAGCTGTAGATGTCAAGAATTTACCTCCTATAGAAGAATTATGTAAGCCTATTCCCTACTCATCCACTATTGAGGTACACTCTCTCCAACACATTGATGAAGGTGATATCCCTTACTCTAAAACTCCTGATCAATGCTTAGAAGAATTTGATATTTTTATTGTTAAGCAAGATAATTTTAATAAAAGGGTGCAAAATCATCTAATGGAAAACTCTAGAGCTATTGTTGAGTTAAAAGATATTGTGGAAAGAACCTCTAATGATGTTAAAATGATTGTTAAACACTTTCAAATGGTTCAAACTCAAATAGATCAACTCATTAAAGTGCAAAAAGACTTAGTAGTTAACGCTGCTAAAGAAAAACATGCTTGTGAAATTAGAACTAGAAGTGGTGCTGCTACCCAGGATCCTCTATATCCTGAGGGGCATCCCAAAAGAATTGAGCAGGATTCTCAACAAGCTGAAAATAGTGGCTCTACTCATAAGAAAAGGAAAAAAAAGAAACATAAAACTACTATAGAACCCTCTGAACCTGCTATAGATCCTAATAGTATATCTATTTCTGATGCTGAAACTGAAAGTGGTAATAAAAAAAAGTTAAAGAAGAACCTGAAAAGCACACTAAGAATACTAAATACACTAAAGAAGATTTTATTGCTAAGAAACATGGTAGTGAAAGAGAACCTTGGGTCCAAAAACCTATGCCTTTCCCTGATAAGAAACACAAGTCAAAGGAAGATGAACACTATAATAAGTTTTGTGAGTGGATGAAACCTTTTATTCTTGCAAATTCCTTTGACTGATGCTATTAAATTGCCTCCTTACTCAAAGTATATGAAGGATATTGTCTCGAATAAAAGGAATATCCCTAATGAAGAAATCTCTACTTTGCTTGCTAATTATTCCTTTAATGGTAAGGTTCCAAAGAAACTTGGAGACCCAGGGATTCCAACTATCCCTTGTTCTATTAAGAATAGTTATGTTAGAACTGCTTTGTGCGATTTGGGAGCTGGAGTTAGTGTTATGCCTTTCTCTCTATATAAGAGGCTTCAACTAGAAAAATTAATATCAACTGATAAATCTTTGCAAATGGCTGATAAATCTACTACTATTCCTGTTGGTATATGTGAGGATGTACCTGTTCAAGTGGCTCATAATTCCTTGATATAACTGATTTTGTTGTGCTTGAAATGCCTGAAGATGATAATATGTCTATTATTCTCGGGAGACCTTTTCTTAATACTACAGGAGTTGTTATTAATTGTAATCAAGGAAAGGTGACCTTTAATGTTAATGACAAGGAACATATTGTCTATTTCCCCAAGAAGATTGAAAGGACTTATGGTTTGAATTCAATTGAACATGTTGAGGGCATTCAAGTTGGAGAAATATATTGTCCCATACCAAGAGAAAAATTTGAAACTATTATGATTTGGACCATCGCTATCAAAGTTGAGGTAACATAATCATTAGTGGAATACAAAGTTTTGTCTCATATGAAATTGTTTCAGTCACAAGACATGATCAACCTTGTTAACAAAAGGATTTCACTTAACAAAACAATGTTTTCACCGTGATTATCTCCGTTTACTTTTACTCTAGCCATTTTAGTTTTTGCTTTCGTTTAGTTTTCTTTTCTGTTGTTAGTTGCTTGCATGTTAGAGTGTCTTAGAACTTCTGTAGTTCTAGCCTTGTTTTGTCATTGCATCATTTCCAAAAAAAAATTGTCTGTCAGAAAATCATTCATCTATGCGTGAAAATTGTCCAAAAATAAAGTGTCTCGAAAAATTCTAGAAAATTTATATTAATTTTTACGTAAAAAAGGGGCAGAGGAGTGCCTAGAAGGTACTAGAGGGACCCACCAGGCAGGCACACCACCTGGTGGCGCGACCTGCCCTGGGTGGTGCCATGCCATGGTGTGGGCCACCCCTGGCTCTCCACTAACTCTCTCACTTGCCACTTTCTTCTCTCTCCCGAGTAGGCTCCAGTTCATTGCTCAAAATCTCGTTCTTGCTGTGCTTTCTCTCGATTTTTTCGATCTCCTTGCTCAGAACATCTTTGTTGCTAAAATTTGGAGCATTTATTCTCCGGTATGTGACTCCTCCGCTTGTCCAAGTAGATTTGTGTTTAGTGGATTATATCTTGAGTATTTTGCTGTTGTAGGTGACAGGTTATGAGAGCTTGTAAGCTTGTTTTATGCTTAGAGATATAGTTTTGATGCATGTTTAGGCCTCTTACAAGTCCCTATGAGTAGTGCCCCCCATTATATTCACTTTGCAATCACTTGTTTAATAGTGTTTAAATTTCAGAATAGATGATGAATGAGCATCAACTAAACCAACATGAACTATGGGTGCCTGAGGTCATGAAGGTTCACTGGGAGGAGGAAGTTTTCCTTCCATTTACCCATGATCTGAATTTATGAGAGTCGCAGGAATTCTCTAGGATTTCCACACTTTGGTTTCTAATGCAGGATTGGAGCACTTTTTGAAAGATGAACCTTGTCAATTTGTGAAACTAACCATGTCTGTGGTGCATGACTTTCAATTTAGTTACTCTTTGCCTAACCCCATGGTCCACTACAAAATTTACAATATTGCTGTCGACCTTTCTCTCGATGACTTTTGTGCGGCTATTAAGGTACCTTAGTGGGGATCATGTGGAAGGATTAAAGAGCGACCTGCACCACTCACGGATTTATACGCAGAAATTTGCCAGGGGAGCAGCTTCTCGAAGGAGAGTGGAAAAATCTATAACATTCATCTCCCCTCCATTCGCTACTTTGCCTACTTTATTGCCAAGTGTGCTCTTGCTAGGAAAACTGCCAATAAGTTAACTTCTTATGATCTAGCATTCATCTCTGCTGCCCTTAAACGAGATAGGTCTTACAACTTGGGTGCTTTGATAGCTTTCTGTCTTGCTGCTAACCACGAGAAAGGTGGAATTTGTGGGGGCCTCATTGCTTCTCGTTTACTAGCGTTGCATGGTTTAGTGCCCCATCATCTAAACCTACAGTTTCCCATAGAAAGGCTTGATCTTAATTCCATGATACAACATAAATTTGTTTCTTCTTGGGCTAATCTGAGTGAGTTGTCTTATGAAATAACCTCTCAAATCTGGTTGGAGAAGGAGTAAGTCCGAGCGTGTTGTTTTTTGCCTGCACCTGTTTTGTTTAACCTTGATAACAGGGTAGAATGGTCTCTCATGGAGGAGGAATTTGATATGTATTTGGGAGAGCTCTCCCAGCAGGAGCAGGACACTAGAAGGAAGGTCACGGATGATTCGGTCCAGCCCACAAATGAGGGGGAGTCTTCATTTCAGCAGCGTGCTTATGATTGGGGAGCTTCTTCTTCTTCCCACGGGCCCAACTACGATCATTCTTATCATGACCCGCCTGCTTGGAACCCCTATTCATACATGGATTGATACCCACTTAGGCCAAAAGCCTAAGCTTGGGGGAGGTACGCCGACATCGCACTCATCTCCATATCATTTTGCGTCGGTACCCTGTATATTCATGTTTTGTTCTCTTTTTAGTTTTCTTTCTTTCTTTGCTTTTGCTTTCTAGAACACAAAAAGACCAAAAATATTTCTGTTGTTTCTCTTTGGTTTGCTTCTTTTTCTTTTTGCCTTGGTTTGTTTTTCCTTTTTTACTTTGTTTGAACTATTCGAAAAACCCAAAAAGATTTTGCTTTGCTTGTTCTTCCCTTTTGGTTCTTCTTTTAAAAATCAAAAACACCAAAAATATTTGTTGTTCTTCTTTGGTTTTGTGAGTTTGTTGCAGGGTTCAACAGTCCTCAGTGGGATTTGGTTTCATATTATTATTCAAGTCACACAAGGGAAGAGTAATAATGAGTATTAATGACAACTTGGGGTGTGGTAAGAGGCTGCTAACGAACTCTACTTGTTTTCATTTTTGTACATATACTCATCACTGTGGGCACATTTAGTCTATTCATGTAGGGTGTATGTTATTTATAGATGCTTAGTAGTTCTTGCTTTTATATGATTAGTTCCAGCTTGTTAATAGTTTGTAGCATGTCTTATGAATGTTTGCTTGCATTACTTTATTCATAACTTGGTATGACACTGTGGTATACTCCTCTGAATGTTTCATTTGAATTGACTTGGCACATGATCACGCACGCATATGACTGAAATAATCAGTTAAGCCTCGATGAATTATTTTGCCTTGAGGGTCTTGAATCACGTTCCTGCCATGATTAGTCCTGTTTTGTTGCAAGCATGATTATGACAACTATTGATCTCTCGTTTGTCGCTCCCTTACTATTGCTAGCCTTCACTTTCACTGAGTATTTTACTCATGTTTCCAACTCCCTAAAACCAAATATTGCCAAAGTGTACACCATACCTACCTATTAGCATCATTTGCTCTCTCCGTGCATATCCAATATGCCTTGTTTTCTTCCAAATAAAACGTTTGCTTGTTATGAGAAAGTTAGTTAGTACAACTCTCACAAACTTGATGGCACACTTTATTTTCATGCACTTAATAAACCTGAACCATTGCGTCCTTCTTTGTTGCGTATATGCTTGCACTTTATAAGTTGAAGTTAGCAGAACCATGTATCATGGGGAACGCTTTCATCATTACACTGGTACTTAGTACCTTGTTGATATCATGTTATTTTGCTCATGGATCCCGGCGGTGTGAAATAAAAGTGGAACTTGTAAGATCATGGAGTTTGTATATGTGTTAGGGAAACACCTGGGCCGCTAGCCTAAGCCATGCCTAATCATGGTGGAAACTTGCAGCATAACCATAATGAGCATTCTATGAAGCATCCTCAATAAACATCTATGCACATAGTAAATAAAAATATCGCTGAGATGCTCATTGTCTGCTTGCCTTGTCATTTTGATTATTGGATAACTCCTGTGTCATGTGCAAGGGGTACCCCGTTGGTGGTTCTCTATGATACGTATATACTTACAATGACAAGAGCTTACTTGTGACTGAAGTTGAGTAGCATGAGGATCGGTCTTCGTAAGTAAGGGGCATGAGACTTCGATTTATAACTTTTCAAGCATATCCTCTTAGTTGTGTCACTTTAACCTTAATCACCTTCAAGATGCTTATGATAGGGGGAATGAGAGCTCAAAGCTAATGAGTACCATACTTTCATCATTTGGAAGCCTTTCAAACTATTCAAAACCTTTTCATTTCCTTGTTGAGTCTCCACTTATTCTTTGAGCACTTTCTTGAGAGCATAGTTGTCATTCTTAGTGTAATGTGCTTGTCTCAAAACTTGATTATTTGTGTTATGACTTTGATGCTTGTATCTTTGATATCTTTACTTCTAGTCTTCACCTGAATTTCAGAGGTGCCTTGGCATTCATCAAAGGCAAGCGAGATACCACTCTATCATACCTTGTTATGAGCATTGTAATGTTGCTTATGTTTATGTTTCTTGCTACTTATTATTTCTAATTTGGAATCTCTTTAGAGCTTGCAATGCCTATTAAGTAAACTTAGTTGCATACTCTTTATTATGAATTGTCTAAGTAGTTGATCACATGCTGAGAATATATACATCATATGAAGCAAATGTGTTCATGAAAGTTCTTTTATCGCACTCAGTTTTCAACTGAATTGCTTGAGGACAAGAAATAAGCTAAGCTTGGGGGGAGTTGATACGTCCAAAACGTATCTACTTTCCCAAACACGTTTTCTATTGTTTATCTTCTAAACTTGTATGATTTGGATGCAACTAACACGGACCGACGATGCTGTTTTCAACAGAATTGCCTTGGTGTCTAGTTTTTGTACAGAAAATCAACTATCAGGAAAAATCCCGGAAAATATGCCAAAATCCTATTTCACCAAAAGACTCCCGGAGCCAGAATACGAGACGGAGGAGGGCTAGGCCCATGCCACACCACCTGGTCGCGCGGGTAGCCCAGGCCCTGCCAGGGGGTGGTCTGGCCGCCCCAGACACCCCCTCGGTCTCCCTCTTCGCCTATAAGAAGCCTTCTGACCTAAAAACTCAGGGGGGGTTCGACATTTTTCCAGAAGGAGTTCCGCTCTGCCGCCACCACTAGATTCCACAAAACAACACCAGAAACTCTGTTCTGGCACCCTGTCGGGACGGGGAATTGGAGGAGATCACCGTCGTCATCATCACCATCGCTTCTCCATCGACCATCCTTGTTTCCCCCATCTATGAGTGAGTAATCCCCCGCTGTAGGGTATGGGGATGGTAGGGATTGGATGAGATTGTTCATGTAATGGCATCATATTGTTAGGGCATGGTGCCTAGTATCTATTATTAGTGCTTTATGACTTGTTGCAACTTGTTA
Source organism: Avena eriantha (assembly GCA_910589775.1). NCBI lineage: Eukaryota > Viridiplantae > Streptophyta > Magnoliopsida > Poales > Poaceae > Avena > Avena eriantha. Next base: position 387,397,353 of record OU342740.1, on the reverse strand, counting down.
TGCTTAATGCTTGTCAGTAGGGCCAGAGTGCCATGATTTCAGATCTGAACATGTTATTGATTCATTATGATAGTATTGTTTTTGTTCTTACCTTCAAGTTGTATACACACGTTGTTGTCTGGAACCAATGGCCCTGAAGTGACAGAAATCGGGATAACCGGAGGGAATGGCTTTGATGTGAGGATCGCATGTATTCACGGAGTGTTAATTCTTTGCTCCGGTGCTCTACTAAAAGGAGCACCTTAATTGCCAGTAGTTCCCTTGAGGCCCCGCTGCAAACGGGCTGGCAGGACAAACGATGTTGTGCAAGTTCTCATTGCGAGCATGTATGACTATATATGGAACACATGCCTAGGATTATCTAGTACATGGATGCTTTATCTTATTTATCTGTAATTGCCCTTTGTTCCGATTGCTATGTGAATTGTCTTGTCCATGTAACGCCCGTCCATCCATCCCTATGCCTACCGCACTAGAATCCTACTGTTTACTGCTATTGTTACTACTGTCTTTACTGTTACTACTGCTGTTACTTTACTACTCCTACTACAAAACTGTTTCTACTGATAAACAGCTGTGAGCAAGATTGTTTCCAGGTGCAGCTGGTTGTTAAGGCTTATAACTATTCTTTGGCTCCCCTTGTATCGAATCAATAAATTGGGTTTTACTTCCCTCGAAAATAATGCGATACACCCCCTATACTTGTGGGTCATCAAGACTATTTTCTAGCGCCGTCGCCGAGGAGCATAGCTCTATTTATTAAGTTCACTTGGATTCTCTATTTTTCGCTACCATCCATCCATCATGGGTAAGTCTTGTGATGGCAAGGTTCCTATTTTACCATCCACTACAAGAAGAGGTACTGTTCTGAACACCTCTATTGCTGTTGATTCACCATCTGTTATGAGTAAGATCGTTACACCACCACACACACATGCTATGCATACTGCTACTACTGCTGAATCTGAAACTTTTGATACTTATGATGCTGCTTCTACTGTGCTTAATAAGAGTGGTTCATTAGGTCCTTTCCTAGATGCTACGATTGCTAGAACTATAGCTGGAAATACTGAAACTCCTAATGAAGACACTACTACACCTGTTAGTTCACCTGAGTCTAGTGAGAGTTATGATATTGAAGACGGTTATGTTGAGATGACCGATGAATTTATTAAAGAATGTAAAAACACCCATGATAGGAGCGCTGCTAAGAGTCTCCTTGAGAGGCGTACTATTAGACCCAAATTGTCTCCTATTGCTAAATTTGTTGCTTCTCCCATAAACATTAAAGATAAAGATTATGATTCTCTCGATCTATCTTACATAGCTATTGTTGAGAAAGAACCTTTTTGTGGGACTAAGAATGAAAGTGCGGTAGCACATATGAATGAACTTTCTACCATGAGTGGCTTGTTTTCTGATGATATTAAGATGCGTACTTACTTTGTTGCTAAGATTTTCCCCTTTTCATTGAAAGGAGAAGCTAAAACTTGGTTTAGTAATTTACCTCCTGGATCTATTGATAGCCCTGATTACTTGATTAGTACTTTCCTGCAATTTCCTCCTAGTGCTAGACATGCTATTTTGTAAGAACTTTTTGATTTTAGACAGGGAGAAAAAGAGATATTGCCTGAATCATGGGCAAGGTTTTGTGCTTTGATTCATGCACAAGCTGGAAGTCCATTACCTAAGAATGAGCTTCTTGATATATTTTATAATGGACTAACCGAAGAATCTAGGACATACCTAGATAGTTGTGTTGATTGTGTTTTCAGGAATTGGATCTAGGACTAACCGAAGAATGGGCAAGGTTTTCAAGAATCTAGGACTAACCAAAGAATCTAGGACTAACCGAATGCTGAATTGGATCTTCTCCGAGGTGGGTGCTTCCATCTTGCCTCTGAGATCTGCAACTATCAGCCACTTCAGTTCTCCTCCTTGCTGATCATTGAGTTGGGCCCGAAGAATTCCGGGTGCGGGTGCTTAAGATACTCTAGGAGTGCATCTAGATCCCTCTCAAAGAACAGGTGACCTGTGTTGCCCAGCTGGTAGAACTTGCTATACTTTACCTCCATCTATAAGAATTTAGGGTGAGCAAGTTAGTGGCGTGATCAAGTGTGTCAAATTTTATGTAGGATTGCAAGAATTTTTGAGGAACATGATTTTTTTAAAAGAATCTCAAGGATAAGAGTGGGAATAGGTTTTCATAAATACTCACTTCTTTTTGTTTTGAAACTAAGTTTTTGTTCAGACGTCCATTCTAACTAGGGTCTCATATGGTCAGGATGGCTCTGATACCAACTTGTCAACACCCGTATTTTTAATCCCAGATGCATGTTATGGCATACATCGCAATCCTAGGATTACCATTTTTGCGAGACATAACAGAATTGGTACCACAGTACATATCCATTACAAACCATAATAAAGGTCTTACAAATAAAGGATCTCATGATCTAGTCTTAATACAATCAAAGCAGTGGAAAGTAAACGTAGTAGGGGCTCCATCTTCAGAGTCACAGGCAATGCTGACGATGGGAGATGATCCTAGTTGTCATAGACCTCCTGTTGTCCATCTTCCAGGTAGTCCTCCTCATAGTCTGGCCACGGGAATAGCCAGGGACAAAGCCATGAGTACTCTTTAAGTACTCGCAAACTATCACTAACAAGAAAGGTAGTTCTAGTAGGAATCTTAAGCTCTAGGTTTATTTGCAAAAAGCCAGGTTTATTTCATAAGGAGTTAAAAAGTAAGGAATCTAATTTAATCACTTAAGTGGGAACCTAGTCTTCATATCCACAACCCTGTTGTGGTCAAGTCAAGGGCATAGTTCAATTCACAAGTCATTTTGAAAACATCTGACAACAGAATAGTATGGCCACTCCAACTGTCCATGACCGCGGACGCGGTTATTCAAATAGTTTGACACTCTTCAGAGGTGGTACACTTTCACCACAAAATTCGATACATCCATCAAGGATAACCCAGAATCATCATACTTAGTATGCGAATAATCAATCATAACCTTTCAATTACACACTCTAGTATAGGCACCTCCCCTATGAGCTTGGCCTCCCAGCCATGGCCATCTGCCATCCTGGGCACTGCATAGGTGGACATTCACATTCACAAGGTAGCCTCAGCTCAACCTATTTTCGCGAGGGAACCCATACTAAGGCATATAAACTTCTAGTTAAGCCCTACCCAATTCGGGTATTGTGGTTGTACGGTAAAATTGGAATGGTATCGCATCCTAACCCAACCATCGGTTTTTATAAAGGGCTAAGGCTCATGCCTCAACATTTTCATCATCAACCATTGTGTTTCTCAACACATGTCAAAACATTTCAATAGAATGAATCATCATTCCAAGGTTTTCATAATCATTTTCACCAAGTATTCCCATCTAAAGTGATCAACTTTTATGCTTAGCACTAGCCACTAAAGTTGAGGGTATTCACTAATGAGAGGTACTAATCAAGTGTAACTATCCAAATCTAGTTTTATGCCTTTTGATGACATCTAAGTATGACTAGTTAGGCCTAGTTTTATACTATTTATGGTATCTATCCTATTTTTCCAGTACTCACAAAGCACTAACTAAAGTAAATACTTTGGTAAAAGTAAAAGAATAAAGCTTGCAAGTAAAACTTGGGACTGGTATAATCAAGGTTGCATAACCAAAGCATGCCTAATGCATCTTGCATAGGTTATCAAGTTTGCAAGTGTTAGCTTGCATAGTTCTACCTTGCAATTATGATGGCTTGCCTTGAGTAGTGCAGTGGTTGAAGTTCTCTTCTTCTTCTTCTTCTTCTTCTTGGTAGTACTCCTCCTCCTCGTAGCCCAGGTCGGTACTATCGTCTATAAATGAATACGAGGTACACAATCACCAAACAATACTTAACTACTTCTATGTAGCACACAAAGGCTCACACTGGATGATCTAGCATCATCACAATCATCACATGAAATAAAGACCTAGTCTTATTTTTCTTATTTTAGAAAAGTAATTTCTACTCATTGAAAATACATAAGATTTAATATTCTCCAATTAAAATATGGGATCATGTTGACACATGTCATCACCACATATTCTAATACTTGGGAATGTGATTTAAAGTGGTGGTCATATTTTATAAAGTTTAAAATTACTATTTAATACAATTAAAGTGACTAGAAATGCATATATAGCATTCTTTTGGTAGTAGTCCAAGATCACTACATGTAAACCTAAATATTTTTACATATACAGATTGATCTTATTAAATGTGATTTTGAGAGTTGGAATCAACTCAAAAGCATTTATGGTTGATTTTTGAAAAATGTTTGAATGTGGAAAAGTCTCTGTCTTGTTATTTTTACTATAGGTGATCTATAATTTCAAATGGTTTGAATCCAACGGGCTTGGATAGATATTTTGAATACCTTTCTAACAAAATGGAATCATGCAATTTGGTTTAGTGAATTTCTTTGAATCGATTTTTGAATCTACTGACAGAATCTAGTTTTAACTAAAATGGGAAAATCTATTTGAATCGACGGGCTCTGCGCGAGAAACTAACTGGGCCGGCCCAGGTACGCGGTGCGTGGGCAGCGGGCTGTTGATAGGCAGGTCCTACTCGCCAGCGACTCGTCTAAACCGAAACGGTATCTTTCAATCTGGGTCGTGCGATTAGAGCGCGATCGACGTCTAAGCATCGTCGTCTCTGTCGCACAGCTCCGGCAAGACTGAACCCTAACGCGATGGTGGGGGTACGTGGGGGCTCACCTGGGCTCCAGCTAAGGTCGGCGATGGGGGCAAATGAGGTTGTCGAGGCCGGCGAGTCGAATGGTGGTCGCGACGGCTCCTGGGGCGGCTGCTAGCTCCAGTTCCTCTTCTCCTCTGCAACGGCGGGCTCCGCTGAATTTTCGACGATGTGGTGCTCGCCTTGCTCCGGGGAGAGGTGTGGGAGGTGTTTGAGAGAGAGGGGAGTGAGATGGTGTGGCGAATGAGGGCTAGGGTGGCCTCTATTTATACACCGGTGAGAGGGACAGAGCAGGATGGCTCGGGCTCATCAGCGACATCGATACAGGGGCTAGCGGCATGGCTAAGGGTAGGGGTCGACGCGGTACTTCAAGGCGGTCGTCATGTGAGTGATGGCGCGGCAAGGTGCGGTCGAGAACGGTCAGGAATGGTCCGTGCTCTGTGCTCTGTGCACAATGGCTATGGTCCACGTGACGGCGAACGGGCATGTCTGGGGGGTAGCTAGGGTCACGATGAGTGCGGGCACGCGCGGAGAGGGCGAGGCGCAGTGTGTGTGCGTGTGTCGGCTATGGTGCTCTAGCACGCTCTCAGCATGGCAGACAGAGAGGTGGGCGTGGCTATCACGGCTGGTCCACGGCTTGTCTGCGGTCGAGGGGTGGACAGAGGGTGGCGGTGGTGTGGCACATGTCTCCTGGACATCGTGGGTGACGGCGGTGCTGGCTGTGGCGAGTTGTGCTTGGTTGACTGGCGCGGCGAGCTCGGGCGGCGCTTCACTGGTGCAAACGACAAAGGGGGATTGTGTCCACCGGGTTGCTAGGTGCTGGGGGAGACCAGGGGAGAGAATTAAGGGACTAGTGGCGATTGATCACTGCTCAGAATAGTAGAAGTTAGGCAGTGTTGGTTTGTGTCTGCCACGTGCTCGACCAAATAGCCGCATGAATTGAAGTTTTAAATTTTTAGATGATTTTTGGTGAGTGTTCTGAGTACTTGCTTGGGTGTCTATGGTTGCTTGGAAAAGTCAAGGTGAATTGATTTGAGTGGTTTTTGAAAAGTGGTGATCTATGCATATGAACTTGATTCAATTTTGAATTGTCCTTTAAAATGATTTGGAATTTGTTTCTGTTGGTTTATAAAGTGGGCTTGGGTTCACTTTTACTTGGTCTAGCAAGGGGTGAAAAGAATTGAGAAATTTTCTGTTAGAAATCTTTTACTAGGAACACTCAAAGTGGTCTAGTGGTTAATTTTGGTCAAAATGACCATTTGATCATAAGATTCATATTTGATTTTATTTCTTTGGATTTTGTTTGTAATTGGCCTAGATGATGTAGTATTCATCTTTAAACCATTCCTTATCATTTGTAGCAATCAAACATGGCAATTGCACTCATTCATACATTAATGCAATTCACACATACACTCATATTAAATTTAATAATAAAAGTTTTTGTTAACCCTAAACTTGGGTGATTAAAGCTTGATAATCTTGATTAATCTTTTTGGGGTGTTACATTTTTCATCGTGCCTATAGGCACAGTTTATTTCTGATAGAGCATAGGAGGTGAGTTGCCAGGCCTTTCGCATGTCTTATCTTCACGTTGTAAACGTGGCTTCCGAATATTTATTCACCGTGGAGGTGATTCGGGTGGCCCAAGAGACGGTATCGCCTTGTAGGGTATTTCTAGTGATTGTGAGGTGGAGTCACCGAATGCTTCAAAATTCTCTTGGTGAGGACGTGGTCAACGCTTTTTTGCCATAGATAACTATTTTTTCTTTTCAAAGGATGCGCGACTAGCGCTCCCTATAGAGTAGCCCCAGAGTGCCTATTCGAATTGTAGACTCTAGTGGGGACTTTAAACTTTGGTGACAAATGTCGATTGAGCTTCCAGCGCTCCCTATGGGAGTAGCCCCGAGTCCGTAATCAAATCGTTGATTCGAAGGAGGGGTTGAGATGTAAGTGTTGTATTCTTAGACATGCGACCTGCTCACTCGACCCGGAAAATACTCGGGTGTGCGACCAACACTCCTATTAGGAGTAACCCCTAGTGTTTGGTCGAGTCATAGACTCGAGCAAAAACTAAATGAGTCGAATAAAAATTACCGTTACACACTTCAACCTTAGGTTGTTGCCAAGGCTAGTGTAAATGACGTCATTGCTTACAATTGGATGAGCTCAGCCGCTGGTGTGAGCGGTGCTGATGGGAAATGACGATGGTGGGTCCCAGCGTCTGACTAGAATTTGACTAGTCACATGTAATTTTTGGGGTTTAAATGCGCCCCCTCGATTTTGGCGTTGAGTGGGGAGTGTATGCATTGCCACATGTCTTCGTCGATGTGCGCCATGCGTTGAAGAAGAGAAATGCCGGCCGGCGCATTGGTTTTTACCCTCGCTTAAGTAGCGAGTTTAGGTAGTAAATTTCGCACTTTACATCTTCATCTTCCTTGCGTCGCTACCATTGTTGCTCTGCTCTGCTTCACTACTCCACACTTCCTCGCTGTGCTGGACATCCTTAAAGCTTTTCCTAGCTATTTCCCCTAGTCCCTCTGCCACTGAAGAATGGGGAAGAAGAAAGGCACCACTGCCGCGGGATCCGGCATCGCCGCCGCCACTGGGTCCATCACTTCTATGGCGGCCACGAAGAATAAAGGCGTCGGGACTCGCGTGACCAAGGGGTCTATAGCATCTGTCTAACAATTGCAATGCTACTTGCCTAGTCTATATATTGCTACTTTCTACATAGAATTATTGCACCATCATTATATCATGCTCTTGTCACTATGCCACCTTGAATTTGAGCATCATATTAAAACCTTTTTCATTTGGTTCTTCCTCATATTGCATTTGCCTTATTAATTGTATTTGCTTCTTGATATATTGTATTTGCATCTTGAGATAATGTTAAATTCCCAAAATGAGTTGAGGGCATATCTCTTTAATTCCTCCCATCCACTAACGTGCCAACATACCTTGTCATATGATCTTACTCTCCATTCCACCACACATATGCCATATGGGTTTCTTATTTTTGATTTGCATTCCAATTCTACCCATATGCTACTATTCAAATATGCTCTAATTCTTGCTCATATGTAAGAGTCTCTAGTTGTTTTCACAAACTGGAGCTCACACGCAATATCAAGTCGTGCATACAATATTGTGTCCCTTATGCATGCTACTCCTCCTATTAAATTCAAGTTTATTCCTTTGACTTAGTAGGTTTTTGCCCACTTTATCAATGCTTTACTTCCATCTAACATTCATCTTACATGTGGCTTTATTTTAATTTGTTTTCCTAGAGCTACATGTGTTCTTCCTAATTCTACATTTCCTTTCAAACCTAAACTCTATCTCTATCTTTTTAGCTATTATCCCTAGCTAGAAAATCTAGTATAAACCTAATCCTACTGTGTGTATAGTTGATCACACATACACCTAATCTATTCCTAAATTACCTAGCTTCTTGGCCCAACCGAAGCATCCTGGTGCGTTCGATCCCACACCCAGCTGGTGCACCTGAACCCTCCACTGATCACACCTGGGCAAGCCACACCCAGCCTGCAATAGCAGCGACCCACGCACATGTTCCTCCTCTCTCTCGATCACGTGGCCGTGTCCCTCCTAGCTCCCTCGCTTTGCCTGGCATAAAGTAGCAGCAGCAGAGATGACCTCCCTCTCAACCACTCCCTCTCCATCCTCCTCCCCATCGAGATCTGAAGCTCCTTCTTCGTCTTCTTCTTCTTTCCCAAGCAAAACCCCACCGTATCCATGTCCTAGATACTCCCTCTTGCCATCCATCGCGTTGGGCTTGCGGAGGTCTGAAGCTCCTAGATACTCCCTCTCAACCACTCCCTCTCCATCCTCCTCCCCATCGAGATCTGAAGCTCCTTCTTCGTCTCCACCGAAGGCATCGGCTTGCGGAGGTGCGGGTAATCCTCTCCCCTTCTTCATGGAGTAACCGGCAAGGAGGAGAAAACCCCAGAGCACCGCCCTGCCATGGCTGCGCACGCGACGCCACCATCCCCACTACGATGTTGCGCATGCCGCGACTACCGTTGCTTCCTCGCCGCGTTGCCATCCGTGTCGAGTTCCGGCTGTCCACCGTCGTCCCCGACACACCCAGGTGAGCGCCGCTTCTACCTTCCCTGGCTCGTCGTTTTATCGCCAGCCTGCGCCCAAGTTCCCGCTCACCGCCTCCCTAGATGCCACGTGCGCCCGCCAGTCGCGCATGCTGCGCTCGCCAAGCCTATGCATGCACGAGCGGTAGCACAACAGCAACAACAAACACGCCGCTTCTAAAGTCCTCTGTTCCCGAGAGTTTCCTTAATTCCTCCATCGATCGATGATGCCTTTCTTTGCTCGACTATATTCTCGGTATATCCATCTCTACTAGGAATCAAACCACACTCAAAATCGAGCTATGAGCCGCTCGCAATCGACCGCCGACGATCGCTAGTTTTCGCTGTAACCTGACGTTGTCAGTTCGACAATGTTCTATTCTGCAGCCCCGCACCCTCTGTTCTGCGTTTGTTTTCCCTCCTCGATCCTCCTCCCGCGAGACTCTTCACTCCCTGATGATCTCGGTTGTCCCAGCTTTCAGTAACCCCAAACGGCACTCAAAACGGTGGCCTGTAGCTCTCGAAATTCTCTGGCGAAAACGGCGAAACCTCACTGACGCCGCAGTTCTTTTTCAGTCCCCGCGAGCCTTAGTATTTTACCTCTTGTTCATCGCGAGCTAGATCCCTCTGTAGTGGATCTCGGACGAATGCCTTCACGTGTTCCTCTTCTCCTTTGATCTGGCTTCACAATGCAACAAACATCACACAAAACAGAGGCCTACAACTCTCAAAACCGTCCTTGAAATTCGCTAGATCTTGGAGTTTTTCTGTCGTTCATCAGTTTAACATCTTGTAGATTCTTCAGAACTCGCTCCTAGCTCTGCCCCTTAAAAGAAATTGTTGTCCTTGTTTCACAGCAAACCAAGCTTAAGCTAGTGGCTTGAACCTTGAACTGTCTAGAGATCGTTAGTTCAACTCCTAGATCTCCTTTTTGTTTTTTTACAGAAAATGTTTAAAGGGGTTTAACAAGAGGCAATTCATACCTTTAAAATGCCAATTGTAAAATAACATACAATATACCCCCTCTGTTTTAAATTACTTCGTCGGCGTGCTTATGTAGGTGGGCTAGTACTCTCTCATTTCTCATTCAAAAAAATCCTGGGATTTTTGAAATAGATAGTATGAAATATGTACTACATATACCAAAAATTCTAAGAATTTTTTGATGAAAAATGAAAGAATACTAGGCCACCTAGGTAAGCGTGCGTGCGGAGTAATTTGAAACAGAGGGAGTATGTTTTGAATCAGAAAAATGTGAGGATTTCGAATGTGACGGTTAAAACATTATTTGAATACTTTAAAATTTTAAAATAATTTAAATATCAATCAAATGTCTTTTCTTAATAAATCTATAACTTTAATTACGTAATTCCAAATTCGACAAATAATTTGTCTGAATCGATCAACACGATGAGCCCGTTCTAACTATGCGTTCCATAATATGAATTGAAGCATGCATTATATAAATATTAAGTATACAGTAATGTTAACGGGAGCAAAACATGACTAAAAACTTAATAAAATGCTTTGTTCTTGTACCCCACACTTCACCCATGCCATGCTATGCTATGTAAATTATGCATCATTCCATCATGGCATACTTGTTTGCTTGTTGCATATTATTTATATGATTGTGTAATGTATTTATTTCAGCCCCTTGTGTGTTTGGTTTTTATCCGGATAGACACTGAGCAAGGAGAATACTAGGAGCCTCAGGAGTATTACTCGGATCCTTCCAATCCTGCAACAGAACTGCCAGGCAAGCAATTCCCCATGCTTGCATACATATAGTACCTATGCTTCTATCTTACTCTTGCATCATTGAGTGGCGATTGCATTAAATTGAATCCCAAGTATTGCATAGCCTTTAATTTTAAACCCCACTGAAGCTTGTTCCTCCATCCCATGAGCCGTTACTACATGAGTTGTTTGAGCCATGCGAGTCGTACAATTGCATGTGTAGGGTTTGTGCGAGTCTTTGGATAATGAGGTACCTAAAAAACTTAATATGAGTAGATAACTAATGAAAGAGGCATCAGTGAGCATTATCTGTTATTTGGTTCTTTAAGCTCACTTGTGTCCCATAGGACCCCGAGTACTTGAATCTTGTTCCTTGACTATTCGCACTACCCACATACGGGACACCCTATGAATCCCCCTTTGCCTGAGCTTGATTCACACTTTATTTCTTGGGGCCACAAAGTAGTTTGGGGCTTTATTATTATTCTGTACTTATGCCATGCCTTACTGCTTTATTTATGATTGCGCATGGAGCGCCTGTACTGTTTAGGAACCCCGTGCCATGTTTCCATTGTATCGACAAGCCCAGTCACACTTTCGGGTTCCCAGTCGTTTACAGCCAACGCCACACACCCTGGGTCCGTCGCGGAGCCGGCCGACTTCGTAGCGGGTAGCTTATTGGGGGTTGCCCCCTAAAATGATTTATGAATCCTGTGAATGCTTTGTCGTGAGGCCTCGTTGCGTTTTATTTGGTTCTTCCCGAGGTTGATCGTGTGTGTGTTTCTATTTGTGCACCCCTACAGGGTAAATCTTTCTGAAAGCCATCTCCGCGGTTATGGATGACTTGGAGCACAGATTCTCGATCATAGACAAGTGATACGTCCATTTTGTATCACTATTTTATATCATAATTTACTGTTATTGATTGATATGTTTCATATTAAGAGATGATACTTATGTTATTTCATCTGTTTTTGCATGGTTGATGACTTTTGGAGCATGAACCGCTGTATTGAGGATTCTGATGGAAAAGGTGCTGTTTGGAGGCAAAATTCGCGAAGATCAGGAAATCTGGGAAAATACATGGAAAATCCTATTTTTCCAGAAGACGAAGGAAGCCGGAAGGGGAGGCTGAGATGGGCCACAGGGGGCCCACACTACCCCTAGCACATGCCACCCTAGGCCGCGCCACCAGGTGGTGTGGCTACCCTGGTCCACCCATGGCTCTCCCCTCTGGCGTATATTATTTCCTCGGAACCCTAATACCTAAGGAGCGACCATAGAAAGATTCCGTCGCCTCTGCAGGGCGGAAAACACCGAGAGAGAAAGATCTCTTCGGCAGATAGAATTCTGCCAGGGGAATTCCTTCTCGGAGAGGGGAGATTGTCGCCATCAACACCACCATCAAGCTGGACTTCATCGGGATCATCACCCCATCATCTCCACCAGCACCATCATCACCACCTCATACTGCTGTAACAATTTGTGGCATCCGTGGCAGGAGGAGAAAGACGCCGTTGATTGCGACCACGCCTCGCCTCGCCGTCGTCTTCCACGTCGTTTGCCCGCCTCGCCGACCCCGCTGGAGCCCTGGTACGCCCCCAGTAGACCCCCACCGAGCCGCTAGGGTTCGAGCTCGCCGGCGACCTGTTCGTCGTCGACGACGACCCTCAGCCGTAGATCTAGCTTCTAATCCTACGGCCCACAGCGCGCGTACCGTTTCGCGTGTTAAGTGCCACTGCCAAGCGGGACCCCTGTCAGCTGAGCCCCGTGCCGCGGAGCGCCACTGGGCCGGCCCATTACTTTTCCCGTGCTAGCCCACACATTCAAATCTGGATTTTTCTTTTTAGTTAAATCTAGTTTCTGTCCACTATTTCAAATTTTAATTCTGTGAGTTTGACAAATCCAAATTGCATGAAACTAATTTTGCCTGAAAGGTATGGAAGTAATCTACCCAAGCCCGTTGGATTTAATTCATTTAGAGTTATAGATCTCTCCTAATAAAAATAAGAAGACAGAAGCTTTTGCAACTTGCAACATTTTTATAAAATCAACCAAGTTAGATTTTGAGTTGATTCCAACTCTCAAAAATCACATTTCACCATATCTATCCAAATATGTAATAATATTAAGGTTTATATGCAGTGACTTTGGACTAGTACCAAAACAATGCTATATAGGTATTTCTAGTCACTTTAAATCATTTACTAATGAACTTGAACCAAAGTAATGTTGACCCAACCTTTAAATTTCATTCCCACATGTTAGAATATGTGGTGAGGACATGTGTCCACATGATCCCATATTTTGGTGGTGAATATTAAATATTAGTTAATTTTTCAATGAGTAGAAATTACTTTTCTAAAATAAAAAGGATGAAACTATTGAATTAAACTTGTGATGGTTGTGATGATAATAGATCATCAAAGGTGTGTTTTAGAATACCACTTAGCCTAGTTAAGTATTGTTTGGTGATTGTGCACTCCCTATGTATTTATAGACGATAATGCCGACCAAGCTCTCGAGGAGGAGGAGTTCTACCAAGAAGAAGAAGAAGAAGAAAACTTCAACCACTGCATCAACCAAGACAAACTACTATTAGCAAGCTAACACTATCCAAGAGTAACCCTTGCAAATTAGTACTTGCAAGTGTAGTACTTAACAAACTAGAATCAAACTAGATGGTTTAGCAAAGATGCCCTAAGCATGCTTTGATCACACTCCCTTTTGACTATTAGTACCCCAAGTCTTAGTTACAAGTGTTACCCTTCTTAGGTTATACAAAGTCCTTTACTTGATTTGAAGGTAGCATAAAAAGTATAAAACTTGACCTATTTAGAACCCTTTAGATCTCATTCTATGGCATGAGATTGAACCCATCTGCTCCACCTTAGTGAACACTCTTAACTTAGTAGTTTAGAGTAGATCAAAAACTTGAGTCACTTTAGATGGGAACACTTGGTGAAAATGAATTGAGAAAACCTTGGAATGATGAGTCAGTCTATTGAGATGTTTTGACATGTGTTGAGAAACACAAATGGGTGATGATGAGGAAAATGTTGAGGCATGAGCCTTAACCCTTTTATAAAACTGATGGTTGGATTCGGATGCGATACCATTCCAAATTTACCGTACAACCACATTACCTGAATTGGGTAAGGCTTAGCTGGAAATTTATATGCATTAGTATTAGTTCCCTCACGGGAGAGGTTTGAGCTGAGGCTACCTCTCAATGTTGTCCACCTATGCAGTGCCCAAGATGACTGATGGTCATGGTTGGGAGGCCATGCTCATAGGAGAGGTGCTTATACTAGGGTGTGTAAAGGGAAGGTTATGTTTGATTATCTGCATACTAAGTATGATGATTCAGGGTTATCCCTGACAGATGTGTCGAATCTTGTGGTGAAAGTGTACCACCTCTGCAGAGTGTCAAACTATTCGAATAGCCGCGTCCGCGGTTATGGACAGTTGGAATGGCCATACTGTTTCGTTGTCAGATGTTTTCTAACTACTCTGAAAAAAATGATGAATCTTGAATTGACCACAACAGGGTTGTGTTTATGACAATAGCTTCCCAACTTAAGTGATTCTAGAACTTTACTTTATCTTTCTTTGCTTCAGAACTCAGCTTAGGTTTCAAACTTATATTTATAGTTTAACTTAGATCTAGTACTTTAACTTAGATTTCTACTACTTGTTAGTGGTAGTTTGCGAGTACTTAAAGAGTACTCATGGCTTTTGTCCCTGGCTATTATCATGGCCAGACTATGAAGGAGATTATCAAGATGATGGTCAGCAGGACGGCTATGATAACTAGGACTATCTACCTTCGTCAGCATTGCCTGTGCCCCTGAAGATGGACCCCACCGCTACGCTTATCTTTTATTTCCGTTGCTTGTTGTTTAAGAATGGATCATGAGATCCTTATTTGTGTAAGACCTTATGTATGGTTTGTAATTGATGATGTACTGTGATATCCAATCCGTTATGTCTCGCAAAAATGGTAATCCTAGGATTGCGAGGTATGGCATAACGGGCATCTGGGATTAAAAACTGGGTGTTGACATGTCTCGACGATCATGGACAACGACCCCTTGTTGGTGGTGTCGCCGATTTCAAGATGGAGCAACAATCTTGTTAGTGGTGTCGCGGGGAACTACCCGAAGCGAGGAGATTCTGATCGTCGGCCTTCTTCCCGGTACTATGAGGCAGATCTCGAGGGCGAGATCCATTGTTAGTGGTGTCGAATTGTGGCATCCCGCTAAAACCACTACTAGAAAATCGCTGTGTTTTTGTGCATTGCATCATCATGACCGCATGCTCATGTCATCAGGCCACATTGCATTTGAGCATCGTCATCATCATGCATGGTTTGTTTGAAAACTATTTTCAAAAAGTCTGGTTTTGTTTTCTAAACGCCTCGTCTTTATTTCAAATTAAAACCTGGCCTCTTTCGGATATTTTGTTTTGTCTAAAAACTGTTTGCGAAAGGTTTTATAAAATAAAAATAAAACAAATATTTTTATTAGGGGAGGCAGCTGGCCAGGCCCAAAAGCCCGGCCAGCCAGCCTACTACCCCAATCAAAACGAAACCCTAGCTAATCCTAGCCCCACATCTAACCACAACCCTAATTCTACCAACCACTAGTCCAACCCACCCAGCCGCCGCCGCACACAGCTACACGGTGCGCTCGTTCTCGTTCCACCCACACGACCGACGCGCCTCTCCCGACAACCCCCGTTTCCCGGGCCCCACCACGCTCCTGCCGCACTCCCTGGCCAATCTCTCCATCGCTCGGCCACCTGCCCGTCGCCCCAGACCGCACGCTCCCCTCGTCGCCACCCATGCTGCCGCCTGGCCCCAGTCCCCACCCGCGCGCAACAGCCACCCGATCCCCAGCTCACCTCCTCTCCCGCTCGCTCACCGCACCCAACATGCAACACGCACGCCCAGCCGCCAACCCACCCGTCCTCCACACGCCCACCACATTGTCGACACCATCCCCACGCTCCACCGACCAAGCGGGCCCACCCCGCCACCTGTCGCCCCGACACGCCCATCCCCAGGTCCACCTCCCCCGTCCCCAGGCGCGCCTCCCTCCCTCATGCGCCCCACACAGCCCGCGATTGGTCCTCGATCTCCTTCCTCCGATGTCCTCTTCCACCTACCCCGTGTCCACCATCCATCGCTGCCGCCATCGACCCCATCTCCCGCGGCCATCTGCCGTGCCTCTTCCTCTGCGCGGCCGTCTCCCCCGCCTCTTCCTCCACCCCGGCTCGTCGGCCGCCTCTGCTATTCCCATGCGGCCGCCGTTGCCGTCCTCCTCCGTTTCGTCCTCCCTGGCTCAGTCTCCAGTGTCACCCCTGCCCGTGGCCACGTCCCGCATCCTCGACGCAACCATCCCCTTCCCTCGCCTAGGCCAACTCTGGCCATGTTGCGCCCGGCCACCACCGACCCAGATGTCTCCCCCACCACCCCCACCATCACCTGCATCCCCACTGCTAGCGTCTTACTCCGGCGCCGCCCCATCAGCGCCCATCGCCACCACTTCCGGAACCTCGCGTGGATGCGCTCGCAGATCCTCGTCATCGTCCTTTCGTCCTCGGCCTCGCCGCAGAGCACCACGGGTCCTTCTTCCACTGGTGTCCGCCTCAGTCAGCACCGCTCGCGTATCCTCTACACCGCCCGACAGTCGTGCACGCATGTGCATGTGTGTATCCTAGCCTTTACCTATTTTCTAATGGTGATGTCTTTCCTCTGGCCACAACACTAGCTAGCTCTAGTCCGTCCGCCAAGTGCTGCTTCCCTATTGTTGTCAGATGCTCATCTGGCCCTTGTGCTCAATCTCCACGCATCCTACCCAGGTAATCTCATCTGCTATCTTTTGATGATGCGGACCTCCATGTGTCGGTGGCCTCAAGTTCCATCGACAAGATCTTCTCGGAGCTGCGCATGTATGGCTGCCATGTTCCGAGGCCCCCAGACCGACAACGTCACCTGAGGAACCATCTACAAGATCTACCTCACGGAGCCTCGAGACCCCTGGACCCGGAGCAGCCCTGGACACCAAGATCTACCGGCGACCAGACCAAGATCTGAAGACCGAACCCTGGCGCGCCAAGTTCTTCGACCCCGAGGACCGATCCATCGGATACGACAAGGCCTCCTTCTCGGAACCACCAAGTACTTCCTCTCAGACGCCAAGACCCGAACCTGAAGAACGCCAAGATCGCCACGGGGACGACAAGTACTTCACCCCGGATGCCAAGACCAACCCGGTACACGGACCTGACAAGATCTTCGCGATGACAAGATCGACACCGACCAGGGCGAATCCGATGCGCCCGGACGCCAAACCAAGTCCTTCTTCCTGGAACGCCAAGCTCTCCTTCCGTTGTCCGAGACCGATCCCGTCGAACCGTTCCCCCTGTCGAACCCTAAGACCGGACCCCGGACACCCGGAACCCAAGATCTCCCGAACCCAGATGTGTGAACCTTTTTCCCGAGCCCCTATTTAATAAATGCTATATATAAAACTGTCGCATAATAAATTTTTGATACATGCATACCTGTCCGTGGTTTGGGGGCATTATGCCGATTCACCTCATAATTAAATATGGAGTCGATATGCGGGATTTCTTTGTCTTATTCCGGACTCCATTTAAATTGGTGTAGCGAACCGATGCCATGTTTCGCCCTCTTAATACAACATTTAAATTGCGGGGTAGTTAAATAACTCGAACCGTTTAATTAATTGTCGGGACCCCGGTTCCGCTTAATATTACCTAATTGCACTGCATTTGTGCCATGCCATGCATCATATCATAAGCATGCCGGATCTTCTGCCGTAGTATTAAATATTGCATCCGGTGTTTCTTCTAGTGTTTCCTTCTTCGCGGATTAGGCCAATGAGTTGATGCGAGTATCGACAAGTTCCCCGGATATGAACCTTCGGTAGTGTTTCCCAGGCGAGCATTCTCCCCCTTTCTACCTATTTTGCGTTTATAGTCTTTATTTCCTCCTGTTGATCTATTGTTATCTGTGTCGTGATGCTTTAGTTTCCGTGCACCATTTATACTCCTTGCAGCCTCTATATTGCCATGGACACATCCTATTGCATGTTGTTTGATAGATAGTCGGCCGTGCGAGTCGTAGTTGCTTGCTTCTGTGTTGCTTTGCGTCGTTGTCGTTCCACCATTAATGGCAAGTTGGCACATGATAAATGGTGGAGATGCTTAATGGTGGAGATGATCATGACTTTAAATACAACTATTAAATTGCTGGGATAACTAATGAAAGTGGCACCGGTGGGTTATTACATGCTATTTCGTTTTTCATGCCCACTTGTGTCCCGTAGGCCCCGAGTACTTGATACCTGTTCCTTGACTATTCGCACTATCCACATACGGGAGACTCTATGAATCCCCCTTAGCCAGAGCTTGATTCATTTCTTATTTCTTGGGGCCACAAACTAGTTTGGGGTTTTATTACTATCTTGTACCTATGCCATGCTTTACTGCTTTATTTAAGATTGTGCGTGGAGCACCTGTACTGTTTTGGATCGTGCCACGTTTTCGCGGTATCGACAAGCCCAGTCACACTTTCGGGTTCCCAGTCGTTTACAGCCGTCGTCACAAACCCTGGGTCTGTTCCGGAGCCGGCCAACTTCGTTGCGGGTAGCTTAGTGGGGTGGCCCCCTGAAATATTTTATGAATCCTGTGATTGCTTTGTCGTGAAAGCCTCGTTGGGTTTTGAGTTGGTTTTTCCGAGGTTGATCAAGTGTGTGTTGCTATTTGTGCACCCCTACAGGGTAAATCTTTCTGAAAGCCGTGTCCGTGGTTATGGACGACTTGGAGCAGAGAATCTCGATCATAGACAAGCATAACTAAAATAGTGCTATAAATTTGACTTAATATGTGACTAGTAATCAGATTCAAATACAACGAAATGCAAATTAAAAATGCCAACAACTGGTGGATCTGTGGTGATCTGTGTCATACTATACCTGCCTAGTAAGTATCGCAACTCTAATGGAATGAAATAAAAGTGCCAACAACTGTTGGGTTTTGGGATTCCTCAGGACAATTATATCTGACTAGTAAATGTTCCAACTACAACGGAATGGTAATTAAAACGGCCCACTACTTATGCTTCAGAACGACTCATGCTATCTATATCTGATTAGTAAGTGTTGCAACTATAACGGAATGAGTAAAATTGTCAACTGTGTGAGTTCCTTGGTCTGACTTCCTCGTTTGGTCTCGAGGGGGAAATACCAGGATGGGTATGTTTGGTGTTAGTATCAGGTAGGATCCGAATAGGTCTTTATTATCCCTCTCTAATAGCCGCCAGTGATACCGAGTCTCTATAGGTTGTTTAGTGCCGCTGCGCTGCCACTTCAGTCCACCATACCTATGTAGGCAAGAGCCGCCGAATTCTAGCCTCGCCGTGTACTGGCCTCAGTACTGACGCTCCTCTTTTTCCCTTCGCCCTTTGTTGGCACCCCTTTTGTTTAGTAGGTACGAGTTCAATGTCGTTAGCAGGGTTACCCTTCAAGCTTGGCTTGGGCAGGGTTATGGACGCCATTGGTTATTCTTCAGGGCTCTTAGGCCCATTTGCCTCTTGTCCGTAGTCGGACGCTCTATCGTTTTCAAGGTGATTTTAATCTTTGTATAGTATATCTGTATTCTTGACTCATGGAGTCGTTTTTGTATATATATATTCGGTGGGTTCCATTGTGGACTAATATGTAATGGTATTACTTCGTTTTCCACCCGCATGAAAGTGCCTGGTGGGCGTCCTTGAATCGTTTCTATGCGGGTTTGGCGGGAAGCGCTGAAACTTGCATAGGGCCGATTCGAGGGTGTTACACAATTGGGTTGAATCTTGCATAGTTCTTAGGGGAAACTTTCTCGGTGTTGATTACTCTTTGTAGTTGATGCTATTGAGTGAACCGTTGAATTACTGTTTATGTTTAGATTGTTATACATCATTATTCCATCTCTGATCATGATCCATATGATGTCTTGTGGGTAGTTTGTTTTGTTCTTGGGGACATGGGAGAAGTCATGTTGTTAGTAGTGGAATTGTGTTGAGAAAGATTCAATAGTTTGATATTTAAGTTGTGGTGTACTTCTTAAGTGATACAACTAGCTTGTCCTTTGCTAAAGAAAGGATTGGGCCACTTGCTGCATTTATTCTTATTGTCTTTTATTTACTCGTACTTTATTTACCCGCATTATCAAAAAACCCTAAAAATCCGTTTGCTAAGTATTTACAGAGAATTCCTGCTCCAAGCCACTAGGCAGCACTTTCTGCTCCTCGTTGGGTTCGACACTCTTACTTATCGAAAATACTGCGATACATCCCCTATACTTGTGGGTCATCAAGACTATTTTCTGGTGCCGTTGCCTGGGAGTGAAGCGCTATTGGAGAGTGGAGCTGGTAAAGGAAACTTCTACTATGAGTATTGTTTACTTCTGTTAGTTGCTTTATTTTCATTATGGATAATTCGCTGAGTTTCTTATTTCGTAATGCTACTACCACTGCTAAGGTAGTAGATGAACCACCACCTGCTGAGAATGATACTTTTAAACTACCTACAAGAATTAATGATCGTGTTATGGATAACTATTATGTTGGAGATGGAACTATCCATCCTGGTGATCATTTGCTCTTTATACATGAATTATGCAGGTTGTTCAAGTGTGCAGGTATTACTAAAGATCAAGTCAAGAAGAAGTTATTCTCATTATCACTGAAAGGAAGAGCTGAAGAATGGTATAAGCTGATGAAGAATGGTCAAGCTCTTGAATGGGAGGAAATAGTACCTCTCTTTTATTCAAAGTTTTATCCTCCTAGTGAGATTCATAAAGATCGGAATCAAATATACAACTTTTGGCCTCTTGATGGAGAGAGTACAGCTCAAGCTTGGGGGAGATTGAAGTTGTTAATGCTCAAATGTCCCATTCATGAGCTCCCCAACAAAATTATTATCAATAACTTTTATGCAAGGCTTTCTCTTCATGATAAGGATTTATTGGACGCCTCTTGTGCTGGATCATTTGCTCGCATGGAAGAAGAAGTTAAATGGGATCTTCTAGACCGTATTCAAGATAATGCTGAAGCATGGGAGAATGACAAAGGAAGAAAGTTAAGTATAAATTATGATTATGAATGCATTGAATCTTTTATGGGAACTGATGACTTTCAAAATATTAGTAATGCTTATGGTCTTGATTTTCAAGTTATTTCAAATTGTTTTAAGGCTTTTGCTTCTTATATTGAAATTCCGAAAAAGGGATGGAACAAGTACCATGCGCCATATAAAGATATTGTTGACGGTGTTCCTGTTGGGAGTACTGGATTTTGCACTATTGATCACATCCTACATGAACCTTATATCGAGAAAATACCCTTCCGAGATATGGTAAAGGATCATCCTATGATAACTAGTGTAATCACTAAAAGTGCAAAGAGAACTGTAAAACCTGACGAACAAATAAACACTGAACCTGTTGTAGCAATTGTGAAAGACCTTGTCACTAAAAGAGTAGAAGATGGACACATAGTCTTTTGTGAAGATGCTTCTAATATTGTCTCACATCCTAATAGAACTAAAAAGGCCAGTGTCCCTGTGCTTACTGTTAGAATTGGTGATCTTTGCTGTTATGGTTTATGTGATATTGGTGAAAGTTCAAGTGTTATTCCTTATGAGCTCTACAAAGAAATTATGCATGAAATCAGTCCCTGTGAGCTGGAAGAGATTGATGTGGTTATTCACCTTGCTAATAGAGAGACCATCTCTCCAATTGGTATTGTGCGGGATGTACAAGTTCTTTGTGGTAAGATTAAATATCATGCTGATTTTTTAGTACTTGGTTCAGCTGCTAGTAAAACTTATCGCACCATTTTTGGTAGACCTTTCTCGAGTACTTGTGGAGCTATTATAGACTGCAAAAGTGAGAAAATATTGACTAAATTTGATGGGGGAATCTTATGAGTTTAATTTTTCGAAATTTACTAAAGAACCTTATGAAAATGAAACCCATATTGAGGATTTTAGAGTTGAACAACTTGCTTCTATTTCTCTTGCTCCTAACAATGCTTTGCAGCAATTTATGGAAGACCATGAAAGTGAGATTTTCATGGAAGAAAGAAATGAGATTGACGAGATTCTCCGTCGTCAACCTAAGATGCTTAAGCATAACTTGCCTGTAGAAGACTTGGGTACCACGTTGCCACCTAAAAAGGATCCGGTCTTTGATTTAAAATCTTTACCTGACGATCTTGAATATGCTCACATTGATGATAATAAGATATATCCTGTTATTATTAGCTCTAAACTTCAGGGAAGGAAGAAGAAAGGTTATTGGAGGTACACCCTGGACGATTTAAAAGGGATTTCTCCTACTATATGTCAGCATGCTATCAATATAGAACCAGATGCAAAGCCTGTGGTAGAGCACCAATGGCGTCTGAATCCAAAGATGAAGGAAGTGGTAAGAAATGAGGTATTGAAACTCCTTGATGCTGGTATTATTTACCCTATTGCTGATAGTGAATGGGTTAGTCCTGTTCATTATGTTCCTAAAAAAGGGGGAATTACCGTCGTCCCTAATGCTAATGATGAGCTTATTCCCCAATAGTAGGCTATAGAATTTTAGGAAAGTTAACAAAGTTACTAAGAAAAATCATTACACACTTCCTTTTATTGATCAAATGTTAGAAAGGTTGTCTAAAAAGACCCATTTTTGTTTTCTTGATGGATATTCTGGTTTCTCTCAAATTGCTGTTAAACAACAAGATCAAG
This sequence comes from Avena eriantha, assembly GCA_910589775.1. NCBI lineage: Eukaryota > Viridiplantae > Streptophyta > Magnoliopsida > Poales > Poaceae > Avena > Avena eriantha. The sequence continues at coordinate 387,374,945 of OU342740.1, read as the reverse complement.
AAAAAACTACTTTTACATGCCCTTACGGAACCTATGCTTATAGACGCGTGCCTTTTTGTTTATGTAATGCTCCCGCTACTTTTCAAATATGCATGTCTTCTATCTTTCATGGTTTTTGTGAGGAAATTGTGGAAGTGTTCATGGATGACTTCTCCGTCTATGGAACTTCTTTTGATAATTGTTTGCACAACCTCGATAAAGTTTTGTAGAGATGTGAAGAAACTAATCTTGTTCTTAATTGGAAGAAATGCCACTTCATGGTGAATGAAGCTATTGTACTTGGACATAAGGTTTCTGAAAGAGGCATAGAAGTTGATAGAGCTAGAGTTGAGGCAATTGAGAAAATTCCCTGTCCAAGAGACATCAAACGTATTCGTAGTATCCTTGGTCACGCTGGTTTCTATAGAAGGTTTATTAAAGATTTCTCTAAGATATCAAAACCCCTCATTAATCTTCTTCAAAAAGATGTACCCTTTATCTTTGATGATGATTGTAAGGAAGCTTTTGAAACTCTAAAGAAGGCTTTAACTACAGCCCCTATCGTTCAACCACATGATTGGAGCTTACCCTTTGAAATAATGTGTGATGCTAGTGATTTTATTGTAGGTGCTGTCCTTGGGCAACAAATTGATAAAAAGTTAAATGTTATCCATTATGCTAGTATGAGTCTTGATGCTGCTCAAAGGAATTATGCTACTACTGAAAAAGAATTCCTAGCCGTCGTCTTTGCTTGTGATAAGTTTAGACCTTATATTGTAGATTCAAAAGTTACCATTCATACTGATCATGCTGCTATTAAGTACCTTATGATGAAGAAAGATGCTAAGCCTAGGCTTATTAGATGGGTGCTACTCTTACAAAATTTGACCTACATATTGTAGATAGGGAAGGTGCTAAAAATCCTGTAGCTGATAATTTATCTCGATTGGAAAACATCTCTTTTGATCCTATGCCTGTTAATGATAGTTTCCCAAATGAACAGTTGGCTGCAGTAGGGGTAGGCTCGCGAGGGAGCCCTTGGTATGCCGATTATGCTAACTTTATTGTCTCCACGTATTTGCCTCCAACTTTCACAGCTCAGCAAAGAAGGAAGTTCTTTTATGATTTGAGGCATTATTTTTGGGATGACCCACATTTATATAAAGAAGGAGTGGATGGTATTATGCGAAGATGTGTTCCAGAATATGAACAAAAAGAGATATTGCGGAAATGTTATGGTAGTGCCTATGGAGGACATCATGCAGGAGATAGAACTGCGAAAAGGTGCTTCAATTAGGTTTCTACTGGCCTACCCTTTTTAAAGATGCAAGAAAATTTATTTTATCTTGTGATGAGTGTCAGCATGTTAGTAATATTTCTAGATGCAATGAAATTCCTATTAACTACTCTCTAGTTATTGAACCTTTTTATTGCTGGGGATTTGACTTTATGGGTCCTTTTACTCCCTCAAAAGGTTATACTCATATTCTTCTTGCCGTTGATTATGTCACTAAGTGGGTGGAAGCTATACCTACGAAGAGTGCTGATGGGGAGAACTCTCTAAAAATGCTTAAGGATGTTATCTTTCCTAGGTTTGGAGTGCCTAGGTATCTTATAACTGATGGAGGTTCTCATTTCATTCATGGTGGTTTTAGAAAGACCCTTGCTAAATATGATGTTAATCATAGAATCGCTTCAGCTTATCATCCCCAAACTAGTGGACAAGTAGAGTTATCAAATAGAGAAATTAAATCCATCTTGCAAAAGACCGTTAATAGGTCTAGGAAAAATTGGGCTAAAAAGTTGAACGATGCTTTATGGGCTTATAGGACTGCCTATAAAAACCCCATGGGGATGTCTCCTTATAAAATGGTTTATGGGAAAGCTTGTCACCTACCTTTAGAATTAGAACACAAAGCTTATTGGGCAGTCAAAGAACTTAATAGAGATTCTAAGCTTGCTGATGAAAAAAGATTATTTGACTTAAGTTCGTTGGATGAATGGAGGAGTGAAGAATATGAGAATGCTATACTCTTTAAGGAAAAAGTTAAAAGATGGCATGACAAGCGAATACTTAAGAGAGAATTCCATGTTGGAGAGAAAGTTCTGTTGTATTGGTCTCGTCTCAGAATTTTTGCAGGGAAACTACTGTCAAAATGGGAAGGACCTTTCATTATTGAAGAAGTGTACCATTCAGGAGCGATACAAATTACTTCTTTAAAGGATAACACTACACAAGTGGTGAATGGGCAGCGACTGAAGCACTATATTGCTGGGGATTCTTACAATGAAGATGTTGATGCTTTTCAAGTTATAACTCTGAAATTTTTTATCAAAGACCAAATTCAGAGACCTACTGAGTCCGTTTTCGAATAGGTAACAGTTCTAGTAAGAAAATTTCCACAAAAATTCTGTCCAGTTATATTTTTGGAGTTTTTATCCAACAAGGGAAGTTATGAAGCGAAAGAGGGACGGAAACGGAGCCAGCGTGGCTCACACCACCCCCTGGCGTGGCCCCCTGGCCGCGCCAGCAGGTGGTGTGGCCACCTCGGCCTCCTTCTCTGACCCGTTTTCTCCTAGTACCTTCCTTTTGTTGAGAAACTTCGTAATATATAATCCCCTGGATCCCCCGAGGTTCGTATATCATGCTCTCGTCGTGTTTTCGTTTCGATCTGTTTCTGACATGTAGAGTCCTAGATTTGGAGCCACAATGTCTTCCTCTGGATCAGCCAAGGAAGATTCCTCTGCGGATATCATCAACCCATACATGAGAGAGTTGAAGATTCATCCCAAGGAGTTGTTGCTTGAAGATGGAGAGGTACGGATAAAGGAGGTTTAAGGCCCTAAAGGTGAAGGAAGTCTGGAGGACCGGATGGAAGCACCGGAGTAAGAAGTCTTTAGGTACAAGAAGATGCCAAAACGCGAAGTGGATATCATCCATAAGATTTGTTCCAAACTCATCGCCGAGCACCACAAGGAGACTGCTGAGCTCAAGGATGAAGTCCTCTCACTCCGCCAAACAACCAACCAACTGCAAGCACAGCTCTACGACGTTCAAAATCAAAACTGTGAGTACGAGGTTAGGTTTAAACGCATAAGTGTTGCTACAAGTTTCAGGATGCTGGAGACCACGATGTCCTTTGTTGATGGGGAGCCCTTACCCTGGAAGTCAGACGATGATGAGAGAACACCACCACCACCGAAGTAGTAATTCGTCATCAAGTTTTGGCATCCCCTTGGTTTGTTCCAAGCTTGGGGGAGTGTTGTGGTATCACATCACTATCTTCTATCTTTTTACCTTGCTAGTAGAGTCATATCATGGATAGAGAAGTTATCATGTAGGATGGTTTGCATTATGGAAGTGTCCCCCCTCTCGTTAGATATCTATGTATCCCTTGGTGTGAGTTGTCGTTATGGAATATTAATGAGAAGTTCTATCATTCATTATTTTGCATATCTTATATTAGTTTTGAATTCATGGTTATGTGATCGATCTTGTTGTTAGTATTGGTATCACTTTGGGATCATTGAGTTAATTTAGTTGGTTTTGGAAAACCTGGCTCGGTCAGTAGCAACACTATGTTGAGAGTTGAATGAAAATATAAACGTACTCTAAAGAAATATAATTTCATCATCTTTCTTTCTTGATTTGCTCATAAGTTTAGTATTCTCTAGTTAAGATCTTTTGTGCTTCCGAGGAATATTGCATGTTTGTTTTTATCACTTGTATGTTTGTTTGTTTCCTTCAACTCTTATGCTTGCTATCCAGCCTTGCTAGCCAAAAACCTGTACTGAGAGGTAATACTTCTCGTGCATCCAATCCTTAAACCAAAACCTATGCCATTTGTGTCCACCATACCTACCTATTAGCATTATTACTATTCCAAGTAAATTCATGTTTTTATCTACCTTTCAAATTAAACTTGTTATGAGAAGATTAGTGATTAAAGCTCTCACGAACTTGATGGCACACTTTACTTTCTTCCAATTAATAAACTTGAACCAGTGTGTCCATCTTTGTTGCGTATATGCTTGCACTTTATAAGTAGAAGTTAGCAGAACCATGTATCATGGGGAACGCTTTCAGCATTGCACTAGTACTTTGTACCTCGTTGATATCATGATTCTTTTTCTTATGGATCCCGACGGTGTTAAATAAAAAGGGAACTTGTAAGATCATGGAGTTTGTATGTGTGTTAGATAAATGCCTAGGCCGCTAGCCTAAGCCATGTCTAATCATGGTGGAAACTTGCAGCATAACCATAATGAGCACTCTATGAAGCATCCTCAATAAAAACCTATGCAAATAGCAAATAAAAGGATCGCTGAGATGCTCATTGTCTGCTTGCCTTGTCATTTTGATTATGGGATAGCTCCTGTATCATGTCCAAGGGGTACCCCGTTGGCGGTTCTCTATGATACATATGTATTTACAATGACAAGAGCTTACTTGTGACTGAAGTTGAGTAGCATGAGGTTCGGTACTCGTAAGTGAGGGGCATGAGATTTCAACTTATAACTTGTCAAGCATATCCTCTTAGTTGTGTCACTTTAACCTTAATCACCTAAAGATGCCTATTATGGGGGCAATGAGAGCTGAAAGCTAATAAGTAACATAATTTTTGGAAGCTCTTTATGAAACTTGAAATTCCTGCTTCCCTCTGCGAAGGGCCTATCTTTTACTTTTTAGTTGAGTCAGTAAGCCTATTCCCTTCTACCTCAGCAAGCATTTTGAGTTGTTGTGTTTCATTCATTCATATGATGATTTATTCAATCATGTTTCTTATGTTCCTTGTTTTGCACTTTGCTCTTATCCTGGTGATTACTACTTTGAAAGCTATCATTGAAAACCAGTTATTTGTGAACTCCAGCAAATTATCAACTATTGAGTTCAGTTTCGCTTGGGGACAAGCGAAGTCTAAGCTTGGGGAGTTGATACGTCCATTTTGCATCACTATTCTATATCATAATTTACTATTATTCATTGATATGTTTCATATTAAGAGATGATACTTATGTTATTTCATCTATTTTTGCATGGTTGATGACTTTTGGAGCATGGACCGCTGCAGTCAGGATTCTGATGGAAAAGGTGCTGTTTGGAGGCAAAATTTGTGAAGATCAGAAAATCCAGGAAAATACATGGAAAATCCTATTTTTCCAGAAGACGAAGGAAGCCAGAAGGGGAGGCTGAGATGGGCCACGGGGGGCCCACACCACCCCCTGGCGCGGGCCATCCTAGGCCGCGCCACCAGGTGGTGTGGCCACCCTCGTCAACCCCTGACTCTCCCCTCTGGCGTATATTATCTCCTCGGAACCCTAATACATGGGGAGCAACCACAGAAATATTCCGCCGCCTCTGCGGGGCGGAAAACACCGAGAGAGAAAGATCTCTCCGGTAGACAAAATTATGCCAGGGGAATTCCTTCCTAGAGAGGGGAGATCGTCGCCATCAACACCACCATGAAGCTGGACTTCATCGGGATCATCATCATCATCACCCCCATCATCTCCACCAGCACCATCATCACCACCTCATACTGCTGTAACAATTGGGTTGAATCTTGCATAGTTCTTAGGGGAAACTTTCTCGGTGTTGATTACTCTTTGTAGTTGATGCTATTGAGTGAACCATTGAATTATTGTTTATGTTCAGATTGTTATACATCATTATTCCATCTCTAATCATGATCCATATGATGCCTTGTGAGTAGTTCGTTTTGTTCTTGAGGACATGGGAGAAGTCATGTTGTTAGTAGTGGAATTGTGTTGAGAAAGATTCAATAGTTTGATATTTAAGTTGTGGTGTACTTCTTCTAGTGGTGTCATGTGAACATCGACTACATGACACTTCACCTATATGGGCCTAGGGGAATGCATTGTGTATTTGGCTACTAATTGTAGGGGTTGCCGGAGTGACACAAACCCGAACCCCCGTTAGGAAACCATTGCACAAGGGATGTCAGGGTCTTAGAGTTTACAGTTGTGGTTAGGTTTCTACCTTAATTACTTTCTTGTACTTGCAGATGCTTGCAAGGGGTATAATCACACGTATGTATTAGTCCTAGGAAGGTCGGTACATTAGCACAGGTTCACCCACACAACACTTAGCAAATTAAAGAAGATTAATCAACTATATGAAGCGAAAGCACTTGACAATATTCCCATGTGTCCTCGAGAACGTTTGGTCATCTTAAGTAATACAACCGGCTTATCCTTTGCTAAAGAAAGGATTGGGCCACTTGCTGCATTTATTCTTATTGTCTTTTATTTACTCGTACTTTATTTACCTGCATTATCAGAAACCCCTAAAAAACCGTTTGCTAAGTATTTACAGAGTTTTCCTGCTCCAAGCCACTAGCCAACACCCTCTGCTCCTCGTTGGGTTCGACACTCTTATTTATCGAAAATACTGCGATACACCCCCTATACTTGTGGGTCATCAACAAGCATAAATAAAGTACCGCCTTTAATTTGACTAAGACATGACTAGTAATTTATACAACACTCATGGAATGGTTAATAAAATGGCCAACAAATGGGTTGTTCTTCCGCCTTCTCATCGATAAGCAAGAAGGAGGGCGAGCGAGGTTAATTATGTTGCTCATATAACTGTTGCTATTAATTAACGAGCGTCCTTTCATCTCTGGTTGGGCGGATGTGTAGCGTGTCTCTATAGAACTTCATAGCTATTATCTTTCACTGCAATTGCGTCACCCCAGGTTGTTCCCTTTAGACGCATTAAGACTTGCTGAGTACCCCTAGGGTCTCACATGATAAATATTTCGTTTAGGTGGACAGGTATACTCTCAAGAAGGCTACTAGGTTGAGGAGACGGATGATGGTGGCAACGACCGTCATGTGTAGAGATTCCGAGGATGGAGATCCTTGAGATCTGTGGGCGGGATGTGCTTATTTTCAGGGCATCTTATGCCGATTTGCTTCTTATCCGTACTTGGATCATGTTTCCAGCTTCCGCTTGATACTCTATTGCGTGATGTTTGAGGATGTATGCTAAAATATTATATCTATCTAGGATATTTGGTTCTTGACGTATGGCGTTGAATATTCCTATTTCTATTTCTTTAGATGGTGTGACTCTGATGTCTATTGTAAGTCATAGGCATACATACTCATTTGTGTATGTCGTGGTCGCGTTACCTGTCGCTTACGCCGCTCACTCTTGTCCCGATGTTCTTGAAAGTGGATAAGGTGGCAGTCCGGTACCGTTCGCTACTCCGCTTCGACGATCCTACACGTGGGTGGCCTAGAGTCCCTTATCCACTTTGGTTCGTCCAGGCTTAAACTTAGAGCATAATGTCCGAGGTATTACAGGATCTTGGCGGCGCTCCACCTTGAAGCCACATGAGCTTCATCTGCATCGCCTGGATGGATTGATTCCGACCGATGAAAGTGATTGCCGGATTCCTGGCTTGGAGATAATTCCTGATCCTCCCACTGGTTTCCGCGTGATGTTCGTCGCTTTTCTTCTCCACGATTGTTGCTTCCCCTCCATGAATTCGTTCGTGGATTTCTTTGTTTCTACGGGATTCAGCTCCACCAGCTGACTCCCAACTCCAGCTTGCACATTGCGTGCTTTATCACCCTCTACGAGTGCTGGCTTGGAATCGCGCCGCACTTTGGTCTTTTCTTAAAATGTTCAAGTTGAAGAGGAAGTCGTTTTCTGGTTCGGTGGTGTATGATCTTGGCGGGTGCGGTATATACGTGGAACCTCATGTCTAGTATTTTAGCCTCGGCCTGGTCTATTCCACCCAAGGATGGAGGGACAAATGGTTCTACATCCGGGATAAGAAGGTAGAGGGGCAGTTATTCGGCCTGGCCCCATTTGACCCGAATGCGAAGCTGAAGAAGAGGAGGTCCTAGTAGAACGTCGTGATGCTAGGACAGTCAAAAGATGTTGAGGTCTTGTGCAAACGAGTGTTGGACCTTTAACTTGTTCGAGGGAAGGAGGTCACTGGTGTAGACCTGGTCCGAGCATGGCTGAAGCATTGAGTGCAGCCCCTGAAAGCGAGGGCTCACCCGATGTTTCTTTGGTCAAGCCTGATGGACCTGACTCATGTCTATCCGGAAGACATGACGTCGGTGGAGCTTGACAAGAAAATCAGATCCTTGACCAAGATCATCATGAAGGAGGTTCTGCCCGCCGAACAAGCACCCTTCCTTTTCGTGCTTCTTTTGCTCCGCCGGAGGTAGTTTTTGTTGATGTATGTTTCCTGTTGTTCGCTAGTTTATTTGAATGGATGCTTGATACGTCATAACTTGCTTTTCTATTTCCAACCTTCACTCAAAATGACTTGCGTTGCATGGTTTTTTAGCAACCAAGGAAGTGGGCTTCTTGGCTACCCATGGCTGAGTAGTGGTATAACACTTCGCTCCTCGCTTCACTAAAAAAGCTGCTTTTCACGCAGTACCCACCACCCATGTCTCTTGCTCTCTAGCTTTTCCTCCTCCTTCAGGTTAGGACGCGATACCTTTGATTTCAAAACCATATTGCGCTTTCAGGACCTACACCTACATTATAACTAATGCACGGGACAGCCGTTTTTCTCGATCGAGAATGTCTCAACGAAACGAATCTTTGAGAAGTACCGTTATCTCGAGCCGCAGGATCAGACCAAACCAAAACTGGGTATCAAAAAGAGAAAGTTTCATGCCAGCTATGTGCCCCTCGTATGATCTTTAGCTTCAATGGACTGGCTTCTTGATGCTTTGAATCTGTATTCAGAGCTTTTTTCCAACTACCGGGACTACTAATTTCAAGTACAAAGCTAATATCGACAACAATGACCTGGCAAGTGAAGTAAAGTAAAAGGAATTGAAAATTTTCGTATGGAAGATAGAAAACAGATATGGGACACTCTAGAGAAGTATCTACCAAGGCCGCTCTGCTCTTTCTTAAAAAAGTGGGTTACTGATTGCAAGATATCCCAAGAACCCAGTGGCGGGATGAATGACTAGTGCTCAAGAACAAGCAAGGGATGAGCGCACGGGAGCGCCGTTGACACCGTATTGACACCGAATGGCGATCCTGGGTCCATAGATACTGTAGTTGGTTCGATGGATCCAATCAAGTAAGAAAATGCATTCCCACTGTCTGAGGAAAAGGTGAAGAATTGCAATTTAGCTTCTTATTACCTGCGGGAGTCCCACTTGCGTTAGCACCTTTCTTAGTACTCCTTGAGCTAATCTCTTTGTTTCGAAAGTGGTGTCACGACTTCCTGGGCCCAAAGCAGTGCTTTGTTTCCTGGCCAAATCAAGGATTTGGGGCTGATTGCAAAAGATATCTGAATAGAAGATAGATCCATCCATCTATCCAGACATCTAAAAAAGAATTGATGCAGTTCAAAAAACTATTCGTAGAGTATTCATACGTCAATCGAAACCGACCAAAAAGATTTGAATCTCAGGTCGATTAGTGCCTGCTAATATCTTCTTTTTAAGAAGGTTCCTCTGGTAGTTGTTCTTTGAGGAAGGCAGAGAAGAGCTTTCCATAGTGCAAGGTCGGGATTCCTCATACCTTGATCGAACCGAAGCTTACAAGATCCACACAAATGGTACTCCTTTCTTCGTGAGAGGTCTCCTAATTATGTATATACAGGATGAATCACATCTTGACCGGAGCACAAAAAGTGAGGAGAAAGGATCCACCAAAAGAGAGAAATGAAAGATGTTCCTCCCGCAAGTGAGCTATTTATACCAAAGCTTACAAGTTGGAATTAATCAATAACATTGCTAAAGCTCATGGGGGCGTATCCGTATTTGGTGGAGTAGGAGAAGCCCCCGCGAAGAACTTTCGTTTGTTCACCTCGCCTACTAACCTACCGGCAGAAGGATGTGGGGGATGGTGATACCCCTTGAAAGACATAACTAACTTACAAGACTTCAAATGTAAAGTAAACTAACGGAACAAGGATTAGCTCGCTCCTTTCTCAAAGTCTAAGAGCTAGAAGGCGGGGTACAGCGATGGCTTCGTGTAATATTCTAATAGTCATGGCCTCATGGTCAAGCCAGAAAGGAAAGAAAAAGTATATATCTTTTGTCCTCTCTATTACTCGCAATCAATGAAATGGTCCCGGAGAAAGAAATCAGACTCTTTAGTCCGGCGCATGCCTCAAATGCTTTTTTCCTTTGAATTACTCATTTTTTTGAATTTTGCACCGGAAAATTTTCTAGGAGAAGTTCGTGAATCCTGTCACCTTGATGTGGTATTCACAAAATGGGGCCAAAGTGCAACCCGGTGGTAAGCCGGTGGTACCCGGAGAAAACGTTGCCCGAAGGAATGTTCATGGTCTGTTTTATTCCCCATTGTTGCCCGTGTGAAAAGAAAGAAGAGAAATTGGGCCATCTTTCCCGAGAGAGACTGCCTTCTCTCAGGCCAGCAGTCTTATACTTATAGTCCACTACTCTATGACGATCTGATCGCTTTCCTGGGTACGTATCAATAATATTTGATGCTCCATGCTTGTTTCATATCAAATTTCTTATGTTTTATTCACACTTTGAGGTATTTTTATACATTTCTGGAACTAACCTATTGACAAGATGCCACAATGTCAGTTGCTTATTTTCTGCTGTTTTTGGTTTCAGAAAAGCTAGTAAAGAAATATTCTCGAAATTGGACAGGACAAAACCCAAAGTCAATATTTTACCCGAAGCAACACGAAGACCGAAAGGGAGACGAAGTGGCATACCAGGGTGGCCACACCTGGTGGCCTCGCGGCTAGGGGCATGCCACTAGGTGGTGTGGCCCCCTAGAGCTCCACCGACCTTGCCCCTTCGCCTATAAAACTACCCCGGGACAAAAACCCTAGGGACCCGATCAAAAATTCCATGAAAGAGTTTGTAGCCGCTGCCATCTCCATCCCTAGATCGAGAGGATCTGAAGCTCTTCTCGGCACCCTGCTAGAGGGGAGAGATCATCCTGGAGGCCTTCTTCATCACCATACCAGCCTCCAGAGTGATGCATGAGTAGTTCACCCTTGGACTATGGGTCCATACAGTAGCTATATGGTTGGTTATCCCCCTTTGTGCTATCATGTTTAGATCTTGTGAGCTCCGTTCATGATCAATATCATCTATTTCTAATCCTACATGTTGTGTTTGCGGGGATCCGATGGATATTGAGATACTATGTCAGATTGATTATTGGTTCTATCATGTCTATGTTATTTGTGATCTTTCATGCTCTCTGTTGTTAGTAACTATCTTGGCCAAGTAGATGCTTGCAACTCCAAGAGGGAGTATTTATGCTCAATAGTGGGTTCATGCCTCTAGTAATCTGGGGAAGTGACAGAAATCTCTAAGGTTGTAGATGTGTTGTTGCTACTAGGGAGAAAAGAATAATCCTTTTTCTAGCAATCGTATTATTTACTTTACACACTTTGTTTAATGCAATTATCTGTTGCTTGCAACTTAATACTGGAAGGGGTTCGTATGATAACCTGAAGGTGGATTATTAGTCATAGATGCAGTTGGATTACAGTCTATGTATTATGTTGTAATACCCAATTAAATCTCATAGGAGTCAAGATGTCTAGTATATGCATTGTTAGGCTTTATCAATCTGTCAATTGCCCCGCTATAATTTGTTCACCCAACATGCTATTTATCTTAAGGAGAAACACCTCTAGTGAACTGTGGACCCCACTCCATTCCTTCACCATTGATATACCATCTATTGTTTACTGTTTACTATTTACTTTCTGCAAGCAATTACTATCTTCCACACTATATGTTTAATCCTTTGTTTTCAGCAAAACCAGTGAGATTGACAACCTCATTGTAAGTTGGGGCAAAGTTCTGTGGTTGTGTTGTGCATGATTCCAAGTTGTTAGCAACACCTTGGAGTTGTTTGCTTACTCCTACTAGTTCCATAACCTTGGTTTCATAACTAAGGGAAAACTTGCTACTATGCTCATCATACCTTCCTCTTGGGGTTCCCAACAAGCTCTACATATTTTGAGCCATCAAGCGCTTTTTCTGGCGTCGTTGCCGGGGAGTTAAGGACAACTTCAATCTCTTCCTCCTCGTCAATCACTTTTCAAGTAGAAAGAAGATTCTTGCAAGGGGAGTCTCTCATAACCAATATCTTTACTTTGTTTTTGTTTTGCTTAGTTTATTTTGCTTTGTTTGCTTGTTTCTTTTTTATCAGAAACACACAAAAAATAGTTGTACTAGTTTGGTTATCTTTTATCAAAAACACACAAAAAATAGTTCTTTCTGTAGTTGTCACCTCGTTCTTAGCTCACCATGTTGATCCCTAAGTTCACCATGAAAGACCTTTCAATAGGTAGTGGCTCTAATTATTTAATCATGTTAGAAAGCATGAGGATATTGCGGATAGACCCTTAGGATAACTTGCTCCAAATTATGAAATTGCTGCAGCTTCTTTAGTTCACATGTTGGAGGATAGGTTTGTTAACCTTAACCCCATGATGCAAGTAATGTTTCTTAAACTTAAAGATATTGAGGATACTGAAAAGAGAAATTTTATTCTAGAAACATTGCTTAAAGAATTCAATGATGTTGCTAACGAAGCTAGAAAGGTCTTTGATCGTTTTAATATGCTAGGCTCATGTGTAGATGTTATTGGTACACTAGAAAAGATGGACAAAACAAAACCAAAAATGGAGAGGAAATTAAAATACCAATACCTTTTAAACTTGTAGGAATTCATGAAGCCTTAGAAAAGAATTTGATTGGATTGTTCCTAAAATCCCGTCTCATGAAAATAGTGAACCCAAGAGTATTGAGAGAGGATCCTCTAGAACTTATTTGGATGAGATACCTTGCCTCGTTGAAGATATTTCTGGTATTGATCTTAATGCTTTTTCATTCAAAAATACTTGAATCTTGCTTCCTATGCCTAGCTGAAAGGCGTTAAAGAAAAGCACTATTGGGAGATAACCCAAATTATTTTTATTTTCACTAAGTTTTTATTTTGTTGAGTCTTGGAAGTTATTGCTGAAGGAGTTATGCCCTAGAGGCAAATAATAAAGTGTATTATTTGATATATCTCCTAAATGTTCATAATATGTTTCATGATGTGCTATAATTGTGTTAATACGAAATGTTAATACACGCGTGGTATGTAAACAAACCGTGTCTCTAGTTACCTCTAGTGAACTAGTTCATTGGTCACGAGGATGGTCTGCGTTTCAAGATCATGGGCATTTATGCCGATTGACAATGGGATCATGTTATTAGTTGAATAACATGATAGACAAACATCCGACCGTTTTATCTTGAATGAAGTTCAACATCGATGATAAAACATAGAGAACCTCGAAACCTGATCCTTTGACTGTGAGGTAATGCAAATTACCATTCCGGAAGAAGCTTAGATGGTTATTAAGAATCATCTCGTAACAAGGTGATCAAAAAGGTGCCACTCAGGTTTTCCGAAGGGATGCGTAGAGGAGTACATATCAAGACCAGGATTTGTCTAGTCCATGTAACGGACAGATACATGTGGCCATCTCGGTGACATTGCATTAATGAAGCTTGCAAGCATGTGACTTGGTCACGGAATGCAACGACATGGGAACGAGTAAACAAGTTCATTGGTAACGAGACCGAACTAAGGTATGGGGATATCGAAGATCAAGTATCGAATGAATTAGGTATCATATGACAAAGGGAACGGGAAACGACTATCTCACGGCTCGAGCGATTATATTCGTGAAATGCACGGGGGTCACATGGCCATCCAGGTCCCTCTGTTTATCATTGATGTGAGAGTAGTCTCGATCATGTCCAGAGTGTTTCTGAACCAAAGTATGTCACGGTTAAGGGTATGGACACTTAGGGTAGATGAGGTATCGTAGGAGAAATAGAGAAAGAGAAACAAGAATAGTTCCGGGTAACATCCGATGGAGATCGGAAGGGGTCCGGAAGATGTTCCGGAGTGAAGGAATAATACAATATGTGTATTTGAATATTAATTGGAGAATTAATATTAAATATATGTTTTATTTTATTATTAAAGGCATCATAATGTTAATGGGCCTCACCCGAAGGGAGGCCCAATAGGGCATGTCGCCTAGGGAAAGGGGCCAGCCGGCCTAGGCTTAGTGGGCCGCCCCATTGGGGCCCACCTAGGGCCGGCGGCTGCCCCTAGGTGGACGGCGGGTGTGGGGGTTAGTCCCATACCGCCTGGCCCTAGGGTGGTGCGCCCCCCTCCCACTATATATAGGGGTCTCCCCTCCCCCTTTGGAATCACGCCATTACCTCTAATTCTCTCTCTCTCTCATCCATTTAGGACTTCTCCGTAATATTGGGGAGGACCTCGTGGGTGAGTTCTCCACCTTCACACCACCGTCATGTGATCCATGATCTGGCATCTACTTCTTCCAGTGCTCGGCTGGATCGGAGTCCAGTTGACGTCTCCTACACCGGACGTGTGACGAACTTCGGAGGCACCACACTTGGGATGCTGCTCGTCTTCATCAATATACGCCTTCCTGCGTAAGGCGTGCCTCAGTCTTCAAAGGTATGAATATCGTATCCCTTCTCCGTTACTTATGTCTACATAGTATAGATCATGGTATTAGTGTTCGAGTAGATATTTTTTTTGTTTTCTACTATGGAACCCTACAATTGCTTCACTAATAACCTCTCCTTATACTTTTTGTGTGGTTTTTGTGCCAAGAATAACCTCTAATGAGAGAGAAGTAAGACTTGGAAAAGTTGTTGTCCCGAAACAAAAAAATTATGCTTCACTGTAAACAATCATGAAAAATCCCTGTACGTCGGATTGAGCTGTATTTTTCTATGCTTATGTCCCAGGATATTATCTAACTTTTGTTAGTTTAGCACTTTTCGATTTGAGCAACAAAAGGTCTTCAAAAAAATTGGTTTTTACCTGCTGGTCTGTTTTGACAGATTTCTGCCATTATTTGCATTTGCCTCTTAATCTCTTTCTCTTTGAGTTATCTTTGATCACTTGATCTTTTAGAAGGAATTGCTACAGTAGCTTGTGTTTTAATGGAAGTTTTACTTGTGTTGAAACTAAACCCAAAGACTTATTATCTTGAATACACTACTGTTGCTAATGAAGATTGTGTGAAGTTTTGTATGAAGGAAATTTTCAAGTGTAGGGAAGAATAATGCGATGAGATGAAGTATGGACAAAAGCTCAAGCTTGGGGATGCCACCCGTGTCACCCCAAGAAATATTAAAGAGGTACAAAGCATCAAATATTGGGGATGACCAAGGCATCGCCTTCTTCATCAATAAAAAACCCAGGTTTTCTTCCAAAACGCTTCATTTTTATTGTTTCATGCACAATTGTGTTGTTCTTGGAGCGTATTTGTTTTTGTTTTTAGTTTTCTTTTTCTTGTTTTACTTAAATAAATTAGTTGGACCCCTGCATTCATATGTGGTTTCAAATAAGTTGATTGGTGTTGGAAAAGAGTAGGAAGCTTCATGCTTATAAGTGGTAAAAAGGTGCTTGTTTTGACTGTGGCCTAGACTCTATCATGTCATGTTTGATATTGGTTTGACCTTATGCTTAGTGATTATTGCTGTAGCGTGACTTGTTCCAGAGATTTCTTAATGTGCCTTAAAAGAATCATGCGTTGTTTTAGCATACAAAAGCATAATATAGTGGTATTCTCCTTTGATGCTTTATTTGGGTTGACTTGGCACATGCTCAAACCATGTTAAGACTATGAAGCAATCACCTTAGCCTCTATGATCATTTAGTTTTTGACTTGTAATATCACTTTATGCTTTAATTAATAATGTTTTGTTGCTTTGCATGATTATGGCCATTATTGCTCTCTTAGTTGGTCGCTCCTGGTCTTTTGCTAGCCTCCACCTGTACCAAGTATGAGTTACACTCATGCATCGAACCTCCATGAAAACCAAGTTATTCCAAAGATTACACTATAAATTCCTATGCATGGTGTGTTACACCATTCCAAGTATATTCATGTTTTTATCTACCTTCCAAATTAAACTTGTTATGTGAAAATTAGTGATTAAATCTCTCACAAACTTGATGGCACACTTTATTTTCTTGCACTTAATAAACTTGAACCATTGTGTCCATCTATGTTGTTTATATGCTTGCACTTTATAAGTTGTGAATTAGCAGAACCATGCTATCATGGGGAACGCTTTCAACATTGCACTTATTATTTAGTTGATATCATGTTCTTTTGTTTATGGATCCCAGTGGTGTGAAATAAAAGGGGAGCTTGTAAGCTCATAGAGTTTGTTTGTGTTTTAGAGAAACTCCTGGGCGGCTAGCCTAAGCCATGCCTAATCATGGTGGAAACTTGCAGCATAACCATAGTGAGCATTCTGTGAAGCATCCTCAATAAAAACCTATGCAAATAGAAAATAAAAAGATCGCTGAGATGATCATTGTCTGTTGCCTTATCATTTTGATATGGGATAGCTCTTGTGTCATGGGGCAAGGGGTACCCCGTTGGCAGTTCTCTATGATACACATGTACTTACAATGACAAGAACTTAATTGTGACTAAAGTTGAGTAGCATGAGGTTTGGTACTCGTAAGCAAGGGCCATGAGATTTTCAACTTATAACTTGTCAAGCATATCCTCATATGTGTGTCACTTTAACCTTAATCACCTCAAGATGCTTATGATAGGGGCAATGAGAGTTGAAATCTAATAAGTACTATAATTTTTGGAAGCTCTTTATGAAACTTGAATCCCTACTTCCCTTTGTGAAGGGCTTTTCTTTTTACTTTTATGTTGAGTCTCCATCTTCTATCTTTATGCACCAATTGAGAGAGCATAGTGGTCATTCTTAGTTTAATGTGCATTGTCCCAAAACTTTTTGATTGATTCATAACTTTGATATTGCTTGTTCTTAAATTATTTGTATCTAGTCAACCTTATGAACTTTGAAGGTGTCCTATGCATTTATGATTTGCTATACCATGAGGGACAAGCTGAATACCACTCTTACTCTGTTTTCTATATGTGAAACAAACAAATGTCTTTCAATGCATTGTTATTCATGATCTTTTGTTTGTACATTTTCATGTTACAACATAGTTGTTATGTCTTATTGTTAGAACTCTATCTTTCATGCTTATGTTTAGAGTACTTTGATCCCAGCTATCAATGCTTTGCAAATATCTTGATCAAGGTTTTGATAGTGCATGTCACCTCAAAAATTATTATTTTTATCACTTACCTACTCAAGGACGAGCAGGAGTTAAGCTTGGGGATGCTTGATACGTCGTAAACGTATCTATAATTTTTGATGCTCCATGCTTGTTTTATATCCACTTTCTTATGTTTTGTTCACACTTTGAGGTATTTTTATACATTTTCTGGAACTAACCTATTGACAAGATGCCATAGTGCTAGTTGCCTGTTTTCTGCTATTTTTGGTTTCAGAAAATCTAGTAAAGAAATATTATTAGAATTGGACGGGACAAAAGCCAAAGTCAATATTTTACCCGAAGCAACACGGAGACGGAAAGAGAGACGAAGTGGCGCACCAGGGTGGCCACACCTGGTGGTCGCACAGCCAGGGGCGCGCCACCAGGTGGTGTGGTCCCCCTAGAGCTCCACCGACCTTGCCCCTTCGCCTATAAAAGTACCTCGGGACGAAACCCCTAGGGACCCGATCAAAAATTCCACGAAAGAGTCTGTAGCCGTCGCCATCTCCATCCCTAGATCGGGGGGGTCCAAAGCTCTTCTCGGCACCCTGTCGAAGGGGAGAGATCATCCTGGAGGCCTTCTTCATCACCATGCGAGCCTCCAGAGTGATGCATGAGTAGTTCACCCTTGGACTATGGGTCCATACAGTAGCTAGATGGTTGGTTCTTCTCCTTTGTGCTATCATGTTTAGATCTTATGAGCTTCGTTCATGATCAAGATCATATATTTGTAATCCTACATGTTGTGTTTGCGGCGGTCCGATGATATTGAGATACTATGTCATATTGATTATTGATTCTATCATGTCTATGTTATTTGTGATCTTGCATTCTCTCCGTTGTTAGTAACTATCTTGGCCAAGTAGATGCTTGCAACTCCAAGAGGGAGTATTTATGCTCGATAGTGGGTTCATGCCTCTAGTAATCTGGGGAAGTGACAGAAATCTCTAAGGTTGTAGATGTGTTGTTTCTACTAGGGACAAAACAACAATCCTTTGTACATGGGGAAATCGTATTGTTTACTTTACACACTTTGATTAATGCAATTATTTGTTGCTTGCAACTTAATACTGGATAGGGTTCGGATGATAACCTGAAGGTGGATTATTAGTCATTGATGCAGTTGGATTACGGTCTATGTATTATGTTGTAATGCCCAATCAAATCTCATAGGAGTCAGGATGTCTAGTATATGCATTGTTATGCTTTCTCAATCTGTCAATTGCCCCGCTGTAATTTGTTCACCCAACATGCTATTTATCTTAAGGAGAAACACCTCTAGGGAACTGTGGACCCTGTCCATTCCTTTACCATTGATATACCATCTACTGTTTACCGTTTACTGTTTACTTTCTGCAAGCAATTACTATCTTCCACACTATACGTTTAATCCTTTGTTTTCAGCAAAACCAGTGAGATTGACAACCTCATTGTAAGTTGGGGCAAAGTTCTGTGGTTGTGTTGTGCAGGATTCCAAGTTGTTAGCAACATCTTGGAGTTGTTTCCTTACTCCTACTGGTTCGATAACCTTGGTTTCATAACTGAGGGAAAATTTGCTACTTGATCATCATACCTTTCTCTTGGGGTTACCAACGAGCTCTACATATTTTGAGCCATCATTGACTAGCGACTTTGTCACTTCTGTTGCAGGATTGGAATGTTGTGCCCTCCGTACCTCCGCAGCCGGAAGGCGTCATTCCTCCTAAACATAGAGGCAGTTGAGTCAGATTCGACTGTGCCTGTTGCCGAGGCGCAGGGAACCCCTGAGTCCAGCGAGGATGAAACTCGCAAGCGCTCTCAAAGCAAAGATTCGGATGCTTCCACACCAGGAACACCGAAGGATTCTGTGCTTGAGGTGGGCACCACATACCCGATTTCGATGGTGCCTATTCGTAGCATAGCTCCTCCTCCGCTGAAGAAGTTGAAGAAGAAGCAGGATGAGATCTTTGATCTCGATAATTTTGACGGGTGAGTCTTTGTCGTTTGTTGTCGATAATTTTCATTGATTCCCTTGTACCAAATGCTTTCTATGTCTGCTGAAGCATGACTGCACCGCCGGTCCTCCAGCACTTGCCATGAACTGGAGGATGCAAAAGTCGTGGCCTCGAAAGGTAAGGATGTGGAGAGGTCCAAGCCTGCCCTGAAGATGGTGGCCACCTCCGATGAAAGCTCCTCGAGTTCTCCCAATTTGGGAGAAAACAAGGTCATTGCTTGGACGGCTGATAAAGAACCTTCAGAGTCTTCATGTGACCATGTAAGTGCTCGTTTGAAGTCACTCGAAGAGCCCCCAAGTATCATTATCCCCTTGATATGTCTTCTTCTACAACCCTTCCTTCAGGTGACTATTCGCCTGGGCGAGGAGATGGTTCACCTTGGCTGGGAGCACATTCGACTGGATACTAAACACCACCAGCTTTAGAGTATGTTACTTTACTTTGCGTAGTTTGCTGACAACTGGGTTCAATTGTGCTTGATATGCTTTCCTTGTATACTAGGGGAGAACAATGAAGTTCTTCGCCGGCTGAGCTCCCTTGAAAAGGGGATTAGTGCAGCGGAGACCAAGCAGGACGTAGCGCTCGACGTCCTCGAGCGCTTCAAGATGGAATCGAAGAAGCACAAGGAGGATCTACTGGCTGCTGCAGCCGATAGAGAGAAGGTGTTCGCATAACAGCTTCTCTCGGCTGCCTAGGCTCTCTCCGGTAGGTATTTATTTTAGTGGTCCGTATGACTATAGCTTTTATTTTGTTTTATTCTTAGCCACTGACTTCTGGGCTTTCGCAAATGCGTCCAGAATGGAGTTCGACCGTCAAGCGCTTGCCCACGAGGATCTGCTGGCTGGCACCATGGCCGCAGTCAAGGATCGCAGTGCCTCCACCATCGACCCACTTCAAAGGTCCCAGGTCGTGTTTCGTCGTCTTTAATAGGAAATAACGACAAAGTCCAAGGCTATTAAAGATCTGAGTGGCCTCATAGACTCCTTCGCCGGAGGCATACCGATAGAGTACAAGCAGGCTCAGAAAGGAGTGGGTGCGTCCTTCGACTTGGCAATGGCACAAGCTTGTGGCGCGAATCTTGACGTGAGAAAGATAATGAAGAGGATGCCAGTTACCGCAAATGGTGAAGAGGTAGCATTCGCTCCTTTTGCTGCTCTCTATCATAAGTATGGGCCCTGGCTAATAGAGATGCTCGCGAAGTACTCTGGGGAGCAGAAGCGACTGAGCGCGGCTAAGGCCATGGCGTCGGGGGCTGTTGCTACAAAGGCCACAACGTCGGAGGCTGTCACGGAGTCCGCCAATCTCTCGGGTGTTGATGCGTAGGCGTAGTTGTCTTTCCTTTTTGCTATATAGCGATGCTAGGACCCAGGGTTGTCTTGAAGTACTTTTGTGGGGGTGTCCCTATCAAAACTTTTTTTAAGTTTGCTGTCAATCATCTGTTAGACCTGAATTCCATGTTTCAAGGCCTCTTACACTTTGAATTTTTGATTGGTTAGGGGTCTTCGAGTGGCATGCAGGATTTGCCATCTGCAGCCACGCCCTTGGTATCTCCACCATCTAGATTGGAAGAGTTGTCTCTTTTGTCCCGTCTGCATGACCACGTGAAGCATTTGGAGCGGGATGCATTGATCATCCATGGTCACGCCAACCTGTCGAAGTCGAAAAGGGAGAAAGCCATCGAGCGGTAGAAGTATGTCCTTGGCAAAGTTGGTCAGATCAATCTGAGTCAACTAATTTGGATAGGAGGGAGCATATGATTAATTTTACTTTCGAAAGGTGTGGTTAGTACAGATGTCTCACAAGAGTCTTAACATTACCAATGAAGGAATAACTCTTTTATCTCACAAAGAAGTAACGAACACATAGAGAATCCATTTTTGTATGTCCATTTATGTTAAACATCATCCAAACCCGCAAAGGACTTTGTGACTCTCCGATTGAAGGTTCAGATTCCTATTGAAAGGGAAACAGACGTTGCCTAGAGGGGGTGAATAGGCGTTTTAAAATTATTACGATTTAGGCTCTAATAAATGCGGAATAAAACTTGACATTTAATTTATCAAGCCAAAACCTATATTCACTAGGTTTACTAAGTGCACCAACAACCTATAAGCAAGACAAGCAACAAGATGATAGCAAGATAATACTTCAAGCACGATGGCTATCACAAAGTAAATTGCATAAGTAAAGGGCTTGGTTGAGAGATAACCGATGGACGCGGAGACGATGATTTGTTTCCCGAAGTTCACTTGCAAAGAAGCTACATCTCCATTGGAGAGGTGCGGGGCGCAGTGTACTTCGAACGCCACAAATGGCTCACCTCGAGGTGTGGTGGCATGATGCTCACCCAACGCCACACAAGGCCTCACCCAGGATGCGAAGCCACGCAACTCACCGATGCCACAAAAGGCTAACCCTATTCTCCCATGAGCTCGCCACAAAGGCCTACTCCACAACTATGGGACACTTTAGGGCGGTCACCGAACCCATACAAGGCTTGGGGCAAACTCCACAACTCAATTGAAGGGCTCCTAAGAAATTCCACAAAGTCTACACAATGCCACAAAAGGCCAACAAGCTTAGGGAATCTCCACAACTCAATTGGATCCCCCAAGAACACACCATAACTCCACACAACCGTCTAGAGTTCCAAGAACCCAGGAGAAACAAGCCCAAGAGCTTGAACTCACCGAATCACCAAGGAGAACTCAAACATATGCACCAAATGCAAGAGGCAAGTCCTTCTCTCTCAAATTCCACCAAAGCTACAAAAGCTATTGGGGGAATAAGAGAGGAAGAACACAAGAGGAGAACACAAAACTCTCCAACATCTAGATCCCAAGGATTCCTTCACATAGAAGGGATTTGGTTTGGTGGGGTTGTAGATCTAGATCTCCTCTCTCAAATCCCTCAAAAGATGCACGAATCATAGGAGGGGGAAGGGAGAGGGCAAGCTCTTCAAGGTCAACAATGGAGGAGAGAGAGAGTGATTTTTTTCCCAAAAAGAGCTAACCCCACGAAGGGGATGAGGATCCCCTTTTAAAGGGCTCCCAGATTTGGCCGTTGGGCCATTTACGACCCTGACCGGTAGTACCGATGGATGGCCGGTACTACCGGTGGCACACGGCTAACGGTCATAAAACACGATGTGAAGGGAGTAAAAATCTGGCCGGAACTTCCACCGGAAATTCTGGTGGAAGTTCCAACAAATATGGGTAACCAAAAATGAGAGGTTACTGAATAGAAAACAGGGCGAACGGAAGTGGCTACGGAACTTCCACTAGTACCATCGGCGGCATTTATGCCCGAGTGGTACTTCCGGCGCCTGGCCGATACTTCTGCCCATGGATGGTAGTACCGCCTTTACTTCTGATCGTAGTTCCATCAAATAGAAATCATCAAACAGAGAAGTTACTGAATCAAAATCAGGATTGCCGGAAGTTGCACCGGAATTAACCGGTACTACCGGCGGCATAATGCCCTAGTGGTACTACCGGTGGATGGCCGGAACTTCCGGTCAAGACAAAACTCCAGAACCAAAACTGCCACAACTTTTCCATCCGAACTCCAAATGAGATGAAACTAATTTTGTTGGAAATATAGAGACGTGTAGAATCCAAAAAGGGAGAAAATACCATGGATATATATGTGAGATATCTCCCAAGGTGTGGAGCTGGAAAACCCGCACGATCAAAAACGCAATAAGATATGCAAGAGAAATTTGTTTTTGATGAACTAGAGCTTGTTATGAAGATAACCACAAGATCTAGATCCTCTCATGGACAAGAACCAAACAACAACCAAGACATATGATGCTATGTATGCAAAAGTTTGAGCTTTCTCCGAAAAATACGAACGAGTCACCCACTCGAGAGCCCCTCTTGATAGTACGAATATCTATCCTAAGCCTAGTCTCCCAACACTACAAGAGACCGATAAAATAGAAACCCTACCAAGATCATACCTTTGCCTTGAGCATCCCACTTGTGCAGGGGTTTCGCGCATGAAAACAATAATTTTTACCCTATGCCCCTGAACCCCTGATGTTGCCATGGCCTATCTATTAGTAATACAGTAACAGGAGGGGCTTTTCGTGAACTTACCCTTGAAGACCGAAAAGTGTTGTCAACGCTCAGGAGAGCGTGGTTGATGTAGACGAGCCGAAGCCGACCTCAAGGTCGTGATGAAGTCCTTGTGCTCCTGTGGCTCCAACGACTTGAGTGCCTCAACTATGACACCTCGTGGGGAGTTACACATGTCTGGTGCCTGACAATGACTCCCGCTTCCCTGAGCCAGTAGTAGTTAAGGAAGTAGAGCTCCTGGATCCGAATCCCGCAGCGCGACGGCGCTCCGCGGTGAAGATGTCTCTTGTTCGCGTAGTCCAAACTTGGGACCACGGTCACGAGAGAGAGAGAGAATATCAATTGGAGGTCTCCCCAAAAGTGAGGAAACCTTTATTGAATATTGTGTGTATTTATCTGGCCAAATACCCCCACTATATATAGGGGGAGGGGAGGTACTACCTCCCTCAAAGTCCCGGGGTGGGACTAAAGGAGAGGAGAGGGGGAGGGGTGGCCCCGCCGGCCACCCCCATGGGCCCCGTGCGGGGGGGGGGTGGACCACTAGGGCGCCGGCCACCCCCTCTAGCCCTTCTCCCTCTTGCCTTTCCCTAATGGGCCCTCTTCCCTCTAGAATTGGCCCATTAAGCCTTTTGACCTTTAAATTGATTTTCTCTTTTATTAAATAATTATGTATAAATGATTAAATCAATATTTAACATTCATTCCTATATTATTCAATCTCCGTAGCTATGGAACACCTTCCACCTCCACTACGGACATCCTCCGGACTTACCGAAACCCTTCCGGTTTTCTCTCTACTATTCTTCGGCGATTCTTCCGATCCTATAAACACTCACTAAGCATCATAAAACCCTTAAGCGTGATACCCTACGGTTCGGGAACACTCCAGACATGGTCAGGACACTCCTGGACCAATGATCGACAAAGGGACCTAGATGGCCATGTGACCCCTGTGTGTTCCACAAAGATCTTTCGTCGTTTGAACCGGGGCGGTCATGTCTTATTCCCTTTGTCTCTCGATACTTGCATTGCCCGAGATCTGATCAATGAGATCACCATGTCATGTTCAATCTCGTTACCGAACAATGCTACTTGACTCGTTCCGACAAGTGATATCCCTGTGATCAAATCACGTGTTGCACAGCTATTAGATATAACTTCTCCGAGTGGGCCCTTGAGTATCTTTCCGTCACATGGATGGACAAATCCCACTCTTGACATATATTACCTCTACGGTTTCCTACGAGTACCTGAACACACCTTTATAACCACTGTATTACCAAGTGGCGCTTGATGCTATCTAAGCACTCTCGGGAGACAGTGATTGATATAGCCTCATGGTCTAAGGAATAGTCTACGAGGATCCATTTCTAATCATCATAACTTGAACTTCATGACATGATCGGGTCACGATGTTTAGGTTGGGGATTGGTTCATCATCTTATTCTCAGAATGAGTTGACTCCATTTCCAACTGGCAGAAATGCCACATGATCAGGAAACTTGATCATCTGTTGACTAATGAACTAGTGACTAGAGTTTCACCGGGAACCCCTGGTTGTTTATATATCACATGTGTATTGATGTTTCCACTCAATATAGTTATATCATGATATCAAACTTAATCATAAACTTTATGAAATATGATAATAGTCCTTATCACTATTTGTCTCTAGGGCATATTTTCAACAGTCTCCCACTTGCACTAGAGTACAAATAAACTAGCTACATTTGTTCTTAATTATTGGCACCATATCCGGTACCCTAAAGATGCTTGCTCAGGGAAGAGGTTGAGTCTTGGGTCTGTACTTTACAGTCCCAAGCCACTTACTAATGTCACCTTGATTGACATTAATACTTTATCATCACATCATAACATATGTGTGTATGCATTGTCGCTATGGCAACAGAACGTGGCCTGATTCTAGGAGCCTACAGTGACTTTAGATCAACCTCGAGGGCTTTCTCATGGGAACTGTGCCCTAGGACACATCATTCTACGTTAAAAGCGAACTAGCCCCGCCATAACATTATACAACACTTTAGATGGTACCCTTATCTATTATTATAAATGTATTCTTCGAAACACGAGTGCACCTTGTGCAAGTTTCGATGTTTTTGTTCACCTCTCTTCCTACTTGACTCTAATCGTATTACGAGAGTTTCCAACATATTCCCTTATAACAGAACCCTTTATGTTTTAAGATATGTCATCCTTTATGGATTTGGAAAATATGTTTGTAGGTCTCTATGAGACACTACAGACAAACTTAGCTTAACGTTTCGTGATTCAAACTTAATCACTTTTCAAACGTTTCTTCTTGGATTATATATTATGTTAAGTTATTATCATGGTTTTCTAAGATAGAACCTATGTCTCAACATAGTGGATGATGCTCATCCTTTTCTTTCTTTCAACCATTGATGCTAAACTTCATACTATTCCTAACTTGAGTTATTAAGGACCAGTTCCTTAATTAACTTCTATTCTGAAACCCTTTTCAGAATCCCTTAAGGAATACTACATAATATCATAATACACTTATTATCAACTTCTACACCTTATAAATCATTATTTATCGGTACTTGCGCTTTTATTCTTAACACACTTAAGAATCACTCCTATAAGCTCCCACTCAAAATATGTTCCCAACATATTTGGGTATGAGTCACTACTCTTACTCAAACTATGTTCCTACATATTTGAATTTGAGATTTATATTGCTCCCACTAAAAAATATGTCATTCATATATTGTTTTCGAAAGACTTTCATAGCTCCCACTCAATTTTATGCAAATTACATATGTACTCACTATTTTGAACAACTTCAAAATCCTTTGCTCAAATATCAAACTTGGAGATTTACTATGAGATACTAGTACTTTTACTAGTTTTAAATCCACTAGACATTTAGCACACTTCAATCAAATTCATTTGAATTCGTCCAATACTTGACAAATTGTGCTTTTGTCATTCACCCCCTTTTCCACTATGGCTTTGCAGTCATTTGGGAAAATTCAAGTAACCCCTTTTACTTGTGAGATTCAACAACGAATTGCTTTCTAATCTGAAGGGGATTTTGCTTTTAGGATTTCTCATAATTATAGTTTACCATTATTTCCTTAGTAGTTCGTAGGTATGTCATATTCTGATAATCATGACAAATGATTCACAAATGTCTCCATACAAGATATGGGTTACATTTTGAATCCTACTTCATGTAGTGAAAACACCAGTGGGGAAAACACAATGATCATTATCATTGATTATTTCCTTCGTGAAGAGAATCATTCAGGAACGTTTTCCGTTGCGCTTCTCAACACTCTGATGCAGGTTTTTGAAACCTCATCGTGTTTTTCACTATCTTCCATTTGCTCCATAATCGAGAAATATCACTGAATGTGAACTTTCTCGAAAATGTACCAAAATCCAAGCAATACGAATTTTGCTTTTCTTTTGGTTTTAGCTATGGATTTTGTATTCAAAGTTTCCAATGAATACTCTACAAGGACTTATTCACTATTGTTTTGGTTATATAGAATAACCCCAAAACTTCCATGACGATCCATACCATATATGGAGCCGCTTTCACGAATTCAAATGGTTCACTATATATTGTAATTGAGTGCTAACTATTTCTAACTAATGGTCTCTACATCTACACTACAACGATTTATTTGGCGCCATCTATTCACCCACCTTGATATATAATATCATATTGTGATGCTTTGCATTTTGATATTTCAAAACACTTTGCATTCCACAATTCTCTTTATGCCATTCTTATAAAGTCGAATTTCATTACTATTGATCAAATCATAGTAATTAGATTCTCTTTTATCTTTAATACCCTTTGTTTGATGAAACACTTTGATCATATCAAATAGTTTCATACTCATGTTTCCTTTGGTAAACTACTTTACACATTTAAATAATCATATAATGATAATTACCATTTTTGTTAAAACACAATGCATCGAATATGTGTTTACTTTCAACAATTCATTAAAACACTTTATATTCAAGAAATACATGGTGTTCAAGTTAATTTGCCAAACTTAGGCATGATTTATATGTGACAAGAAATCGAATGACTTTCACATATTATCAACATAACTTTTGAATTCAAACAATGGTTTTCATTCAGTAATGAATATCATTTAAGTTGGGTATTTTAAGGCATTTAAATATTTTACAAATGTTCATGCATTATCAATTAGTTTCAAAACAAGGATAATTCACACGTAATCGAACAAGATATGAACACGAATATAAATCATTCATAAAAGTGGAACAACTGTTTGTTACAAGCTCATATGAATAACCGTCTCACAAAGTGTGAGACACACTAAGGAAGTTCACAATCTTTTGATTACAATAATCATCCTAAACATAAACTAAGCGATAAATGTCGAGGGAGAGTGTCGTTGGCCATCATCATCATGCTCTCCATCAACATGCAACGTCACCTCCTCTCCAACAAGCACCTCTCATGCAGAAGGACCTATTTTTAGTAAAACATAACCAGTACTCCCTCCGTCCCAAAATGTAAGGCGCCTAAGCTTTAGTTAAAAGTCAACATATTTTAAGTTTCACCAAATTTATACATAAAAATATAAACATTCACAATATCAAATCAATATCAATAGATTCATCAGAAAGTATATTTTCTCAAAATGTGCATTTGATATTGTAGATATTTATATTTTTTCGTATAAACTTGGTTAAACTTAGAAGATGTTGACTTTTGGCTAAAGCTTAGGCGCCTTATATTTTGGGACGGAGGGAGTATCAAATATACTTAACTCTGCAAATGTGTTTGCAAGATTATAACATTTATAAAATTGTATATCAAATATATACCTTTGTCATTGATGACCTCAGCGACAATGGGTTCAACCACCACATCTCTGAAATGTGATATGAACTCGTGGAAATCCTGTGTTTCCGCATCGCCTCTCATAATGCAAATCCTGACTTGTGCTTGGAAGCTTGGTGGCAGCAACCGCAGCACAACACCATTTGCAAAAGATCCCGTCATCCAGCTATCCAGGAATTATGCAGGCCTCATGTACGCATCATGCATGCGCTCCAAGTGGTCGTCAAGTGATGAGTTCTCCTCCATCTTAATGGAGAGGAAGTCTCCCATCAGCTCATGCTCCCATATGCGGCTTGTTCCACGAAATGTGTCCTAAGCTGTAACATTACCGTACAAGGGTTGACATTGCCCACGACATACCACGGCTCGTCCACCATTCCGAAATGCATTGTAACTGAAATGAAGGAGGCCATCTCCCGACGGTGATAGCGGTCTTCCTGCTGCTCTGGGGTCTCTAGGTCAATGGTCTGATCCAAATCCATCTCGTCGAGTATGTAGTCAACCACATCATTCTTGCTAAGGAGAAGTTTAAACAGGAAAGGTGGCATTGGGGAGAACCTTTTCTACATTTATAATTGCAAAAGGAATTTAGACTAAGTTTATAATTAAATGAGTTAATAATAACTCCACTCAGAAACACCTATCCCATGAAGGGTTCCTGGTGATAACATGACCCCCTTTCCCCACATCTCCCCGATCGTCATGGCCATCAATGTGGGTTCAAGGGTGGACGCTAAACGTCGGTCACATCATTCATGCGACTCGTGCTCGATCTTTCAACCATCCGTGTTCCGAGGCCATGTTTGCACATGCTAGGCTCACCAACTCAACCTTAGTGTATTCGCTATGCAACATGGCTTACACCCACTATATGCGAATGTAGATATGTCTGACACCCGCTCACCGCGGATCGCCTCATACCGAAGAACTTTCTTGGTGGTGCACACTAAGGGGGAACACAATCATTGGTAATTTTAACAGGGATCATCTTATTAGGCTACCGCCGAGTATCTAATACTAGCACACAATAATATATACAAACAATAACATTGAATGTAAATGTGATGTGATATGGTCCTTTACATCGTGATCTACATCTGTCGTCACCGGATTTCAGCGCCAGAGTTTTGGCATTGTAGATACCAGGGTACCGGTGTCTTTCCGGCGTGGTAGTGTGTCACCTCCATGACTATCTACTACTATGTAACATAAGGTAATCACTTTACCTTTGCCACAACCATATCACAAAGCAACTCCCCCTGCAAAACAAAGTTAGACGCCTCTACTTTATCTTTGCATGTTTTACCTGGCTGAATGGGCTTTCACACAAGAACCGTTCTTACCTACGAACTTTCAGTACAACGCTGATCAAGTAGTTGTCTCTATTACACCCCTTTCGGGGCCCTCCGTTGTAAATGGCATACCAACTAATACGAGAGAGACAGACACCCCCCTAAGCCACTTTATATGGTACAAGCCGTATGTCAAGCGTGGACCAGTCTCGCGAATGAACGCGTAAATTCGGTTAGGGGCCGCTTCATCAAGCATTATTGCGGTATACACAAGTACACGTGGGAGGGTAACAACTAAAAGATCAACCCCCACACGCTACATCTCGTGTGTTCTACCCGTACTAGCATTACTATGCATAGATCTAGCTTTGATACCACTATAGGAGTTCCGCGCATGAAAACAATAATTTTTACCCTACGCCCCTGAACCCCTGATGTTGCCAGGACCTATCTATTAGTAATACAGTAACTTGAGGGGCTTTTCACAAACTTACCCTTGAAGACCGAAAAGTGTTGTCAACACTTAGGAGAGCGTGGTTGATGTAGACGAGCCGAAGCCGACCTCAAGGTCGTGATGAAGTCCTTGCGCTCCTGCGGCTCCAACGACTTGAGTGCCTCAAGTGTGACACCTTGCGGGGAGTTACACACGTCTGGTGCCTGACGATGACTCCCGCTTCCCCGATCTAGCAGCAGTTGCGGAAGTAGAGCTCCTGGATCCGAATCCCGCAGCGCGACGGCGCTCCACGGTGAAGATGTCTCTCGTTCACGCTGTCCGAACTTGGGACCACGGTCACGAGAGAGAGAATACCAATGGAGGTCTCCCCAAAAGTGAGGAAACCTTTATTGAATATTGTATGTATTTATCTGGCCAAATACCCCCACTATATATAGGGGGAGGGGAGGTACTACCTTCCTCAAAGTCCCGGGGTGGGACTAAAGGAGAGGAGAGGGGGAGGGGTGGCACCGCCGGCCACCCCCATGGGCCCCACCAGGGGGGTTGGCCCACTAAGGCACCGGCCACCCCCTCTGGCCCTTCTGCCTCTTTCCTTTCCCTGATGGGCCCTCTTCCCTCCGGAATTGGCCCATTAAGCCTTTTGACCTTTAAATTGATTTTCTCTTTTATTAAATAATTATGAATAAATGATTAAATCAATATTTAACATTTATTCATATATTATTCAATATCTGTGGTTGTGGAACACCTTCCACCTCCACTCCGGACATCCTCCGGACTTACCAAAACCCTTCCAGTTTTCTCTCTACTATTTTTCGACGATTCTTCCGATCCTATAAACACTCTCTAAGCATCATCAAACCCTTAAGCGTGATACCCTACGGTTTGGGAACACTCCATACATGGTCGGGACACTCCCGTACCAATGATCGACAGAGGGACCTAGATGGCCATGTGACCCCTGTGTGTTCCACGAAGATCTTTCGTCGTTTGAACTGGGACGGTCGTGTCTTATTCCCTTTGTCTCTAGATACTTGCATTGCCCGAGATCTGATCAATGACATCACCATGTCATGTTCAATCGCGTTGCCGAACAATGCTACTTGACTCGTTCCGACAAGTGATATCCCTGTGATCAAATCACATGATGTGCAACTATTGGATATAACTTCTCCGAGTGGACCCTTGAGTATCTTTCCGTCACGTGGATGGACAAATCCTGCTCTTGACATATATTGCCTCTACAATTTCCTCCGAGTATCGAAACACACCTTTATAACCACTGTATTACCAAGTGGCGCTTGATGCTATCTAAGAACTCTCGGAAGACAGTGATTGATATAGCCTCATGGTCTAAGGAATAGTCTACGAGGATCCATTTCTAATCATCATAACTTGAACTTCGTGACATGATCGGGTCCCGATGTTTAGGTTGGGTATTGGTCATCATCTCATTCACAGAATGAGTTAACTCCATTTCCAACTAGCATAAATGCCACATGATCAGGAAACTTGATCATCTGTTGACCAATGAACCAGTGACTAGAGTTTCACTGGGAACTCCTGGTTGTTTATATATCACACGTGTATTGATGTTTCCACTCAATACAGTTATAGCATGATATAAAACTTAATCATAAACTTTATGAAATATGATAATAATCCTTATCACTATTTGTCTCTAGGGCATATTTCCAACAACTTGAGCTTGATGTAGACGATCTTGTCACCTTCAAGATGGAACACCTTTATTGCTCGCTCTTGCTTGATGAAGACTTGCGAATAGCTCCCCCATACTCCATGGGTAAACCTCTTCTTTGAACTTGTCTTCATCACTCCATGAATGTCGATGATGGCAAGCTTCAAGCATGAGATCTTCTAGAGATGGCGCACCTTGAGCTTGCCCTTCATTTCTTGATGATGATGTCTTGAAGATAGCCATAAGGAACTCCATCTTCTTCTTCTTCAATACATACTTGATCTTGTTATTCTTCTTCTTCTTCATGATTCCAATGGGCACAAAACCCTTGGACATTGCTTCTTCTTTTCAACCTTGAAACCAACACATGGTCCAAGCGATGCCAATGGACAAACCTACACATGAAACTCAATTTACACATTAGTCCATAGAGATTGTCATTAATTACCAAAACCACACATGGGGGCATACATGCCCTTTCACCTATCCTCTATTGTTAGCATGGCCTTCACATTTTGTGTTTACAGTGTCATTTCCGATTCTATATGTTGCTTGGTTTTGTTTTAGCTACCCTTTTGTTTCATCCAGGGAGATGACTATTGCGTCTCTCTGGAATAAAAATGTTGAATCCCTCAATAATTGGTCGAGTAATAGAAGTTAGTGCCATAGAGGTTGTGGTTCCTTTAGTCATAGGCTTCGCATATAGAAAACAAGGTTGGTTTCCTCAGTAGTATTTCTTGATTCCGGATTTCTTTCCTCTTATTAGTGTGACATGCGTACTAACAATTTTCTTGGTTGTCTTAATTATACGTGTGCTAAGGCTCTCCACAAGCTCCGGGTCCCAGGTTTAGACAAAAATAGATACTCCAAAGGTGGTTGCTCTTCATGATGGTGCAACTCGGTTTGCCATCTGGTGAGAACATATTTGCTTTAGATACTAATCTAGTGATGTTGTGGTGAATAGTGCAAGGCTCTTTGCATCTTATTCAGTTTGTCATGGAGTACCATTGTAGAAGAGTTGTCCAACTATGGATACATATGTGCCCTTTGTAAGTATTGTTCTTAACCAATGGTTTACTGTGGCTTTTGCAGAATAAAAGGTTCGCATGCTAATTTAAAATCGATTGCTTGCACCCAACCAGAACTGTTTGTCTTCATCATGTGAGAATGTACCTAGAAGTCAGTTCATGAAGGAACTGTTTATAGGTCTGATACATTGCAAATGTATCTATAATTTTTGATGTTCCATGCTTGGTTTTATCCACTTTCTTGTGTTTTGTTCCAACTTTGGAGTACTTTTCATATAATTTCTTGGACTAACCTATTAACAAGAGCCCAAGTGCCAGCTGCCTGTTTTCTGTTGTTTTTGGTTCCAGGAAAGTCAGAAAATGAATATTCTCGGAATTGGACGGGACAAAAGCCAAAGTGCCTATTTTTTCGAAAGGGATCAAGTGCCAGAATACGAGACGGGGAAGGGCCAGGGGCTGGCCACACCACCTGGCCGCGTGGCCAGGCCTGGCCCACGCCAGGGGTGGTGTGGTGGCTCCCGGCACCCCCTCGGCCTCTCCTTCCGCCTATAAGTTGCCCTCGGGACGAAAACCCTAAGTACCCGATCAAAAATCCATGAAAGAGTCTGTAGCCGCCATCATCTCCATCCCTAGATCGGGAGGGATCTGAAGCTCTTCCCGGCACCCTGCCGGAGAGGGGAATTCACCCTGGAGGCTTTCTTCATCACCATGCAAGCCTCCGGTGTGATGCGTGACTAGTTCATCCTTGGACTACGGATCCATGTAGTAGCTAGATGGTTGGTTTCTCCTCCTTTGTTCTTTCATGTTTAGATCTTGTGAGCTCTGTTCATGATCAAGATCATCTATTTGTAATTCATACATGTTGTGTTTGTGGGGATCCGATGGATATTGAGATGCTATTTCAGATTGATTATTGATTCTATCATGTCTTTGTTATTTGAGATCTTGCATGCTTTCCGTTGTTAGTAGCTATCTTGGCCAAGTAGATGCTAGCAACTCAAAGAGTTAGTATTTATGCACGATAGTGGGTTCATGCCTCTGGTAATCTGGGGAAGTGACAGAAATCTCTAAGGTACTAGATGTGATGTTGCTACTAGGGATAAAACAACAATCCTTTGTTCATAGAACAATCGTATTGTTTACTTTACACGTAGTTCGTAAAGCAATAATTTGTTGCTTGCAACTTAATACTAGAGGGGGTTCGGATGATAACCTGAAGGTGGATTATTAGTCATAGATGCAGTTGGATGGCGGTCTATGTATTATGTTGTAATGCCCAATCAAGTCTCAGAGGAGTCAAGATGATTAGTATATGCATGTATTGCTTTTTCGGTGTTTGTCAATTGCCCCGCTGTAATTTGTTCACCCAGCATGTTATCTATCTAAGGAGAGCCACCTCTAGTGAACTATGGATCCCGGTCCTTTGTCTTTTACATACAATCTACAATCTTTTACTGCTTTGTGTTTACTTTCTGCAAACTTTTACTTCTTTCCATTCGATACGTTTAATCCTTTGTTTTCCGCAAAACACGGTGAGATTGACAACCTCATCGCAAGTTGGGGACAAAGTTCTGTGGTTGTGTTGTGCAGGTCTCCATGTTGCTACTAGCACCGGTAGTGCGCCCTGCCAAAGCTTAGCTAGTAACACCTTTGGGGTGTTTCCTTGCTCCTACTGGTTCGATTAAACCTTGGTCTCATAACTGAGGGAAAACTCGCTGCTGTGCTCATCATACCTTCCTCTTGGGGTTCTCAACGGGCTCTACATCAACCACGAGCTAGCAAAGATTTTTCTGGCGCCGCTGCCGGGGAGTCAAGGACATCTTCACAAGGATTGAACTATTCTTCAAGGAACCTATTGGATTCAGCTGCTGGAGGTACCTTTATGACCATAACTTTGGGTGTTGCAACAAAACTATTGGACAATATGATGGTTAATTATTCTGTATGGCATACTGAGAGAGCTCCACAAGGTAAGAAGGTAAATTCTGTTGAAGAAACCTCCTCCTTGAGTGATAAGATTGATATTATTATGTCTATGCTTGTTAATGGGAAAGCCCATATTGATCCAAATAATGTTCCTTTAGCCTCTTTGGTTGCTCAAGAAGAGCAAGTTGATGTGAACTTCATAAGAAATAACAACTTTGGCAACCATGCTTATGGTAATAATGCTTATAGGAACAATTTTGGTAACAACAATTATAAGCCATATCCTTCCAACAATGGTAATGCATATGGAAATTCTTACAACAATAATAAGAGTGCTCCCTCTGAACTTGAAGTTATGCTTAAAGAGTTTATTACTAAACAAACTGCTTTTAATAAAACTATTGAGGAAAAACTCTCTAATGCTGAAAGAAACATAGCATCTTTGGCTGAAGCTCAATCTACTTTGAATAAAATGGCTGCTAAACCCGAAACTAATGAGAATCCCTTTGCAGCTACTAATGCTATACAAGTAAGAATTGATGAGAATGTTAGACTATTAGCTGAATTACATGCTAAGTGGGAAAGAGAAGATGAAATTGCTAGAAACATTAGTGTTTCTACTATCACTACCACTAGTGTTGAGGCTACTAATAGTTCTACTACTTTAGATGATAAAGTTGATTTTGATCTTGATGGTTGCAACATCTCTAAAGTTATTAAGTTCCTACAAAAGCTTGCTAAAAGTCCTAATGCTAGTGCTATGAACATGGCTTTTACAAAACACATTACTGATGCTCTCATAAAGATTAAAGAAGAAAAGATGAAACATAAAGCTTCTATTCCTATAAAACAAGAGGATGGTTGGGAACCCATCATTAATATGAAAGTGAATGACTTTGATTTCAAAGCTTTGTGTGATCTTGATAGTAGTGTTTCTATTATGCCTAGAAGGATTTATGATATGCTTAATTTGCCTCCTCTTGAAGATTGTTATTTGAATGTACCACTTGATGCTAATGCTAAAAATAAACTCATGGGGAGTCTTAATGATGTTCTTATTATGGTTAACAATTCCTGTGTCCCTGTTGATTTCTATGTTTTGGATGTTGAATACAATGCTTCTTGTCCTATTACTTTGGGAAGACCATTTCTTAGAACTGTTCGTGCCATCATTGATATGAAAGAAGGCACCATTAAATATCAACTCCCACTCAATAAAGGTATAGAACACTTCCCTAAAAAGAGAGAAAAGATTTCTTTTGCTTCTCCTATGAAAACAAAATTTGGTCTTAATGCTTCTTCATTTGAGAACACATGATTCTTTCTTTGCTTCTTATGCCTAACTTAAAGGCGTTAAAGAAAAGTACTTGTTGGGAGATAACCTAAGAGTTTTAGTTGAGTCTTGGAAGTTATTACCTCTGTAATAACCTCTGCTTATCCTTTTTATTTTCTTTTTGTGCCAAGAGTAACCTCTAATGAGAGTGAAGTAATGATTGGGAAAGTTGCTGTCCCGAAACAGATTTGTGTGTTTCACCGTAAAAATTCCTGAGAGAGCTCTGTACGTCGGCTTGAGCTGTAATGTTTTGTGCTTCTGTCCCAGGTTGTTATCTAACTTTCGTTAGTTCAACACTTTTTGATTTGAGCAACATAAGGTCTTCTAAAAAATTTGTCTTTACCTGCTGGTCTGTTTTGACAGATTTCTGCCATTTTCTGCATTTGCTTCTTGTTAGTTCCTTCTTGAGTTCCTTTGGGGAACTGAGCTTTTTGAGGGAAGTGCTACAGTAGCTAGTGTTCTAATGGAAGTTTATTTGGTGTTAGAACTGAACCTTGAGACTTATTTATTTTAAGTTCACTAATGTTGAGATTATGTGAAGTTTTGTATGAACAAAAAATTTCAGGTGTATGGAAGGAATGAGTAATGAGATGAAGGATGGACTAAAGCTCAAGCTTGGGGATGCCACGTGTGTCACCCCAAGAAACATCCAAGAAGTACAAGCGTCAAAGCTTGGGGATGCCCAAGGCATCCCCTTCTTCATCAATAAAAATCCAAGGTTTCTTCCAAACGCTTCATTTTTATTGTTTCATGCACAGTTGTGTTTTTCTTGGAGCGTCTTTTTTTTCGTTTTTGTTTTGGTTTTTAGTTTGCTTGGTTTTCTTAGTGTTCTGAATAAGTTGGTTGGACCCCCTCTTTCACACTTTGGTTTGCAAATAGTTTGGTTTGGTTTGAAAAAGAATAGGAAAGTTCATACTTATGTGGTAAAAAGAGCTTGTTTTTGACTGTGGCCTATGCTTTGTCATGCCATGCTTGATATTGTTTTGGCTTTATGCTTAGTATTCTTTTCTGTAGCATGACTTGTTATAAACATTTGAGATTGCTTAATGAGCCTTGGATGAATCATTCGTTGTTTTAGCATATTAAAGCATAGTATAGTGGTATTCTCCTTTGATGCTTTATTTGGGTTGACTTGGCACATGCTCACACCATGTTATGACTATCTCAAGTCACCATATCCTTTATGATCCTTTAGTTTTCAACTTGTAGTATCACTTTATGCTTTGATCAATGCTTTTTTGTCGCTCTGCATGATTATGGTCATTATTGCTCTCTTAGTTTGTCGCTCCCAGTCTTTTGCTAGCCTCCACAACAAAGTATGAGTTCACTCATGCATCCAACTCCCAAAACCAAGTTATTCCAAAGAGTCCACCATACCTACCTACTAGCTTATGCTATTCCAAGTATATTCATGCTTTTGTTTACCTTCCACTTGTTATGAAAAAACTAGTGATTAAAGCTCTCACGAACTTGATGGCACACTTTACTTTACTTGCCCTTAATAAACTTGAACCATTGTGTCTTCTATGTTGTATATGCTTGCACTTATTTGTTGGGAATTAGAAGAACCATGCTTTCATGGGGAGCGCTTTCAACATTGCACTTGGTAC
Organism: Avena eriantha; assembly: GCA_910589775.1. Lineage (NCBI taxonomy): Eukaryota > Viridiplantae > Streptophyta > Magnoliopsida > Poales > Poaceae > Avena > Avena eriantha. Next base: position 387,337,505 of record OU342740.1, on the reverse strand, counting down.
TTGTACCTAGTTGATATCATGCTCTTTTGTATATGGATGTCGTCGGTGTGAAATGAAAGGGGAGCTTGTAAGTCCATGGAGTTATGTATATGTGTTAGAGAAACGCCTGGGCCGCTGGTCTAATCCATGCTGACATGGTGGAAACCTGCAGCGTAACCATAATGAGCTGTCTATGAAGCATTCTTCCTATAAAAAAAGAGTCCTATATTGAGAAAAAATAGAGCAAAAGAGAAAAAAAATACTATGAAAAGAGGAAAGAGAGAAAAAAGCACCATATTCCCATGGTAAATAAGAAGAATGCTGAGATGCTCGTCGTCTGCTTGCCTTGTCATTTTGATATGGAGATTCTTCCATATCATCGGGCAAGGGGTACCCCGTTGAGGGTTCTCAATGATACACATATACTTACGATGACAAGAACTTACCGGTGACTAAACTTGAGTAGCATGAGGAGCGGCCCTCGTATTCAAGGGACATGAGATTTCTGACTTATACTTCGTCAAGCATGTACACCATAGTTTGTTCACTTTAACCTTAATCACTTCAAGATGCTTATGATAGGGGCAATGAGAGCTGAAAGCTATAAGTACCATAATTTTTGGAAGCTCTTTATGAGACTTGAATCCCTACTTCCTTTTACAAAAGACCTTTCTTCCACCATTATATTGAGTCTCGACCTTCTATCTTTATGCACCTACTTTGAGAGCATAGTGGCCATTCTTAGTTCTATGTGCATTGTCCCAGGACTAGTTGATTGATGCATAACTTGATATTGCTTGTTTTAAACTATTGTATCTAGTCACTCTTATGAACTTTGAAGGTGTCCTATGCATTTATATTTGCTACTATATTGAGGGACAAGCTGAATACTATTATGCTATGTTTTCTTTATGTGAAACAAAGAAACGTCTTGCAAAGCATTGTTATTCATGAATCTTTTGTTTGTGCCTTTTCATGTTGCATCTTAGTTTCTTTGCTTATTGCTAGAACTTTGTCTTTTATGTACTGATTGAAGTACTATGATCCCAGCTTTGAATGTTTTGCAAATACTTTGATCAAGTCTTTGATGGTGCATGTCACCTCAAAAATTATTCTTTCTTTTTATCACTTACCTACTCGAGGACGAGCAGGAGTTAAGCTTGGGGATGTTGATACATTGCAAATGTATCTATAATTTTTGATGTTCCATGCTTGGTTTTATCCACTTTCTTATGTTTTGTTCCAAATTTGGAGTAATTTTCATATGATTTCTTGGACTAACCTATTAACAAGAGCCACAGTGCCAGGTGCCTGTTTTCTGCTATTTTTGGTTCCAGGAAAGTCAGAAAATGAATATTCTCGGAATTGGACAGGACAAAAGCCAAAGTGCCTATTTTTTCGGAAGGGATCAAGTGCTAGAATACGAGACGGAGAAGGGCCAGGGGCCGGCCACACCACCTGGCCGTGCGGCCAGGCCTGGCCCACGCCAGGAGGTGGTGTGGTGTCTCCCGACACCCCCTCGGCCTCTCCTTCCGCCTATAAGTTGCCCTCGGGACGAAAACCCTAAGTACCAGATCAAAAATTCACGAAAGAGTCTGTAGCCGCCGTCATCTCCATCCCTAGATCGGGAGGGATCTGAAGCTCTTCCCGGCACCCTGCTGGAGAGGGGAATTCACCCTGGAGGCTTTCTTCATCACCATGCAAGCCTCCGGTGTGATGCGTGAGTAGTTCATCCTTGGACTACGGATCCATGTAGTAGCTAGATGTTGGTTTCTCCTCCTTTGTGCTTTCATGTTTAGATCTTGTGAGCTCCGTTCATGATCAAGATCATCTATTTGTAATTCATACATGTTGTGTTTGCGGGGATCCGATGGATATTGAGATGCTATTTCAGATTGATTATTGATTCTATCATGTCTTTGTTATTTGAGATCTTGCATGCTTTCTGTTGTTAGTAGCTATCTTGGCCAAGTGATGCTAGCAACTCAAAGAGTTAGTATTTATGCACGATAGTGGGTTCATGCCTCTGGTAATCTGGGGAAGTGACAGAAATCTCTAAGGTACTAGATGTGATGTTGCTATTAGGGAGAAAACAACAATCCTTTGTTCATAGAACAATCGTATTGTTTACTTTACACGTAGTTCGTAAAGCAATAATCTGTTGCTTGCAACTTAATACTAGAGGGGGTTCGGATGATAACCTGAAGGTGGATTATTAGTCATAGATGCAGTTGGATGGCGGTCTATGTATTATGTTGTAATGCCCAATCAAGTCTCAGAGGAGTCAAGATGATTAGTATATGCATGTATTGCTTTCTCGGTGTTTGTCAATTGCCCTGCTGTAATTTGTTCACCCAGCATGTTATCTATCTAAGGAGAGACACCTCTAGTGAACTATGGATCCCGGTTCTTTCTCTTTTACATACAATCTACAATCTTTTACTGCTTTGTGTTTACTTTCTGCAAATTTTTACTTCTTTCCATTCAATACGTTTAATCCTTTGTTTTCCGCAAAACACGGTGAGATTGACAACCTCATCGCAAGTTGGGGACAAAGTTCTGTGGTTGTGTTGTGCAGGTCTCCACGTTGCTACTAGCACCGGTAGTGCGCCCTGCCAAAGCTCAGCTAGTAACACCTTTCGGGTGTTTCCTCGCTCCTATTGGTTCGATTAAACCTTGGTCTCATAACTGAGGGAAAACTTGCTGCTGTGCTCATCATCCCTTCCTCTTGGGGTTACCAACGGGCTCTACATCAACCACAAGCTAGCAAGGTCCTCCAAAAAAGGCTGCAAAAACAAAATTGCATGCCCGAGATCAGTCCAACATACTCGCATTAAGGTCTACACCACGCAATTTACTGTGTGACTGTCGTGGTCTAACTTTTTTTGCCGTGGGTGATGAGCAAAGTTGCTGATGGGTCGTGGGTGCCGGGGGGATGCTGGTGCGAGCCGTCGTAATGTGTGTCTCTATGGTTGGTTTTGTCACCCGTGCAGCTACCTGTTGGCTGTTGCTGGTCATGTTTCAGCGATTGCGCAATAGACACTCTAGCTTTCAATTGTTTTCGTAGGTCTTATTGTTGCTATTACAGGACTTTGTTTGCTGTGTGCGATCTATTTTTTTCTTATTTTTTCGCTACGATGTCGTGTGAGAACCATAGGGAGCGTCGTCTTCAGAGGAGACCACGTCTATATGGTTAAGTGTCTATCTATTTTCATCTTTTTATTAGTCTTTGATTGATTATGTTTCACGGGTTGTTTTGGCGGGTGTATTTTGTGTTGTAGGGTTTTAGGTAGTAGAGCTCAAGTTTTTGTAGATGGCTGTGCTGCTATTCTCATCCAACTATACATGTTTGGTAGTCGAGGAAAATGGTGGATTGCTGCCTGCTATGAACTAAGTTAAGCTTTTGCTGTGAACCAAGTTAAGCTTTTGATGTACACGTACTTTTTGTATCTTCATATATATTGTCTTTATAACACAATTGATTGATTGAGCATCATTGATCATCTATGGTTGATTGTCCTAGGATCATATGTTTCACCTACTTAATTTAACATCAATGTATGTGATCCTTCTTCAACACTCTTGGTCACACCAGTTGTGGATTTTTTTGGAGTTTACCTTTATTTGCACCGATATGCTCGTCAGTCTCAGTCAATAATTATGTGCGGCAAATTGCTTCTTGTGTTGACGATTTCGTTTGTAACACGTTTTTGATCACCTGATTTGTATGTCACCTTAAACCTGGCCCTTCCTATATTGTAAGTTCTAAATAATGGACCTATTTTCTAGTGATATGTGCGGGTCTAAAGTCCCCCCTGTTTACATGGTAGTCATGATTCTTTGCTTATTTTTGGTTTATTGTCAGATGTGTTCATTTAAATAGTGATACCATGACCCCCTTAAATTGACTACATGATCCCATCGCTCTAGGAAAAGCGGATGATCAAATGAGCTTCCATTCTAGCTGTTTTCCTTCTAAGATGTACAACTTTGTTCATTGCTTTTAGTTCTTTGTTCTCCAGCATGTCAATCGACAAGTTGATTGTTCAAGAAGGCTCCATTGAGTAGCCTGAGCTTGAGCATTCCATTTACTGTATATCATGCGAGTGGTATTTTTCTTCAAGACTAGATGGCAGTTTTGTAAGGGCACGATATACTAGTGTTGGTTTACATTATGCATAGTCTTGAACTGTATCATTAACCATGATTTAATGATTATAAACAAATTATAAGCTTCTGTTTTGGCTAATATATAACAAAATCATTGCAAGAATAGTCAGTGGTTGGGCCAATAATAATGTATTCACAATCCTAAAGTTCTAGGCTATTATAATTCCTGCTACTATATATCTTTTCATTGAGAAATGGTAATATGTATTAACGACTTTCCTTGGAGTCCACGACTCCCTCATCCTCTGGTTCACAGATGGTGTCGGACGAACTCAGCATCACACCGCTTCAGTACAAGTAGAGTACAGTAAACACAAGAAGAACATAGGAGAAGAATCACTCGAGAAACAACAAAGAAAAGAGTAGCGGCTCACCCATCGAATCTGTCAAGATAAAAAGGCTCCTCTTGCCTCTACTTCTTCAGCGGAGGAGGGCGCATGTTGCGGACATGCACCACAGGAATCGGATACGCGGAGCCCTTTTTAGGAGCAATGTCCTTCGGCATCCCTGGCATGGATGCATCCGATTCCTCGCTCCGCTCCCACTTCTGCGAATCTGACTCGCTGGACTCGGTTGATCCCCGTGGCTCGATGACGAGAACCTTTGAGTCAGACTCATCCTCCTATGTAGCCTCTAGAGGGATCACACCTTTCACCTAAGGAGGCATTTAGTCCGCAACTTTCCAATCCTACAAAAGTAGGGACAATGCCATCGGTTCATCACTCGAATAGTCCTACAAACAAAAGGGAAAAACATCGAATAAACACCTCTAGAGGCGGAAAGGTAGCTATCGTGGTATTGCCGATGAGTACGCCATGGAGGGGTCCTCACAGTGCGTGTTTAGAGACGTGGGGTAAGGCAGAGAGTTAGCGGGTACGAGGTAACACCGCTTATCTAGGTTCAAGTCCCACAACGGTGGTGGAACGCTACTCCTGCTATAAATCACTATAATGGCAATACGCCAAGTTACAGAGATAGGTTCGTTGTGCGAGGTGTTGCACGTTGTATGTAGCAATCTAGGTTGTGCCCTAAAGGCTCCCACAGGTCCGGCCTATAAAGACACCAGAACCTAGGGTTTACAGGGAAAAGGTCCTTACCGAACAAGGTAAAGAGTCCTACACTAATACGAACTAGTCTTTCGTGTCTTGCACTCCAAGGCTCCGAGTATGTCGGTAACTCCTGCGTAGCCTTCCTTTATCCGGCATGGGCCTCCCTTATGGATCCGTCTAACTGGGCCACCCAGCAGGCCATAGGCCTTGCTACCAACTATGGGCCACCCGGGTTAGCTGGATTGGAGACATGCTATGAGGATACCCATTTAGCATATCCCCAATAGTAGCACGGAAAGGAAGGGTGCTCGATTCCGCGGGCAGAACTTCCTTCATCGTGATCTTGGCAAAGACCTGATCTTCTTCTCGAGCTCCACTGAAGACATATCCTCTATGCAGACATGAGTCGGATCCATCATGTTTGACCAGAGATACATTGAGTGAGCCCTAGCTTGCAGAGGCTGCACTCGACGCCTCAACCACGTTCAGATGAGGTCCACGCTAGTGACCTCTTTGACTCACACAATTTGAAGGTCCAACACTTGCTGGTACAAGACGTCCACATCCTTCGACTCACCCGGTATCACGACATTCTTCCATGACCTCTTCTTCTTCAGCTCTGCCTTCGGGTCAAAGGGAGCGAGGCCGAATCTCTTCCCTGCTACCTTCTGATCCCGAATATAAAACCACTTGTCCCTCCAACCTTGGGAAGAGTCGGTCATGCTGAGGCTGAATGTAACAACCTCGGACCCTACGCTCTAAGTTCAAGCCTGGATGAAACGGAACTGGTTAAAATAGTACAGCGGGGGCCCAGGGGACCGCCCACGTGTAGACCCGTCGGCCGTCCTAACCACTTCCAAGACATCGGGACAAGAGCGAGCGGCGTAGGCAACAGGCGAAGAGATCAAATACATACACAAGTGAGTATGTATGCAAGCTACCTTACAACAGTTCTCAGAGCCATTCCATCTAAAAGAAATAGAAATATTGCAACGCCATACGACAAGATCCAAATATCCTAGATAGAGATAATAGTTTAGGATAACTCCTCATAGATCAAACATCAGAGTATCAAGCGGAAGCGGGAAACAAGATTCGAGTACGGACAAGAATCAAATCGGCATAAGATGCCACAAAAATAAGCACATCCCGCCCACAGATCTCGCGGATCCCCATCCCCGGAAATCTCTACACCGCATGATCATTGCCAACATCATCTGTCTCCTCCACCCAGTATCCATCTTGCGAATACACTTGTTCATCTGAATCAAACAATTTATCGTGTGAGACCCTAGGGGTACTCAGCAAGTCTTTATGCCTCTAAAGGGGACATAACCTGGGGTGACACAATTGCAGCAAAAGATAATAACTAACAAGTCTATAGATACTCGCTAACCATCCGCCTAACCAATGATAGACGGATGTCCGTTAATTAGAAACAACAATTATAACAGTATAAGTAACAGATCCATCCTCCTTCTCGCTTACCAACGAGAAAGCGGACGAACATCCCATCTGTTGGCAGTTTTATTAACCATTCCATGAGTATTGCACTATTTACTAGTCAGGTATTTAGTCAAATTAAAAGCGGTACTTTAGTTATACTTGTCTATGATCGATAAACTGTGCTCCAAGTCGTCCATAACCGCGGACACGGCTTTCAGAAATATTTACCCTGCAGGGGTGCACAAATAGCAACACACACTCGATCAACCTCGGAAAAACCAACTCAAAACCCAACGAGGCATTCACGACAAAGCGATCACAGTATTCAGAAATATTTCAGGGGGCCACCCCAATAAGCTACCCGCAATGAAGTCGGCCGGCTCCGAGACGGACCCAGGGTTTGCGATGACGGCTGTAAACGACTGGGAACCTGAAAATGTGACTGGGCTTGTCGATACCGCGTAAACGTGGCGTGATCCAAAACAGTACATGTGCTTCATGCACAATCTTAAGTAAAGCAGTAAAACATGTCATAAGTACATGATAGTAATAAAATTCCAAACTAGTTTGTGGCCCCAAGAAATAGAAATGAATCAAGCTCTGGCTCAGGGGGGGTCCACGGTCTCCTGGATGTGGATAGTGCGAATAGTCAAGGAACAGGAATCAAGTACTCGGAGTCCTACGGGACATAGGTGAGCATGAAAAACCAAATAGCAGATAATGCCCACCGGTGTCTCTTTCATTAGTTATCCCATTACTACTCAGGTTAAGTTGTTTAGGTACCTCGTTATCCATCAGACACTCACATACCCTACACATGTTGTTCTACGACTCGCATGGCTCAAACAACTTCTGTAGTAATGGCTCATGGGATGGAGGTACAAGCTTCGGTGGGGTTTAAAAGTAAAGGGTATGCAGTACTTGGGATTCAATTTAATGCAATCGCGACTCAATGATGGAAGAATAAGATAGAGGCAATATGTACTATATGTATGCAAGCATGTGGTAGTGCTTGCCTGGCAGCTCAGTTGAAGCGAGAGACGGATCTGGATAGTACTCCTAGGATTCCTGATATTTCCCCTGCTCGGCGTTTATTTGAAAGAAGAACCAAACAAACAAGGGCCAACATAAATAAAGTGCACAAGCATATAATTAAAATGCAACAAGCAAACGGGTATGCCATGATGAATGATGCACAATTTACATGGCAATAATGTAGCATGGCATGGGTGAGGTGTGGGGTACAAGAATAAAGCATTTTATAAAGTTTTAGTCATGTTTTACTCCCATAACACTTGCTGACCGATTTAGACATATTATTTGTCGAAATTGGAGTTGTAGATTTAAAGTTATTAATTAATTAAGAAAAGGCATTTTTATTACATTTAAACAATTTCGAAAATTTAAATTAGTCAAACATTAATTTGGATGGCAGATTTGAAATCCTCACAATTTTCTGATTCAAAAACATATATTATTTGTATTATTTGGAATTACAAATTAAAAGTTAATAATCTCTGGATTTAAAATCATATTAAACATTTTCTGAAATTGTTTTTATTTAAAACAGAAAAGATCAGACACTTTTTATACTCAGAGGGATCCAGCCACAGTCACGGACAGGTGGGGCCGCGCTGAGTTGGCGCAAACTGCGCGCGGTATACTTTTCTTACCGCTCGCCTAGCTAGCCTCAGCCGCTGACAAGCGGGCCACGACTGCCGCGGGCCACTGCACGCACGGACCAGCCAGGGCGTGCCACGCGGCAGGGACAGGGGCTTGCTCGTGCCGGCGCATTATTTCCAGGGGCCTCTCTGTAAGATTTGCACCAAGGCAGACAGGTGGGCCAGGGTGGAGCGCGGGTTAAGAAAACAAAACGACGCAGGGGTTATATGCAAAAGTGCCCGCGACACTGTTTTTCTTCCTCTGTTTGTCTGACGAGACTGACAGATACGCGCGGCTGGCGGGACGGGGGATCGATCCCATGACCTGGCGCTTGCGCACGGCGGAGGCTACCGTTGTGGCTGGCTGGTGTTGTTGAAGGAAAAGGGGAACGCGGCTAGATACGGCGACCGCAGCGCATCGACGAGGAAACGCACGCGAGCGCGCCGCCCAGAGGGCGTTCTACGGAGCGACCGGCGCGCACAGGAAGCAAAGCTGGCCGAGAGGGTGTCAGGGGGGTTCGGGGACTCACCGCGGTGGCGTCGGTGGTGGTGGAAAGGCGAGAGGCGCGGCCGATCGCCGGAGAAGCAGACGCTCCGTGGCTAGGGTTTCGTCGGTGTCGTTGGCGTGCAGCAGGTACAGGACGGTCTCCTCCTCGACGCCGTTCACAGGGGCGACACCGGGGTCCTCCTCGCCTTCCTCGACAACCTCGACGCCACGCCCGCCTCCTTGTTCTGGTGGGGGACGCCGATGCCGAGCTTGGATGGCCGGAGATGGAAGAGAGGGTGGCGGGGTAGATGGGAGGAAGGGGGCTTCGGCGCAGAGCCCTGGGGAAAGTGCAGGCAGATGGGAGGGGTGGATAAGACCGAGGGAGGAGAGGGAGGTGGCGTGGGTGGCTCGGGTGGAAAAGGTGGCTTCGGCCATCTTTTTCTTCTCCTCCCGTGCTAGGCACGACACGGTAGGGTGGCTGCAGCTGGGGACCAGGGCGAGGACAGGGAGGTGGCCTGGCTCGGGTGGGGCCTTGTGGCAGAGAGAGAGAGGAGGGATAGGGAGGCTCGGGTAGGGTTAGGGTTTGAGAAGGGGTAGATGGAGGTGGTGCCTCGACATGGGGCTGGTTAGGGTGGTGGGGTAGATGGGTTAGGGTTTAGCTAGGACAATTAAGGGTGGTGGGGTTAGGTTTTTAGAGAGAGGGGTTAGGGAGAGAGGGTTTTAGGGTTCGGGTTTAGCTATGGTCACACTTGTTCATGCATGGATGGAATGGTGGGAAGGAGAGGAAGGTGAGGTGAGGTTTGGGGTTTACATGCCCCCCAAGATCATGGCAAGATCAAGCCCCATCAAGGGGTGAGATGGATATGGAGAGGGATGGGTTTGAAGGGGAGGTTTTGAGATGGCCATGCATGGGACATACACATGTGAGGGGTGAGATTTTGTGGGCACATGGTAAGGAGAGAACAATCAAGATGGTGAGGGTTGAGAGAGAAGGGAGTAGAGCTCAACAAAAGAAAAGATTCACTCAAAAACCCAGTAAAACCCCAAAAATGGAATGGTGGTGATTGTTGCATGGCCCATGCGTATTTATTAAGTGCCATGTTTAATCTTGTGAAAACAAAATAAAATCTCATGGCCTTGATTCACATGTATTCCAAAAATATGGAGCTAGGGCCAAACCAAAAGAATTAAAAGGATGTTCCATGTGGGGTAGATGGAGATGCTCAAATTTGAATATAATTTGGACATGCTAGTGTGTATATTCCACTAGGTGTATAATATCCTCAACAATATTCCAACATGAGCAACTATTCCAAAACAATCCATATGGAAGCTAGAAAAAGGGGTACCACTCACAAGGCATGCAAAGGTGGCTCCACATATCAATAATGTGAAAACAACATGATGCTAGTGTGAGAGCATGTGAAAATAGAAGTGGATCCATCCCAACCCACATGAGCTAGAGGTAACCCAAATAAAATGCAAAGCTCACATATAGTTGGATGGTGGGATTATAGGGTGGTGACAAGAAAGGTGGTGGAGTTAATACAAGATATGCCCCCAACTCAACTTGGGCATCAAGCACTTATCAAGAACCAAATACAATATATCAAGAGGCAAATACAATTAATAATGCATAAGAGATAAGAACCAAAAGAAGAAGGGTTTTATATGATGCTCAAATGCAATGTGGCATGATGACATGAGCATGATATAATTATGATGCAACAATTATATGTAGGAAGTAGCATTTTATTATTAGACCAAGTAGCATTACAGCTGTTAGACAGATGGGATGCTACACTGAAGTACTGAGTGGGAGTCCACGGATATACCACACCCGCCAAGATCATATACTACAGATCCTGACCCTGATTGTCTCTTCAAACTGAACAGTTTCTTGAAACCAAAGTGTGGCTCGATCCCGAGCCAGCACTCGCATAGAGTGATAAAGCACACAATGTGCAAGATAGAATTGGGAGTCAGCTGATGAAGCTGAATCCCATAAAAACAGAGTGGTCCACGAAAAAAATCATGGAGAGGAAGTGAAAGACCCCATAGAAGGAAAGCAACAAATATCACGCGGAACCCGGTGGGAGGGTCAGGAATTACCCCTGGCCCGGGAATCTGGCAATCATCTTCATTGGCTAGGATAAGTCTGGCCAAGCGATGAGGACGAAGCTCGTGCAGCTTCAAAGTAGACCGCCGCTAGGACCCACTGGTTACGCGGGTCCCAGCACCGTTCTTGTTCGTGGCTACGGCAGTAGTGCCGGACCCAGTGGCGGCGGTGGCCTTCTTCTTCATCACGGTGGCGCCAGATCCCGCAGCAGTTGCACCCTTCTTCTTCCCTATTTTTCTTTGGTGGAGGGACCGAAGAAAATAACCATGAAAGGCTCTAAGGATGTCCAGCACAAGGAGGTAGTGTGGAGCAATGGAGCAGAGGAGAGCAACAATGGCAGCATGGCGAGGAAGATGAAGATGCAAAGTGAGAAAATTACTGCCTACACTCGTTACTTAAGCGACGGTGAAAGACTATCCGACGACCGAAATTTCTTTGCTTCAACGCGTGGCACACATCAGTAAAAGACGCGTGGCAGCGCGTGCACTGAACCGCCACGGCACGATCCCCACTCAACGTGAAAATCGAAGATACGCGGTTAAAACCCCAAATTACGCGTGAATCCTAGTCAGATAGTGGAGCCCACTATTGTCACATCCCATCAGCACCGCTCACACCGGCGGCCGAGCTCACCCAATCGTAAGCAATGACATCATTCGCACTTGCACTAGCAGCAGCTCATGACAAAAGTGTGCAACGGTAATTTTTTCTTTGAGTACTTCATTTTTTGCTCAAGTTTACGACTCGACCAAACACTCGAGGGCTACTCCTAACAGAAGTGCTGGACGCGCACCCGAGGATTTTCCGGGTCTAGTGAATATGCCATCTAGCATGAATACAAGGCACTTATGCCTCAACCACTTCTTCAAATCTACGATTTGACTACGAACTCGGGGGTTACTCCCATAGGGAGCACAGAAAGCTCAATCGACAAGCTACACCTAGTGACGGTAGTCACAAAAATTCAAAGTCCCCACCCGAGTCTACGATTCGTATAGGCACTCGGGGGATACTCCCGTAGGGAGTGCTGGTCATGCACCGTATGAAAAAGAAAACAAGTTATTAATGATAAGCAGCATTGACCATGCCTGCACTATAAGTATTTGAAACATTCAAAGACTTCGTCCCAAATCAAAACACGAATTTTCCTGACAAAGGGACAACGTCTCCTAGGCCACCCGAAACATCTCCGCGGTGATAAAACTTCGGATTCCGCGTTTACAACATGAAGATAAGAACCGCGGATGCAATCCAATGTCCTAGCAACGCACCTGTTGCGCTCTACCGGAAGTATACTATGCCTACATGTGCGATGAAAAAGCCTTGACGGACATGTCGAGTGCACAAATTAAAACACTGGAATTCGATTATGTAAGCCCTCCGCGACATGAGTCGAATTACGCCAGAAAATTTCCGAATTTGAGTCCGGGGACTCGAGTTTGAGTAGATAGCGTTGTTTTGCCCTAAGGCAGTTAACTGATCCCGATCCGTCGGATGAATCAGGCACACATATCAACTATCCCTATGACATAAGAAAGCACCCGATAAAATGTTTGGATGGTCACTCTAAGGACTTCATAGTCTCCATCGGAATGTATGATTCGAACGGACACTCAGGGGCTACTGACATGGGTATGCCCCATGGGTACCTTGGATGAGCCTATACAATTTGGCCCAAGAGGAGCCCGCGGGACAATTGAAGCCCACCAAGGGTTCGGCTGACCCAGGCCCAAGCAACTCCTTGAAGAGCACGACAAGGAATAGATAGAAATTTAAAGGTAAAATCCTAATATGTAACCTACTCAGCCTGTTATCCCGAGACCTGGCCTCCCTATATAAAGGACAGGAGGGAACGATGAGAAGGATATCCGCAACCCTAGTTTACACACCGCAAGATTACATCTGTGCAACCCTGCAACTTTTGATTCCACAATAATCCAAGAGCAGACACGTAGGAGTAGGGTCCCTTACGAGGGCCTGAACCTAGGTAAATCATGTGTCCCTAATGTGCTTGTTTGCTAGCCGATCGATACCTTCAGCGCTCTCCAATTCCAGTAACCCAAGTCCATCAACAATATGCATTGACGAGTTAACCCCTCGTCAGTGTGAACTAGCTTTCACTGTATATGACAGTGATCTATACATAACTTCAGAAACTGAATTAAGTTCCGTTATAATTGAACCCACCAATAGCAACATCATAAACTAAGTGCTTTGTTTTCCCTTGTAGTTGAATGTTTGTAGCCTTCTCTGATCCTACTGATGTGAATGTTAGGCCAATGAACAATCATAATCTTTGTAGGACTAACCACTTACCTTATTTAAATTTTAGGAAACAATGCATGGCGCAATTTTTCTGAAATTGCTCAGTTGTCCTTACTGTAAGTATATACGAAAAGAAGCTGGGATCCCAACAAAAAATGAATATACGCAACTTCTCTATTCCTACATACATGGGATTTGTCCCCAGGAAGGCTCAAACACCGTTATCCACTAGCCTCTTTGCTGCATTCTAACACTTGGGCATGTAGTGTGTATCGTGAATTGCCTAGGTCATACTCATGTATGTAGAAATCGTTGCCTTCAAGTTTATAAAGTGACAATAATTATGTTGAGTTCTTTCTTTTGTATGTTTACATTTAAAGGTATTGACTTGCTTAACTTTCTAAAAGGTACACCGGAACCCACACATAGGAGTTTAGGGTATGCATTTTCGTTTTGGCTTCTAATTCGGGATGTGTTTATCTTGTTGTTTATTTCGATTGTTGTATTTTATAGGGACTCTTCTCTCCTACTGATAGTGAAGGAACACTGTATTCCCTAATGGCTATGTTAGTTTGGCAGGCGTTAGCTGTTCCTTTTACCATTTTACCATTATTTTTATCAGCATGAGTATTCCTAATGTTGTACTTAGGCATGTACAATGCCATGTAGTTGGAATGATGGATGTTGTCTAAATTTTCATCAGTTTGTTTGTGCCTGTAAGTTTAACATGTAATCTTGGTACTTAGTAGGTTCTCTAAATTGTGTTGTAAGTTTAGCATGCGATCTCGGTGCTTAGTAGGTTCTCATAATTATACTCTGTTTAAGCTACCTGATATTAAACAGATTAATAAATTTCGTTGTTAGGAAAAATCATGGGATGTCGGTTCCCAAGGGCTACACACAAGTTTTTGTCATAAAATCTCCACGGACTATAATGTTTCGTGGTTTGTTAACTTGCGGGGTTGATTCTATGTAGAAATCAATTATTAGAGATAGATTTAGTTTTGTTCTTATAAGGCATGAGCTAGTGTAACACCCCGTACACTCCTGGGCCCGGGGGTGTCACTCCTGGTAGCTTAATAGGATATCTAGACTGGCCCCACAGACCAACACTAGTCTTTTCTGCGCACTTTGTCCTCACTCGTGCGCACCCGGTTACCCACTTCCCGGTCGGTCACCCATCCTAGAATTGCTCTAGGCCAAGCACGTTTAACCTTAGAGTTCTTTTTGAATGAGCTTCCGGAAAAGAAGTTGCAACTTGTTGATATGGGTATCCTATCAATCTTATTAAGCCATGTGCCTGGTCTCACATACACCCACCCTTTAGAAGATCGATGCCCTCATCGATCAAGCACACCCTAGGAACGTTCCCTCTTGGCACGCGTCTGTGCGTCCAGTGCCGGCACATGTGCCATGCCGTGTCCACTTCGGGCCACACGCGCCATGCTCCACATGTCCCGCCACTAACCCGCACACATCCGTGTAATCGCAAGGGTCGGCTCTGATACCACTTTGTAACACCCCGTCCACTCCTGGGCCTGGGGGGTGTCACTCCTGGTAGCTTAATAGGATATCTAGACTAGCCTCACAGATCAATCCTAGTCTTTTCTGCGCACTTTGTCCTCACTCGTGCGCACCCGGTTACCCACTTCCCGGTCGGTCACCCATCCTAGAATTGCTCTAGGCCAAGCACGCTTAACCTTAGAGTTCTTTTCGAATGAGCTTCCGAAAAAAAGTTACAACTTGTTGATATGGGTATCCTATCAATCCTATTAAGCCATGTGCCTGGTCTCACATACACCCACCCTTTAGAAGATCGATGCCCTCATCGATCAAGCACACCCTAGGAACGTTCCCTCTTGGCACACGTCTGTGCGTCCAGTGCCGGCACATGTGCCATGTCGTGTCCACTCCGGGCCACACACGCCATGCTCAACATGTCCCGCCACTAACCCGCACACACCCGTGTAATCGCAAGGGTCGGCTCTGATACCACTTTGTAACACCCCGTCCACTCCTGGGCCACTTCCCGGTCGGTCACCCATCCTAAAATTACTCTAGGCCAAGCACGCTTAACCTTAGAGTTCTTTTCGAATGGGCTTCCGGAAAAGAAGTTATAACTTGTTGATATGGGTATCCTATCAATCTTATTAAGCCATGTGCCTGGTCTCACTGCTAGCTGCGCAAAATTCACAGGATCTGAGATTAAATTGTTTAAATATATGATAACTACTCAGCCAAGAGAACACCGGCGACTGCACCAGCCACCTTCATCTGACGCACCATTATGAGGGAACAATAAAAGATCAGTGCTATACACACAATTATTGTTCCGGCGGATCGAATGTCAGGCAAGCATTGTCCACAAAAAGTGCCCTGTGCACAATAGTTCCGACAATAAAAAGACATACACGCAGTGCCTGGCATTGTCGGGAAAAAATCGTCGGGCAAGCATCATCAACAAAAAGTGTCGTGTGCACAACTGTTCCGACAATAAAAAGACATACACGCCGTGCCTGGCATTGTGGGAAAAAAATAGTGTGGGAGTGCACCACACCGGCCATGCTATGCTAGAGGTAGTACACGCGGCGAGGCGAGGCGAAGATCGCTTTTTTGGCTAGTATAATATAACTTCACAACTTTGCATTGAATACTCCACGTCCTCTTAAATTTGACTAGATTTGGTCTCTAGCTTTTGTTTAAAACCACTTTAAGAGACTAAATCATAGCTGTGATACCTGGGCATTAAAAGAATTTCGTGATAGAGTTGAGTAGACCACTTCGGATTGTTACACAGACCCGAAAAAAAAAAGATTGTTACACAGGGTTAAGGAAGCGGTAATAAACGTTTTTAGAACCTTTTGTCCCGTAAAATCCTACGAAATAAATATTTTCCAAATACGCTCCAAATTGTTCGAATTCAAAATAATTATGGGTTAGCACAGTGAACATACTGTTCCAACATTTTGTTTCTCTCACGCTCTCGCCGAGGGAGTGAAAGGGTCTTCCTCTCCCGTGTCCCGAGCCCCGGACCGGACCGCGTCAGAGTCAGACCACCAACCCGACAACCAGCTACAGTCCCACGCGCACGCTCCGATCCGCTCCCCGCCCCGACCCTCATGAGCACCGCCTCCGCCGACGGCGGGGACGCCGGGGATGGCGCATCCTCCGCCGGGGCAGCTCCCGCAGGCAGGCGGATCCCGCCGGCCTCCTCCATGCCGTGGGTCCGCAACCTCCGCCGCTTCGTGGGCACGGGCGCCGGCCTCGGATCCGAGGCCCTCATGGGTCAGTGCTCCTTCGCTACAGCTCACTTTCTCTGCTCAGCTAGGCTACGCTTGGCTGGAATTCCGCGTTCGTCTCGGGGAATGGCGGTAGGATTAGGGTTTATTTGTGTCATGTTCAAAATGGCGATAAAATTGGATGAGGTTATATGGTGGCCAGGGTCGCAGGATGTCGTTCGCACGAAGAAGGATGAGATCCGCGTGCTCAGGATGCGAGCCATACTAATGCGGTTGGTTGAATAGGTGAAAAAGTTCGCCCAACCATTAAAAAAAAAAAAGTTCGCCAATGGTTTACAGTGGGTGATTTTGGACTAATAAGGGGAAGCTTTCCCTTGGCTAGTCAAGATATTCTCTCGGGGTCCGTTTTCCATAGGCCTCTGTTGGCTAGGGAGGTCTATGCTATGATTTAAGAAGGTAGCACCATAAGTCCGTAACATACTTTAGGTGTTTGCTCTTTGAGCTTGCTACTTTACTTGTTAACTGATACGACTGAGCTGATACTGGGATTCAGGACAGCTCCTGATTAGTGTGTCCGCTTCTGTTGATCAACATTTGCATTTTCCATGTAGATCAACATTTGCATTACTATATACTGATCTACTTTAAATCTTCAACTTGTAGAATTGGAAACGAAAAGGATATTGCTTGAGATTTTTAAGGAGCGGCAGCGAAAGAGTGCTGAAGCTGGTTCCATCCCAAGTTTTTACAAGAAGGTGATCTACTTGGTTTACTTTCTTGGGTGCAGCAGTTCTTGTTCTTCTATGCTATTTGCTATGATAAAACTTTCAGCTTATCTAAAATACGATTTTGATGGTGCTAGCCAGTGCTGCTTGCATCACGGATAATAAATAAGTAGCAATGCCAGCCATTTTTCATCCCACATTGCATACGTGACTACCCGAGTTGTTAATATGTGATGATACTAATATTTCCTTTTTGTACAGAAACCTG
Source organism: Avena eriantha (assembly GCA_910589775.1). NCBI lineage: Eukaryota > Viridiplantae > Streptophyta > Magnoliopsida > Poales > Poaceae > Avena > Avena eriantha. The sequence continues at coordinate 387,320,097 of OU342740.1, read as the reverse complement.
AAGATGGATCTATTAGCAATAGGGTTCAGAGGCTGGCAAAATACAGGTTTCTAAAGGTATTTGAGTTTGGCTGGCTGCTTTCACATTTAACCGTCTTACAATTTAGGCCTTATGAGAGATATTCAAAACAATTTGCAGAAACAATCAGAGCTTCTACTTAATGCCGATGATCTTGATGCCATGTGGGTTTGTCTCAGGGAAAATTGTGTTATTGATGATGCGACCGGCGCTGAAAAGGTAAACTCATAGCTTGGTGCCTGTATTTTTACACCACACGCATAGATGCTCACAGTGAGACTAACAATGACATGTTGTAATACTACTTGTGTTTATTCTAATTTACATGTGGGGGAGTTCATGTTATTATACTTCTCATTCATTCTTTTCTTCCCTGGAGCACTACAGATGAATTATGAAGATTTCTGCCATATTGCCACAGTGTGCACAGAGCAGATTGGCCAGAAATGCAAACGCTTCTTTAGCCCTTCAAACTTTATGAAGTTTGAGAAGGACGATTCTGGGAGAATTGCAATCTTACCATTCTATCTTTATGTTATGCGAACAGTAAGTTATTTTCAAACCTAAAGCTGTCTAGCAGTTTGATTTGTATGAAATAGATAATGTACCAAAACAGACCACTTGGTACAGCAAAACCCAATACAGCTAAAGGAACTTGCTACATAGTAATATAATATCACATGTCTGGAACACAGTAGCTGCTTGTGTTGAAATGTACTGTTTTTATGTATCACTTTCCTAATTGTTACTTCTTTCAGGTTTCTCTTACTCAAGCAAGAATTGATATGAGTGAACTTGATGAGGATTCTGATGGTTTCCTTCAACCTCATGTATGGACATTCCAACACATGTTAAAGAGATTTCATACCTTGCAAGCATTGTCACATTTCTTAATTTTATTTGCAGGAAATGGAAGCATACATCAGAGGGCTTATTCCGAATTTGGCACAATTGCGCGACATGCCATCAGCGTTTGTTCAAATGTACTGCCGCATAGCTGCACGGAAGTTCTTTTTCTTCTGTGATCCACACAGACGGGGTACAAAACTCGACTTTTTCCATAATGGAGTTAACATGTAAGGGACTGTCTGTCATGACTTCCTATTCTTGCAGGGAAAGCATGTATAAAGAAAGTATTGCTGAGCAATTGTCTTCAAGAACTAATGGAATTGCATCAGGTAATATAAATATGTATTTTACTTGACAGTGTAATCATGCACCATATAATGGACGACATATGGTAACCTTTTGATTCTTGTCAACTAAATGTTCAGGAGAGTGAGGAAGAGATAACTGATACCGAGCAGGCTGAAAATTGGTTTTCCTTGACTTCTGCCCAGCGGATATGTGGTATGTCAGCTGCCCTCATTTCCCCCTTTTCTTTTAGGTCACTGTTTTTGCAAGAAGTTACCTTTTGCCATTCTTATGCGGTATATACTCTTTGATTGTTTTCTTATCCCTCTGCAGATATGTTTCTTGCACTAGATAAAGATACGAATGGCACGTTGAGCAAACAAGAGCTTAAGGAATATGCTGATGGTACACTAACAGAGATCTTCATCGAAAGAGGTTAAAAATTGAATTTCTGCTCTTGTGATGCTTTCATTTTGTCTTTTAAACCGCCTTAACTGAAAAGGGAACATAAAACTTTAGTATGCCACTCCAGATCTCCAATAATTTTATGTTCTTAACACAGAAATTATTGATATCTTCGATGATTCTTCAATCATGAATGCAGAATAATAATTAGATCTACTTTCCAGTTTTTGACGAACATGTACGCCGGAGCAAAGTTGGAGGTGGCAACAGTCGTGAGATGGATTTTGAAAGCTTTCTCGACTTTGTTTTGGCTCTAGAAAACAAAGATACCCCTGAAGGGTTGACATACTTATTTAGATGCCTTGATCTTAACGGAAGGGGATTCCTGACGACTGCTGATATCCATACTCTGTTTAGGTATGTATGGAAATTCTTAATTGGAACTGTGTATTAATTGGAACTGTGTATTTGCTGGTGGCACTATTACAGTTTTGTGGTTCTTCTGGTGTTAACCTACCTATATTTGTTCATGGATGTGCAGACTCAACCCCCCCACCTTCAACTTCACTGTCATTGTATTTGTGTCTGGTTCATAATCATTATAAGGACTCGTTTACATAAAATTTAAACCTATAGCTGTTTCATCAAATTTTGTGAAAAGCCTCAATAACATTTTGACCATTAGGTTATTGATCGTTTTGTTAAAACAATTATGCTGGTAATCTCCTTCGCAACTTTATTTTGTAGTGGGTGTAGAATGATCGGTGAGGTTAATTTGTTCAAAAGAGTACTGTGTTCAATGGCGCTTTTTACATGGCGCTCTCTTGTAAAAAGCTTGGCTATGTTTTGAATGCAGGGGACTTCCGTGATTCCCGTGGGAGCTGAATACCATGAGTGTAAACAGGGCCTTAAGAAGTTGTGTATTTTTTATTTATTTCACCAAATAGGGTTTTAAACCATAAATAGTTTCATAAAAAGCTGAGCTTGTTTTGGGGAGCAATTGTGTTCTGGAAGAAAAGAAAGGAGGATGTGAGAGTTAGCATTCCTGCCTGATACCATCTTCCTAGATTTAATCTGCCAATGTTGTGTGTTTGCTGAACTGCTGGAATGTTCGGCTGACCCTCAAGAGCAGGACATAATTGCTTTTGTACCTTCTTATATTCACGAGAAGATCTCTAGTTTTTAACTTTTTATACTAACCAGTTACACCTATGTTGGATATTGAACCGGAAATGACTCATGATAGTATCCATGAACCCTAAAGTCAAGTTGGTCCCCTATTCTGAATCTTTGACAGTGTCTTTGTAATCCAAAAATCACATTGAAGAATTCCTTTTTATCAAACTCATGGCAGTTTGTTTATATTTCATTATCTCATGCAATGGTGTCATTGTTTACAGAGATGTACACCAGAAATGGATCGAGGGTGGGAACTACGAGCTTTGCATCGAAGACGTAAGGGACGAAATCTGGGACATGGTGAAACCAGCTGACCCTCTCAGGATTGCGCTCACAGATCTCCTTTCGTGCAAGCAAGGTGGGACTATCGCCAGCATGCTTATAGACGTCCGCGGCTTCTGGGCCCACGACAACAGAGAGAACCTCCTCCAGGAAGAGGAAGAGCAGGTGGAAGAGGCCTGAGTTTCCCAGCTGGCTAAGTAACAAAGCTCTCGTGCTTCGTGGTGTCAAGTCTCAACATAGGGGCAGTCCCTGTGCCCTCTGTCTGCGTAATTGTAGTTTACGTAGTTGTATTAGACCTGTTGTAACTTGTAAGTTTGCCATTTATGTAAGCGGTTTAAATCCGAGGATTACGAGTTTCTAAGCGTGGTGTGATGGTGTTGGCTAACTGTGTACCTGAGTGATTATTAGCCTGTGAAGTACTGTATTTACTTAATTGGTAGCGGAAAATTATAAAATGCGTGTCTTTCTGAATCCGGTGTGTTAACAACTGCAGACCCTATACGCTCTGTCACGGGTGTGGTTTATTTGTACCTGAAAGATTGGTTGATATCATTTTGGAACCATGGGCGTGTGACAAGAATATTGTTTTGTCTTGAATCTGAACTTGCTGTCAAAGACTCTGCAAGAAGCACCTGTATTTTTATGTTTTTGACAGGGCTTTCTCTTTTGAAATTTTGCTGATTCTGCTGGTATCGATCTAACTGTCCTATTTGTAGCAAGCTAACACATGGCTTCGCATAACCGGTGATCATCGCAGAGCTTCAACGTTTTGTCAGAGAAATACCCGTGATTGACACTGGAGGTGGCATGTCAGGTTGAACGATGGCTTAAATGTTCAGCGACCCAACAACACAAAATGAAAAGGAGCCCGTTGTATTCAGGCTGAACCTAACAGCGCAAAATGAAAAAGAGCCCGTTGTATTCAGTCTCGCTTTGGAATGGAATGGAACCAAAAAAAAAGAGTTGGTATAGGGGGTTAAGGAGGCGAACCCATGCTCCACGGAGTAGGCCCTAACGGGTCAAGGGGGGCGAATCGCCGTGGAAGCCCAAGAGTCAGTGCTGGCAACGGCTGGGGAGACGCTTCCCCCACAACCTAACGCCCAAGCAGGCCATACGGCCGAGTTCTCGGGCCAAAATGGACGGTCGACTCCTGTTCCCATCCCCTAGCAAGCTTACAGGGGTATGGATGAGTGCTACTGACCGACCCCCAAACGACGTAGGCGCCACATAGATATCGGGCCCTAGTCCCCACCAGGCAAACACGTGCCTATCCAGTTAATGGATGAGTACAGCGGTGCGAGCCAACTTATCCCCGAAAACAAACTCTTTAGCCCTCCTGAGCTGGAGTGACAAGCGCGTGCTACCACGCTCGACTGCGGGACGATAGCGAAGGCTCGTATTTAAGCTGGTGTCTGCGCTCCTCAGCTAGCGAGGTGGGATTATTATTTGCGAATGGTCTCCCTTCTGCATCGGAAGCGCTTGACTGGGCTGCACTGTGAGCACCAAACTCAACCAGCCACCTACCAGGAAGCGTCGACCCGCACATGCCACTGGGACTAGAACGAAGCTAGCGGGATGTACTTCCGTGGAGCAGCCACAGTGTGGTGCTTATATGCCGACGACAGGAAAAATCCCGACCGACCCGGGCGCAAATTGTATCTCGCATGACGCTTCTTGATTTTTTTACATGCACCGTGGGAATCGGAAGCTTCTATGAGAGCTGAGGGGATGTTTAGCTAGTGGCTATCTACTGGATGGCAAGAGATATCCACTTTTTTGGTGGTTGTCTTTTGTCTGATTCAGATGATGAAAAGGGATGGATAACTATATTCTTGGAATATACTCCTGAAACAGTGGTTGAGCTTGTCTCATAAAAACTACTGGATGAGGCCAACCACTTTTGGCTGGCTCACCTCCAAATATTTTTGCTCGCTCACCTCCCTGGAACGGTTGGTCTCGAGTTCTTGCTGCTTCTGCCGCAGCGCTAGACCGAGCAACGGTTGTGGCATGTCAAGGGCCGAAGCGATGGTTGGCTGGTTTCATTTCTCTCCATCTTCTCCATTGCATCGTACTCCTCTCATAGTCTCTCTACACGGCCTAGGATGGATATCAAGGAGGCTGAGGCGTAAGTCGTCCTGTACTAGGAAGGACTCGTCGGTGGGCAGCCGAGCTAGCTAATTTCTCTCTTATGCATCCAGCTAGCTAGCGTCTGATCTGTCGTCTTCAACTAATCTCTCGCCTTCAACTAGCTAGCTTCTGATCTCTCGTCTTCAGCTATGGTGTAAATTTCGTTGGAGTATTTGTTTTGTCTGTGTATACACAATCTTTTCATACCAATATATACATTAAAGTATCAGAGTATCACTGAATTTTGTGTCTTTGTCTTTACAAATGAGCTGCGGAGATTTCTTGGCTAGAATTAGTTCTCCAAATTACAATTAGCATGTGTGCCTCACTTTAATTTATTTCATTGGTAATCTCACCGCATCAATCAAAGAGGTGACTATATCAACTTATCCACTCTTCAACCTTTGAACCAAACATAAAAATGGCTATCCCTAACCACCACTCATCACATCTAACCAAATAGAAAAATTGGCTATCCCTAACCAGGTGGCTAGGATATCCTCGTCCCCTAAATGATATCTCCTGAACCAAACAGCCCCTAAGTTAGCCTCTCAACAAAACACCTCGGGTTGGACGGGTGGACACTTAGCTGTCTTTTTTTTTCCTTCTATCAATTAAATTTTATTATTTAAGCGTCCAACTAAGTGTCTACCACTATGGCTGCTCTTAATTTCCGAATACTCCCTCCGGTCCATATTATTATTCTCAACTTTGTCTAGATCGATCCGTACGTATCTAGTTAAGTATTTAGTCTAGATCTAGACAAAGTTGAGAATAATAATATGAACCGAAGAGAGTAGAAAAAAACGTACCACTTATTTTGTAAGGCAGAGCTAGCACATGAATTAAGTGAAGCTCCCGCCAAAGAAAAAATGGAGCTAACACAGTACATCGTGTGCACAATGGAGTAGTTCTGGATACAAGATTCTTGAGATCGGTCATACATACGAACCCTTTTTGTTCACTTACCGAAGAATCACATTAACAACATTGAAATATTTTTGGGAACAATTATGCTTACAGAAGGTAGGTAGATGTACACACATTTGAATTCAAAACATATATGGTCGTTTGTAAGTCCGGAAAAGTTACACGTTATTACGTACAAACTTAGCTATACAATCTAAGTTAGATTCTAGCTTTTTTCTGGTATAAGTTATATTTTTTTTTCTGGGATAAGCACATAAAAAGAGCAACAATGCATACCAATAATTTGCAAGCAAACATGCGTTAATAATTTAATTATATTGGTTGGATGTGCCTTGTGCATACGTACATGTTTACTAGTAATAGTACAAAAGTTACGGTAAGAAGATACTGAGGTCATAATGTATTTTTTACAAAACATTGATGTGTTTTCAGAATTATGCACACGTTTATGTCCGTCCTGTATATGCAACAGTGTTTTCAGAATTATTTGTAACCTAAATATATGATGTTTTGACAAAGTAAAGAGATGGTGTAGATAGACCCTATATAAAGAAACTTTTTTGTTTGCACTTTCATTAACAAGAATATAGGTGATCAAGTTAATGTAGAAATTGGTAGACAAAATCCCCACAAAGCTGGTTAATAGGAAACCGGGAAAAATATCAGACGCAGTCACACTACTTAGCTAAACTACATCTAGAGCAATACCAAATAATCTAAGACCTAGAGAGAGCAGAATAACCGTCGACTACTCGCCATATAGGAGGAACAAACTAGAATCAAAGTGGAAACAGTTCTGAGCCTCTCCAACCATGATATTGTCAAGCCACTACACGTCTAGCTAACACGACCCACATGTAGTCCGCACCCAAGGCTATTTGGATTGTATCGATAACACCAATGTAGTCACACAAAAATAAAAAAACATCTCTTGCTCAGGGCAACTTCAATAGTGCCCCCCATTTCAGACACAAAAAGTGTCCAAATCGATCCGTTTGCGGTGGCCCTTGGACAGGCCGGAGGCCCATATCAACGGTCGGTCCGTTTACGACGGGTAGTGCACCCAAGAACGCCCCCGTTTGGTCCGCTGTTAGTAAGTGAGGAATGCACCTCTAAGTGCTTGAACTGTTCATGACAATGTGAGTTCATTGTCTATGTTAATTTGTCTCAAATATTTGTAATGTTGTTTACTATGAATATTCTCACACTTTCCTTCTTGCAATTTTTTGAATGTAAGACCACTTTACACATGAAAGGTACAAGCAAATACCGGCATACAAAGGCAAAGTATTTGTGCTCCAACATTGTTGAAATTGCTTGGACATAGTGAGAAGTGTAGGTTGAGGAATCAAGAAGCTCCACCAAAGAAAGGAGCATTAGTTACATTGGATGACCCAAAAGATAGTGATGAACCGAATGGAAGAAACAAGGAGAAGTCCAATGGAAAGGCGAGGCCGCAAGCTTCAGCGAGAAATGAGATTATTTGATGGAGTCAGAAACATTAGTGGCTCAAGAATTGAAAACAAAAATGGAGATGGCCAGGAAGAAACAACAAGAGAAGGTGGCAATGTGTTTCAGAAATCCGGGAAGATGAGCACCACAAGGTCACCTTCGAGGAGCAAATAATCCTTCTAGAAGATAGATGATGGAGGACACAATTGCCGAGGAGAACCGGGTGATGATGATGAATCCAAGTGGCATGGACACAATGGCAAGGGAGTGGTACGGGATAAGAAGCAAGGTCTTGCAACATAGAAGATAAGCGAGTGGTCGGCACATTGGCTTGTGATGTTCGTGGTGCTTCGGCTAGCGGTGGAGATGGTGCCGCCAGTCTTGGAAACAATGTTGTTGCTTGATTTTGCGTCTGTGGTGTTTGACTAAGCATATTTCTGGTCATGCTAGATTGCTACTTGTTCTACTACGCATATTAAAAACTATTATCAAGTTCAAGTGTTATCAGGTTATTTGCAAACTTATTGTATTAACTAGACACTCTTCTTGTTCAAACATACATTACAAATGCATAAATTTTATGGTATCATACCTTATTTTTTTTACGATACAAGTTTAAGGAGTCTATTCGAGCCAACGCCATACCGTAAAAAAGATCTGAGAGGCACCTCAAACAGCTTATACGGTACCGTGATATAAGGTACCTGCTAGAGATGCTCTTAGTTGAATAAGCCAATGGGAAATAGCGCCAACTTTGTGTTGCGTCCACTCGAAAAGTTCATTGGTGGATTCTGCTCTATCTCTACATCTGACAACGCTTTCATTTCGATAGAAAAACACCTTACGATTATTTCCTCTAGTTGGGGAAATAGTGTGAACATAAATTTGAGGAATTGTAGGATAGAAAGATTGTTTGGAGGAAAGCCTCTCACACGTAATGCGTGGGGGTTCTGTTAACACCCGGATTTTTAATCCCAGATGCCTGTTATGTCATTCATCGCAATCCCAGGATTACCATTTTTGCGAGACATAACAAATTGGATATCACAGTACATCATCCATTACAAACCATACATAAGGTCTTACACGAATAAGGATCTCATGATCCAGTCTTAATACAATCAACAGCGGAATGAAAGATAAGCGTAGCGGTGGGGTCCATCTTCAGGGGCACATGCAATGCTGACGAAGGCAGATAGTCCTAGTTATCATAGCCGTCCTGCTGGCCATCATCTTGGTAGTCTCCTTCATAGTCTGGCCATGAGAATAGCCAGGGACAAAAGCCATGAGTACTCTTTAAGTACTCGCAAACTACCACTAACAAGTAGTATAATTCTAATGTAAAGTACTAACTCTAAGTTTAACTATAAGGTTAAGTTTGAAACCTAAGCTGAGTTCAGAAGCAAAGAAAGATAAAATAAAGTTCTAGAATCACTTAAGTTGGGAAGCTAGTGTCATAAGCACAACCCTGTTATGGTCAAGTCAAGATTCAACATTCATTTCATAAGTTATTTTGAAAACATCTGACAACGAAACAGTATGGCCATTCCAACTGTTCATAACCGCGGACGCGGCTATTCGAATAGTTTGACACTCTGCAGAGGTGGTACACTTTCACCACAAGATTCGATACATCTGTCAGGGATAACCCTGAATCATCATACTTAGTATGCAGATAATCAAACATAACCTTCCCTTTACACACCCTAGTATAAGCACCTCTCCTATGAGCATGGCCTCCCAACCATGACCATCTGTCATCTTGGGCACTGCATAGGTGGACGGCATTGAGAGGTAGCCTCAGCTCAAACCTCTCCCACGAGGGAACTAATACTAATACATATAAACTTCCGGCTAAGCCTTAAACAATTCAGGTATTGTGGTTGTACGATAACTTTGGAATGGTATCGCATCCGAATCCAACCATCAGTTTTGAAAAAAGGTTAAAGCTCATGCCTCAACATTTTCACCATCATAAACCATTTGTGTTTCTCAACACATGTCAAAACATCTCAATAGAATGACTCATCATTCCAAGGTTTTCTCAATTCATTTTCACCAAGTGTTCCCATCTAAAGTGACTCAAGTTTTTATCTAACTCTAAACTACTAAGTTAAGAGTCTTCACTAAGGTGGAAAGATGGGATCAATCTCATACCATAGAATGACATCTAAAGTTATATAAATAGGTCAAGTTTTATACTCTTTATGCTACCTTCAAAAACAAGTAAGGGACTTTGGTAAAGTAAAGGAAGTAAAGCTTGGAAAGTAATACTTGGGGTAAGTAAAAGTCAAAGTGGTATGACCAAAGCATGCCTAAAGCATCTTTGCTCCATAATCTAGCTTAATTCTAGCTTTCTAAGCATTATACTTGCAAGTGTTAGCTTGCCTTGGTTGGTGCAGTGGTTGAACTTTTCTTCCTCCTCTTGATAGAACTCCTCCTCCTCGAAAGCTTGGTCGGTACTATCGTCTATAAATACATACGGAGTACACAATCACCCAACAATACTTAACTAGTCTAATTAGCACTCTAAGGCACACATTTGATGATCTATTATCATTACAAGCAATTAACTAGTTTCATTCTTTTTATTTAAGAAAAGTAATTTCTATTCATTGAAAATTAACTAAGATTAAATATTCACCACTTAAAATATGGGATCATGTGGACACATGTCATCACCACATATTCTAACATGTGGGAATGTAATTTAAGGGTTGGTTCATAATTACTTTGGTTTAAGTTTATTATTTAGTGATCTAAAGTGACTAGAAATGCCTATATAACATTATTTTGGTACTAGTCCAAAGTCACTGCACGTAAACCCTAATATTATTACATATTCAGATAGGTATGGTTAAATGTGATTTTTGAGAGTTGGAATCAACTCAAAAGCTATCATGGTTGATTTTATAAAAATGTTTGAATGTGCAAAAGCTTCTGTCTTGTTATTTTTACTAGGAGAGATCTATAACTCTAATTGAATTAAATCCAACGGGCTTGGATATATCTTTTCAGTAGCTTTCTAACAAAATTGGAATCACTCCATTTGGATTTGTAGATCTCTCTGAATTGATTTTCAAACTAAAGGACAGAACTAGGTTCAAACTAAAATAGAAAATCCTAATTTGAATTAAATGGGTCGCGTGGGAAAGCTAACGGGCCGGCCGAGTGACACTCCGCGGCGCGGGGCACAACTGACAGAGGGGGTCCACCGGTCAGCGGCTCATAAGACGCGAAGCGGTACGGGACGATGTGGGCCGTTAGATTAGAACTAGGATCGACGGCTGGGGCTCGTCATCGACGACGGATAGGTCGCCGGCGAAGTCTAACCCTAGCGGCTCGGTGGGGGTGCTCAGGGGCCGTACCAGGGCTCCAGGGCCGACAGCGATGGGGGTAAACGAACTGGTGGACGACGGCGAGCTCAAGGGTGGCCGAGGCAGCTCCGGGGGTGGACGAAATCAACGTCGCCTTCTCATCCTCTGCAGCGGGCTCCTCCGGCCAAATTCCGGCGAACAAGTGCTCGCGCTGCTCCGGCTAGAGGTGGGGAAGGACCAGTGAGGAGATGGGGAGTGGAATGGTGTGAGTGGTTTGTGCTGGGGTGGCCTCTATTTATAGCTTGACGAGGCGACCGAGAGTGATGGGGGGGCGGCTCCGGCGAGGGCTGCACAACGTGCTAGCAGCGTGGCTCGAGGTAGGGGACGGTGGCCTGCCTCCTGGCGGTGCGCTATGGTTTGAATGCGGGACTAGGGGCGGTGGCATTTGGTCGGGCGGTGCTCACGCTCTGAGCGGCAGAGGCGGCGGTCTTCACGGCATGCGGTGGCTGTGGTTCAAATGGCGGCGAACAGGCATGTGTGGGGGGTTCCCTGGGTCGTGGCGAAGCGGTGAGCACAGGCTGCGGTCGAGGGGCGGCGTGTGCACGCTTGTCGGGCACGGCGCTCTGGCGCGTGCTCGGCATGGCGCAGACACTCTGGGCACAGCGTGCTGCGGGTGGTCCACGGCTTGGCTCTGCTCGGGGAGGGGACAGAGGGTGGCGGTGCGGTCTGGGCTAGCTCATAGACATAGCGAGAGAGAGGGGCGGTCTGCTGCGGCGTTGGCAAGTTAGGCCGGCGAGCATGTCCTTGGGGTGGCATGGCACTGCTGCTAGGGGATAGGGGATGGGGTGTTTATGGCATGATTAGATCAAGTGGAGACAGAGGGAGTAAATGGAGATCAAATGGGGGCAAAACCCTGTTGAAAACAGTGAGCTAGGATTAGAGTTTGATTCCTGCCTGCCAAGTGTTTGTAAAAATGGCCGCAAGAAAATTAGTTTTGAATTTTGAAAAGATTTTTGGTGAGTGTGTTAGTCATAAGCTTGAGACTCTGTGGTTGCTTGGGTTTTGAAAATAAAGCTCATTTGAGTGGTTATTGAATAAGTGGGATCTTCCCATATGAACCATATTCAATTTTCAAATGCCATTTAAAATTAGTGTTTGAAAGTTTTTGGCAGATCACAAAGTGGGCCTTGGTACATCATTACATGTACTAGCAAGGGGTGCAAAGATCCATATTTATTTCTGTTAAGAATTGAGTCCTAAAAATAGCCAAAGTAGGCATGTTGATTAAAATGGCACAAATGACCATTCTCTTCTTTTATTCATTTTGATTTGTTTTTCTTTGGAATTTGTTTGGGAATGATCTAGATGATGTTTATTTCACCTAAGAATCATTTTATAAGCAATGGATCACTTAATCATGGCAATTCAAAACAACTCCTATTTTAGATGCACACACATATGAATGTTTTAATAATTTTAATTGGAAAAGTTTTTGTTAACCCTAATTTTGATGATTTGGATCTTGAATAACCTTGGATTAAAGTTTTGAGATGTTACAGGTTCCAGTGTTTATATATACTCCAAAAGCCAAGTGTCAGAGTACAAATACAATTAAAGTACATGAGGGAATCTACCTAGTATGTACAATAATACATACGCTAATACCCCCGCAGTCACAGCGGGAGGTTCTCGGACACAGAGATTGGTCCGAAAATCAAGAAATAGTTGTCTCGGCAATCCCTTCGTCATAACATCAGCATGCTGAAGTATAGAGGGAATATGCAGAACTCGGACTTCTCCCATAGAAACCTTCTCGCAGACGAAGTGTATGTCAATCTCAATATGCTTGGTGTGTTTGTGTTGCACTGGGTTGGATGATATGTAGATGGCAGATATGTTGTCACAGAAGACATCTATGGCAGAACGGAGAGGTTGATGAAGCTCCTGGAGGAGCCAACGAAGGCAACAACACTCAACAACCACATGTGCCACGACACGATACTCAGCTTCCGCACTAGAGCGATAGATGGTGGTTTGTCTGTTGGAGGACTAAGATATCAAACTATCACCGTAGTAGACACAATACCTAGATGTAGAGCGATGAGTGTCAGGGAAACCAGCCCAGTCATCATTAGAATAGGCTATGAGAGTAGTAGATGATGAAGCATGTAGATGGAGACCGAAATCCAAAGCACCACGTACATACCGAAGAACACGCTTAACAAGAGCAATGTGAGGCTGGCATGGAGCATGCATATGAAGACAAATCTGTTGAACCGCATAGGATATAACCGGTCACATCAAGGTAAGATACCGAAGAGCACTTGCAAGACTTCTGTAATCCGTGCATTAGAGAGAAGCTCACCATCAGTGTCAGAAAGCTTGGATTGAGTATCTGCCGGGGTCGGAGATGGATGACACTCATCCATGACTGCTCGTTGAAGTATATCCAAAACATACTGTCGTTGAGAGAGGAATAATCCAACTAAGGAACGACCGACAGCTATACCCAGAAAGAAGTGAAGATTGCCTTGATTTGTCACAACAAACTCACTATGTAGTCTGGCAAGAAGTCGCTAAAACTCAGTAGATGATGTAATAACAATAATGTCGTCAATATACAGTAGGAGATATGCGGTGTTAGAGCAAGAACGGAGAACAAATAATGATGTATCCGTAATAGAAGCAACAAATTCCAAAGTAGAGAGGTATGCAACAAACCGTTGGTACCAGACACGAGGATCTTGCTTCAAATCATATAGAGACTTTGAATACGACACACATGATCAGGACGTGAAGCATCAACAAAATCAGGGGGCTGCTGACAATAGACAACCTCGTTAAGATAGCCATTGAGGAAGGCATTCTTCACATCAAGTTGTCGAATGGGCCATGAGCTAGAGATGACAATCCGAAGAACTAGGCGGATGGTGGCCGACTTGACAACATGACTAAAGTCTCATCGTAATCCAATTCAGGATGCTGAGAGAAGCCATGAAGAACCCAACGAGGCTTGTAGCGAGCAAGAGTTCCACCCGAGTGAAATTTGTGTCGAAATATCCACTTGCCAGAGACAACATTATCCTTAGGTGGATGAGGAACAAGAGACCAGGTGTTGTTGTCCATGCGAGCCTTGTGTGATGCCAATTAGGATCTTGCATGGCTTGGCGGAACGTAGTTGGTACTATAGGAGCCACAAACTCCACATCGGAGAGATCGAGGCGATCAACGGGGCGTGTGACTCGACCTGAACACGTAGTCATGGGACGCGGTTGATGGAGGAACTCACAACCTTGTCGAGGAGGGCGCCACAACGCGTCGCTCTGCCATGGTAGAAGAACTGGCCATGACAGGATGTTGTAGGCGTGCGGCAGGCTGCCGCGACAAGAGCTCTAACAGGCGTGGCGGTAGGATGCTGTCGTAGGCTGACGGGCGAGGTCAGCCTTGCGGGTGCCGCCCGTGGGGCCACGGGTACAATGACATCTCGTATGTTGGTGAAGACGAAGTCCAGGCGTCGTGGCGAGAGAGACGCGGTCGGTACTCGAGTAATGGCTACATGCTAAAACGGAAACACACCCTCGCCAAAAACAACATGTCGTGAGATAATTATTTTACTGGAGGATGGATCAAGACAACGGTAGCCATGGTGTTGAGACGGATAACCGAGAAAGACACACAGAACCGACCGAGGTCGGAGTTTAGGTGCAGTCATCAAAGCAACATTGAGATAGCAAAGACATTCAAAAACTTTTAACGTATCATACGTAGGAGTACGATCGTGGAGACGTGTACAAGGAATAAGCGATCCAATAGCTTTGCAAGGATGGAGATCTAAGAGATAAGTTACAGCGGCAAGAGTTTCGGCCCAAAAAGACCGAGGAAGATGAGCATGAAACATGAGGGTGCGTTGTGTGCATAGTATCATTAATTGTACAAATAGCACGATTAGACTTTTTTTATTGAGAGGTATAGGGGCACAAAAGACCGTGAAGTAGAGAATCGTGCTATTGACTTCCAAATTCAGTAAGGACGTGAATTAGACAACAAAACATGATGGAAGTGTATGGGGTTAGATATTAGGGATATTATAACCGGGACAAGATAGAGCAATCTTACAGCCTTTGCGTTTGTGGTCATCGGATTGTGTCATTTGCCTCTTTCTGGCCATTGGATTTTTCTCAGATCCCACTTGGGTCGAAGTATCCCTTGGGGACGCTCCTCTGCGCATCAAGAAGACTTCCTCCGATTTTTTTTATTTTTTTTGATCGTAGACTTTCTCCGATTAATTTGGCGCCGAACGCAGCCCATTAATTCTGATCGACAGAATTTACCTGGTACCAAAAAAGAGGGCTTTTTAGACATGATTCCGCAGGGGAAGAAAAAGAGACGGCGGGAGGGATTGGGGATGCGATGCGGCAGGGCGAAGATGAGTGACGATACGGCAAGGGAGAAGACGAGTCAGACCACGTGTCAAGGGAGAAGACGAGTCAGGTGATGCGGCGGTGGTGTCTCTTCCCCAGACCACACCTCGTGTTGCGGAGCCTCTCCCCTGGCCTCTGTCACATGCAGCGGCGCCTATCCCTCCATCCGACGTCTTGCGTCGCCGTGCCTGAGGTTTACAGCCACCTGGCTCGCTCTCTGATGCATTTGGACGAGGCACGAGAAGGAAAGAAGAGTCAGTGGCTGGTGATACCTCATTTGGCATGCTTCCAATCCAAAGTTCTGGAGGCCTAGGTGACCTTCTCCTGTCATTCTTCTCCATGTGCTTCCCTGTGATCTGCTGATCAGATATTCAGATATAGCGGAAATGGACTGTTCCCTCTCCTAAGGTCTGCTATCTCTCCTCGTGAGAGCTCTTTCTTTATTTTGCAGCATCTAATTTTTATTGTTGATATATTGATCAATTATGTTGGACTAATAACCTCTATGAAGATGGCGTTGCTGATTTGTTGTGTTGATGTCTAATGGACATCTCGACAGGATGTTGTGAGAACAGTCAGTGTACTGTTTTGTATGGTAGATTATTCCAAAGTTTATGTGTTCAATTTAAATATAGTTTCACTTTATTACTATTGTAACATACATGAGCTTGACTTTACTTGTCTTTTTCATCTATGAAGGTGCCACATAGCCCCCGTATGTGTGTGCATGCTTGAGGCATGTTTTTCATGGGTGGCAACTTTGTGGACTCGCCACGAGATTACGATCGCAAAATGGCGAGTTTAGGATCAAAAAAATCTCCCACTCAAGAAAAACATGGTACCGCACCCATGTTTTTCATCAGCGGGAACTTTGTGAATCTTAACTCGGGAATCCATTATGTCAGTTTTTTTCTCGGTGGGCATTTTATGGACATGAACTCAGGAATCCCTGTATGACTCATGTTTTTCATTAGTAGGAACTCTCTGAACTTTAACTCGGGTATGATTTCAGGTTCACAAAGTGGTGAGTTCAGGTTCAACATTTGCCCATTAATGACAAACAGTGTCTACAATCTTGCTTTTCGATTGGTGGGAGCCTGAAAATGGGAATCCTCATGGTACGCTACACTAGGCCCAAGTAATGCTACAGGTTTTGGTATGTAATTTCTTATATCTTTGAATCGTTGTTTTCTGTAGTTAAATTAGGCATAAACATGTGCTTCATTCCATCTGGCTTACAGAACTGTGTTGATCATTTGATTTGGAGATATGAATGTGGTTCCGATTTCATGCCTCTTTATCTTCCGTTTTATATACCTACCTTTAATTTATCCTTTAGAGCTACGAAGGTTCCAGTGTTTGTTTCTAATGGAGTTTAGTTTTTCTAGAGGAATTTACTACATGAAGCAACTCTTTCTAGAGGAATTGACTACATGGTGCAGGTTTCCCGAACCCTAATGGAGGCGTTCACGCCTTCATCCTCGGTAAAGCTCGCCCGCGGCGCTGATGAGACACCTCAGCCAAGGTTGCCGCGATGGGTTCCAGGTGATGTTTCCTCTCAGCTCGCCATCACTCCAGCATGCTCCCTCGTCTCTACATGTCCGCCCCACCAGAGCAAATAGGACCAGATTGTATGGACTCTCGGAATTGGGTAGTAGAAAGGATTCTGACTAATCCCTCCCCCTTCCATCACGTAGTTTCCTCTGAAACTATCATGTTTACGTGTGCATATTTGCTATCGATTAAAGTAGAATTTACGTGGATCTCCATGCTCATGCATATCTTTAGTTTGTAAACCTTACAGCTTCTTTTGCTCTATTATTGTGCAGCATCCATGTCAGAGACATATCATATATAAGCAGATAAAAGATGGCTGACTCTTGATTGTCGACCTACATAATGTGCAAGGCCATCTTTCCCTTTAGATTAATCACATTATCGTAAACCAATGCACCGAGAAGTGGCCTTTAGGGCTGGAGTCAGATACAAGGTAATACATGTTATAGTTGTTCTACACCTGATTCATTTCCTATCTGATCAAATGACATATATATTGTTTGTACAGCTCCTGCAAGAATTTAATATGATGGTAAGAATTTTTTCGCACATGAGTGTTCACACGTATATTTTACTTCAGGTTTTAGAAACTAAATACAGGTAGTGATTGCAGGTCGGCTTGTCGTTCCATTAGACGAAGACAAATATATACTATGATAATCTCCAATAGCGATGCAACATGCAACACCACCTCTCAGTGTTTTAAATTAACTTCAGGCTTTTCACCATTAGTGTTACTTCTGCTACTAGGAATCGATACGGGAGGTCAGGAAATTGAGATTTTAATATATGTCTGCTCATTTTTGGTTTATGCTTGGTACATACAAACTTACTTGACAGTCAGTACTAAAAGAGCACAAGCAAGGGACTTTAAGGGTGTTTCTTTCACAGCTACGATATGTCAAGAAATTCAATTATTGGACTCTTTGTCTTGAGTTTTTTATTGATACGACAAACTTTCATGCAGGTCCATATTCATGGATATGACAACAGAGCTCCATGTAAATTTCCTACCTCAGTGTGGAACAGGGAGCAACACAAAGAGTGCGCAAAAGGTAATAAAAAGAAGTAGCTAATTATTACACTGAATTTTGATAAGAAATTAGAATACAACTGATAGAATAGTATCTGTTGTTTCTAATTTCTCATGGCTATAGGGCTCTCTTGGTTTTAGATAACTTTAGACAATATCGTTGCTTGGTAATGTGAGGTTTCAGCTGAACATAATAAAGTTATTTGATTTATCTGTTAGAAATTGTTTCATCATTCCTTTAGCCTTGGAACACACTTTTTTGCTGAAGGTTTCTTACATGCTTTCCACCAGATGATTGTCTAGGTTTACAATAACTTTTTCTTTAATATATATAATAAACCTGCCTTCTTAAACTTGCTATCTTGCAAACATAAGTTTTTTAGGAAAATTTCATGCAAGTGTCATGCAACAATTTTCATTGGCATATTCATTGTTCACATTTACTAATCTTAATGCAAGGGAGACA
The DNA here is from genome assembly GCA_910589775.1 of Avena eriantha. NCBI lineage: Eukaryota > Viridiplantae > Streptophyta > Magnoliopsida > Poales > Poaceae > Avena > Avena eriantha. The sequence goes on along the minus strand of OU342740.1, from coordinate 387,301,776 downwards.
AAATCACGAGGGAGAGAGGAGTTCCGCGGGGAAGATTTGTCCTTAGAAGAGAGAATGAGTTCAGACACGACTCCACTATTGGTACCTGACCATTTTGTGCTCTTGTGAGGGAGATAAGGAGCTGATCTATGCTTAACTTGCTTCTGAGTTTTGGGTCAGGCTTTTAGATGGGTATAAGCTAATCATGCTCTCTATTAAGATCGGTCGTTTCAAACAACTCTTTTTTGAACTAACTCAAACATATTAACTAGCAGGAACCTGTATGGCACAAGATGTAATACTTCATTGCACCTCTTGTTCCAAACTTCCTTGCCCATTCTTATCAGCACTACCTTACAAAGCACTATGGACGAGCTTAATATGATAAATTTAATAAGTCCATATTGTACCAGCTTATGGCCATTATTATTTACATTCTCGTGAAAAGCTATTTGAACCAATATTCAATCATCATTTTGAAGACACTCCTATCTATATTTGTACCGCGTAATATATTATATTTCATATTCAATATTTATACAAATTTCTACCATTTCATTTGTGAAGTGATGGGCACGACAACGCGCGCCTACATGATCTAGTTGCCATGATAACGGGGTGCATTTCTAGTAGTAGAGAGGAAAACGAATATGAGGGTTAGTGAGCGAACCTTCTGTACGATGGGCAGTTAACAAGAGGTAGAAAATAAAATGGAAACTAGAGGAGACAGCTTCGGATGCAACAACAAAAGAGTTGGCATATGAGGGTAAACTGAGCGAACCCGTGCACCACCGGAGCCGGTGGAAACCCAAGAACATGATTTCGGTCAGTCCAAATCACGACGGATGCCCTACCCTTTTTACCGGGGAGGTATAAGTTCGCCACGGGCTCGAGCCCGCTTGTCCCATGATGCCAACCCTTCGGCCCTCCAGAGCGGATGGTACGTATATATGCTGGTGCCAACAGTCCTCAGTTAGCGGTGTGGTATTATTAAAACGTACTGTATAACTAAGCATCACACGGGGTTGGGGTTGGCGCCCGCTGTGATGGCCCTTCTCGGCTTCTACCTGGGTATCCCAGCATCTACGGTTTATCCTAACGTGAAACCTCACAACCATGGCCGTTACGGAGGAGGAGAAGGCAGGTTCTTCAGTCGCAAGGGTTGCAAAGTGTTGATCTGACGCATCATGAGGACCAAAGAAAAACTAGGATCAGCATCATTGTTTGTCAGATCAGAGAGGTTAGCAATTTCGAAGGAAGTCGAACATTACGATCAGAGCAGAGGAGATTAGTGCGAAACTAATCGCTGTTAGGTGCGGCGATGGCGTGATTGCCATGGTCTACGTTTCTTGCGTTTTAGCTGGCTGAAACATGACAAGGTTTTACAGTTATTTCTTACAACTCGTTGCCTACCGGGTGGTTGTAACAACACTCTGTTCCGTTCTGGAACCCGGAGATCAGGGCAGACGAATAAATATTCGGGTCAGTGTATATAAGCAAAACAGATTTTAGCATGAAGAGAGACGCTTGCTGCAGTTAATTAACAACAGTAGTGTGGGATTTGTTTTAAAAAACAATAAAAAATATATATTAATATCACAAAGCTACCAATTACATCCGGTCATGTCCAAACACATCAGATATACCCACCGCCAAGAAAAAATAAAAAAGAGAGAGAAAAAACTAAGACCCGTTGCGATGATGAACCAGCCGCAAGTCTCCCGGAAAGCCATGTGTGCCTTCGTCATGTCGCTGTATCTAGCAGGACTACTGATGTGCAAGGAGCGTGAGGTGGTGGTGAGGCGAGGCGAGGTGGGACTTCTGATCCTGTGCGTGGCTTTCATGGCTGCTTGTGCTCTTGCATCGCCTCCTCGAGGTGCCTCTGCCGCCGGTGTTGCTACCTATGGTACGATCAATTAGTATGTTTCTCTCATTAGTGTTGTCCCATTATTGTTCCCTCATAATTTGTTGGAGATGTCTCCGAATTCGGTTTGGTCATCTTGTTGGCCATATAGGAGCTCTTGACTGATGTGCTCATCAATGAAGCTATATGTATGAACAAATCTTTGGTTTACTCTACTCGATGCCGTAACAAAATGACGAGTAATGTATATTTTTTTTACTTTTTTCTCCTATGAACTCCAAATTAGTACCCCAGCTGTCTCCGTATAGAATTATTATGCAACCTTGATTCGTCTTATTTTAAGTACTCCATTATTATTTCTACCTTGCAAAAATCTACAGCTAAACCATGGTTTACTGTATATGGAATTATGTATCCCTTATGCATGTTTTCTTAGAGTTTTTCATTATGTAGGTGTTGGGCAAACAAGTTGACCTGCTAATGTCTTGAGACAAACATTGTGTAGGTTATACGAAAACAAGCTTGATTCGTTCTCAACAATTTTAAAATTTCCTGATTACTTGTTCGAAGTATGATGATTTTGTTATATGGGATGAATTTTCTATAATATTATACTATGGTTGGATAATCGAATCGGAGATATCCTTGCGAGCAATTGGAAGCCCCATGTGTCTATTCTGAACTTTAAAATGTCGTACTCACTTCACAATTCCTGATCCCTATTCTGAACTTCACACTCAACTGAAATCTGCATCAAATATATAGATCGTCACTAATCGTGCATGCATTTTAAGTTTATAATTGTTTGTATGAGAGTGAGGGTTCAATAAGTACACTAGTAGAGAACGGGTCTTTAGTCCCGGCCCGTAAGGAGATTTTGTCCCGGTTCTAGAACCAGGACTGAAGAAGCGGGACTAAAGGCCCATGCATTAGTCCTGACCCGGTTACCAGCCAGGACCAATGGGCGTCTACATGGACGCCGCTTCGCGCGGGATGCCCCCCATTAGTCCCGGTTCTTATTACGGACCGGGACAAATGGTTCTTTGCCGGGTAGCATTTTAGGCACTTTCTTTGTCGCGGCAGAGAAATCATTTTGTATTGTTTTATTTATTTCTTTTTTCATTTCAAAATAGTTTTTTAATATTTCTACGCTATCACGTTCGTGCATATATAAGATAACTTGTCTTAAGGTCGAGCATACAAATATATACATGATAGTTACATGGAGACCATAATTACCGGGACTAGAGCCCGTCTATTCGATTACACGCCGGGGATCATCGGTAGCGCCTGTTCACACTAAATTGTCCGACGTCATCTACCATCTCTTTCAACAAAAATCCTACCAGTTCTTCTGCAATTCCTAGTATGCGTTGCTCTGGTAGGAGCTGACCCCGCATGCTCTCGAACTATATAAGAAAAGGAGATCAATCATGATAACAAAAAGTGATGGTAATAAAATAATGTTGTGAATGTATTGCTTACATCGACTCTATAATCTTTGTCCTCAGTGATAAACATGCGAATGAACTCGCAAAACGTAGAATCCACATATATTTATCTCCGGAGACTGCCTCGCACACTTTACGAGAATAGAATTTAATCAAAATAATAATCTAGCATCATAATTGTATTAAAACTAGAAGTAAAGAGATGCACAGGCATATCACTGACTACTTATTGAGACCGTCTTAAACGTCAGCTTCTCACTAAACGTACCCGTAATCTCACTCTTGAACATGTTCCAAACCCTGTCCGAGAAATAAAATGAATGAATGAGTTATTTATTAACTGATATCTCAGGAAATCAACGAAAGAGACCGATATAGCGCGAAAATTACCTCTAGAGCATGTCCTGCATGTCCCTAAACTCTTCCAGGTGTCTCTTTAATGGGTTCATGACTTCAACTATTCCTTATCAAGTTGAATGTCGATATCTGTGAGATTCGATTCATTTTTATGGCTTTTATTGATGATTTTCTCTCGGATTTGATCGTTTTCTAGCTTTACCAAATGATAATACTTCGTTAGTGAAGAAAACTTGGTTTTTAATGTGTGTTTCAGGTTTTGAATGTTAACAAAAGGTTTTAACTAGAGAAACACAATATTCAGGAGAAAACAAGCAAGTCTCTCTTTGGAAGCACTCGAGAGGAGCATACAGAGGATTTAATGAGCAACTATACATCGGGAATATTTTCCCGGCCGTATAGTTCCTGCCGTATAGCTGCCGCCGCCTCTATCTTGTCAAAAGGGACAACTTTCGTGAAGGGACCATACGTAAAAACACAACACATCAACCGCCATCAGATCCAGAAGGGAGAAAGAAGAGATCCAGAGAAGAAGGGGAAGACGTTCTTCATCTCGCTGCGCGATCTTCGACCTCCTAGCTAATACACCCCCATAGCCACTACTTGTACTTGAGAGAGAGAGAGGGATCTTCGCCTTGCAATACTAGGATTTGAGATTATTTCTTCCTATCTTGAATTGTGTTGGATATTTTTTTATTCTTATCATGGATCTCCATGGTAATATCAAGAAAATTTCCCTTTATTTAATTATATCGATGATCCGTTCTTCTCTCATGTGTGAGTAAGTTCCTTAGGCATGGGAGATGTAGGGGATTGGTGAGATGTGATGTGCCTTCATATATTTTCCATTAGTTTGTGATTGATTTTAATTATTATATTATGTATGTTTGACTATTTGTGGGATGCCTAATGCTTGTTGTCTAATTAAGGGATGTTCTACATAGATAGGATCTTGTTCGCTAGCAGACCGGCGACCCCCGAGTGACATGGGGATATAAATGGAAAACTAGTAGACTCGAGTATAACAAGGAACCATTGTGCTTATTGCATTAGTCCGATCCAAGGAGCTTAATCGCTAAGCAACCTGAAGGGTCTTAATCGTCTAGTGTCTGACCATAGTTTTGGTAATAGACTAGTACGATTATTGAAGTTGGGATGAAATCTAGCAAGAGGAGTTCCGGCTAATTATGGGTTGCTGATACGTTGGAAACGTATCTATAATTTTTGATGTTCCATGCTTGTTTTATATCTACTTTCTTATGTTTTGTCCACACATTGGAGTATTTTTATATACTTTCTAGGACTAACCTATTAACAAGATGCCACAGTGCCAGTTGCCTGTTTTCTGCTGTTTTTTAGTTCCAGAAAAGTTAGAAAATGAATATTCTCAAAATTGGACGGCACAAAAGTCAAAGTCAATATTTCACTGAGGGGAACACAGAGCCAAAAGACGAGGCGGAGAAGGGCCTCGAGGGGGTCACACCCCTGGCCCTGCGGCCTGGCTTGACCCGCGCCTCGGGGGGGCAGCCGCCTCGAGCACCCCCTCGCCTCCCATTTCGCCTATAAGAAGCCTCTGATACAGAAACACTAAGTACCCGATCAAAATTCCACGAAAGAGTCTGTAGCCGCCTCCATCTCCATCCCTAGATCGGGAGGGATCTGAAGCTCTTCCTGGCACCCTGCCGGAGTGGAGAGATCACCCTGGAGGCTTTCTTCATCACCATGCCTGCCTCCGGTGTGATGCGTGAGTAGTTTATCCCTGAACTACGGGTCCATGTAGTTGCTAGATGGTTGGTTCTTCTCCTTTGTGCTATCATGTTTAGATCTTGTGAGCTCCGTTCATGATCAAGATCATCTATTTATAATTTTACATGTTGTGTTTGCGGAGATACGATGGATATTGAGATGCTATTTCAAATTGATTATTGATTCTATCATGTCTTTGTTATTTGTGATTTTGCATGCTTTCCGTTGTTAGTAGCTATCTTGGCCGAATAGATGCTAGCAATTCCAAAAGGGAGTATTTATGCTCGATAGTGGGTTCATGCCTCTAGGAATCTGGGGAAGTGACAGAAATCTCTAAGGTACTAGATGTGCTATTGCTGCTAGGGAGAAAACGGCAATCTTTTGTTCATAGGACAATTGTATTGTTTATTTTACACACTTTGTTTAATGCAATTATCTGTTGCTTGCAACTTAACACTGGAGGGGGTTCGGATGATAACCTGAAGGTGGATTATTAATCATAGTTGAATTACGGTCTATGTAGAATGTTGTAATGCCCAATCAAATCTCATAGGAGTCAAGGTGATTAGTATATGCATGTATGCTTTCTCGATGTTTGTCAATTGGCCCGCTGTAATTTGTTCATCCAACATGTCATCTATCTTAAGGAGAATCATGGGGAATATTAATTATGTTCTTATTATGGTTAACAATGCCTATGTCCCTGTTTATTTCTATATTTTGGATGTTGAATGCAATGCTTCTTGTTTTATTACTTTGGAAGACCTTTTCTTAGAACGGTTGGTGCTATTATTGATATGAGAGAAGGCACCATTAAATATGAATTTCACTCAAAAAAGGTATAGAACACTTCTCTAAGAAAGAGATAAGATTCCTTTTGCCTCTCCTATTAAAATAAAATTTGCTCTTAATACTTTTTCATTTGAGAATAGTTGATTCTTTTCTTGCTTTTTACTTGTAAGCGTGCACGTGCAATGCACGCCTTTTAAATATAACATGTGTATATCAAATTGTATTTCCTTTTAATTGAGTTTTTTTATTTTACGTTTTTCCACTTTAACAGATATAACCATGCGCGTGCAATGTACAATTTACGGACACTACACCGGTTAAAATTAATAAAGCAAAATAACACATTTCTATCCATTTTCAAAATATTGCAATTCAATCACAGTTCAAGGCATACTTATAAAATAACTATTAAGCAACAATATCCATTTTTTATTGTTTGATAAATATCCAACTCTTTACGCGATCTATAAAGTCTCGCTCCATGGCTAGATATCCTTATAACTTCATTCTTTATTCTCGGCAAACTTCAAAATATGTATTATACTCTACATATGCACCCAACATATGCATTATACTCTCTCCGTCCAGAAATAATTGATTTAAGTTTGTCTAGATTCGAATGTATCTACACTAAAATAAGCCTAGATACATTCAAATATAGACAAACTCAAATCAATTATTTCTGGACGAAGAGAGTACAACATTTTTATAAGATGTTCATTTGCAAACCGTATATAGATGAGCATAGTGAAAAATACTCACCATGGGTATCCAAAATTGCATCGCTTCATCGTACCACCAGGGAATAAAATTAAAAACCAAATAAACTGACAAAGCACTACAAACATTTGAAATGTTACATTGTGTGTGGAACAAATCGTATAAGGTTGTAATGTAGTGAGATAGTTCATATACACATATAAGTTGTTTGGAGCGACACCATAAAACCAATTATAAAAAAACAAAGTTTCTTCAAAAATCTAAATTCTATCTTAACCCAAGCTGGTATGGTTCTCTAAAAAAAAGACAGCCTGATATGGCAACCATGCTAAGCAACACCCGTCGGATGCAGGCATGCAGCACACCGCTCCCCACTCAGCTACAGCTTCCTCTGCCACACATACTCGACACAAGCCCCGTCTCTGCCCTCTCCACTGCCTTTCCCACCGCCGGCGCGAGGCCCCCCTTCCCCACCCACCGTTGCCGACGCGGTGCTGCAGCAAGGACCTCCTGTTCCCCTACGCCGCTGCCACAGCAACACCCTGCTCACCTGACTCCCCCCGCTGCCGCGAAGCCCGCCCATCCCCTGCATCCCTGCCGACGGAGGCGGAAGCGTAACCGCGTGCGAGTAGGAAGGCTCGTGGAGGCTATCGGCGGCGTCATGGCCCGGATGTCCTATCCCAAGTGGATGTCATTCTTGTCTGGGACCTCCTACTTCGCGCTGTCCCAGGCCGCTGGCGCCGCCCTGGGCCTCCTCGTGCTCGACACCCACGACGGAGGGATTGGGGTGCTGCCACCCTAGGCATCCTCGAGCTCAAAACCTGCGGTAGAGGGATTTGGGTAAAGGTTGGATTCTCTGACAACAAGGAGTGTCTCCATGTCCGTCTGTTGGTAGCCTGCTCGGCATAATCCATCTGCGGTACGTGAGGAATCCAAGAACCCCATTAGGATGGTTTCAGGCATAAGGAATTGCCAAATAATACTAAACTGCTACTATGATTATACTTTATTGTCAGTGTTGATGTACATATGTGGGCAATAGCAATGTTTTTGGGGAGATTGGCTATCATAATGCTCAGGTTACAAGCCCAACACCACTCTCGGGATTTGACTCGTGCAAGGTAATTGTCCCATTCCTAGGATTGCCATTTTCCTTTGTTTCCATTGTACTAAGAGTGAGCATGATTATTTCAGAAAACTGAAAATAAGAGGGTCTGGTGTTGTCGATCTGGAGTACATGGATGGGGGCTCTTTGCTTCTAAGAAAATTCAAGATGGGAAAATGGTATATCACTTCAGGCTAGTTAATTTTAAAACATAGCTCATACCTATGACACATTGAACATTTAAGCACATGGCACACCTATCTAACTTTGTTTACTTGGTATGCAAGAGAGTCTAAGGCAAACATTGGTCTTGCAAGGATAACCAGGAACAAAATAATCATGCTCTGAATTTAGTACAAACCTTCGAAAATGGATGCAACAAACTACAACCTTTGCCTCTCCATTAAACTAAAAAGGAGGTTGCAAGTGCCATATACATATCAAATATTTACTGTTATTTTATATAATACATTGTTTTTGTATCTTGGTTAAATTATTGCCGCTGTCATGTGCCTGCAAGAAATAAGATTCAAGGTAAAAGAAACAGATACACCCTCAGGGCATGGAAAAATTGTGAACTTCCTGAACTAAACGCCCAAAGATTTTCATCCAGTGATTTTCCTATACAAGTCCAACAATTTGAAATCTATATACGTTCAATGACCAAACACACAGTAGAAAGAAACAAATTCTTAACATTGCTTTTGTAAATGTGCTGATTCAAGTCCAGGAAAATCATTCTTACTGATGCACATAATTCTTGATAGGAATAGAACATTAACTCAAGGTTCAAGCAATGTAACTTTACAACACTAAAAAAAATCCATGGAGGGTATCAATAACGACACTTTTGTGTTTGAATTTACCTCCGATAGGCATTTGAAATAGGCCTTTTGTTAATGACGCTGTTCCAATTTGGTATGTTGATTCACACGAAGACAATGTTTCAGGAACTGTGCAATGGAATTGGCCATTGTAATGCATACAGAAGAGTCTGCTCCAACTGGCGTTGGCGTGGAGCCGGTCAACGTCGAGGTCGTTGGCTGTGCAGATCAGCACGGCGGTTCACGGTACGCATGGCAGCGAGGGCGCACGGCAGGCTGGGCGTCGCATGCCAGGCCTGCACCTGGTGTTGGCGAGGAGCTAAGGCTCGATTCAGTTTGATTGCAACGAAAGTGGAGTCGGCACACTGTGATCTCTTCATCATTGGTGAATACCTGATGCTAGTCTGTTTCACAGGATGCCACAGAATTTCTAGTCGATGATGCAAAGGAGATTCCACAATTCTATAAGCACTAATGTGATAATTTAAGCAGAATTTCCCAAAGAAGAAACTTGTAAGAAATAATATACTCATAATCTGTGGTGAACTGCCATAATCACCTTCTTCTTATTGTTAAGTCAGCGAGGAATTTGCTAGATATGTGCCCATGGCATCTTCTCTTTATGAACTCTTAAGATGTACGAACAACAAAGTTGAATCTGAGGTACTCCATGGTAGATTATTGCCTTGTTCCCTTGGTGGTTTTCTTCATCACTGTCTGCCATATTTTATATTTTGTAGGTGATGAAGCGTGCTAAAGTGGTCGAGGAAAAGAGTGGTCATTTCAGGAGTTACAAGTACAACATAGTCTCCCTCAATTTACTGGTTCTCTTGAAGCAGTTTTTGAACTCCAGGAGGTTAGTTATATATTTCCCTCCAGCTATGTAATCCATTTACACAGTACTGGTTATGTTTCTAGAATGTATTATCTGTCGTTGTATTGGGAACGGCAGTACCTAAGAAGGTTAGATAGAGGTGTGGGGACTAGCAGGGAAGCTATCGACGGCGTCCGCAACGGGATTGGATACAAGCAAGCGTAGTTGGACGCAGGAAGTACCTAGGTTCGGAGCCCTCTCTGCCTATATAAGGAGAGGCAACGGTCTCACTGGCCAATCCGACTGGCGGGCCCCACAGGTGGGTCTCAGCCGGCTGGTCATCTACAGTATCCGGTACAACATGTCCCATCGGAGTACGAGCGGTATAGCTGTCGTAGGCACAGTGGACGCCGTGCGAGCCTGTCGTCAGCACCGGGCCACTGTTCCCGCGTCATCCCCGCAAAGTCTTCGGTATGGCCGAGTACTTGCCAGTCTTATCATCGTACAGGGCGTACCGCGCACTGTTCCGCACGTCGCCCTGTCTCCTTGATTGGTTCTGGCTACGCTGTTGTAGCCGGCTGCTTCTCGCCGATCCGGCTTGCCTTGTCTGGCTGCACCTGGCCAGCCGAACGCGATCCGACTGCCCTGTTTCTTGTCCGGTTGGGGTATCCGGGGGTCATCCCCCGACACTAGCCCCCGAGCGCGTGTGGATTCCGCCCTTAGGTGAAATGTGCGCGTGTTTCCTCTTCGTTTTGAATTTCTGACCGGCTACGCCTGGCGGTTGCGCTACCCGTGACGTCAGTGCTGGCGCCGCCCACGCGCGCACGCGCCATCATTACTCTGCGGCGGGCAGCGTAACGTCCCGTCGCACGTCGCCTCGGGAAACTGCCGCCTGACGCTTCGGTTCTTGCTCCAAGATCCTCTGCGCACCCCGCGTCTGCACACGGGATCCGGGTGGCGGTTGGGGTGAGGATCGCCTGGATGGGTGCCGCGTGGCGCTGCGGACGGTTGCCCTTCCGGGCCTTTAAAGGGGCGCCTGGGGGCGGTTCCTTTCCTCCGCTCCCCCGCTTCCAGTTGCCCTCTTCCCCTTCTGCGCTCCTGCTCTCTGCACCTTGCTGCCGCTGTAGCCCGCTGCGCCGCCCATTTGTCGTCGTCGGCGGTACGGGTCACCGTCAATCGTCCGCCACCGCGCCCTCCGACGAGCCGGAGATGGCCGCTGAACGCGGAGCGTGGTGTGGCTCCTCTGTCACGGAGGACCACATCCAGAAGTACCGCGCCACCTGCGTCCTTCCGTCGGAGGAGGAAGTGGCGGTGCGGCTCGCGCCGACGAGAGAGGAGTCGCCGCATCCGGCGGAGGGAGAACGGGTGGTCTTCCTCTCGCACCTGGCGCGCGGGTTCGCGCTCCCGATTCTTTCAAAAATTGGACGTCGCCAGAAGATGACGACGCCTGCTGACTGCAAGACAAAAGCAACATCAAGAAAAGGCAAATCCAGAGATGAACCAAAAAGGGCAAATCCAGAGAAGAGCAAACAAACTAGAAAACTTACCAATCAAACTTGTCAAAGTCAAAAGTGGGCTCCCCCGACTCTGACGAGGACTCCTTGGGCAGTCGCATCTTCTTGCGAGAAGATGGTGCCACGACGCTCACGGGAATGACAGGGATTGGCGACTCCGCACCAACGCGTGCACCTTCCGGAGTCGAAGGAGATGACGCATCGGAATCCTCGCTGCGCGAACGCTTGCGAGTATCCGGACTACCCGAATCGGGGGCTTCCTCCTCCACATCAGATAGGGCGGTCGACTCCGACTCGTTCTCTTCCAAGGCTTCACGAGGAATAACCCCCTCTGGAAGGGGGGCATACAAGGTGACACCGCCCAATCCTGCATACAGACAACAAATTTAGCAAAAAGCAAATAAATAGCAAAGAAGCAATCAACAAACTAAGCTACTACGTAACACAATTCTACCTCAGGAGGAGGGTTAGAAGCGTCGAACGGAGGAACGACTACCTCACTAGGGAGCACATCCTTGACGGTGTACGTGGTCACCAGTCGAACCCTTTTATCTATCTCACTCGCGGACATGCCATCGGCAGACACACGAGTTGCATCGTCAGCACCAGCCCACTGAAACATGGGGTGGACTCTGGCCTGCAGGGGCTGGACGCGACGGCGTATCCACGTGCGAATTAGTGCGCAGCCTCCTTCCTCTTTACCTATGCGACTCTCGAGGTCGCAGACGCGCTCGTACAGCACCTCTGTCTCCGCGGACTCGCCAGGCATGACTACATTCTTCCAGGAGCGCCTCCTCTTGCATGGGGTCGAGGGGTCGAAGGGCGCGAGTCCGAAGTGGTCTCCGTCGGCCTTCTGGTCACGAACATAGAACCACTTGTCCCTCCATCCTTGGACGGACTTCATCAGCTTGATGTCGAAATAGGTGGCGGATGGATCGACGTGGATTCCACAGCCGCCTACATCGTAGACTAAGGAGCCAGACGCTGAATGGCGCTTCAACTTGAAGAGGCGCTTGAAGAGGCCGAAGTGCGGCTCGATTCCGAGCCAGCACTCGCAGAGGGTGATAAAGCAAGAGATGTGAAGGGTAGAGTTCGAGGACAGCTGATGGAGCTGGAGCCCGTAAAAACAAAGGAGGCCCCTGAAGAAGGGATGCAGGGGCAACGAGAGGCCGCGAATGATGAACGCCAAGAACATCACTCGAAAACCAGTGGGAGGAGAGGGGATTATCTCACCGCCGGGGACGCGCACGTCGGCGACTGTGGCGGACAGCACTCCGTCTTGGCGAAGTAGACGAAGATCAGAGGACTTGATGATGGAGGGACGCCACACGCCATTCGTGACGCGGGTGCCTGTGCCCTTCTTCCTCTCGTCGTCGGCGGTGCTGGTACCCATAGCGGCGGAGCCACCCTTCTTCTTCACCGCAGCAACGGTAGCCGCGGAATTGGCCGCAACACCTCCCTTCTTCTTCCCCATTGCGCGGTGGCGATGCGACCAGAGAAAGTAGCTGGGAAATGTGCGGAGCTGGTCCAGTGCCTCGGAGGAAAAGAGAGCAGAGAAAGCAGGGGAGCAGTGGCAATGGCAATGAAGGCAAACAATGAGCGAAAGCAGATGTGGATTTTACCATCGCAGCACCACTACTTAATCCCTGGAAGATGCAATCCAACGGCTCAGAAAAACCCTACTGGACGCGTGGCGATCATCGTGCTAGACACGTGGAGGAGCTGAAACACGAACCGTCCCCCCACTACTCCCATTACGTGCGAAAATCGAGGAGGCGCGGTTAAAATAAAGATTACGCACGCCCAGTCAAATCAGAGTCAGAAAGTGGGGCCTACCACTCGTCACGTCCCGTCAAACTCGCTCACGCGGGCAACTGAGGTCATGAAATCGTCAGCACTGACGTCATCAAAAGCTACGCATCATCAGACTTCGACTACTTTAGTTCTTGCTCGAGTCTTTGACTCCACCAAGCACTCGGGGGCTAGTCCCATAGGGAGTGCTGGTCGCGCACCCTACGATTTTTCTTTCTTCTTTTTCAGGAACATGGACGATCAAAGCAAACCCAACAACTCGAAGCATGGCTCGACTATGGACATGGGTTACTCCCATAGGGAGCGCCAGAAGCAAATTCGACTGAAACAAGCAAACAAAAGATGACAACAGTCGCGAAAGTTATTTAGTCCCTGCCTAAGTCTTCGACTCAACCAGGCATCGGGGGCTACTCCCATAGGACACCCTATGATCACTTGTGCAAAGTATTATGTGTTGATAACATCCACACTCGAAGTTTATGGCGACATCGCCTCATAATTTTTCCCTACAAAGGGACCACGTCTCCTGGGTCACCCGAATCATCACTGCGATGATAAAATTCGGATGTCGCGCTTGCAGCGTGAAGGTAAGATCCGACTAAGGCCTGGCAACGCATTAAGCTGCGCACTACCAGAAATATATCCGTGCCTGCAGGTACGATGAATATGCCTTGACGGACGCGTCGAGTGCTCACACCCATATACTAGAATTCGACTCCTGTAAGACCTCCGCGGCTTGAGTCGAATTACACCAGCACTTTTCCGGATTCGAGTCCGAGTAGGTGCCATTGGTTTGCCCTAAGGTAGTTAACTAACACCGATACATCGGTTAAAATTAGGCACGCACACCAACAATCCCTATGACATAGATAAATCAGTCGAAAAATGTACTCAGTCATGCACTCGAAAGACTTCATAAAGTCTCTAGCCGAGACCTAGCCTATCTATATAAAGGCTAGGAGGGGGCCGCGAGGAGGACACACGCAACCCTAGTTTCCACAACCCTCGCCAGATTGCATCTGCGCACCATTGTAATCCTCGATTCCTTTGATAATTCCACGAGCAAACAAGCAGGAGTAGGGACCTCTACGAGGCCTGAACCTGGGTAAATCTTCGAGTCCCCTGTGTGCTTGTTTGCTAGCCGAGAGATATCTCCAGCGCTCCCTCCTTCTCCAAAACCCAAGTCCATAACAATGGGCATTGATGAGTTAAACCCTCGTCAGCTAGGCTCGGATACCACTTTGTAACACCCTCAAATCGGCCCTATGCAAGTTTTAGTGATTCCCGCCAAACCCGCATAGAAACGATTCAAAGATGCCCACCAGGCACTTGTGTGCGGGTGGAAAACGAAGTAATATTATTACACATTAGACCACGATGGAACCCATAGAACATATATATACATCAATGACTCAACGAGTCAAGAATACAGATATACAGTACAAAGATCCAAATCACCTTGAAAACAATACAACATCCGAGTACAGACAAGATGCAAATGGGGCTAAGAGACCTGAAGAATAACAAATGGCGTCCATAACCCTGCCCAGGCCAAGCCGGAAGGGTAACCCTGCTAACGACGTCGATCTCATACCTGCTAAAACAAAAGGGGTGCCGACAAAGGGCAAAGGAAAAAAGGGAGCAGTTAGTACTGAGGCCAGTACACGGCGAGTCTGGAATTCACAGCCGCTCTCGCCTACACAGGTATGGTTGTCTGAAGCGGCAGCGCATCATGCACTAAACAATCTATAGAGACTCGATTCAACTGTCGGCTATTAGAGAGGGATACGAAAGACCTATTCGGATCCAACCTGATAGTAACACCAAAACATACCCATCCTGGTATTTCCTCCTCGAGACTACACGAGGAAGTCAAACCGAGGAACTCACACAGTTGGCAGTTTTATTCATTCCATTATAGTTGCATCACTTACTAGTTAGATATAGATAGCATGAGTCATCCCGATATCATAGGCAGTGGGCAGTTTTAGATAATCATTCCATTGTAGTTGCAATACTTACTAGTCAGATACAATTAGCATGAGACATCCCAACTCCAGCAGTTGTTGGCACTTTTATTTACTCATTCCTTTGTAGTGAAACTAATTAGACATGTCAAAGTCAAATTTATAGTACTACTTTAGTTATAGTTGTCTATGGGGGTGCACAAATAGCAACACACGATGAACCTCGGGAAGAACCAAATAAAATGCAACGAGGCCTCACGATAAAGCATTCACAGGATTCATAAATTATTTCAGGGGGCCACCCCAATAAGCTACCCGCAACGAAGTTGTCCGGCTCCGAGACGAACCTAGGGTTTGCGACGACAACGGTAAATGATTGGGAACCCGAAAGTGTGACTGGGCTTGTCGATACAGCATAAACGTGGTGCAGGATCCTAAACAGTACAGGTGCTCCACGCACAATCATAAATAAAGCAGTAAAGCATGGAATAAGTACATGATAGTAATAAAGCCCCAAACTAGTTTGTGGCCCCAAAAAATAAAGTGTGAATTAAGCTCAGGCAAAGGGGGATTCATAGAGTCCCATATGTGGATAGTGCGAATAGTCAAGGAACATGTATCAAGTACTCGGGGCCTACGGGACACAAGTGAGCATGGAAGAACCAAATATTAGCTATTTCCCACCGGTGCCTCTGCATTAGTTATATTTATTTCCGGCATTATATTTAACAAGTTGTAATTAAAGTCATGATCATGTCCACCATTAAGCATCTCCACCAATAAGTATGTGCCAACCTTTCATCAACGGTAGAACGACAACGACACGAAGCAACACCTGAGCAAGCGACTACGACTCGCAAGGCCGACTGTCTATCAAACAATATGAAATAGGATGTGTCCAACGCAATATAGAGGCTGCAAGGAATATAAATGGGTGCACGGAAACTAAAGCATTGCAACACGGATAGCAATAGATCAACAGGAGGAAGTAAAGACTATAAATGTAAAATAGGTAGAAAGGGGGAGATTGCTCGCCTAGGAAACACAGTCGAAGGTACATTATCCGAAGAACTTGTCGATACTCGCATCAACTCAACGTCCTAATTTGTGAAGAAGCAAAGCACTAAAAGAAACGCCGGATGCACTATTTAATACTACGGCAAAAGAATCAGCATGTTTATGATATGATGCATGACATGGCAAAGATGCGGTGGAATTACGGAATTACGCAATATTAAGCGGAACCGGGGTCCCGACAATTAATTAGAAGGTTCAAGTTATTTAGATACCCACAATTTAAATGTTGAATTAACAAGGCAAAGCATGGCATCTGTTCACTTCACAAATTTAAATGAGGATAATATAAGACTAGAAAAACCCGCATATAGCCTCCATATTTAATTATGAGGTGAATCGACAAAGTATCCCCAACAAATAAACATGTATGCAAGCATGACAATTCATATGTACAAGATAGATGTTATATATTATAAAAATAGGGGCCTCGGAAAGGGGATCATACATTGGGGGTCGAAGATCTTGGATTCAGAGAGGTTCGGGTTCGGTCTTCAGACTCTGTCTTCGGATCAGCGAGGAAAAAGGAAGCATCGGGTCTTCGGGTTTCTGGCTTCATTTTCGTGAAGGAGATCATGATTTCCATGAGGGAGACCTTGGCGTCCTTGTTGGAGTTCTCGGGTGTCGATGCCAGACTCGGGTTTCATGTCGTTAGGTCTTCGGGTCGAGGTCGTCATTGCGATCCAGTGGCACATGCATGCCACCCACACCAAGACAATCTTCATCTTCATCTTCAATTTGAGTCAGCACCACACCATACTACTACACGGTTGCAACATGCACAAGCTGAACAAGGAACATGTGTGCACCGAGTAGACTACGTCTCGCTCGGGCATTGTCTCGAGCACCTTGCAAACGGGGTGCAGCAGGAGGGAAAAACAGGCTCGGTGTCTACCAGCCGTTGAGATAAAGGGGGTCGCAGGCGGCGGGGCACGTCGGCGCAGGGAGAGGAGGATGTGCGCGAAGACTGAAGGAGCTTGAAGAGGGATGAGGAGGAACTTGGGAGGAGGGCGTCCAGGGCGGCGGTGCTTGGCGCGGGTCGAGGAAGGCTCTGGTCATGAAAGGCGGCTTGCTTCCGGGGATGCAAGAGATGAGGGGAAGCGGCGTTCGGGAGGATCCACGGCAAAACATGACGGGGCACCGAGCGGCCACGCGCAGCGGCGGAGGAGAGATGGCACCGAGGACGGTTGTCCCGCGGCGCGCAAACTTGCAGCACCTAGGGAGGAAGCGGCTGGCGGCAGATTGAGCTCTGCGACCGGGGATGGGGCTCGCGGCGACGCGTGCTGGAGCGGAGGGCGCAGCGGCGGCCGAGATTGTAGGGCACGGTGATGCGGAGGCGGTGCCTGCGAGGCAGAGGACGGCGAGGCCGGGGCCAAGGCGGGGCGTCGTGCTGCGAGGTGAGGTGGAGGCAACGACGGGAGAAGCTCCCTAGGACGGGCGGCACTTGCTCAGGATCAAGGGGCGCGCGGGGTTAGGTGGGGAGTGACGAGGACGATGGGGTGGGGCGAGCGACACGTGAGGACAGGAGTAGGGTCGCGTCTCGTTGACGCGGGGTCACTTCAGGGTGGGGCCGGGTTGGAGCGGGGCGTGGGGTGGGGAGCGGAGTGCGTCGCGTACGCTGCTACCGCTGCGTGCGTGTTCGGTGTGTCGCGCGTGCTACTGCCGTTGTGTGCATTGCGGCAGGTGGAGTAGGTGCCTTAGGGTTTGGGGTAGGTAGGATTAGGGTTTAGGTTAGATCTGTTTTAGTCTAGGGTTTGGGTTTGGGCCGGACCTGCCGGGTAGTAGGTAGCATGGCCTATGGGCTGGACTGCCTCCCCGGTATAACAAAATAGTTTTGAGTATTTATTTTATTTTATTTTAAATAGCCTTTTGTAAATTGTTTGTAGACAAAATAAAATATCCGGAAGGATCAGGTTTTACATTTGAAATAGAGAGGGGGTATTTAGAAAACAAAGATAGGCTTTTGGAGAATATTTTAGGAAAACATATGCATAATGATGACGATGCTCAAATGCAATGTGGCATGATGACATGAGCATGTTGTCATGATGATGCACAAAATAAAAACAACAAGCGATTTTCTAGTAGTTATTTTACCAGGGTGCTACAATGTAGTAGCAATATGGTTGGTTCTTCTCCTTTGTGATACCATGTTTAGATCTTGTGAGCTTCGTTCATGATCAAGATCATCTATTTGTAATTCTACATGTTGTGTTTGCGGGGATCCGATTGATATTGAGATGCTATTTTAGATTCATTATTGATTCTATCATGTCTTTGTTATTTGTTATCTTGCATGCTTTCCGTTGTTAGTAGCTATCTTGGCCGAGTAGATGCTAGCAAATCCAAGAGGGAGTATTTATGCTCGATAGTGGGTTCATGCCTCTAGGAATCTGGGGAAGTGACAGAAATCTCTAAGGTACTAGATGTGTTGTTGCTATTAGGGAGAAAACAACAACCCTTTGTTCATAGAACAATCATATTGTTTACTTTACACACTTTGCTTAATGCAATTATCTGTTGCTTGCAACTTAATAATGGAGGGGGTTCGGATGATAACCTGAAGGTGGATTATTAGTCATAGATGCAGTTGGATTACGGTCTATGTATAATGTTGTAATGCCCAATCAAATCTCATAGGAGTCAAGATGATTAGTATATGCATGTATGCTTTCTCGATGTTTGTCAATTGCCCCGCTGTAATTTGTTCACCCAACATGCATCTATCTTAAGGAGAATCACCTCTAGTGAACTATGGACCCTAGTCCATTCTTTTACCATCAATCTACAAAGCAATTTATTGTTTTCTGTTTACTTTCTGCAAGCAATTACTATCTTCCACACAATACGTTTAATCTTTTGTTTTCGACAAAACCGGTAAGATTGACAACCTCACTGTAAGTTGGGGAAAAGTTCTGTGGTTGTGTTGTGCAGGATTCCAAGTTTGAAACAACACCTTGGAGGTGTTTCCTTGCTCCTGCTGGTTCGATAACCTTGGTTTCATAACTGAGGGAAAATTTATTGTTGTGTTCATCATATCTTCCTCTTGGGGTTCCCCAATGAGCTCTACATATTAAGCAAGCAGTTGCTTTCCTACACATATACTTATAAGATTATAATTGTTACATTTATCATTCATCCACCTAGCACAGTCACTATCACCATGAACGGAATCTCCCCACGCCTTATTTTGCCATCTGTAGGAAACAACAAACAACCAAGTCATTCTTTACTTTCATGCTTTTATTTCCGAAGTTTATATTTCAGTTCTATTTAAATACATCTCATTTAATCAAGACCACATTCTTATTTCAACACTTGCAGTCAATTCACTCGTAGCCCTGTGACAACTTCGGGTGTGATAGAGACTTCACTCATAAACACTTACCTTTGGGCTCCCTATGGGATCAATATCTATACTTTGAAACTAGCTACACACGATCTGTGCACTTGCAAACATCAAATGTTTAGCAGAATCTAGTGGAACCTGCACACGTTTATATATACATTAGTAACTCGTCAATTACACTTAACATCGAGTAAGCAAAAGTGAATTTGTACAATAGAGTAAGACCCTCACTTGAAATTGTAAGGAAACAATATGTGGTTACGAACAACAACGCTTATAGGTCAAATTCCTGTTGTTTGTGCTCATCCCACACAGGTACACCTGGTTTGTCCTAAAACTGTAAAAGTTCATCAACTAATGGCCTTAGGTACACATCAATGTCGTTGTCGGGTTGCTTCGGGCCTTGGATGAGCACTGGCATCATAATGAACTTCCGTTTCATGCACAACCAAGGAGGAAGGTTGTAGATACACAGAGTCACGAGCCAAGTGCTGTGACTGCAGCTTTGCTCCCCAAAAGGATTCATGCCATCGGTACTTAGACCAAACCATAAGTTCCTTGCGTCACCAGCAAAGTCTAGGAAGTCTCTCTCGAATTTATCCACTGCCGACCATCAACGGGGTGCCTCAACATCTCGTCTTTCTTACGGTCTTCCATGTGCCATCGTAACAACTTGGCATGCTCTTTGTTTCTGAACAAACGTTTCAACTGTGGTATTATAGGAGCATACCACATCACCTTGGCAGGAACCTTCTTCTTGGGTGGCTCGCCCTCAACATCACCAGGATCATCTTTTCTGAATCTTATACCGCAATGCAGTGCATACCGGGCATTTATCCATATTCTCGTACTTCTCAGCGTGGTAGAGGATGCAGTCATTAGGGCATGCATGTATCTTCTGCACATCTAATCCTAGAGGGCAGACAAACTTCTTTGCTTCATACATACTGGCGGATAATTCGTTCTTTGTTGGAAGCATCTTCTTCATTAGTACTAGCAACTTTTGAAATCCCGAGTCAATCACACCGGTCTCTGCCTTCCACTTCAACAATTCCAGTGTGCTACCTAGCTTCTTCTGGCCATCTTCACAAGTTGGGTACAACAATTTGTTGTGGTCCAGTAACATCTTCTTGAAGTGCAACCTCTCCTTTTCTGTGTCGCATCCTCGCTTTGCATCAGAAATGACCCGACCAAGATCATCATCGGGTTCATCTGGTGCCCGTTCTTCACCTCCTTCTTCTTCATGGTCTTCCATTACGGTATCATCGTATTCAGGGAACATAGATCGGTAGTTGTCATCATCGTTCTCTTCTTCATCGTCGTCTTCCATCATAACCCCTCTTTCTCCGTGCTTAGTCCAAACATTATAGCCGGACATGAAACCAGACCAAACCAGGTGGCTCTGAATGACTCTTGAGGAGGTGTGAGCCTGCTCATTCCGACATTCAACACATGGACAACACATAAAACCATCCCGCCACTTGTTCACCTCGGCCACAAGGCGAAAAGAACACACGCCTTCTCGGTAAGCGTCAGAGCGCCGGTCACCATGTTGGAGATATGCCCAAGAGGCAATAATAAAAGTGATTATTATTATATCTTTGTGTTTATGATGAATGTTTACATCCCATGCTATAATTGTATTATTAGGAAACACTAATACATGTGTGTTTTGTAAACATAAGAGAGTCCCTAGTAAGCCTCTTGTTGAACTAGCTTGTTGATTAATTGGTGATCATGGTTTCCTGATCATGGACATTAGGATGTGATTAATAACAAGGTTATGTCATTAGGAGAATGATGTGATGGACACACACCCATAGTAAGCGTAGCATAAGATCAAGTCATTAAGTTCGTATTGCTGTAAGCTTTTAAATGCATAGTAACCTAATCCTTCGACCATGAGGTTGTGTTAATCACCATCACCGGATGGGTACTTTGATGATATCAAACACCGCTTCATAACTGGGTGGTCATAAAGGTGTCATTGGGTATTCTGAAAGTATGTGTTGAAGCGCATGGACCAAGATTGGGATTTGTCCATCCATATGACGGATAGATATGCTCTGGGCCCTCTCGGTGGAATGTCATCTAGTTAGCTTGCAAGCATGTGACTAGGTCACAAGGGATGACATATCACGGAACGAGTAAAGAGTACTTATCAGTAACGAGGTAGAACTAGGTATGGAGATACCGACGATCAAACCTCGGATGAGTATAGTATCGCGTGACAAAGGGAATTGGTTTCGTATGTAAATGGTTCAATCGATCACGAAGTCATCGTTGAGTATGTGGGAGCCATTATGGATCTCCAGGTCCCGCTAATGGTTATTGATAGGAGATGTGTCTCTGTCATGTCTACATATTCACGAACCGTAGGGTGACACACTTAAGGTTCGAAGTTGTTTTAAGTAGATATGGAATGTGCGTTGGAGACCGAAGGTTGTTCGGAGCCTCGGATTGGATCCGGGACATCACGAGGAGATCCGGAATTGTCCGGAGAATAAGATTCATATATTGGGGATCATTTTCTGAGTTAGGAAATGTTCCGGAGTGTTTGTATGAGGATTCTAGAAGGTTTCGGAATGTTCCGGAAGGTTCTAGAAGATTTCTTGGAGTTTGCTTGAAAATCAAGATAGGGATCAAGGAGTCCTGGTGGGTCAAGACAAGGAGTCGTGGGGGAGGAGGACTCCTCCCCCCTCCCCAATCCGCCGACCCAAGGAGGTGGGGAGTCCTACTAGGACTCCCCCTCCCCAAGCGCCCTCCCTCCTTTAAATAGAAGGGGGGGCACCCCTTGCCCCTCCTCTACAACACCCAATCTCCACCGCCTCTCTCCTCCTCCTTTCTTCTGCACAGGCATAGGCGAAGCCTTGCAGAATTCTCTACTCCACCACCACCACCACGTCGTCGTGCTGCTGGGATTCCGTGGAGAAGATCTACTACCTTCGCTGCTCGCTGGAACGAGGAGAGGAAGGTCTGCTTCGACTCCGCACGTGTGACCGACTGCGGAAGCGCTGCCGAAACGCGGCGCCGGAAGGATCGTCCACTTGACCGACTGCGAAAGCGCTGCCGGAACGCGACGCCGGAAGGATCGTCCACACGATCTTGAGATTGGCAAGTGATCGACTACATCAACCACGAGATCTAATCTCGTTAACACTTTCGGATCTACGAGGGTTAGTTTCTATCTATCTCGTTGCACTTGTCTAATAGATTAGATCTTGGCTTTTATCTAGATTAGATCTGGGTTTTGTTCGTTCTTGCGGTAGAATTTTTTTGTTTTCCATGCTACGAACCCATCAGTGGTATCAGAGCCGTATCTATGCGTAGATCTGTTGCACGAGTAGAACACAATGTTTTTGTGGGCGTTGATGCTTTTGTTGTCGGTGTCTTAGCGTGTACTTTGCATCTTGCGGCATGGTGGGATGAAGCGGCTCGGGCTAACATTACATGTCATCGCACATGAGACTTGCTCCACGCTTGACGTGCAACTTGCTTTGCACAAGTGGCTTTGCGGGTGTCTGTCTCTCCCACCATAGTTAAGATTCAATTTACAATGAGCATCTGACAACACTTGTATTAACGTTGTGCTCCTTGTTCGTAGGTAAGATCGGTCTTATGCGAAAGCCCCAAACCACGTAAAACATGCAAAGAAAATTAGAGGCGTCTAACTTGTTTTTGTAGGGGTTTTGTGATGTGATATGGCCATCATGTGATTGTGATTGTATTTGATGTATGCATCCTTGTTGTAATATGGCAACCGGCAGGAGCCTAATGGTTGTCTTTAATTCTGTTAAGACCTGCGTGTCTATTCATCTTGTAATAGCTTTATTCCAAGTAGTTGTAATAGTTGCTGGTGATGATGGACAACCATGAAGCGGCGCCACTGACCTTGACGCAATGCTGGTGATGATGGAGATCATGTTCGTGCTTTGGAGATGGAGATCAAAGGCGCAAGAAGAAAAGGCCATATCATATCACACTAATTATGAATTGCCTGTGATGTTAATCCTTTATGCATCTTGTATTGCTTAGATCGCGACGGTAGCATTATAAGATGATCCCTCTCACTAAATATCAAGTAATAAAGTGTTCACCCTTAGTTGGCACCGTTGCTAAGACTCGTCGTTTCGAAGCATCTCGTGATGATCGGATGTGATAGATTCTACATGTGCATACAACGGGTGCAAGCCAGATTTGCACATGCGGAAACTAAGGTTATCTTGACGAGCCTAGCATGTACAGACATGGTCTCGGAACACGGAATACCGAAAGGTAGAGCATGAGTCATATAAATGATATGATGAACATGAAGATTGTTCACCGATGAAACTACATCTTCTCTCGTGAAGATCGGACTTGGTGTAGTGGACTTGGTTCGTGTAATCACTAAGACAATGTGAGGGATGTTGTTTTGAGTGGGAGTTCACCTAGTTAGTTTTAGAATTAAATTTGAACTCAATTTGTCATAAACTTAGTCTAAACTACTTGCAAATTGTTGTAGATTATGGCGACCCCCTCCATCAATTTCAATGCGTTCCTAGAGAAAGAAAAGCTTAAGAACAATGGAAGCAATTTCACGGACTGGTTCCGTGGACTGAAGATCGTCCTCAGGGCTGGTGAGTTGACCTATGTGCTGGAAGCACTGCTGGGTGACCCACCTGCAGATGATGCCACCGATGACGTAAAGAATGTTTACGCCACTCGAAAAAATCATTACTCCACAGTTCAGTGTGCCATCCTATATGGTTTAGAAGCGGATCTCCAAAAGCGTTTTGAGCACCACGACCCGTTCGAGATCATTAAGGAGCTCAGGCTAATTTTTGAGACTCGCGCGGCCATGGAGAGCTATGAGGCCTCCGAAAAGTTCTTTAACTGTAAGATGGAAGCGGGAAGCTCCGTTAGCGAGCACGTGCTCACCATGTCTGGGTACGCAAACAAGCTCCAAGAGTTGGGAATATCGATTCCTAATGAATTGGGGATTCACCGTCTCCTTCAATCACTGCCACCAAGTTACAAGAACTTTGTGATGAACTACAACATGCACTGCATGAACAAGACGTTGCCTGAACTATCGTCCATGCTGAAAACTGCTGAAGTGGAGATCAAGAAGGAGCACCAAGTGTTGATGGTCAATAAGACCACCAATTTCAAGAGACAGGGCAAGCCTAGGAACAAGGGCAACTTCAAGAAGGACGGCAAGAAAGCTGCCGCACCTGCTAAGAAGCCCAAGGCTGGTCCTAAGCCTGAAACTGAGTGCTTCTACTGCAAGGGTGCTGGTCACTGGAAGCGTAACTGCCCCAAGTACCTGGCGGATCTGAAGAACGGCAACATCAAGAAGAAAGGTATATTTGATATATGTGTTATAGATGTGTATCTTACTAGTAATCGTAGTAGTGCCTGGGTATTTGATACTGGTTCGATTGCTCATATTTGTAACTCGAAACAGGAGCTGCGGAATAAACGAAGACTAGCAAGAGACGAGGTGATGATGCGCGTTGGAAATGGCTCCAAGGTTGATATGATCGTCGTCGGCATGCTCCCTCTACATCTACCTTTGGGATTAGTTTTAAATTTGAATAATTGTTATTTGGTGCCTGCGTTAAGCATGAACATTATATCTGGATCCTGTTTATTGCGAGACGGTTACTCTTTTAAGTCTGAGAATAAAGGTTGTTCAATTTATATGAGTAATATCTTTTATGGTAATGCACCTGAGATGAATGGTTTATTCTTACTGTATCTCGATAGTAGTGATACACATGTTCACAACATAGATGCTAAACGAATAAAATTGAATGATAATTCTACATACATGTGGCACTGTCGTCTTCGTCACATTGGAGTGAAGCGTATGAAGAAACTCCATTCAGATGGACTTCTTGAATCACTTGATTTTGAATCACTTGAAAGATGCGAAGCATGTCTAATGGGAAAAATGACTAAGACTCCATTCTCTGGTACAATGGAGCGAGCTACAGACTTATTGGAAATAATACATACCGATGTGTGCGGTCCAATGAGTGTAGCATCGCGTGGTGAATATCGTTATGTTCTCACTTTCACGGATGACTTGAGTAGATATGGGTATGTCTACTTTATGAAACATAAGTCCGAAACTTTCGAGAAGTTTAAGGAATTTCAAAGTGAAGTGGAAAATCATCGTAACAAGAAGATTAAGTTTCTGCGTTCTGACCGTAGAGGTGAATATCTGAGTTATGAGTTTGGCATGCATTTAAAGAAATGTGGAATACTTTCGCAGTTGACACCACCGGGAACACCACAGCGTAATGGTGTGTCCGAACGTCGTAATCGAACTCTCTTAGATATGGTTCGGTCTATGATGTCTCTTACAGATTTACCGTTATCATTTTGGGGCTATGCATTAGAGACAGCCGCATTCACTTTAAATAGGGCACCATCTAAATCCGTTGAAACGACACCGTACGAATTGTGGTTTGGTAAGAAACCTAAGTTGTCGTTCCTTAAAGTTTGGGGTTGCGAAGCATATGTAAAGAAGTTACAACCTAATAAGCTAAAACCCAAAGAGGAGAAATGTGTCTTCATAGGATACCCTAAAGAAACAATTGGGTATACCTTCTATCATAGATCCGAAGGCAAAGTTTTCGTTGCAAAGAATGGATCCTTTCTTGAGAAGGAGTTTCTCTCGAAGGAGGTGACTGGAAGGAAAGTAGAACTCGATGAGGTTATTGAACCTTCTCTCGGATTTGAGAGTAGCGCAGCACCGGAAGATGTTTTTGTGCCGCCTGCACCAATTGAAGATGAAGCTAATGATAATAATCATGAAACTTCAAACGAAGTTACTACTGAACCTCGCAGGTCAACGAGGGTTCGTACCACTCCTGATTGGTATGACTCTGCCTTGAACGTCATGTTGGTGGACAACGCTGATGACCCTGCGACATATGAAGAAGCTATGGTGAGCCCAGATTCCGACAAATGGCTAGAAGCCATGAAATCCGAAATGGGATCCATGTACGAAAACCAAGTGTGGACTTTGGTGGACTTACCGGATGGCCGTAAGGCTGTCGAGAACAAATGGATTTTCAAGACAAAAACAGATGCTGATGGTAATGTTACCGTCTATAAAGCTCGACTTGTCGCGAAAGGGTTCCGACAAATTCAAGGAGTTGACTATGATGAGACTTTCTCACCAGTAGCAAAGCTAAAGTCTGTGAGGATTTTGTTAGCAATTGCTGCATATTTCGATTATGAGATTTGGCAGATGGATGTCAAAACGGCGTTCCTTAATGGTGACATTGAGGAAGAGTTGTATATGGTACAACCCAAGGCTTTTGTCGATCCTAAAGATGCTGACAAGGTATGCAAACTTCAGCGCTCCATTTATGGACTGAAGCAAGCATCCCGGAGTTGGAATCAACGTTTTGATAAAGTAATCAAAAACTTTGGATTTATACAAACTTATGGAGAAGCTTGTATTTACAAGAAAGTGAGTGGGAGCTCTGTAGCATTCCTAGTACTGTATGTAGATGACATATTGTTGATTGGGAATGATATAGAACTTCTTAATAGCGTCAAAACCTATTTGAATAATAGTTTTTCAATGAAGGATCTTGGCGAAGCGGCATACATTCTAGGCATCAAGATTTATAGAGATAGATCAAGACGCCTAATAGCGCTTTCACAAAGTACATACTTAGACAAAGTTCTAAAGAAGTTTAGAATGGAAGATAGCAAGAAAGGGTTCGTGCCCATGTTGTCAGGTAAGACCTTGAGTAAGACTCAAAGTCCAGCTACGGCAGAAGATAGAGAAAAGATGAATAATATTCCCTATGCCTCGGCCATAGGTTCTATCATGTATGACATGCTGTGTACAAGACCGGATATAGCACATGCTGTTAGTTTGACTAGCAGATATCAAAGTGATCCTGGAATGGAGCACTAGACAGCGGTCAAGAGTATCCTAAAGTACCTAAATAGGACTAAGGATATGGTTCTTTCTTATGGAGGTGATGAACAACTTGTTGTAAACGGTTACACCGATGCTAGTTGGAACACCGATCCGGATGACTCGAAGTCACAGTCGGGATACGTATTTATTTTGAATGGTGCTGCAGTGAGCTGGAGGAGTGCAAAGCAAAGCGTTGTGGCGAAATCTTCAACTGAATCGGAATACATAGCTGCTTCGGAGGCTGCACAAGAAGCCGTATGGATGAAGGAATTCATTACTAAACTTGGCGTGGTTCCCAGTGCGTTGGACCCGATGGCCATCTACTGTGACAACACAGGTGCCATAGCTAATGCACTAGAGCCAAGGTCACATAGCAAGCTGAAGCACATCAAGCTACGTTTCCACGCTATTCGCGAGTATGTCCGAGATGGTGACATAAAGATTTGCAAAGTACACACTGATCTGAATGTGGCAGATCCGTTGACTAAACCTCTCCCTAGGGCAAAGCATGACCAACACCAGAACGCCATGGGTGTTCGGTATATTACCATGTAATCTAGATTATTGACTCTAGTGCAAGTGGGAGACTGTTGGAGATATGCCCAAGAGGCAATAATAAAAGTGATTATTATTATATCTTTGTGTTTATGATGAATGTTTAAATCCCATGCTATAATTGTATTATTAGGAAACACTAATACATGTGTGTTTTGTAAACATAAGAGAGTCCCTAGTAAGCCTCTTGTTGAACTAGCTTGTTAATTAATTGATGATCATGGTTTCCTGATCATGGACATTAGGATGTGATTAATAACAAGGTTATGTCATTAGGAGAATGATGTGATGGACACACACCCATAGTAAGCGTAGCATAAGATCAAGTCATTAAGTTTGTATTGCTGTAAGCTTTTAAATGCATAGTAACCTAATCCTTCGACCATGAGGTTGTGTTAATCACCATCACCGGATGGGTACTTTGATGATATCAAACACCGCTTCGTAACTGGGTGGTCATAAAGGTGTCATTGGGTATTCTGAAAGTATGTGTTGAAGCGCATGGACCAAGATTGGGATTTGTCCATCCATATGACGGTAGATATACTCTGGGCCCTCTCGGTGGAATGTCATCTAGTTAGCTTGCAAGCATGTGACTGGGTCACAAGGGATGACATATCACGGAACGAGTAAAGAGTACTTATCAGTAACAAGGTAGAACTAGGTATGGAGATACCGACGATCAAACCTCGGATGAGTATAGTATCGTGTGACAAAGGGAATTGGTTTCGTATGTAAATGGTTCAATCGATCACGAAGTCATCGTTGAGTATGTGGGAGCCATTATGGGTCTCCAGGTCCCGCTAATGGTTATTGATAGGAGATGTGTCTCTGTCATGTCTACATATTCACGAACCGTAGGGTGACACACTTAAGGTTCGAAGTTGTTTTAAGTAGATATGGAATGTGTGTTGGAGACCGAAGGTTGTTTGGAGCCTCGGATTTGATCCGGGACATCACGAGGAGATCCGCAATTGTCCGGAGAATAAGATTCATATATTGGGGATCATTTTCTGAGTTAGGAAATGTTCCGGAGTGTTTGTATGAGGATTCTAGAAGGTTTCGGAATGTTCCAGAAGGTTCTAGAAGATTTCTTGGAGTTTGCTTGAAAATCAAGATAGGGATCAAGGAGTCCTGGTGGGTCAAGACAAGGAGTCGTGGGGGAGGAGAACTCCTCCCCCCCCTCCCCAATCCGCCGGCCCAAGGAGGTGGGGAGTCCTACTAGGACTCCCCCTCCCCAGGCGCCCTCCCTCCTTTAAATAGAAGGGGGGCGCCATCCCTTGCCCCTCCTCTACAACACCCAATCTCTGCCGCCTCTCTCCTCCTCCTTTCTTCTGCACAGGCATAGGCGAAGCCCTGCAGAATTCTCTACTCCACCACCACCACCACGCCGTCGTGCTGCTGGGATTCTGTGGAGAAGATCTACTACCTCCGCTGCTCGCTGGAACGAGGAGAGGAAGGTCTGCTTCGACTCCGCATGTGTGACCGACTGCGGAAGCGCTGCCGAAACGCGGCGCCGGAAGGATCGTCCACTTGATCCACTGCGGAAGCGCTGCCGGAACGCGACGCCGGAAGGATCATCCACACGATCTTGAGATCGGCAAGTGATCGACTACATCAACCACGAGATCTAATCTCGTTAACGCTTTCGGATCTACGAGGGTTAGTTCCTATCTATCTCGTTTCACTTGTCTAATAGATTAGATCTTGGCTTTTATCTAGATTAGATCTGGGTTTTGTTCGTTCCTGCGGTAGAATTTTTTTGTTTTCCATGCTACGAACCCATCAGTGGTATCAGAGCCGTATCTATGCGTAGATCTGTTGCACGAGTAGAACACAATGTTTTTGTGGGCGTTGATGCTTTTGTTGTCGGTGTCTTAGCGTGTACTTTGCATCTTGCGGTATGGTGGGATGAAGCGGCTCGGGCTAACATTACATGTCATCGCACATGAGACTTGCTCCACGCTTGACGTGCAACTTGCTTTGCACACGTGGATTTGCGACTGTCTGTCTCTCCCACCATAGTTAAGATTCAATTTACAATGAGCATCTGACAACACTTGTATCAACGTTGTGGTCCTTGTTCGTAGGTAAGATCGTTCTTATGCGAAAGCCCCAAACCACGTAAAACATGCAAAGAAAATTAGAGGCGTCTAACTTGTTTTTGCAGGGGTTTTGTGATGTGCTATGGCCATCATGTGATTGTGATTGTATTTGATGTATGCAATGATCCTTGTTGTAATATGGCAACCGGCAGGAGCCAAATGGTTGTCTTTAATTCTGTTAAGACCTGCGTGTCTATTCATCTTGTAATAGCTTTATTCCAAGTAGTTGTAATAGTTGCTGGTGATGATGGACAACCATGAAGCGGCGCCACTGACCTTGACGCAATGCTGGTGATGATGGAGATCATGTTCGTGCTTTGGAGATGGAGAAGTGACAGAAATCTCTAAGGTACTAGATGTGCTGTTGCTATTAGGGAGAAAACAACAATCCTTTGTTCATAGAACAATCGTATTGTTTACTTTACACACTTTGCTTAATGCAATTATCTGTTGCTTGCAACTTAATACTGGAGGGGGTTCGGATGATAACCTGAAGGTGGATTATTAGTCATAGATGAAGTTGGATTACGGTCTATGTATAATGTTGTAATGCCCAATCAAATCTCATAGGAGTCAAGATGATTAGTATATGCATGTATGCTTTCTCGATGTTTGTCAATTGCCCCGCTGTAATTTGTTCACCCAACATGTCATCTATCTTAAGGAGAATCACCTCTAGTGAACTATAGACCCTAGTCCATTCTTTTACCATCAATCTACAAAGCAATTTATTGTTTTCTGTTTACTTTCTGCAAGCAATTACTATCTTCCACACAATACGTTTAATCTTTTATTTTCAGCAAAACCGGTGAGATTGACAACCTCACTGTAAGTTGGGGAAAAGTTCTGTGGTTGTGTTGTGCAGGATTCCAAGTTTGAAACAACACCTTGGAGGTGTTTCCTTGCTCCTGCTGGTTCGATAACCTTGGTTTCATAACTGAGGGAAAATTTATTGTTGTGTTCATCATATCTTCCTCTTGGGGTTCCCCAATGAGCTCTACATATTAAGCAAGCAGTTGCTTTCCTACACATATACTTATAAGATTAATTGTTACATTTATCATTCATCCACCTAGCACAGTCACTATCACCATGAACGGAATCTCCCCGCGCCTTATTTTGCCATCTGTAGGAAACAACAAACAACCAAGTCATTCTTTACTTTCATGCTTTTATTTCCGAAGTTTATATTTCAGTTCTATTTAAATACATCTCATTTAATCAAGACCACATTCTTATTTCAACACTTGCAGTCAATTCACTCGAAGCCCTGTGACAACTTCGGGTGTGATAGAGACTTCACTCATAAACACTTACCTTTGGGCTCCCTATGGGATCAATATCTATACTTTGAAACTAGCTACACACGATCTGTGCACTTGCAAACATCAAATGTTTAGCAGAATCTAGTGGAACCTGCACACGTTTATATATACATTAGTAACTTGTCAATTACACTTAACATCGAGTAAGCAAAAGTGAATTTGTACAACCGAGTAAGACCCTCACTTGAAATTGTAAGGAAACAATATGTGGTTACGAACAACAACACTTGTAGGTCAAATTCCTGTTGTTTGTGCACATCTAATCCTAGAGGGCAGACAAACTTCTTTGCTTCATACATACTGGCGGATAATTCGTTCTTTGTTGGAAGCATCTTCTTCATTAGTACTAGCAACTTTTGAAATCCCGAGTCAATCACACCGGTCTCTGCCTTCCACTTCAACAATTCCAGTGTGCTACCTAGCTTCTTCTGGCCATCTTCACAAGTTGGGTACAACAATTTGTTGTGGTCCAGTAACATCTTCTTGAACTGCAACCTCTCCTTTTCTGTGTCGCATCCTCGCTTTGCATCAGAAATGACCCGACCAAGATCATCATCGGGTTCATCTGGTGCCCGTTCTTCACCTCCTTCTTCTTCATTGTCTTCCATTACGGTATCATCGTATTCAGGGAACATAGATCGGTAGTTGTCATCATCGTTCTCTTCTTCATCGTCGTCTTCCATCATAACCCCTCTTTCTCCGTGCTTGGTCCAAACATTATAGCCGGACATGAAACCAGACCAAACCAGGTGGCTCTGAATGACTCTTGAGGAGGTGTGAGCCTGCTCATTCCGACATTCAACACATGGACAACACATAAAACCATCCCGCCACTTGTTCACCTCGGCCACAAGGCGAAAAGAACACACGCCTTCTCAGTAAGCGTCAGAGCGCCGGTCACCGTACATCCATGGATGGCTCATCTGCATCATACAACCATATATATCAAATGCAATCACGGTGCTAAAACTAGGACCGCACGGTCTAAACGTGAAAATAGTTGCTAACACTTTAGGACACTTGGAAACAAAGAGGAAAAAACTTAGGTTTGTCTCAGGCACATCATATCATGTTTGTCTTGTGTGAACTCAAGTGGCCTCGCTCTCATAGGCATTTCATCGAGCACCTCTAGTGAATAAGATAAAAAACTAGAACAAACTATGCCACACCTCCCCCATGAAAAAATAGAGGAGAGATGTGCCATATATATAGGGCCAGCCCATTTGGTCCCTGTTTGAGATACAAACCGGGACTAATGGGTGTGCCAGGTCCGCGCAGCAGGGACCAGACCTATTAGTCCTGGTTTGTGTCTCAAACCGGGACTAATGGTCTCTTACGGGCCGGGACAAATGATTTCGGGGGTTTTAGGCTGTCGGTTCGGACCATCGGTCCCGGCCCCAGCCACGGTCGGGACTAATGGCCCGAACCAAAGGCCCTTTTTCTACTAGTGAGTACCGCCATATAGATTTGAGCACGATCGGTTGTGTAACATAAAAGGGTAGAACTACTCATAAAATTTACATATGATTCTCAATCGCAATTGGTTGGTATGGCAGAAGTATCATAGTTCTTGTTAGAGTATATGAGTATATGTTTGTTATGGTAGTATAGGACAGAGGGACGATATGTTTCCATACTATCCTAACTTGACATGTACTCTAAGATGACCCCCTATATGCCTATATATACTCGCTCATGAGACTCAATAATACATTCAACATATTCCTTTAATCTCTCCCTATTGCTCTACATGGTATCATCCCTAATTAGATCCTAATATAGAGCCACCGCCGCATCCACCTGTCACTGACGCCACTTCCTAAACCCTAGCACCGCCGCCCCCATGGCGTTGCGCTAGCCGAGCAACACGCTTCCGCCGCGCTGCCCCCGAGGAGGTTGATATCCATGATCTCCGCTGGGGGCCGCGTGATCCCTAGCAGGGCTCGTCCGCTGATCCATGATCAGTTGCCCTGGTGAGTCTTTTTTTCCGATCTCTAGATCGGTTTTTCTCTCCGCTGGTCGCTTGGTCAGTCTTCTTTTTTGGTTCACCGACCAGATCTCGGATTGAGTCACCCACATCCATAATCATTGTCGTGCATCTACTCCGACCATCGGCATCGAGGATCTGCACCGCGCCCGTGCGCCTGCCTCCTCGCTGCCGCGCGTTCCTCGGCAGACTGCCACACACCTCGGATGGCTGCTACACCTACCTTGGAAGGCTACCGCGGTCTCCCCCTCAGATCTTCTTTGTCATCATCGTCCGGGACTTCACCAACAACGTCGCCATCAACTCCGATCTACGCGTCGTCCATGCCATGGCGCATACGACACACCATCGGTATGACCAACTGAACCCGCGCCTGTCTACGCCAAGCATGTCCCCAAGCACGTGCCTGCCACTGATCGAGCTACGGGTTGCCACTGCGTCGCCCCTTGGCCGAAGCGCCGCCACCTTTGGTTCATCCTACCAGCTTCCAATGCACCTTCCTTGGTGTGTACGTCGCTAGTGTTCTCCCAGCTACTGCACCGACTCGTGCCCTACAACTATGCCATCCCCTCGGGTTATAGCGTCGCTGCACGCAGTCTACTTCACCGTCCCCGCGCACCAACATCCTTGTCTTACACCACGGCGCGGACCACCGCCGTCTGCGCATGGTCTTTGTCACGTCGCGGGATTCTTCCTCGCCTAC
Organism: Avena eriantha; assembly: GCA_910589775.1. Taxonomy (NCBI): domain Eukaryota; kingdom Viridiplantae; phylum Streptophyta; class Magnoliopsida; order Poales; family Poaceae; genus Avena; species Avena eriantha. The sequence continues at coordinate 387,267,800 of OU342740.1, read as the reverse complement.
TTAGAGCACCGACGCCGTACTTCACAAGGTGACCTGCAGGAAGACCTCTCCCTGTTTTAGGTCCCACTGACTACACTATCGCCACTCTAGGCATCCAGCACGACCACCCTAGGTCGCTGCTATTTTCGCTGCCCTCTACGTCTTCGTCCACTAGAACTTCATCGCCAACGTCATCGCCTCGTCCCTGACCACACCACTTGCTCCTCTACCCCAAAAACCGCGAACAACATCGGCCTCTCTCCCTTCGCCGCTCTATGCCTCACAACTGTTCTGGAGGTCTCCTCTGCCAGTCTCTCTAACATGGAAAAAGTTCATGATGGTCCCTACCCCTTGCATGCCTAGTACTGGTAACACCGGGAGTTTCTTCTTCCCTGATGCGTTGCCGAGTTTGGCAAGCTTGCATCGATGCCTCGTCTTCATCGGTTTCGATAACGTCTTCTTCGGTATTGACCCCTCTACGACTTCCTCGATCGCGTCACCGACAAGTTCTTCTTTGCATACTCGGTTCTGGCAAAACCGGAGTGCGCATTCGTCCCCGACGTGCGCCTAGTTCTGGCAAAACTATGGCCGTACCTCGTCCTCGACGGCTCAGACTACATCGACTTCGACATCGACACCCTGGACGACTGCCTTGACACATCTCCGTCATTCTTCTCGCGTAGTATGCGCCCACGGCTTTATGTGTGGCTACCTCGACACCGACACCTGACCACGACATCGACCATGACAACCCCTCGCACGGCTACCTTTTTTTTAGGTGAAACAGTAGGGAAAATCCCCATTGCAATTGTTTTATTATAAGATCTGAGTATGTTACAATAAGAAATGATCTAAGGTAGATCAAAACAGCAAAGTAACATCATTCTAAGTTGAGAATATTCTACACTATCCCTGATCTAAGTGCTGCTTAAGCCATGCTTTGAATTTCTCCTTGTATTTTCCTTTGATTCTGAATTGTATCCATCTCATTTCTTGATAGAAAATTGCTTTCCATCTTTCAAATGTGGGCCTTTTGTCATTAAAAATCTTCTCATTTATGCATATCCAAATACCCCAGGAGGTCATGATAATGATCTCCATTGCAAATGGAAGGTGTAACTTTTCTTTGATGTTTGAAATAGCTTCCAATCTTGTTAGATTTGCAGTTCTGTTTCTGGAAATATGGTCCCAGCATTTTTTTGCAAATGGACATTCCCAGAAAAGATGATTAGCTGATTCTTCCAAGTAGCAGTTGGAAGTTACACAATTGTATTCTGGAAGGGTGAACTACTTTCTCTTCGGGAGATTTCTTGTATTCAATCTGTCTAGAAGCAGAAGCTAGAAGAAGAACTTGTGTTTATTTTGACAGGAGGTTGCCCAAACCCAAGAAAAGTGTGGTGGTGATGGTGAGTATCCAATCATGGCCGAGTAGGCCTTTTTTACTTCAAATTTATCTGATCCCCAAATATAGTTCCAATTATCATAGGTGTCCCCCAGAGTGGTATGCCTGAATTCCTGGCATCTTTCTTCCATGACTAAAAACTCAGAGTATGCTTGTTGAGAGAGTGGTAGGTGAAAGTTATCTTCTAGGTATTCAGCATGAAGGAATTCATGTACACTGATATTTGTAAACTTAGCACATGACAGAAGGTGAGGGAATTTATTCATCAAGCACTCATCTTGCCAAAGGTCAGACCAGAAGTAAGCAGACCTTCCTAAATTCATATTGCACTTAGCCATGCCTTTAAAGTTATCAATTAATTTGATATGAGATTTCCACCAAAATGATCCCTCCATGCTTCTTCCAGGTAGCTTTCCATTTTTGTAATAGGTGTCCCATATGAGATGAACCCAAGGGATGTCATGGTAGTTGTAGAATTTGTCCAAGTTTTTTAGGAGGAGGGCATTATTTTGGATCTGTAGGTTTAGCACCCCAAGACCACCCTGATTTTTAGGACGGCAGATTTTGTCCCAAGACACAAGAGCTTGTCCTTTAGCTTGTACATCTTCAGTCCTCTTTCTCCATAGACAATATCTCATATATTTTATAATTTGATCCTTGATGGCAATTGGTACCTCCAAACAGCTCATGAAAAATAGAGGAAGTGAGGATAGAACAGATTTACCAGCTGCAGTTTTCCTCCATAATTCAAGAAATCAGAAATACCACATAATCTTCTTTCCACTCTCTGAACAATGGGTAGAAAGTGCTCCAGAGATGGTTTTGTGATGCTTAATGGTAACCCAAGGTAAGTGAAAGGGAGGCAACTAGTTTGACAGTTGATTGTCATAGCAAAATGCATAAGCCTATCATTACATATATTTATTGGCATCATGCTAGATTTCAAATAGTTGACTTTGAGCCCAGTGGAACTAGCAAATGTTTGAAGAAGTGCTTTCAAGCATAATAATTGAGAAGCATATGCCTTAAGTACCACCAAAGTATCATCAGCATATTGAATAACAGGGAAATCACTGTTGGGTGGTCCCACAATAGGTGGAGTTAGGAGGTTCATATGCATGGCCTTGTTCAGGAGAGATTGCAGAAGGTCAGCAACAAGAACAAATAGTAATGGTGAAAGGGGGTCTCCTTGTCTTACACCTCTCCTGCAATAGAACTTTTTACCAGACACACCATTTAGTAGGATTTCAGAAGTTCCAGATTCAAAGATCATTTCTATCCACTTGATCCATCTTCTCCCAAATCCTCTAGCTTTAAGGATATTTATGATGGCAGAGTGGTCAATTGTATCAAAAGCCTTCTCAAAATCAAGTTTTATAATTAAAATTTCCTCCTTTGACTTGTGGCATTGGAATAAGTATTCAAATGCTCATCCAATGCAATCTTGAATAGATCTATTATTGAGAAAACCATATTGGTTTTTATGCACCAATTCCAGAATAACCGATTGCAGTCTATTTGCAAGGAGTTTGGTAATTATTTTGAATATACAGTTCAATAAGGAAATAGGTCTGAAATCAGCCGAGGTAGAAGGGCATGTGACTTTAGGAATGAGAGTAATGTAAGAAGAGTTGATGCTCTCAAGGGAAACATTCTCATTGAAGAAATCATGAATCAGTAATTTGATATCATATCCAATGATTGACCAACAGCTTTTGATAAACTGATTATTAAAACCATCAGGTCCAGGTGACTTGCCATTTGGTAATTCAGAAATAACCTCCTCAATTTCCTTGTCTAGAAAAGGTTTTTCAAGTGAATTCTTCATTTCATCAGTCATTCCATTTCCATAGAAATCTGCAAGGTTATAGTGCATCTCAGTTTTGATTGATGTACCCATTCTTGCCCTGAAGTCATTCCAAAGAATATCAGCCTTGTCATAGTGATTGATAAATTCCTGTCCATTTTCATTCTTGATCATTGAGATATAATTGTGTCTATAACTGATGGTTGCTTTGGAATGAAAAAACTTAGTGTTTTCATCCCCAAGTTTCACCCATTTAATTTTCCCTCTTTGCTTCCAATAGGTGTTTTGGTTCTAAAGAAGAGAGATAATATGGGATTTCAGGATATCTCTGAGGTGCCATTCATTGATGGTTAAAGTTCTAGATTCTTCAAGTAGATCCAGAAGATCAATGGTGTCATTCACCTTAGCAATTTGGTCCTTTAAGCATGGTAACTGCTTGGCCCAAATCTTGATGCCTCTCCTCACGTTTTTCAACTTGGCACATATTCTTTTTGCTAAGTCCTGATAATTCACTGGTATATTCCAGGCATTTTGCACAATCATCTTAAAATCAGAATGGTGAAGCCAGTAATTTTCAAATCTAAAAATTTGTGCCTTAGGGATGTTAGTTCCAATAGAGATGACACAAGGGAGATGATCAGAAGTAGGCTTGGATAAGGGTGTAGCCAAAGTGTAAGGGTATTTGGTTATCCAAGAGCTAGAAGTAAAAAAACCAATCCAGTCTTTCTAGAAGTGGATCTTTTTGCATGTTACTCCAGGTGAATTTTCTTCCTTTCAGTGGTATCTCAATAAGTCCCAGGTTGCTGATAGCATCATTGAAGAGCATAGTTTCATTAACATCCCCCCACTTTTTATTTCTATTAGTAAGACTTATGATAAGGTTAAAATCCCCTAACACAAGCCAGTCCACACTATCAGGCATAGTGATGTTGGAAAACCAGTCCAAAAAATCCACTTTTCCTATCATCTTGACATGGACCATAGATATTTTGTAAAGTGAGAGGTGAAAGTGATAGTGATAACTGAGAGGTGAAAGTGATAGAAGTGGAGAATTCATTTTGGAAAGCTCTGATGCCATTAAATAATGAACTGCACCAAATGATGATTATCCCTCCAGAAGCACCAATTGATGGTAAGAAGTCAAAGCTGTCGAACTTATTTGGACAGAATTTTTTCAAATAATTGATATCAAAGTTTTCTCTCTTGGTTTCTTGGAGACAAATGATATCACACTCAGATTCCATGATCTTGCTTTTTAATGCTAACCATTTTTTCTCAGAGTTAATTCCTCTGAGGTTCCAGTTCAGAATCTTCCAATTTTTGTTGTTACTCATTTAAATACAAATTGAGTGGACACTGTGGTGACACAAGATTTGTAGTCACACAAACAAGACTGAACATATCATAGGGTACTGAGTTCATAAACATGCACAACAGCAAATAGGTCTGCAACAACTCATAACATACATCAAAGGTAAATGATCCAGTCTCAAAAGGATAGAATTTTGTAGACATTAACAACATTATTTAGGTGTTTTCTTCTTAGACTGCTGTCCAGAAGACTCGGCAGCACCTCCCTTCTTCTTGCTTGAAAGGTATGATTCTGAACCAGTCTTCTTTGGTCCAGGTTTTCCAGGTGGTTTGATGATCAAATCATTGATCTTGCTCTTCTTCAGGAACCTTTTCTCAAGCTTCCCCTCCTTAACCTTGCAAAATGAATCAGCAAGGTTCTTAACAACTTTATTACTGAGACAAGGTGGTGCAGCATTGCAAGAGAGACAATTATGATCAGACAATTCACATGGGTTTTAAACCCCCCATTAAGTTCCACAATTCTGGGGCTCCTTCTCACCTCAGAGTCCACCAATGGTTCTTTACCCCTCCCCCTCTTTGCAGGAGCATTTGGCACCATCATGCTTGATGGGGATTCATTCAAGCAGTGAGGAGGAATCTGTCCAACACATTCATCAGGGATAATGAAAGTGAAAGTAGTTTCTTCTGCAATTGGCTCCTTAATAATATCCCAAAGGGGAGAGGTAAGAAAGTGTCTAGCCCAACTGAATTTCTCAGGAGTGATGAGCATTAGGGTGATAAAATTAAACCAACTTACAGGGATGTCACATTGCAGTTTGCCTTTGTCAGGTGAGGGATTAATGTGTGGGGCAAAGAATCTATCCCATAGATCAAGGCCTTGCTTTGAGAAAGAATTCCTAGCAGAAAGCACTTTAGTGGAATTGACAAATGGAATGATGGCCATTCCAACTTGAAGATGTGCCTCATTGGGGGAGAGAAGGTTTGTGTCTTCAATCATCCAGTCATCTTGCAGGTTACCCTCATTAGCATGGATGATGACCTCTTCATCATCCTGGTAATTTTGCAGAATATTAAGCAATCCTTCTCCCATGCCCACATCCTGATTAGCATTAGCAATGTTTTGCTCCACTTCAATATCCTCAGCACCATGGACAGATGCCTTGTCACTGTCAGATGAAACATTGGCAACATGAATTGATCCAGTAACAACACTATCAACCTCCTGAGGTGGCAAATTCAGGTTATCTATAGGCATGTCACCCCCTTCAGCAAACACAGGTCCTTGGACAACATTCCAGTTTCCCCAGCCATCATTATTATGTTGAGGAGCAGGCTCAACCCATTGGTCCCATCCACCAATGTCTCCTTCAGGTTGTGGAGGAGGTGGTGGTGAAGGGGGACCAAAAATGGGTCCCACCACAGGCAGGGGATGAGGGTCAGCACCATCATCAGGTAATGGGTCCTCATCAGGTGCCCCCCCCCCAGGAGATTGCTATTTAAAACTTCAACAGAGAAGGTCCATGATTCTGTTTCCACAAGGTCCCCAATGGTGAATCTAACACTTTTAGGAACATCTAAAAGGTCAGTGACTCTGAGCTTTGCAATGATCCTGCCCTTGTGCTCAGGGTCCCTCTCCCAAAGCAACACTTTACCAATATCAGAGAAGACTGCATTTAGGTCCTCAGTATGCCAGTGATCAAGTGGAGGACCCAGGAGCATGACCCAACATTCATTGTTAAATTGAGTCCGACGCCAGTTAAATTGATAAAGAATTCGGCCGAACCCCCTGCCTCCTCAACTCCCACGCCTGCAGAAACCCCAACTTCCTTGCTCTGCTCGTCGCCGGCGACAACCGCCGACGCAATGGCAAACATTCCACTTGACCCTCAGCCATTCCTTCCCCATGGCTTTGAGATTATACAGGTGGCTGGCAGGAATCGTGTCAAGAGGGTGGTGGTTCCTCGCCGACCAAGGGCACATGAACATTATGCCATTGCACACATCCACCCCTTCCCCCTGGTCCAGTTCCTTTTGGTAATATCAGAGATGTGTTGCAAGATTTCTTTATCAATGATGCTCATGTTGAATTTTGTGATATTCAAGATTGTCCATTTGGCTCTGCATATGTTCAATTTGCCAATGTCAATGACCGTGACCGGTTAATTGCTGCGGGTCATATCCCATTCCAGGATGTTGCTATCTCTTTTGCACGGCTACCTAGACCAAGGTTGCAGTGCTCAACGCTCTCGGTTCCCTCGACATCGGCATAAGGGCTACCACCTAACTTGAGCATCATCAGCTTCCTCTATAGTGCAAGCTACCGCGTCGTGACACCATCCACGATGTTTCCGCTCTTACTACGAGGGGATGTCAGCCCACCGGTTCTACTTGGGTTTATCTCCGGTCAGACCGTCTGCGACTTTCCAGTTGTTCACGATTCTACCTCTACGACAGCGGGGGGATGTTAGTGTATATGTGTATATGTTTGTTATGATAGCATAGGATAGAGGTTTCTATACTATCCTAACTTGGCTTGTACTCCAAGATGACCTTCTGTACGCCTATATATGCTCGCCCACGAGGCTCAATAATACATCCGACATATTCCACCAATCTCTCTCTATTGCTCTACAGTTCCACCCCAATTTCTTATACTAAAATTTGGGTAGGATGTTGCATTTTGCTGTCCACATAAAGTTAGAACCGCTCCTAAACTTCACGTAATTGATCATGTTTGATCGCAGTTGTCAGTTTATAGTGAATCAAGTAATATATAAGGAGGTTAGATGCATTCCCTTCTCATGCTCTTATGTTTGTCATATCTGAAGTTCCAGTTCAGAATAAAGATATGCCTATATCAATCTTGTGTTTATAATTTCACAGAATTGAAGCTATGAATCTATGCATATCAATCCCGTGTTTACAATTTTACAAAATAAGGTTTAAGCTTTGCGTCACATGTTTATTTTCTCTCAAATATGGGAACTCCAATTATTAATTTTTCATCTCATGTCTTTATAACTTGGCAAACAATGTAATCTATAAAGAACAACCAAAGTTCTAAAAAAAATGGGACGTAAGGTCATAGGTAAGAGGAGCTGATAGATGACAACAGTTACCAAGTTCAAGCGATGGTGAATATGATAAGCCAATGTTTCTCCATGCACATTGACGTCAGTTTCACAATTGTTAGTCTCTTCTTTTGATATTACACCATGTGACGTGTTACTTAGTTGTTTGCCCAGGATGGTATTCATATTTTTCAGGTTACTTCAACTTTGAATTCTCTTGTGTTTTGTATTGACCAACTAGATAAGTTTGTGTTGATACTTCCCAACAAACTAAATGATCATACATAAGAATTAGATCACTGATCAATGACTCTAATTAGGGAAAAGTTGTGTGGCCTCTGGACCATTTTGGTAAACGAAATTGCATTGCCACCCAAGCTCATATCAAGCTGGGCATGCACAAATGACAAACCACAAAGCAAATAGAAAACTCAGTTACAGATGATGGCACATCAAAGCGCACAGGACCCATCTAGTTATGTAAATGTAAAACTCAAGCCCTAAGGTTGTAATGAAGATCCATTTCAAAAAAGGTTGTAATGAAGATTTAATGTAGAGGAGCCTCTACCTTTTCCCCTTGAAATAAAAAAGAAAGTGCGCTGGAAAATAGCCAAATATGAGTAAAGTAATTTCGATCGGAGGGAGTACTATAGAATGGAAGCTAGAGGAAAATCGTCCGACCTTTTTTTAGGGGCTAGGGAGCCAGAAGCAACAAAAAAGTTGGCATATTATGAGGTTAGTAGAAAACCCGTGGACCACCCTACCTACTAGAACTCCACTAATGCTTTTCTCAAGCCTTTCCTTAACGTCACTGTTTCTCAAAAGCAATGGCAGACTTTCATGTTCACCCAATTCGTACTAGTTATGATTCCAGCTATCTTTACTGAATTGAACAACACATGGGAATAGTATGCCTAGTCGAAGACCAATAGCTTTATTCTTCCAAAGGGAGGAATAAATCAATCAAATTACGAGAAGCCTCATAAAGCGCTTCTTTAGGGGTTAAACTTCCATTAGTCCATATTTAAAAAAAAAGTATCTCGTGTTTTTCATTTCCATTCCCACAAGAAAAAGTCTTGTAATTCACATTTCAAACAGGCATGGATACAACATTTATAGGATAACTTCCATCTTGATAGTTCTTCTGAGTTCTGTCTGATATCCACGATCCGTCTTTATATGTAACTCAATACAAAAATCAATGGGCTCTGTCAAGTTAGCTATAGGTTGTGTCGTATCAATGCTTTCTATGGAAGGTGGTAAGATTATATCTTGAACAGCTATGTACCTAGGACCTTTGACACAAATTGATGCAACTCCATAGAGATTACTTCTCAATACTATTTCTTTCAAATTTAGTAAGTTTCTTATACGGATTCTTCAATACCTGCTAATGTAGAATATTCGTGTGGCATGCTCCTAGATTTTGCGCGTGTGAGATATGTTCCTTCTATTTCTCCAAGCAAAGCTCTTCGCAAGGCAATACCGACGATGTCCGCTTGACCTTTTTTAAGCGAGGACATAATGAAGCGACCATATAAAAGACGCTTACTGTCTACTCTTGATTCAACGCACTTCCACTGTAGTGTTTGAGTGGATCCTTGTACCTCCTCTAGAATCATAATAGACTAGTATTATTATTTGATCATTGAATCATTTATTTCTCTTGAAAACGGATTAATTCTTTTACAAACGATCTTCTTTTAGGCGGTGGACATCCATTATGCGGCATAGGTGTTACATCGCGTATACAACTTAATCGCGCACCGCTTTTAGCAATGGCTGGTAATGCGGCATCTCTTCCACTACCAGTGCCCTTGACCATAATTTATGCTTGTTGCAAACCTACTATACGAATAACATCCACTGTTGTTCTTTGACCAGCATAGGATGATGCTTTTGTTAAGCTTTTGAATCCACAAGTACCCGCGGAGGACCAGAAAACCGCCCGACCTTGCGGGTCCGTAACAGTTATAATGGTATTGTTGAAACTAGCTTGAACATGAAACAACCGTGATTTCTCGACCCTTCTCTCTCGTTCTCGAATCCTCCTGTAGCTGATCTTGTGCCACCGGTGTTCGGGCAACTCCCGGGTCCTCTCTAGCGGAATAGCCGACTGGAGTAAGACTAAGAGGGGCGCTGGAGTAGCTAGGGGTAGTAGATGTAGTCTAGTTGTGGGCTCTATGCCTGGTAGCTTGAGGCTTGCTTGAGATCTTGGTGCCCAGATCCATCGAGCTGTTGGGCTCTCTCTTCTTTTTCTCATTCTCTGGTGGCCGGAGTTGGGAGAGAAGGGGAGGGCTAAAGTCTCCCTCAATAAATTTATGGTTGCCTGCCATCTGGAGGAGATGAGGTGCTGCAAGCGGTTTCCCTTCCTGGACAGCCATGGAGGCGAGGGGGAAGGCCATGAGGCAGCGAGTGGTGTGGGGTCTTTGCTCTCGGTTGGCTGTGGCGGCGAGGGAGAGCATCGACCCGATGCTGCTACCTCTTCTCTGTCTCAGTGGCGTTGCCCTCCTGAGGGGGTGGGTTCGGGTGTGGATCCCCTGCTCAATTAGATGCGAGCTTCTCCTGGTGTGTTCTATCGTCGTGGTGGCGGCGACATACAGGAGGGTGGGCTTGTTGCCCTGCTTCGGGCTGGAGAGCCACAGGATGGTGAGCGTCGTGTCCCCGCATGGCCTCCAGAATGTTCATCCGCAGGGGTCCGATTGGACGAGCCAAAGTGGCGGCGGCGCGTCTGCAGGGTTGCTGCCCTTTCTGGTCGAATGGCGTCCTAATGGTTTAACCTCCTCCAGAGGCCCTCAACGAATTCTGCACCAGAGCTCGCCACCCATTTGCCTCCAAGTGGTTCGTCCCTGGAGGCATAGAGGTGGCCGGTGGCAGCGGTTTTTCGTCGGAATGGAGATCATGAGAAACTTCCTCCAAGATCTTGGCTCTGCCTTGAGGTCGCCGGTGACAAGTGGTGGAGAAGACTTAGGACCTGATTGCTTTTTTAAGTTTTGTCCTAGGGTCTTTTTTGTAATGTCCGTGGCCTCTTCTTCAAATTCTAGGTTTACTTGGGCAATAGATACAAGGAGTTTCGATGTAATTTGTACCCACCCTTTATTTAATGTGCAGCTCTGGGTCTTTCTGGACCCTTCCCCTTTCAAAAATAAAGCTTGAACATGAATAACCCATTTTTTTATTTTACGTGCACTTTTCCGTAGATTAAAACGTGTATTCCTACGTAAACCAATACGCACTTTCTTACGTGAACCTATTTTTTATAGCTTTGCCATATTTTATTATCTCATAAATATGAGTTAGAAATAACAAAAAGATATAAATATACAAAGATATCTTTTTTCTAGTAAAATATATGATTTACTTTAATTATTTAAAATTCTTTTATTTAGAATTCGAACATTTTCACGGGCACTTTTTTATTTTTTAGAAAGTAAAGTTCTTTTTCGAAAGATTACCCATGTCGTTGTTTATACTTCGGATTAGAGCAAATGACTCTAATTCGTCCACGCCTACGAACCAGTCGACATTTTGTACAAATTTTATGAACGGAAGCACTTATTTTTATATTTCTGTATCCTTTCTTAAACTATGAATCTAATATTTTGGAAAAAATAAGTCTCTTCGCTTGAATTTTTGAACTTCGAATTCATCACTCTAGAAAAAAGAAAAACCTAATCCTTTAAATCTTTACTATCTTTCAAATCTTTGATATCTTTCGAGTCTTCGATACACTTCGAATCTTTATGGAAAAGCCTATAAATTATACGTCCTTTGCTGGAATCATAACGACTTACTTCAATTTTGAACCTATCCCTCTTAGTATTCGTATGGAACTAGAGCGGATATTTCCTAAAATATAGCCTAGGATGATGTGTCATTCTCTAGCCGAACGCGGAACATTCCATTGGGTAGGGCTTCCGTAACTAAACCTTTGAAAGTGACTTTGCTTCTCTCGATTATTTTCTCTCCTATTTTTTTCTATCATATTTTTTCTCCTATTTTTCTATTTTTATTTTCAAAATAGGAAGGCCGAGATAGAATTCGGGCACTATAGTCGGAGCGATTACCATATATAACATAAGACTTCTCCCCTAATTCTGTTTAGTCGAGCCTCTCGATCGGTCATTATCCCTCGAGAAGTAGAAAGGATAGCAATTCCCATTCCATCCAAAACTTTAAGAATTCGTTGATAGTTGGTATAAATTCGTAAGCCGGGTCGGCTAATACACTTTAAAAAGATTATTGTTCTATATATTCCTTTTCTACTATTTCTCTCTTGATATCACAAAGTTGAAACAAAAAAATATCAGTTAAGTTCCTGATGTTTCAGAACACTTTCAATAAAACCCTCTCGTAGAAGTTTTTTAACAATGTTTTGGATAATATTTGTAGATATTACTCGAACTGTTCCTTTTTTATTCATGTTCGTGTTTCTAACAGAGGTTAGTAAATCCACAATAGTGTCCTTGCCCAACTCTAGGTTCCTCCAAAATTTTCTATAATCAACATGTCTTTTTTCACTTTCATTTTAGATTTTAAAACATATACGTAAAACACAATCTATTAACTACTACTACTAGTATTTATAATACTTCAGGAGCTAATGAAACTATTTTGGTAAAATTCAATTCTCTCAATTATGCAAAAACTCGAGTTCCTTTTGGATTTCTTTGTTTGTTCAATTATAACTGCTGTCTTGTCATCATGGAGGATTATTATACCGTCTTCACATTTGAACTCCCCACACAACAATACAGTCGTCATTACGAGCATATCACCCTCCTTTCTAGGGGCATTCGGACTATGTCTTTTTTGGGACTAGGGAGCCAGAAGTAACAAAAGAGTCGGCATATTATGAGGAGGTCAGTGAGTAAACCCGTGCACCTTTGAGTAGGTGGAGACCCAAGAGAATAAGCAGAGGCTGGGATGCCCGTCCCAGGCCCTTTTTGGCCCAGGCCACAAGGGCCGAACGACATCCGTCCATGACGAGATGACCAGCCCTTTTTACCGGGGAGGACCGTTCGCCACAGGCTCGAAACCCGCTGCCCCCACATGATGCCAACCCTTTAGCCCTCCATAGCCGGAGTAACGGGCGCGAGCTACCACGCCTGGCTGTTACCATGGACGGGCGGTACGTATATATCATGGTGCCAACAACGTTCAGTTAGCGGTATGGTACTATTTAAAAGTATTGTTATTCGAGTTAGGCATTTAGCTGGGCTGCGAAGGCCCTTCTCGGCTTCTACTCTCCCTCGGTATACAAATCATTTACGATTGGGCAACGCTGAGCGGGAGGTGATTCACACCGCCTGAAGCGAACGGTAGACGGGCCGGCCTAGTAACATCAAAGCTATCGCGAGCGTTCCAGAAATCGTGGCATGCCTTGACGAAGGAAAAAATGTCCTTTTTGGCAAATGAAAAATATTGTACTACGCGTCCCGGATTAAAACGTCCGATCCCGGCTCCAGCTATTGACACGTGTCCTCTAGCCGCAGGGAAGAAAAATTCTCTAAAGCTACAGGAAAAAGACCCAACCGTCCCCGTGCCTCCCACACCCCGTCTCCCACCCCGTCGCTTCTCCATGAGAACATCTCCGTTCGCCGGAGAAGAAGTCGCCGTAGCTTCGCCAGCGGCGGGTCGCAGCACCGATGGCCGTCGCTTGCAGTAGCGTTGCAGGCCCCCTTGCAGCACATGCGGCAGCCCTAGGAAGAAGCACAACTGGCCCCTGGTAACACAGGTGTTCGCCCTATGGAGCAGCGTCGCAGACCACTTGTAGCACCGGCGGCTGCCCTAGGGAGCAGCACCACATGCCACTGTAGCACCGGAGGCCGCCCTAGGGAGCAACTCCGGCAGCAGGCACCTCGCCATCGTAGCAACATCGCGTCATCGTAGCAACGACAACCATCCTTGTAGCAATGTCGGTCGCCTGTTGTAGCAAGCCTTGCCGCCCTTGTACCAAGCCCAACTGCCTGTTGTAGCAAGTCTGGTCGGCGGCCACCCATGTAGCAACGCTGGCCGTTCGTTGTAGCAAGCCTAGGCACTCCTTGTAGCAAGTCCATCTGCCCATTGTAGCAAGTTCGGCCGGCGACCACATCTTGTAGCAACGCGAGCTGCCCGTTGTAGCAAGCCCGGGCGCTCCTTGTAGCAAGTCCGCCCGCCCGCTGTAGCAAGTCCGGCCATCCCTTGTAGCAAACACCACGCAGTGGACTACCGGGAGGGTCGCGTGGGGAGCAGGCCGAAACAAAGATGCAGCATTGCAGAGATGACGCCCGGCGAGAGAGGAGGTGCGGCGATGGCATTTGAGTGGAAGGAATGCCGACGGCGCTTGGGTGGGAGAAGAATTACAGCAGGGGTAGCGGCCGGTGATAGAAGCTGGGTGTGCGAAGGATTCGTGGGCGGTTGGAGAAGGAAGAGATTAGGCCAGAAAAATGAGTGGAGGAGGAGAATCCGGGAAAGATGAGGGGGTGGTGGTGGACCTCACACGTATCGCTGTGTTCGGGAAAGACACGCATCGCAGCAGCGAGGAGCCGGGGGACGCGAGTTGCGTGATCGCCGGATTATGTGTATCATTTTCCAATGAAAAAACGAGTTACCTAGCTAACTAACTAGCTATGTCACGTGGAGAGCCAGCTATACTTTTTTTGCGCAAAGGAGAGCCAGCTGTATTAACCAGGGTTGAATAAAACAAGCCAGCTATATTAACCGGAGCTAGTGCGTTTTCTACAAGTATGTATCTAATATTTTTGTTCATGTTTTTTTTGTTCAAGATGAAAAGGCAATGATCAATTAACCAGAGTTCGTGAACATTTTATGAAAAATCCTGAACTAATTTCCGAAATTCATGAACAAAATTCGAAATTCACGAACATCATTTAGAAAAAACTTGAACAATTTTTAAAATCATGAACGTTTTCCAAAACTCATGAACCAAATTTTGAAATTCATGAACAACTATAAAACACGATTCTTATTTAGATCATGAACAGATTATAAAAATCTAAACCTTATTAAAATTAGAGAATAGAAAATAGAAAAGAGCAAAACAGAAAAGAAAAGAGAAAAAATAGGAAAGAAGAAAGAAAACTAAAAAGAAAAAATAATAGAAAAGAAGGTAAAATGGGCGGGCCCAATGCCGCACTGGTGTGCGGCGTGAGCCTCCCGCACCGCATTGAGTAGCATATAGCATTTGTCACGCTGAGCGTCCCTCGAGACAAAAATTCGACCTCGATGGACACGCTGACACGTGTCTCCAAAACTACCTCTAATCTCACTTTTGCTGCAAACATCTCGTTTTTGCTACATAATGTCTCGCTCTTGCTACATTTGATATATTGCAGCAAAACCGATTCATCCCTAGAAAATACTATCCTCAGACATGATTTCATTTCGGACAAAGAAAAAAAAACACCTACACTGGACGCCCCCCGAGGGCGACGGGGGCCTCTTCCCTAGCTCCGGCCTCCTCCCTCTCTCCAGCCTCCTCTCCTTGTCGCGCCATCGACAAAGGTCATCGGGCAAAGCCCGAGCAATGCTGGCGGTGGCGACCCTTCTCTCCCCGTGTCAAGGAGGTGGGTCGGGGCCTTCTCCTCCCATGGCAACAATGCTCCTCAGAAGACCCTGGTCCGACGTGGTCGGGGAGTTCTGGAGCCAGCGTCTCGCAAGGCAGGGACTAGCCCTTGGAGGGGTGCACGCTGGCTACCGTCTCGACCCAGGTCTAGGTGCCTCCGCCCTAGATGGGTTCGGATGGGCCTCAGATAGGCTCGGGCTGCCCGGGCGCTACGACTATGGGGCTGCCTAGAGGTAGCGGCAATGACTAGCTTATGTACGGGATCGGCGGCATTGCGTCCTGCCTATTGTAGCAAGGTGGTAGGGGCTTTACATTCCCGTCTAGGCATGGTTGGGCCTGCTTGCGCCTGGTGTACCCCGCTGCTCTGTCTGGTCGATGTCTATCGCTCAGTGTGTAGGTGGGTCCCTCCCGCGTGGTTGCGAGGACTATTCTTCCTTGTCCCGGCGATGTCGTGTTCCTCCATCGTATAGGCCGCATGCCAGTGCCTTGGACACACTGGTGATGGTGACTACAAGATCATGGTGGTGCATGCTGGTGGGGGGCAAAGTTGGGTGGTGGTTGTGACACCCTCGGGATCATGGTTAAACAAATTCTAGACCTTAGCCTGACATAAGCTTAACTTGGATCTCAAGGATATCCATTCGGAAATCAGTAACATAAGAGCAACCCTGCGACACAAAAGTTAATACAACAAGCTCATAACTAAGCAGAGAAACAAAATCTTACAAGTAGAGGTCACTAACCACAAACATCAAACAGCGGACGACAAGTTATGCTATTAGTTAAAACAAACTTAACAAATAGCGTAAGAGGCCTGAAACGATAACATCCCATCCCAAAGATTTCAGGTTGCTGGCTGGGAACCCCAAGCTACTCATTGTTGTCGATGTCGTACCAAACTCGTCTTCAAGGGAACAATTACTCTGCTACAAAAGTATCAACAAAGCAAGAGTGAGTATATGGTGTACTCCGCAAGACTTATGGTTGGTGGGATTATTTTGCATAAAACCATCTTTGTTCATAAAATAAGAGAGAGAGGAAACTCGTCTAATCAGAATATTTTAAAAGGGATAAGCGAGCGACATCTCCAAAGCATTGATCATCATATCTTTCCTATCCACCAAATCATCAACATCCTCATCTCACAACTAGGATCACCCCTTGTACCCTGAGGAAGCATCCTTAACAAACCTTAGTTCCAAGTTTTACTTTAGGTTTATGTTCTCTATGATCTTCACCGTCGGTGCCTCCACAATATGCATTGCACGTCTCGCTGGGCCGGAGGCACACTGTGGCACTGATGTCTGATGACCCACAAGTATAGGGGGTGTATCGCAGTATTTTTGAGGGAAATGAAACCCATTTTATTGATTCGACACAAGGGAAGCCAAAGAATATATATAAGCCTTAACAACTGAGTTGTCAATTCAGCTGCACCTGGAAACAATCTTGCTCATAGCAATTTATCAGTAGCAACAGTTTTGTAGTAAGAATAGTAAAGTAGCAGCAATAGTAAAAGCAAATACAGTAGTAACAATAGCAGTAAATAATAGATTCGAGTGCGGTGGGCATAGGGATGGATGGACGAGCGTTGCATGGACAATACAATTCACATGGCAATCAGAACATAGGACAATTGCAGATAAATAAGATAAAGCATCCAAGTACTAGATAATCATAGGCATGTGTTCCATATATAGTCATACGTGCTCGCAATGAGAACTTGCACAACATCTTTTGTCCTGCCAACCCGTTTGCAGTGGGGCCTCAAGGGAACTACTGGCAATTAAGGTGCTCCTTTTAATAGAGCACCGGAGCAAAGCATTAACACTCCGTGAACACATGTGATCCTCACATCAAAGTCATTCCCTCCGGTTATCCCGATTTCTGTCACTTCGGGGCCTTTGGTTCCGGACAACAACGTGTGTATACAACTTGCAGGTAAGACCATAAACAATACTATCATAATGAATCAACAACATGTCCAGATCTAAAATCATGGCACTTGGGCCCTAGTGACAATCATTAAGCATAACAAGTTGCAACAAAGTCAAAAAGCACTAATAGTAGATACTAGGCACCATGCCCTAACAATCTGATGTCATTACATAAATGATATCATCCAATCCCTACCATCACCATAGCCTACAGCGGGGGATTACTCACTCATAGATGGGGGAAACATGGATGGTCGATGGATAAGCGATGGTGATGATGATGGTGATGATCTCCTCCAATTCCCCGTCCCGGCAGGGTGCCAGAACGGAGTTTCTGGTTCCGAATTGTGGAATCTGGTGGTGGCGGCGGATCGGAACTCTTTCTGGAAAAACGTCGACCCTCCCCGGAGTTTTTGGTCAGAAGGCAACTTATAGGTGAAGAGGGAGACCGAGGGGGTGTTTGGGGCGGCCAGACCACCCCCTGGCGCGGCCAGGCCTAGCCCACGCGGCCAGGTGGTGTGGCTGGGCCCCAGCCCCTCTCCGTCTTGTATTCTGGCTCCTAGTGTCCCTCGGTGAAAAACTGACTTTGGCTTTTGTCCCGTCCAATTCCGAGAATATTCATTTTCTGACTTTCCTGGAACCAAAAACAGCATAAGACATGCAGCTGGCACTGTGGCTCTTGTTAATAGGTTAGTCCAAGAAAGTGTATAGAAAGTACTCCAAAGTTGGAACAAAACATAAGAAAGTAGATAAAACCAAGCATGGAACATCAAAAATTATGGATACGTTAGCAACGTATCAATGTCTACGCACACTTCTATTCTTGTAGACAGTGTTGGGCCTCCAAGTGCATAGGTTTGTAGAACAACAGCAAGTTTCCCTTAAGTGGATCACCCAAGGTTTATAGAACTCAAGGAGGAAGTGGTCAAAGGTATCCCTCTCAAGCAACCGTGCAATCAAGATACAAGAAGTCTCTTGTGTCCCCAACACACCCAATACACTTGTCAGGTGTATAGGTGCACTAGTTTGGCGAAGAGATAGTAAAATACAAGTAATATGGATGATTATAAGTGGTAATTGCAATCTGAAATAAGAGTGGCAACAAGCAAACATGTAACAGAACTGATTGTAAATGGTGTTTCAATGCTTAGAAACAAGGCCTAGGGATCATACTTTCACTAGTGGACACTCTCATATAAATATCTTCTCTTCATGATGCTACCCTGAACTACTCTCCGATTGGATGATGTAGGGCTATAACAGCACACCTTAAAGTTCACATTCCCCATCTAGATAACCCCTCACTATCACCTTGAGCGCTAGATGGTTCCAACAAACACCACAATCTCATAGAGACATCCAACTCAAATTATACTCATGATAAGTATTTATGTAATCTTAGCCAAAGTGCCACACGGTGTGCACACTGTCAACTTCACACACGTGGGGATAAGCAGAGATTCATTAAATCACTTGAGTAACAGAATAGATCTATAGATTACAAAGGTCATGATCTCATAAGATCATGCATAGAGAGAGATGAACACATAGCTACCGGTACAGCCCTTAGCCTCAAGAGAGAACTACTCCCTCCTCATCATGGGAGTCAACAATGGTGATGGAGATGGCGGTGGAGTCGATGGAGATGGATCCGGGGGCACTTCCCCATCCCGGCAGGGTGCCGGAACAGAGACTTCTGTCCCTCGAATCTCCTCTTCGGTGGCGGTGGTGCTACGGAATGTTTCGTGGAATTCCGATTTGGTACTTGGGGTTTTTGTCCTAGGAGTAGGCGAAGGGGCAAGGTCGGTGGAGGCCTGAGGGGCCCACACCACCCCATGGAGCGGACTGGCCTGGCCTGCACCACCAGGTGGTGTGGCCAGCCCCTGGACCCTCTCTGTCTCGTCTTCTAGCTCCGTGAGTATTCCCGTAAAATATCGACTTTGGATTTTGTCCGGTCCAATTCCGAGAATATTTCTTTTCCAGCTTTTCTGAAACCAAAAATAGTAGAAAACAGGCAACTGGCACTGTGGCATCTTGTTAATAGGTTAGTCCCAGAAAGTGTATAAAAATACTCCAAAGTGTGGACAAAACATAAGAAAGTAGATATAAAATAAGCATGGAACATCAAAAATTATAGATATGTTTGCAACGTATCAACATCCCCAAGCTTAACTCCTGCTCGTCCTCGAGTAGGTAAGTGATAAAAAGAAAGAATAATTTTTGAGGTGACATGCACCATCATAATCTTGATCAAAGTATTTGTAAAACATTGATAGCTGGGATCATAGTACTCTAACATAGCATGAAAGATATAGTTCTAATAATAAGACATAGTAACTATGTTGTAACATGAAAAGGTACAAACAAAAGATTCATGAATAACATTGCTTTGAAAGACGTTTGTTTGTTTCACATATTGAAAACATAATGAGAATGGTATTCAGCTTGTCCCTCATAGTGTAGCAAATAAATGCATAGGACACCTTCAAAGTTCATAAGGGTGACTAGATACAAATAGTTTAAGAACAAGCAATATCAAAGTTATGAATCAATCAACAAGTCTTGGGACAATGCACATTAAACTAAGAATGGCCACTATGCTCTCTCAATAGGTGTATAAAGATAAAAGATGGAGACTCAACACAAAAGTAAAAGAAAGTTCCCTCATAGAAGGAAGCAGGGATTCAAGTCTCATAAAGAGCTTCCAAAAATTATGGTACTTATTAGCTTTCAGCTCTCATTGCCCCTATCATAAGCATCTTTAGGTGATTAAGGTTAAAGTGAACAAATATGAGGATATGCTTGACAAGTTATAAGCTAAAAATCTCATGCCCCTTACTTACGAGTACCGTTCCTCATGCTACTCAAGTTTAGTCACAGGTAAGTTCTTGTCATTGTAAGTACATGTGTATCATAGAGAACCGCCAATGGGGTACCCCTTGCCCAATGATACGGAAGAATCCCCATATCAAAATGACAAGGCAAGCAGACAATGAGCATCTCAACAATCTTTTTATTTCCTATTTGCATAGGCCCCTTTGTTTTCTTTTTTTTCTCTTTTTTCTTTCCTATTTGGATCGGTTTTTTTATAGAGGATGCTTCATAGATTGCTCACTATGGTTACACTGCAGGTTTCCACTGTGATTAGGCATGGCTTAGACCAGCCGCCTAGGCGTTTCTCTAACACATATACGAACTCCATGAGCCTTACAAGCTCCCTTTTCATTTCACACCGCCGGGATCCATAAGCAAAAGAACATGATATCAACTAAATAAATTGCAATGTTGAAAGCGTTCCCCATGATAGCATGGTTCTGCTAATTCACAACTTACAAAACGCAAGCATATACGCAACATAGATGGGCACAATGGTTCAAGTTTATTAAGTGCAAGAAAATTAAAGTGTTCCATCAAGTTCGTGAGAGCTTTGATTACTAATTTTCACATAACAAGTTTAATTCGGAAGGTAGATAAAAACATGAATATACTTGGAATAGCAAATGCTAATAGGTAGGTATGGTGGATTCTTTGTAATAATTTGGTTTTATTTGGAGTTGGATGTCTGAGTGGAACTCATACTTGGTATGGAGGCTAGCAAAAGACTGGGAGCGACCAACTAAGAGAGCAATAATGGCCATAATCATGCAAAGCGACAAAACATTATTAATTAAAGCATAAAGTGATATTACAAGTCGAAAACTAAATGATCATAGAGGCTATGGTGAGTTGGTATAGTCTTAACATGGTGTGAGCATGCGCCAAGTCAACCCAAATAAAGCATCAAAGGCGAATACCACAATATTATGCTTTTATATGCTAAAACAATGCATGATTCTTTCAAGGCATATTAAGCAATCTCAATTGTTTGTAACAATTCATGCTACAACAATAATCACTAAGCATAAAGTCAAAACAAAAATCAATCATGACATGACAAAGCTTAGGCCACAGTCAAAACAAGCTTCCTTTTGTACCACTATAAGCATGAAACTTCCTACTCTTTTCCAACACCAATCAAAAACTAAAGCTAAACATAGTGCTAGGAAAGGACAACACTCACAGAACAATAAGAGTGAAAACACTAGAGTGTTCTAGGCAATGAATAACGGGGTGTGTCTCTCTCTAAAAGAAGTGTGTTGTGATCCAACCAGCTTATTTAAGCAAACCAAGCAAACAAAAACTAAAAACGAAAACAAAGACGCTCCAAGAACAACACAATTGTGCACGAAACAATAAAAATGAAGTGTTTGGAAGAAACCAAAGATTTTTATTGATGAAGAAGGGGATGCCTTGGGCATCCCCAATCTTTGACACTTGTAATTCTTGAATATTTCTTGGGGTGACACGGGTGGCATCCCCAAGCTTGAGCTTTTGTCCATACTTCATCTTATCACATTACTCTTCCCTACACTTTAAAAATTCCTTCATACAAAACTTCACACAATCTTCATTAGCAATATTAGTGAACTCAAGATAATAAGACTTTTTGGTTCAGTTCCAACACAAGTAAAACTTCCGTTAAAACACAAGCTACTGTAGCACTTATTTTTAAAAGTTCAAATGATCAAAGAGAACTCAAAGAGAAAGAGATTAAGAGGCAAATGCAAATAATGGCAGAAATCTGTCAAAACAGACCAGCATGTAAAAACCAAATTTTTTCGAAGACCTTCTTGAAGGAGTGATACATTGAAAATGTATCTATAATTTTTGATGTTCCATGCTTGGTTTTATCCACTTTCTTGTGTTTTGTTCCAACTTTGGAGTACTTTTTATATGATTTCTTGGACTAACCTATTAACAAGAGCCATAGTGCCAGCAGCCTATTTTCTGCTGTTTTTGGTTCCAGGAAAGTCAGAAAATGAATATTTTTGGAATTGGACGGGAAAAAAGCCAAAGTGCCTATTTTTCCAGAAGTGATCAAGTGCCAGAATACGAGACGGAGAAGGGCCAGGGGCCGGCCACACCACCTGGCCGCGCGGCTAGGCTGGGCCCATGCCAGGGGTGGTGTGGTGGATCCCGACACCCCCTCGGCCTCCCCATCCAACTATAAGATGCCCTCGGGACGAAAACCCTAAGTACCCGATCAAAAATCCACGAAAGAGTCTGTAGCCGCTGTCATCTCCATCCCTAGATCGGGAGGGATCTGAAGCTCTTCCCGGCACCCTGCTGGAGAGGGGAATTCACCCTGGAGGCCTTCTTCATCACCATGCAAGCCTCCGGTGTGATGCGTGAGTAGTTCATCCTTGGACTACGGATCCATGTAGTAGCTAGATGGCTGGTTCTCCTCCTTTGTGCTTTCATGTTTAGATCTTGTGAGCTCCGTTCAGGATCAAGATCGTCTATTTATAATTCTGCATGTTGTGTTTGCGGGGATCCGATGGATATTGAGATGCTATTTCAGATTGATTATTGATTCTATCATGTCTTTGTTATTTGAGATCTTGCATGCTTTACGTTGTTAGTAGGTATCTTGGCCAAGTAGATGCTAGCAACTCCAAGAGTTAGTATTTATGCTCGATAGTGGGTTCATGCCTCTGGTAATCTGGGGAAGTGACAGAAATCTCCAAGGTACTAGATGTGATGTTGCTACTAGGGAGAAAACAATAATATTTTGTTCATAGAACAATCGTATTGTTTACTTTACACGTAGTTCGTAAAGCAATAATCTGTTGCTTGCAACTTAATACTGGAGGGGGTTCGGATGATAACCTGAAGGTGGATTATTAGTCATAGAGGCATTTGGATGGCGGTCTATGTATTATGTTGTAATGCCCAATCAAGTCTTAGAGGAGTCAAGATGATTAGTATATGCATGTATTGCTTTCTCGGTGTTTTTCAATTGCCCCGCTGTAATTTGTTCACCCAGCATGTTATCTATATTAAGGAGAGCCACCTCTAGTGAACTATGGATCCCGGTCCTTTTCTTTACATACAATCTACAATCTTTTACTGCTTTGTGTTTACTTTCTGCAAACTTTTACTTCTTTCCATTCGATATGTTTAATCCTTTGTTTTCCGCAAAACACGGTGAGATTGACAACCTCATCGCAAGTTGGGGACAAAGTTATGTGGTTGTGTTGTGCAGGTCTCCACGTTGCTACTAGCACCGGTAGTGCGCCATGACAAAGCTCAGCTAGTAACACCTTTGAGGTGTTTCCTTGCTCCTACTGGTTTAATTAAACCTTGGTTTCATAACTGAGGGAAAGTTGCTGTTGTGCTCATCATACCTTCCTCTTGGGGTTCCCAACGAGCTCTACATCAACATCGCCATCAAGCAATTTTCTGGGCGCCATACTTAGAGCCATCAAGCATTTTTCTGGCACCGTTGCCGGGGAGTCAAGGACATCTTCACAAGGGGAGTCCCTCATAACCAATCTCTTTACTTTGTTGTTTTTGTTTTGCTTTGTTTGCTTGTTTTGTTCTTCAAAAACACACAAAAAATTAGTTTTACTTGTTTGCTTTCTTATTTGGAAACCCAAAAAAATGACTACTCTTGAAAACACTAAGTTGTGTGACTTCACTAGCACCAACAACAATGATTTTATGAGCACACGTATTGCTCCACCTGTGGCTAAAAATACTTTCTTTGAGATAAAACCTGCTTTGCTCAATCTTGTTATGAGAGAAAAAATTTCTAGTATTGGTAATGAAGATGCTGCTTCCCATCTAAATAACTTTGTTGAACTTTGTGAGATGCAAAAGCATAGGGATATAGATGGTGATATTATTAAACTGAAATTGTTTCCTTTCTCTTTGAGAGGAAAAGCTAAAGAATGGTTGAATTCCTTAACTAGGAATAGTATTGATTCTTGGACTAAGTGCAAAGATGCTTTTATTGGAAAATACTATCCTCCTGCTAAGATTATATCCATGAGAAGTGAAATAATGAAGTTTAAACAACTTGATAATGAGCATGTTGCTCAATCTTGGGAAAGAATGAAATCTTTGGTAAAGAATTGTCCCACTCATGGACTGACTGCTTGGATGATCATCCAAACTTTTTATGCAGGATTGAACTATTCTTCAAGGAACCTATTGGATTCTGCTGCTGGGGGTACCTTCATGACCATCACTTTGGGTGCTGCAACAAAACTTTTGGACAATATGATGGTTAATTATTCTGAATGGCATACTGAGAGAGCTCCACAAGGTAAGAAGGTAAATTTTGTTGAGGAAACCTCCTCCTTGAGTGATGAGATTGCTATTATTATGTCTATGCTTGTTAATGGGAAAGCCCGTATTGATCCAAATAATGTCCCTTTAGCCTCTTTGGTTGCTCAAGAAGAGCAAGTTGATGTGAACTTCATAAGAAATAACAATTTTGGCAACAATGCTTATGGTAATAATGCTTATAGGAACAATTTTGGTAACAACAATTATAAGCCATATCCTCCCAACAATGGTAATGCTTATGGAAATTCTTACAACAATAATAAGAGTGCTCCCTCTAAATTTGAAGTTATGCTTAAAGAGTTTATTAGTAAACAAACTGCTTTCAATAAAACTATTCAGGAAAAACTCTCTAATGCTGAAAGAAATTTAGCATCTTTAGCTGAAACTCAAACTACTTTCAATAAAATGGCTGCTAAACCTGAAACTAATGAGAATCCATTTGCAGCTACTAATGCTATACAAGTAAGAATTTATGAAAATGTTAGACTATTAGCTGAATTACATGCTAAGTGGGAAAGAGAAGATGAAATTGCTAGAAACATCAGTGTTTCTACTATCAAAACCACTAGTGTTGAGGCTAGTAATAGTTCTACTACTTTAGATGATGAATTTGATTTTGATCTTGATGGTTGCAATATCTCTGAAGTTATTAAGTTCCTACAAAAGCTTGCTAAAAGTCCTAATGCTAGTGCTATGAACATGGCTTTTACAAAACACATTACTGATGCTCTCATAAAGATTAAAGAAGAAAAGATGAAACATAAAGCCTCTATTCCTATAAAGCAAGAAGATGGTTGGGAACCC
The DNA here is from genome assembly GCA_910589775.1 of Avena eriantha. Lineage (NCBI taxonomy): Eukaryota > Viridiplantae > Streptophyta > Magnoliopsida > Poales > Poaceae > Avena > Avena eriantha. The sequence goes on along the minus strand of OU342740.1, from coordinate 387,242,746 downwards.
ATCATTAATATGAAGGTGAATAACTTTGATTTCAAAGCTTTGTGTGATCTTGATAGTAGTGTTTCTATTATGCCTAGAAGAATTTATGATATGCTTGATTTGACTCCTCTTGAAGATTGTTATTTGAATGTCCTACTTGATGCTAATGCTAAAAAGAAACTCATGGGGAGTCTTAATGATGTTCTTATTATGGTTAACGATTCCTATGTCCCTGTTGATTTCTATGTTTTGGATGTTGAATACAATGCTTCTTGTCATATTACTTTGGTAAGACCTTTTCTTAGAACTGTTGGTGCCATCATTGATATGAAAGAAGGCACCATTAAATATCAACTCCCACTCAAGAAAGGTATAGAACAATTCCCTAAAAATAGAGAAAAGATTTCTTTTGCTTCTCCTATGAAAACAAAATTTGGTCTTAATGCTCCTTCATTTGAGAACACTTGATTCTTTCTTTGCTTCTTATGCCTAACTTAAAGGCGTTAAAGAAAAGTACTTATTGGGAGATAACCCAAGAGTTTTAGATGAGTCTTGGAAGTTATTACCTCTGTAATAACCTCTCCTTATCCTTTTTATTTGCTTTTTGTGCCAAGAGTAACCTCTAATGAGAGAGAAGTAATGATTGGGAAAGTTGCTATCCCGAAACAGATTTCTGTGCTTCACCGTAAAAATTCTTGACAGAGCTCTGTATGTCGGATTGAGCTTTAGTTTTTTGTGATTCTGCCCCAGGTTGTTATCTAACTTTCGTTAGTTCAACACTTTTTGATTTGAGCAACAGAAGGTCTTCGAAATAATTCGTCTTTACCTGCTAGTCTGTTTTGACAGATTTCTGCCATTTTCCGCGTTTGCTTCTTGTTGGTTCCTTTTTGAGTTCTTTTGGGGAATTGAGATTTTTGAGGGAAGTGCTACAGTGGCTAGTGTTCTAATGGAAGTTTATTTGGTGTTAGAAATGAACCTTAAGACTTATTTATCTTAAGTGCACTAATGTTGCTAATGAGATTGTGTGAAGTTTTGTATGAAGGAAAATTTCAGGTGTATGGAAGGAATGAGTAATGAGATGAAGGATGGACTAAAACTCAAGCTTGGAGATGCCACGCATGTCACCCCAAGAAATATCCAAGAAGTACAAGCGTAAAAGCTTGGGGATACCCAAGGCATCCCCCTTCTTCATCAATAAAAATCCCAGGTTTCTTCCAAACGCTTCATTTTTATTGTTTCATGACCAGTTGTGTTTTTCTTGGATAGTCTTCTTTTTCGTTTTCGTTTTGGTTTTTAGTTTTCTTGGTTTGCTTAGTTTTCTGAATAAATTGGTTGGACCACCTCTTTCATACATTGGTTTGCAAATAGTTTGGTTTGGTTTGGAAAAGAGTAGGAAAGTTCATGCTTATGTGGTAAAAAGAGCTGGTTTTTGACTGTGGCCTATGCTTTGTCATGCCATGCTTGATATTTCTTTGGATTTATGCTTAGTATTCTTTGTTGTAGCATGTCTTGTTATAAATAATTGAGATTTCTTAATGTGCCTTGGATGAATCATGCGTTGTTTTAGCATATTGAAGCATAGTATAGTGGTATTCTCCTTTGATGCTTTATTTGGGTTGACTTGGCGCATGATCACACCATGTTATGACTATCTCAAGTCACCATAGCCTGTATGATCCTTTAGTTTTCAACTTGTAGTATCACTTTATGCTTTGATCAATGATGTTTTGTCCCTCTGCATGATTATGGCCATTATTGCTCTCTTAGTTTGTCGCTCCCAGTCTTTTGCTAGCCTCCACAACAAAGTATGAGTTCCACTCATGCATCCAACTCCCTAAACCAAGTTATTCCAAAGAGTCCACCATACCTACCTACTAGCTTATGCTATTCCAAGTATATTCATGCTTTTGTTTACCTTCCCCTTGTTATGAGAAAACTAGTGATTAAAGCTCTCACGAACTTGATGGCACACTTTACTTTTCTTGCCCTTAATAAACTTGAATCATTGTGTCTTCTATGTTGTATATGCTTGCACTTATTTGTCGAGAATTAGCAGAACCATGATTTCATGGGGAACGCTTTCAACATTGCACTTGGTACTTGTACCTAGTTGATATCATGCTCTTTTGTATATGGATGTCGTCGGTGTGAAATGAAAGGGGAGCTTGTAAGTCCATGGAGTTATGTATATGTGTTAGAGAAACGCCTGGGCTGCTGGTCTAATCCATGCTGACATGGTGGAAACCTGCAGCGTAACCATAATGAGCTGTCTATGAAGCATTCTTCTTATAAAAAAAGAGTCCTATATTGAGAAAAAAAGAGATACTATGAAAAGAGGAAAGAGAGAAAAAAGCACCATATTCCCATGGTAAATAAGAACAATGCTGAGATGCTCATTGTCTGCTTGCCTTGTCATTTTGATATGGGGATTCTTCCGTATCATCGGGCAAGGGGTACCCCGTTGGCGGTTCTCTATGATACACATGTACTTACGATGACAAGAACTTACCGGTGACTAAACTTGAGTAGCATGAGGAGCGGCCCTCGTATACAAGGGACATGTGATTTCTGACTTATACTTCGTTAAGCATGTACACCATACTTCGTTTATGCACCTACTTTGAGAGCATAGTGGCCATTCTTAGTTCTATGTGCATTGTCCCAAGACTAGTTGATTGATGCATAACTTGTTATTGCTTGTTTTAAACTATTGTATCTAGTCACTCTTATGAACTTTGAAGGTGTCCTATGCATTTATATTTGCTACTCTATTGAGGGACAAGCTGAATACTATTATGCTATGTTTTCTTTATGTGAAACAAACAAACGTCTTGCAAAGCATTGCTATTCATGAATATTTTGTTTGTGCCTTTTCATGTTGCATCATAGTTTCTTTGCTTATTGCTAGAACTTTGTCTTTCATGTTATGATTGAAGTACTATGATCCCAGCTTTGAATGTTTTACAAATACTTTGATCAAGTCTTTGATGGTGCATGTCACCTCAAAAATTATTCTTTCTTTTTATCACTTACCTACTCAAGGACGAGCAGGAGTTAAGCTTGGGGATGTTGATACATTGCAAATGTATCTATAATTTTTGATGTTCCATGCTTGGTTTTATCCAATTTCTTGTGTTTTGTTCCAACTTTGGAGTACTTTTCATATGATTTCTTAGACTAACCTATTAACAAGAGCCACAGTGCCAGCTGCATGTTGTGTGCTGTTTTTGGTTCCAGGAAAGTCAGAAAATGAATATTCTCGGAATTGGACGGGACAAAAGCCAAAGTGCCTATTTTTCCGGAAGGGATCAAGTGCCAGAATACGAGACGGAGAAGGGCCAGAGGGCGGCCACACCACCTGGCCGCGCGGCCAGGCCTGGCTCGCACCAGGGGGTGGTGTGGCCAGCCCATGCACCCCCTCGGCCTCCCCTTCCGACTATAAGATGCCCTCGGGACGAAAACCCTAAGTACCCGATCAAAAATCCACGAAAGAGTCTGTAGCCGCCATCATCTCCATCCCTAGATCGGGAGGGATCTGAAGCTCTTCCCGGTACCCTGCCAGAGAGGGGAATTCACCCTAGAGGCCTTCTTCATCACCATGCAAGCCTCCGGTGTGATGCGTGAGTAGTTCATCCTTGGACTACGGATCCATGTAGTAGCTAGATGGCTGGTTCTCCTCCTTTGTGCTTTCATGTTTAGATCTTGTGAGCTCCGTTCATGATCAAGATCGTCTATTTGTAATTCTGCATGTTGTGTTTGCGGGGATCCGATGGATATTGAGATGTGATACATTGCAAATGTATCTATAATTTTTGATGTTCCATGCTTGGTTTTATCCAATTTTTTGTGTTTTGTTCCAACTTTGGAGTACTTTTCATATGATTTCTTGGACTAACCTATTAACAAGAGCCACAGTGCCAGCTGCCTGTTTTCTGCTGTTTTTGGTTCCAGGAAAGTCAGAAAATGAATATTCTCGGAATTGGACGGGACAAAAGCCAAAGTGCCTATTTTTCCGGAAGGGATCAAGTGCCAGAATACGAGACGGAGAAGGGCCAGAGGGCGGCCACACAACCTGGCCGCGCGGCCAGGCCTGGCCCGCACCAGGGGGTGGTGTGGCCAGCCCAGGCACCCCCTCGGCCTCCCCTTCCGACTATAAGATGCCCTCGGGACGAAAACCCTAAGGACCCAATCAAAAATCCACGAAAGAGTCTGTAGCCGCTGTCATCTCCATCCCTAGATCAGGAGGGATTTGAAGCTCTTCCTGGCACCCTACCGGAGAGGGGAATTCACCCTGGAGGCCTTCTTCATCAACATGCAAGCCTTCGGTGTGATGCGTGAGTAGTTCATCCTTGGACTACGGATCCATGTAGTAGCTAGATGGCTGGTTTCTCCTCCTTTGTGCTTTCATGTTTAGATCTTGTGAGCTGTGTTCATGATCAAGATCATCTATTTGTAATTCATACATGTTGTGTTTGCGGGGATCCGATGGATATTGAGATGCTATTTCAGATTGATTATTGATTCTATCATGTCTTTGTTATTCGAGATCTTGCATGCTTTCCGTTGTTAGTAGCTATCTTGGCCAAGTAGATGCTAGAAACTCCAAGAGTTAGTATTTATGCTCGATAGTGGGTTCATGCCTCTGGTAATCTGGGGAAGTGACAGAAATCTCTAAGGTACTAGATGTGTTGTTGCTACTAGGGATAAAACAACAATCCTTTGTTCATAGAACAATCGTATTGTTTACTTTACATGCAGTTCGTAAAGCAATAATCTGTTGCTTGCAACTTAATACTTGAGGGGGTTCGGATGATAACCTGAAGGTGGATTATTAGTCATAGATGCAGTTGGATGGCGGTCTATGTATTATGTTATAATGCCCAATCAAGTCTCAGAGGAGTCAAGATGATTAGTATATGCATGTATTGCTTTCTCGGTGTTTGTCAATTGCCCCGCTGTAATTTGTTCACCCAGCATGTTATCTATCTAAGGAGAGCCACCTCTAGTGAACTATGGATCCCGGTCCTTTTTCTTTACATACAATCTACAATCTTTTACTGCTTTGTGTTTACTTTCTGCAAACTTTTCCTTCTTTCCATTCGATACGTTTAATCCTTTGTTTTCTGCAAAACACGGTGAGATTGACAACCTCATCGCAAGTTGGGGACAAAGTTCTGTGGTTGTGTTGTGCGGGTCTCCATGTTGCTACTAGCACCGGTAGTGCGCCCTGCCAAAGCTCAGCTAGTAACACCTTTGGGGTGTTTCCTTGCTCTTACTGGTTCGATTAAACCTGGGTTTCATAACTGAGGGAAAACTTGCTGCTGTGCTCATCGTACCTTCCTCTTGGGGTTCCCAACGAGCTCTATGTCGATCGATGAGCACATCAAGATGCTATATCAGATTGATTATTGATTCTATCATGTCTTTGTTATTTGAGATCTTGCATGCTTTCTGTTGTTAGTAGCTATCTTGGCCAAGTAGATGCTAGCAACTCCAAGAGTTAGTATTTATGCTCGATAGTGGGTTCATGCCTCTGGTAATCTGGGGAAGTGACAGAAATCTCTAAGGTACTAGATGTGCTGTTGCTACTAGGGAGAAAACAACAATCTTTTGTTCATAGAACAATCGTATTGTTTACTTTACATGCAGTTCATAAAGCAATAATCTGTTGCTTGCAACTTAATACTAGAGGGGGTTCGGATGATAACCTGAAGGTGGATTATTAGTCATAGATGCAGTTGGATGGCGGTCTATGTATTATGTTGTAATTCCCAATCAAATCTTAGAGGAGTCAAGATGATTAGTATATGCATGTATTGCTTTCTCGGTGTTTGTCAATTGCCCCGATGTAATTTGTTCACCCAGCATGTTATCTATCTTAAGGAGAGCCACCTCTAGTGAACTATGGATCCCGGTCCTTCTCTTCACATACAATCTACAATCTTTTACTGCTTTGTGTTTACTTTCTGCAAACTTTTACTTCTTTCCATTCGATACGTTTAATCCTTTGTTTTCTGCAAAACACAGTGAGATTGACAACCTCATCACAAGTTGGGGACAAAGTTATGTGGTTGTGTTGTGCAGGTCTCCACGTTGCTACTAGCACCGGTAGTGCGCCCTGCCAAAGCTCAGCTAGTAACACCTTTGAGGTGTTTCCTTGCTCCTACTGGTTCGATTAAACCTTGGTTTCATAACTGAGGGAAACTTGCTGCTGTGCTCATCATACCTTCCTCTTGGGGTTCCCAACGAGCTCTACATCAACACCGCCATCAAGCAATTTTCTAGGCGCCATACTTAGAGCCATCAAGGAGATATGCTCTAGAGGAAAATAATAAATAGTTTTTTATTGTCATATCTCAGTTAGTTTATAATAGTTTCATATTGTGCTATAACTGTGCCAAGTAGAAACATTGGTACACGTGTGGTATGAAACAACCAAGTCCCTAGTAGCCTCTATTCATACTAGTTCGTTGGTCATGAGGATGATCTGGGTTTCAAGACCATGGGCATTTATGCCGATTGACAACGGGAATATTGTTGGGGATCGGTGCAGAAAACAAAAAAATTCCTACGTTGAAACCCCAGAAACTTGCCAAGGATCTATCTATGTAGTAATGCGGTAACAGCCGGAGCGTAGAGAATACATACCCTTGTAGACCGTACACGGTTAACGTTTCACGGGGAACGTGGTTGATGTAGTCGTACTCGAAGCTGACCTCAAGGTCATGAAGCTCCTCGCAGGTCACCCCTTGCCCCTTCTTGATCTGCATCATCTTCATCGTGCAACAGCTCCGGCTCATGACATTCAAGCGCCCCAAGTGTTGCGCCTCATGTCTTCGTACACATCCGGTGCACGATTAGACCTCCGGCTCCCCGATCCCACCGAGAGTGCGAAAGTTGATATCCGGCTAAGAATCCCTGCAGCGCAACGGCATACTGCAGGTGTGCCTCGATCGCACAGCCCAAACTTGGGGCCATGGTCACATGGTATAGAGAGAGGGAGGGAGAAATTCAACCAAAGGACTTCTCAAGTTGTGTTTGTAATCCCACCCATGGGCACCCCTTTATATAGGCGGAGGGAGTGTTCCCTCCCCATTGGGTTAGCCATGTGGGACTAATACTAAAGGAAAAAAGGCAGCAGATTTTCGGACTGCCAAATGGGCCAAAAGTACTCAGCCCAAATAGCAAACATAAAATACTTAAATAAAAGGAAAAATAAAAAGGAGCAGCAGCAGCCAGCCAGCCGGGTGGGCCGGCCTACCCATCGTGGCCCAGCTCGCGCTGGTTGCGCCCGCGCCCCACCCCGGGTGGGCCAAAAACCGGCGGCCCACCGACTGTCCGCCCTGCCCCGCGCTGCCCGCCTGGCAGCTTGCCCGGGTGGGCCGGCTGGCACGGCGGCCCAGCTCGCGTCTGTTTGGCGTGGCCCGGCTGCGTGCCGCCCTCTCCGGTGACATTTATCTAGCGCCCACGGGGCTGGCTATTTTTCTTTTTCCAATTCTTTTTCTGCAGCTTTTTCTTCTAGACTATTTCCCTCTGGGATTTAGCCTAATATAAAAGTTGCCTTTATAAATCTTAATCTAAATATTATTTAGAATATATTAATTCACAATTAACATATAATAAATATATATTTAAATTCCCATTTATCCGAAAACACTTTTCGGGGTTTTTCCTTTATTCTTTCTCCGAACAACTTCGGATATCTCCGCGGAACGATTCCATCTTTCTCTCTTTCTCTACTATGATTCCATCTTACGAATGATCGCTCTCATCGTACCCTTAAGTGTATCCTCTCACGGCTCGGGAATACTCTAGACATGATCTGTATCAATGATCAACAGAGGGACCAGGGATATCCATGTGACCCCTATGCATTCCTGATGACAATGTCATTTGAACCGTCTAAATGTAGCATCCTCTTCCTTTTGTTTCTCGATACAACTTGTCCGAGATCCGATCACTGGTATCCCATACCTTGTTCAATCTCGTTCACAACAAGTTCTGTTTTCTTGTTACCGTGATATTACATCCCCTTGACCTAGTCACATGTTGCAACATTTATAGATGTAATCTCACCAAGTCGGCCGTATGTATCTTTACCCGTCATGTGGGTGAACAAATCCTGGTCTTGCAGTCACATGTCATCTACTATTCCTTTGGAATACCCAACATACACCTTTATGGCCACCGTATTACCAGATCACGGTTGATGCAGTCTAAGCAGCCTAGGGAAACAGTGAGTAATATGAGCTCACGGTCTAAGGCGAAGGAGTCTAGGTATTGTTGTTGCAACAATGAACTAGATGACTTGATCGTGTTGCAATCCTTCGAGGAATGTCCAACCACATCATTCTCCAATGTATGATCTTGTTGTCAGTCGGCATAAATGCCCATGATCTTGAAACCCAGATCATCTTCGTGACCAACGAACTAGTTAGAATAGAGGCTACTAGGGACTTGGTTGTTTCATACCACACCTGTACCAATGTTTCTACTTGGCACAGTTATAGCACAATATGAAGCTATTAAAAACTAATTGAGATATGACAATAAAAACCTATTTATTATTTGCCTCTAGGGCATATCTCCTTCAGTCTCCCACTTGCACTAGAGTACAAATAATCCAGCTTGCATTTTACTCGTATAAACCATATGCCATATGTGTTTACAGATCATGCATGCTCATGGGAAATGTTATGTCCATGTTCTGTTTTACCAGATCATTATGTCTTTTGAAAATCGTTAATGTCTTCCTAATTTTTGACATTCACACCATTACTATATAATGGGTCAAAGTATTTGTTTGGCAACATGTAGCATCCCATCTGTCTAACATATGTAATGCTACATGGTCTAGTAATATAATGGCTACTTCCTACATATAATTGTTGCATCATAATTATATCATGCTCATGTCATCATGCCACCTTGCATTTGAGCATCATATAAAACCCTTTTCCATTTGGCTCTTCTCTCATATGCATTATTAATTGTATTTGGCTCTTGATATATTATATTTGAATCTTGATAAATGCTTGATGCCCAAGTTGAGTTGGGGGCATATCTTTTATTCCACTCCACCACCTTTCTTTGTCACCACCTTATAATTCCACCATCCTAATTATCCATGAGCTTTTACTTTCTTTTGGCTTTTAATCTAGCTCATGTGGATTGGGATGAATCCAATTATATTTTCCTTTAGCTTGGCCTTACACCATATTTTGGAATGCATATGTATAAATGCCATGTTTATTTATTTTGTTTTCACAAGATTAAAACATGGCATTCAATGCTTTTGCATGGGCCATGCAAGATCACCACCATCTCTTCTCCTTGGATTTTTCTTTGTTTTTGGAAGTGGATCTTGGGAATCAAACCAAGTGCATCATGTTCTTTTGTTGAGCTTGCCCTTTTTCTCTCTCATTCTCACCTTCTTGTTGGTTCTCCCTTTGCCATGTGCATCACAATCCTAACCTCACCACCATCTCCTCCATCTCTTGCGTGACTTTGTTGGCTCATCACAAAAACCCTCTCACCACTTTTTCTCTCATCTCACTCTCCATGCCATCACCACATACTTGTTGGATCTTGTAGATCATACTCTAAAAACCCTAAACCCCCTCTCTCTAATCCTCTCTCTAAACCCTAACCCTAACTAACCTCTCACCATGTCGAGCACTCCTAGCTGCTCTCTCTCTCTCTCATTCTCTCTCTCTGCCAACGGGGACCCACCCCTAGCCATCTACCCCTCTATCTCTAACCCTAACTCGAGCCCTCTACCCTAGCTACCTGACCCTCTCTCCTCTCGGTTCCTCTCTCTCTCCCTGCCAAGGAGACCCCACCAAGCCAGCCACCACCTCCCTGACCTCTCTCTAGCCCACCTGCAGCTGCAGCCCTCTGCCTGCCTGGCCTTGCACGTCGAGCACGTGAGGGAGGAGAGGAAAAAAGGTGACCGAGGCCACCTTTTTCTCTACCCCGATCCCCCACGGCACCTCTCCCCTCTCCCTCTCTTTATCCACTCCCTCTCTGTCCTGGCATCGCCTAGATCCAACCAAGGCCGTGCCCTACCTCCTCTCCCTCCCCTTCTACCCCACAGCCACCCCGGCGGCCACCGTCGGCCTCCACTTCCTCTCGGTGTTACACAGCGGCAGGCGTGGCGCTGGGTGTCGAGGAAGACCAAGCAGAACCCTAGGAGCCTGCCTACACCCGGAGTGGAGGAGGAGAAGGGCGGGAACCACCAGAACCACCGACGAGGCCGACCGAAACCCTAGCTGCGGGAGCGTCTGCATCGTCGTCGATCCACCACTTCCCAGCCCGATCCGCCTCCACCAGCAGCCCCGCGGTGAGCCCACGATCCTTCCTGACACCCTATCCTCGTCTTGCTCTTCCTGTATGCACGGATCCACCCGTCGAACGCTCTCAGTGCACCGCGCTAGCGTTCGCCACCCCGACGATGCGCTGCAGATACTACACCTGGCCGCGCAGTAGAAGCACGGCACCAAACCCCCCCGAGCCACAGTGGCTACAGCCTCCGCGCGCGTGCCCCAGGTCACCGGTTCGAACCCCCGCGCCGTGCGCCGTTCTCTGACGTCGCTCTGTCCGTCAGAACACACAGAGAAGAACAACAGTAGCGTTGGCTACTTTGCCCATACCCCCCCCCCCCCACAACCTTTTTGCCTCAACCTGCGGTACCCCAGGTCCCACCAGGCAGCCACTCTTTGTTTTTGCAAAAAGGCACCCCAGATTCCAGGTCCTCAACCCACGGTCCCCCTCCGAGCCGCACGGCCAGCCCACCCTCTCTCGCTGACGCGTGGTCCCGCGCGAACGCCGGGTCCACCGAGCAGTCGTTGTGGCTAGCTTCTGCTACGGTGAGAAAACCCGCAGCTGCGCAACGTTTCCAGCTGGGCCCAGTCATCGCCGACCCCTCCCGTCAGTGACCTGGGCTAACTTCCTCTGTGTATAAAAAACCTCGGTGTTTTCCTGTTTAAATAAAACAATTTCAGAAAATGGTTTAATATGAATTTAAATCTGTTTTTCATAACTTTTAAATTATAAATCCAAATAATACAAATGATATGTGTTTTGGAATCAGAAAAATGTGAGGAATTCAAATATGCCATTCAAAATGTTGTTTGACCACTTTAAATTTTCGAGATGATTAAAATTACAATAAAATGCCCTTTTCTTAATAAATTAATAACTTTAATTCCACAACTCCAAATTTAATAAATAATATATCTAAATCGATCAGCGCGACGAGCCCGTTCTATCTATGCATTCCTTGTTCTGAATTGAAGCATGCATCATGTCATTATTAAAAATCAGAACTGTTTATGGCGATAAAACTTGACCAAATAAATAATAAAATGCTTTATTCTTGTACCCCACACCTCACCATGCCATGCTACACTCATGCCATGTAAATTTTGCATCATTCATCATGGCATGCTTGTTTGCTTGTCGCATTTTAATTCATATGCTTGTGCACTTTATTTATGTTGGCCCTTGTTTGTTTGGTTCTTTTTGAATAGACGCCTAGTAGGAGAATTATCAGGAATCACAGGAGTTCTACCCAGATCCGTCTCTCGCTTCAACTGAGTTGCCAGGCAAGCACTACCACATGCTTACATACATATAGTACATATTTCCTCTATCTTATTCTTGCATCATTGAGTCGCGATTGCATTAAATTGAATCCCAAGTACTGCATAGCCTTTACTTTTAAACCCCACCGAGCTTGTTCCTCAATCCCATGAGCCATTACTACAGGAGTTGTTTGAGCCATGCGAGTCTTAGAAAAGCATGTGTAGGGTATGTGAGTGTCTGATGGATAACAAGGTACCTGAACAACTTAACCTGAGTAGTAATGGGATAACTAATGAAAGAGGCACCGGTGAGCAATATCTGCTATTTGGTTTCTCATGCTCACTTGTGTCCCGTAGGACCCCGAGTACTTGATTCCTGTTCCTTGACTATTCGCACTATCCACATCCGGGAGGCCTTATGGACCCCCCTGAGCCAGAGCTTGATTCATTTCTATTTCTTGGGGCCACAAAGTAGTTTGGGGCTTTGTTACTATCCTGTACTTATGCCATGCTTTACTGTATTATTAAGATTGTGCGTGGAGCACCTGTACTGTTTAGGATTGCAGAGTGTTTTCGCGGTATCGACAAGCCCAGTCACATTTTCGGGTTCCCAGTCGTTTACAGCCATTGGCGTAAACCTTGAGTCTGTCTCGGAGTCAGCTAGCTTCGTTGCGGGTAGCTTAATGGGGTGGCCCCCTGAAATATTTTCTGAATCCTATGATCGCTTTGTGGTGAATGCCTCGTTGGGTTTTGAGTAGGTTTTTCCGAGGTTGATCGAGTGTGTGTTGCTATTTGTGCACCCCTGCAGGGTAAATCTTTCGGAAAGCCGTGTCCGCGGTTATGGACGACTTGGAGCACAGTTTCTCGATCATACACAAGTATAACTAAAGTACCGCTTTTAATTTGACTAAGTACTTGACTAGTAAATAGTGCAATACTCATGGAATGGTTAATAAAACTGCCAACTGATGGGTTGTTCGTCCGCTTTCTCGTTGGTAAGCGAGAAGGAGGATGGATCTGTTAATTATACTATTATAACTGTTGTTACTAATTAACAGACATCCGTCTATCATTGGTTAGGCGGATGGTTAGCGAGTATCTATAGACTTGTTAGCTATCATCTTTTGTTGCAATTGCATCACCCCAGGTATATGTCCCCTTTAGAGGCATAAAGACTTGCTGAGTACCCCTAGGGTCTCACAAGATAAATTGTTTGATTCAGATGAACAGGTGTACTCACAAGATGGATACTGGGTGGAGGAGTGATAATGTTGGGAACGATCACTCGGTGTAGAGATTCCGGGAATGGGGATCCGTGAGATCTGTGGGCGGGATGTGTTTATTTATGTGGCATCTTATGCCAATTTGCTTCTTATCCGTACTCGGATCTTGTTTTCCGCTTCCGCCTGATACTCTGATGTTTGATGTATGAGGAGCTATCCTACACTATTATCTCTATCTAGGATATTTGGATCTTGCCGTGTGGCATTGCAATATTTCTATTTCTTTTAGATGGAATGGCTCTGTAAACAGTTGTATGGTGGCTTGCATACATACTCACTTGTGTATGTAGTTGATCCCTTCGCCTGCCGATTACGCCGCTCGTTCTTGTCCCGATGTTCTGAAAGTGGTTAGGACGGCCGAAAGGTCTACCTGTGAGTGGCCCCTGGGCCCCACCGTACTATTTTAACCACTCTCGCTCATCCAGGCATGCAACTAAGAGCGTAATTCACCGAGGTAGTTACACAACAAAGTGAGAATTTTGTTTCTAGTGTTTATGATGATGGTCGTTTACACCGTTGTTATCTAAACTTCGAAACACACTTTGCTATCCTTTGTGTATATACTATAGTCATGGCATCAGAACGAGGCCGGATTCCAGGAGCTTACAGTGACGTTAGATCAACCTCGAGTGCTTTCTCATGGGCACTGGGCTCTGGGACACATCATTCTACGTTAAAAGCAAACTAGCCCCGCCACAACATTATACATCACATCAGATGGAGCTTTTATACATCTATATCTATGTAGATCCTAGTGCATGAAATGCTACTATGCCACTTACATTGCTTCTTGCCATTTAAGTACAAACTTAATTCTAGTTCAGTGATCAACTCAGGAATCACTTAAAGACATGTTCTTACAGTTAAGAGCTAGTCCTTCCAACCAGATCCTTGGGTCACATTATGTCAAGTATACAACATGGTTATATGGAAGAACCTATGACTGAGGCATAGGAGATGCAACACATCTCTTTCTTTCAACCATAGTTGCAGTACTAACTCAATGCTTCATATAGTAAGAACTACTTTCTCACCTTGTTCTATTCTGAACTTTTTCAGAATCTTGCTTAGGATATTCTAAACACCTTTCAGAATCAAGTCCAGGAAGCATTCGACATTCAGTGTTTTATTAAACTCACCAATCTATCCTGATAGATCTTTTTGTTTAATAACTTCAACTTCATCCTTATTTATCTAACTTAAACGTTATTAACACCAATCACATCATTCATATATGTCATCTACATATTATAGAATGGTTTCACGCTCCCACTCAAATATGACATTCATGTTTGAGATACAGGGATTTCACTTAGCTCCCACTCAAAATATGTTAGCTACATATTATGAATTAGCCAAGCTGATTTGCTCCCACTCAAATCTAGGTCCTCTCGATAATCTTGGACATTCCAAAATTCCTTGATCATTATCAATTCGAGAATTCCACTAACGATATTCCAATGACTATTCATTTTTTGTAATTAGGTCCATCACGCTTCTTTGTATTCCGTAGGTATGTCTTGTTCAAAACATGACAAGTGAATCAACAATACAATTCCACAAACTTGTAGAATATATAGTTGAATCCTACTTTCTTTAGTAAAAGTATTCACTGAAACTTTATGATTATTATCAAAAGTTTCTCCTCTATTTGTAGAGTTTGGATTCACGAACCAAATTCTGCTGTGCCACTCAACAATTCGGAGGTAAGGTCAAATACATTTCTTCCACCTGTATCTTCATTAAGACACATCAACTTAGGACAACAACTGGTTTGCCTCTTTTTTGTGGAAGATGCATTCATAGCTTCCTAAGAATGCTCTACAAAGACTTGTTTATTCGCCACGATTTCGACTTATCGAAATCTCCAGAAACTCAAACGTGCCATAACACTTATGGTGTTGTTTCCACGAATCTTTAGATGTTCCTTTGTATTTCAAATGAGTGTTTGCTTATTTCGATCTTTAACTCTAAATGACAACTATAGCCGCGATAAGAGATAATATTGTACCATATGTATCTAATACATCATGATTATGATGTTTAGATATTTCAACATGGTTTGAATTCATCCAATTATCATAATTTGTGAAACATCTTTCACAAGTTCCCTTTATGCTAAACTTAACTTGAATACTTTAGTCATGTCGATCAAATCGAAGAGACTTGTTAATTCAGTTAATTTAATATCCCATTTAGTTATGAACTCATTTGAACAATTCAAATCATTTCAAACTTCATGTTTCATTAAGTAAATACACTTATTCACTTAAGTCCACAATAAATGATTTCCACTACTTGTTGAAAATATGATACATCACTATGTATAAGTTTCAACATTTCTTCGCATGTCACCGTTTTACCAGAATGCGGAGTTTTAGTCATTCTGCCCAAGAGGCATGGTTTTGCAAAGTCTCTAGATTAAGCATCTAGGACCCCGATCTTTCATAAAGAACCTGCAATAACCAAAATGACTTAAATGGTAGTGTCTTTTTATTATTAAGCTTTGGATATATTTTAGCATTCTAATCCTTTATAAATGTTTAAACTATTATCATTAACATAGTGATGAGAATAACTTGTTTTCGTAATGTGACCATAATGGTATTGTTCATACGAATAGTACAAACTGGTTTGTAACTTGTTCATACGAATAATCGTCTTGCCAAAAGCAAGACACACAAACAGGGATTACAAACTTATATTCAAGTCCACTAAATCCAAATGACAAACTTTGAGGAAAGAGGTGATGTCGGCCATCAACTGTTTTGCTTGCCTTCATCAAGTCACGTTGCCTCAAAACAGCAATTCTCAGGCAGATCATCATGTTTTCACAAAACGGGACAAGTATCAAATACTTTGCAAACTGCAACAAGTTTTGCAAGAATCACATTTATAATTTGTATATCTAACATATACATTTTTCATCCATGACTCCATTTGCAATCAAGCTCTTCCAAGAGTTCTCAACTCTAATGCAAGATCACTAAGTGTTTTTGCAAACAATCCGGAGTTATCGAATTATATCCTAATGGTTATTGTATCAAGAAGAGAAGATCACCTTTCACGAGGATACCCCTCAGGCGTGGGTATTAAGTTCCAAATTAAGCAATATATTCCCATGGTCGCAAAGGATCTCAATGGGATAGGCTAAGGTCTACTAAGATATTTGCAAACAGACATCTATACTAAGTTTATAATAAGAGATAAATTTATAATTGGTCTCCACTAAAATGGTCATCCCCTGGACGATTTTAGTGATCGCATGATCCCTATCCTCTGCACCTCCCCCGATCGTCACGGCCATCAGTGCATTATCAAAGGTAGACAATCACTAATGTCAATCACATCATCCATGTGACTCATGCTCGATCTTTCGATCTCTTGTGTTCCGAGGCCACACTTCTCTAGCGTGCTAGGCTCGCCAAATCTAACTTGTGTGTATTCGCAGTGCAACATGGCTTACACCCACTGTATGTGAACGTAGATATGTCTGACACCTAGGCTTGTAACCCTGGATCGCCTCATACCGAAGAACTTTCTTGGTGGTGCACACACAAGGGGAACACGGAACATTGGAATTCAATAGGGATTATCTTATTTGCTACCGTTGAGTATCTAAATACTAGCACACAATAAGATGTAAAAACTGGTATCAACATCATATGTATAATGTGATATGATATGGTCTTTCTTGCGCCTTGATCTCCATCGAGAGCTCCGGCATGATCTCCATCGTGCCCTTGGTTTGACGCCAAGTCCACGACGCCTCCACCAGGTCGTTCATCGGAACGATGACTATTACTATACTACTCAGCAACAGAAAAGTAAACTACTTTACCTTCGTAACAACCAATGCCATATCATAATCACATGCCCCCTGCAAATAAAGTTAGACGCCTCTACTTTATATATTGCAAGTTTTACGTGGTTGTTAGGGCTTTCGCACTAGAACCATTTCTAAACTATGAACTTTCCAACCACAACATGGATCCGACAGTTGTCTCTATTACACCCCTTTCAAGGCCCTCCGTTGTAAATGCTATACCAACTATTGAATGAGAGACAGACACCCGCTAGCCACTTATATGGTACAAGACGTATGTTGAGCGTGGAACCAGTCTCGCGTACGAATACGCGTAAGGTCGGTCCGGTCCGCTTCATCAAACAATACCGCGATATAAGCAAGTACACATTAGAGGGTAACAACTAAGGGATCAATGCCCGCACAAAACTTGTGCGTACTGGCCGTACAACACTCCTACGCATAGATCGGCTCTGATACCACTGTTGGGGATCGGTGCAGAAAACAAAAAATTCCTACGTTGAAACCCCAGAAACTTTCTTAGGATCTATCTATGTAGTAATGCAGTAACGGCCGGAGCGTAGAGAATACATACCCTTGTAGACCGTACGTGGTTAACGTTCTGCGGGGAACGTGGTTGATGTAGTCGTACTCGAAGCCGACCTCAAGGTCGCGAAGCTCCTCGCAGGTCACCCCTTGCTCCTTCTTGATCTTCATCATCTTCATCGTGTAACAGCTCCGCCTCACGACATTCAAGCGCCCCAAGTGTTGCGCCTCGTGTCTTCGTACACATCCGGTGCATGATGAGACCTCCGGCTCCCTGATCCCGCCGAGAGTGCGGAAGTTGATATCCGGCTAAGAATCCCTGCAGCGCAACGGCATACTGCAGGTGTGCCTCGATCGCACGGTCCAAACTTGGGGCCATGGTCACAAGGTATAGAGAGAGGGAGGGAGAAAGTCAACCAAAGGACTTCTCAAGTTGTGTTTGTAATCCCACCCATGGGCACCCCTTTATATAGGCGGAGGGGGTGTGCCCTCCCCATTAGGTTAGCCATGTGGGACTAATACTAAAGGAAAAAGGCAGCAGATTTTTGGACTGCCAAATGGGCCAAAAGTACTCAGCCCAAATAGCAAACAGAAAATACTTAAATAAAAGGAAAAAGAAAAAGGAGCAGCAGCAACCAGCCAGCCGGGTGGGCCGGCCTGCCCACCGCGGCCTAGCTCGCGCTGGCTGCGCCCGCGCCCCGCCCCGGGTGGGCCAGAAACCAGCAGCCCACCGGCCATCCGCTCTGCCCCACGTTGCCCACCTGGCAGCTTACCCGGGTGGGCCGGCTGGCGCGGCGGCCCAGCTCGCGTCTGCTTGGCGTGGCCCGGCTGCGTACCGCCCAGTGCGGCGGCATTTATCTGCTGACCACGGGGCTGGCTATTTTTCTTTTTCTAATTCTTTTTCTGTAGCTTTTTCTTCTAGACTATTTCCCTCCGGGATTTAGCCAAATATAAAAGTTGCCTTTATAAATCTTAATCATTTTTTTTTAGAATATATTAATTCACAATTAACACATAATAAATATATATTTAAATTCCCATTTATCCGAAAACACTTTTCGAGGTTTTTCCTTTATTCTTTCTCCGAACAACTTCGGATCTCTCCGCGAAACGATTCCGGCTTTCTCTCTTTCTCTACTATGATTCCATTTTATGAATGATCGCTCTCATCGTACCCTTAAGTGTATCCTCTCACGGCTCGAGAATGCTCTAGACATGATCTGTATCAATGATCAATAGAGGGACCAGGGATATCCATGTGACCCCTATGCATTCCTGATGACAATGTCGTTTGAACCGTCTAAATGTAGCATCCTCTTCCTTTTGTTTCTCGATACAACTTGTCTGAGATCCGATCACTGGTATCCCATACCTTGTTCAATCTCGTTCACAACAAGTTCTATTTTCTTGTTACCGTGATATTACATCCCCGTGACCTAGTCACATGTTGCAACATTTATAGATGTAATCTCACCATGTCGGTCGTATGTATCTTTACCCGTCATATGGGTGAACAAATCCCGGTCTTGCAGTCACATGTCATCTACTGTTCTTTCGGAATACCCAACATACACCTTTATGGCCACCGTATTACCAGATGACGGTTGATGAAGTCTAAGCAGCCTAGGGAAACAATGAGTAATATGAGCTCACGGTCTAAGGAGAAGGAGTCTAGGTATAGCTATTGCAACAATGAACTAGATGACTTGATCGTGTTGCAATCCTTCGAGGAATGTCCAACCATATCATTCTCCAATGATATGATCTTGTTGTCAGTCGGCATAAATGCCCATGATCTTGAAACCCAGATCATCTTCGTGACCAACGAACTAGTATGAATAGAGGCTACTAGGGACTTGGTTGTTTCATACCACACATGTACCAATGTTTCTACTTGGCACAGTTATAGCACAATATGAAACTATTATAAACTAATTGAGATATGACAATAAAAACCTATATATTATTTGCCTCTAGGGCATATCTCCTTCAATTATATCATTGGAGAATGATGTGATTGGACATTTATCGAATGATTGCAACACGATCAATTCATATAGTTCATTGTTGCAACAACTATACCTAGACTCCTTTTCCTTAGACCGTGAGCTCATATTACTCACTGTTTCCCGAGGCTGCTTAGACTGCATCAAGCACCACTTGGTAATACAGTGGTTATAAAGGTGTACGTTGGGTATTCTGAAGGAACAGTAGATGACATGTGACTGCAAGACCGGGATTTGTTCACCCACATGACGGGTAAAGATACATACGGCCATCTTGGTGAGATTACATCCATAAATGTTGCAACATGTGACTCGGTCACGGGGATGTAATATCACGGTAACAAGAAAACATAACTTGTTCTGAACGAGATTGAACAAGGTATGGGATACCAATGATCGGATCTTGGACAAGTTGTATCGAGAAACAAAAGGACAAGGATGCTAAATTTAGTGGTTCAAACGACATTGTCATTAGGAATGCATAAGGGTCACATGGATATCCCTGGTCCCTCTGTTGATCATTGATACAGATCATATCTAGAGCATTCCTGAGCCGTGAGAGGATACACTTAAGGGTACGATGAGAGCGATCATTCGTAAGACGGAATCACACAAAAGATTAAGAGAAAGCCAGAATCGTTCTATAGATAGATCCGAAGTTGTTCGGAGAAAGAGTAAAGGAAAAGACCGGAAAAGTGTTTTCGGATAAATGAGAATTTAAATATATATTTATTATATGTTAATTGTGAATTAATATATTCTAAATAATATTTAGATTAAGATTTATAAATGCAACTTTTATATTAGGCCAAATCCTCGGAGGGAAATAGCCTAGAAGAAAAAATGCAGAAAAAGGAAAAGAAAAAGGGCAAACAGCCCAGCCCACGTGGGCAACGGATACTCCGCACCGCACGGGGGGCAGGCGCCAGCTGCCAGCCGCAACAGAAGGCCTGGCTCGACCCCGGCCCATGTGGGGCTCGTGGGGGAGCCGGCTAGCCAGCTGGGCCGGCGGGGCAAGCGGCCCACCTGGGCTGACCCAGGCGTAGGCAGGAGCTGGGCCACGGGGGGAGCAGCCGGCCCACCCGGGCGCCAGCTGCCGCTGTCTGCTGGGCCCCCGGGATGCCAAGGCCCACCCGGGGCTAGCTCTGCCTCACGGCGAGCTGGGCCACCGGTGTGGCGCCAGGCCCACCCGACTGGCCGTTGTTGGCTGCTGCTTTGCCTATTGGGCTGAGCTGAAAACAGCCCATTCGGCTGGGACGAAAATCCTGGTATTTTTCCTTTAGCTTTTAGTCCTACATGGCTAACCTAATGGGGAGGGCACACCCCCTCCGCATATATAAAGGGGTGCCCATGGGTGGGATTAAACACACCAATATTTGGAGAAGTCCTTTGGTTGACTTCCTCCTTCCCTCTCTCTCTATTCCTTATGACCATGGCCCCAAGTCCGGGTTGTGCGATCGAGGCACACATGCAGTACGCCGTTGCGCTATAGGGATTCCTAGCCGGATATCAACTTCCGCAATCCCGGCAGAATTGGGGATTCGGAGGTCTCATCATGCACTGGATGTGTACGAAGACACAAGTCGCAATACTTGGGGCGCTTAAATGTCGTGAGCCAGAGCTGCTGCACGATGAAGAAGGAGCAAGGGGTGACCTGCGAGGAGCTTCACGACCTTGAGGTCGACTACGAGTACGACTACTTCAACCACGTTCCCTGCGGAACATCAACCGCGTACGGTCTACAAGGGTATGTATTCTATACGCATTGGACGTTACAACATTACTACATAGATAGATCCTAGGCTATTTTGGGGTTCCATCGTAGGACATTTTTTGTTTTCTGCTGAGGATCCCCTTCACTTCTGTTGCTCAAATCGAAAAGTGTTGAACTAACGAAATTTAGATAACAACCTGGGGCAGAAGCACAAAAAATTAAAGCTCAAACCGACATATAGAGATTTTTCACGAATTTTTACAGTGAAGCACAAAAATCTGTTTCGGGACAACAACTTTCCCAAGTCTTACTTCTCTCTCATTAGAGGTTACTCTTGGCACAAAAACCACACAAAAAGGATAAGGAGAGGTTATTACTGAAACAATAACTTCCAAGACTCAACAAAACAAAAATAAACTGAAAGCAAAAATATATTGGGTTGTCTCCCAAAAAGCTCTTTCTTTATAGCCATTAAGATAGGCATGATAATTTCGATGATGCTCATATAAGAAATATGAATTGAAGTAAAAGAGAGCATCAAGAAGAAAATATGGAACAAATATAAGTCTAACCCACTTCCTATGAAAAATAATCTTGTAAAGAAACAAGTCATGAAAGCACAAAGCAACAAGCATAGGAAAGCAAAACAAGTGCAACTTCAAAAATTTCAACATAAAGAGGGAAAACTTAATATTATTGAGATACATAAAACCATTTTCCCTCTCTCATAATAAATTTCAGTAGCATCATGAATAAAATTAACAATATAACTATCACATAAAACATTCTTATCATGAGCCACACACATAAAACAATTATTACTCTCCCTATAAGAATAGTCATTCTTATTAATCATAGTGGGAGCAAATTCAACAAAATAGCTATCATTATTATTCTCATCACCATAATCATCAAATATAGGAGGCATATTGTAATCATAATTAATTTTCTCCTCAATAGTAGATGGACTAAAGATATCATATTCATCATTGTAATCATCATATATTGGAGGCATAGTATCATCAAAGACAATTTTCTCCTCCATGCTTGGGGGACTAAAAATGTCATGCTCATCAAAACCAGCTTCCCCAAGCTTAGACTTTTCCATAGCATTAGCAATAATGGTGTTCAAAGAATTCATAATAATAACATTGCTATTAGCATGCAAATAAAGTTCCATAGGTTTTTTAATTTTCTCTTCAAACACTTCATGTCCTAAATCAAGATAAATACTATAAAGCTCTCTCATTTTGTTGTTGTTTTCCATTAAGCCTAACTAGTGAAAATAAAAGCAAGAAACAAAAAGATATAATTGCAGAATCTAAAGGAAATAACTTCGAGCACTCACACACCAGCTACAGTACTAGAAGATAACTTAGTAGCCAGAGGATGTGAGTACCTTTTACCTTACCTCCCTGGCAACGACGCTCGAAAATAGCTTGATTTCTACGCACGCTTCTATTCTTGTAGACAGTGTTGGGCCTCCAGTGCAGAAGTTTGTAGAACAGTAGCAAGTTTCCCTTAAGTGGATCACCCAAGGTTTATCGAACTCAGGGAGGAAGTGTTCAAAGGTATCCCTCTCAAGCAACCCTGCAATCAAGATACAAGAAGTCTCTTGTGTCCTGAACAAACCCAGTACACTTGTTAGGTGTATAGGTGCACTAGTTCGGCGAAAAGATAGTGAAATACAAGTAATATGGATGATTTTAAGTGGTAATTGCAATCTGAAATAAGAGTGGCAGCAAGCAAACATGTAACAGAACTGATTGTAAACGGTGTTTCAATGCTTAGAAACAAGGCCTAGGGATCATACTTTCACTAGTGGATACTCTCATATAAATATCTTCTCTTCATAATGCTACCCTGAACTACTCTCCGGTTGGATGATGTAGGGCTATAACAGCACACCTTAAAGTTCGTATTCCCCATCTAGATAGCCCCTCACTATCACCTTGAGCGCTAGATGGTTCTAACAAACATTACAATCTCATAGAGACATCCAACTCAAATTATACTCATGATAAGTATTTATGTAATCTTAGCCAAAGTGCCACACGGTGTGCACACTGTCAACTTCGCACACGTGGGGATAAGCAAAGATTCATTAAAGTACTTGAGTAGCAGAATAGATCTATAGATTACAAAGCTCATGATCTTATAAGATCATGCATAGAGAGAGATGAACATATAGCTACCAGTAGAGACCTTAGTCTCGAGAGAGAACTACTCCCTCCTCATCATGGGAGTCAGCAACAGCGATGGAGATGGCGGTGGAGTCGATGGAGATGGATCTGGGGGCACTTCCCCGTCCTTGCAGGGTGCCGGAATAGAGACTTCTATCTCCCGAATCTCCTCTTCGGTGGTGGCGGTGGCGCTGCAGAACTTTTCGTGGAATTCTGATCTGGTACTTAGGGTTTTCGTCCTTGGAGGAATATATAGGCGAAGGGGCAAGTTCGGCGGAGGCCTGAGGGGCCCACACCACCCCATGGCGCGGCCTGGCCTGGCCCGCGCCACCAGGTGGTGTGGCCAGCCCCAGGCCCCTCTCCGTCTCGTCTTCTAGCTCCGTGAGTCTTCCGGTAAAATATCGACTTTGGCTTTTGTCCGGTCCAATTCCGAGAATATTTCTTTTCCAGCTTTTCTGAAACCAAAAACAGTAGAAAACAGGCAACTAGCACTGTGGCATCTTGTTAATAGGTTATTTCTAGAAAATGTATAAAAATACCTCAAAGTTTGGACTAAACATAAGAAAGTAGATACTAAACAAGCATGGAACATTAAAAATTATAGATACGTTTACGACGTATCTGACACCTGCCCCCAGACCGCATCAAGACCCCCAAGTCCTTAGCGTTGTGCACCTCACCGGGCACAACCGTCCTAGTGGCAGTCTTGCTCGTGCCGGCACCCGCCCCCGCTCCAGGACCAGCAAGACGCGCCGGTTTTCCGGCTGCCGCCCCCCGGTCATGGTCCTTCCAACCCAGCTCCCTCCACGTCCGTTGTGGGACTAAGGTCGTTCACGTCCTCGGTTGACGGGTCCTCGTCATGCCCCGATGGCGGTGGCGGAGGAGGCGGCGCCCCGCGCGCCCGGCAAGGCTCCTCCACCAGAACCCCGATGTTGTATCCCATACTCTTGACGAAGAGTTGGATAGCTCCCTTGAGTTTGCTCGGGTTGCGGCACGCGATACGCATGCAGACCGGCTCCCGACGGTCGCGGAGCGATGCGGCGTCCACCTCAATCGTACGACCCATCATCTGCATCCCCGCGAGCAGCATGTCTTCACAACGAAGCTTTCTCGGCACCTTGGAGAGGCGAACCCACACCTCCTGGAGCATCTCCATCGCGCGCGGGATCCGAGTCCGCGAGCCGGATGGTTGTCACCGTGCCACTGAGCGGGAGGAAGAGCTTACCGCTCCTCAATGATTAGATTAGAAAACCATGACCATTCTATTAGGATCTCATTCTGATATTTAAATAGTTTGTTCATGCCAGTACAATTAGATTAGAAAACCATGACCATTTGCACATATTAATACATTACTCCCTCCGATCCAAATTAATATTCTTAGATTTGTCTAGATTCGAATGTATCTAGCACTAAAATATGACTGGATACATCCGAATCTAGACAAATACGAGAACGTTAATATGGATGGGAGGAAGTAGTCTTTTTAGGTAAGCATGACTGTCCCTCGATGAACTAAGTAGTCCAGTCTTGGTTATAATTCTCTCAGACCAGCTTCATGAATTTATTTTACCATGCCATGATGTAAATAGCTCTAGGATTTTCCAACTAGTTTCATAGCATCGGAGGTATATAGCTGTGTCTTAAATAAAGCTCGACTCGAGATATAATAAATGCAATAAAAAGAAGAAAAGAAAAAAAGTTGGTACGGGGATTTAAGTGGGCGAACCCGTGCACCACGAAGCAAGCCTACCAGAGGCCTTCGTGGAAACCCAAGACAAGGGGGGGCGACACGCTGGGGAGCAATTTCCCACAGCGCAAACATGCCCGATGGCCGTCTGGGCACACCGGCTTCGGCCAGCAATGGTCGGCCCATCCAGTCACACTGGTGGCATTCTCCTTTCTTCAAAGGAGACTGGGCTGTGATCTTTTCGCACAGCCGCCAAGGATGTGACCTGCTACAACAGCAGGGGACAAACGTGAGCCCAACAAGCCTCTCACGCCAAACCCACCGTGAACACTTCACGGAAGGGACACACGACCTTCTGCCACGGGCTCAAGGCCCACAAATCCACCGTAACAACTTTCTAGCCCTCCTCTTTTGCTGGAGTTACAAGCGCGCGCTACCACGCTCGGCTGATGCGCGCAAGGAGTGGCGAGGTTTATATGCTGGTGCGAGCGAAGCTCAACTAGCGGTGTTATGCGAGTTGTGGTTCGCGAAAGAACATGGTGGGCCGACTTGGGCTGCGAAAATGGCACCTGTCTGCGTAGGGCCTCCTCCAAAAACACTTTGTGCTCTCTCTCTGTCCGCTGTTTGGGATCCAGTAACGGCGTTGTCCAGCCGAATCAGATAAAGCCGCCAAGACAAACAATGAAAATATAAAAAAAAGATCACAACAGCTGACTTGTCAAAGGCTAGGTGCTTCTGTCTTTTCCAGGAGTTTTTTTTTTCGGGAAGAACAATTTTTTTTTTCTATTGCAGTAGAGTTCAGCTGCATTCTAAGAAAAACGCCATTATTAACTCATACTCTTACCATAGATGGATCTACGTAGAGGCTTGGTTTCGTGAAAATACTTGCCAACTTATGCCACAACGGGGGCGGCGCCACCACTGGCTTCTAGGCCACTCCCCCTTCTCCCCTGCCACCCGTTGGGCGCCCGCCCGGGTGGGGACAATGGCAGCGCGGACTTCTCCCGTGCGCAATGGTAGTGTGGTCTTTTGCGATAACGGCCTTCGATAGTTTTCCAGTTGCGAGGTGCTGCAGAGCCCTGGAGGAGAGCGCGCACGACGACGACGGAGGAGACGCGGTCTCCCACATGCCCGCTCGATATATCAGGGCCTGAACGGCTGGCGGTTCTGTGGTTGTGGCAGCATGCATGCACAGTGGTGCGTGTTGGCGCTTGCTGCTGGACGGAAAATAATTCTATAGGACCTGGTCCACGGATTTGAAGGCGTGGACCAATTACAGCAAATGACATGTGTCCAAAACAGTGTAAAAAAATAAGATTAGATTTCTAGATCTAAAATGTCACGTGTCAATCAGGCAAGTTGGTCCATCTGTAGACCAGGTCCCATAGAATTATTTTCCCTGCTGGGCATCCTAGCGGTCGTGCTTCCCTGGGTCCAGTGGTGGACCACATTAAGAGTTTTGACCACACAGGTTTTTGGCAAACCCTTTTACCTACAAGTATAATTTATACAAAAATATTTAAAAACTAGTAAAATACATGCATTTGACATCACAAACTTTGAAGTCCTGGCTCCACCACTGCCTGGGTTGCCCCGACATCTTATGTGCATCCAGATCCTTGGCCGCCTTGGGCTTCGACGTAAATTGTCGATGCAGTAGCCGTCACCGCCGCTTGTTTCTTGGACAAAGGCATCTCGCGTCGTTGTTTCTGGTAAGCCGTCATATGACCTTGCGCCGTTACACCTTCGGCCGTAAAGCATGTTCATCCACGTCCTCTGGCTCCGTCGACGCCTTCTTGTGCGGCTTGCCGAGCAGCGTCATCGTACGCGGTGAGGGTTCTAGGCAGGAAAGAGAGCGGTAGGCAGGAGATGTATTGACATTTTGGTGGGTGGGGAAAGTGTTTTATCTACCTCTTGTGTCACTGCCAAGGCGGCCCCACCCAGCGCATCCGATGTGGCATCAATTGTCGGCGTCCTCGATAGGCTCCCTCTAGGTAGGGCTGGCACGTGAGTATCGGACAAATAACTGGGCCACGTGAGGCACTGCCGATGCGGCCATTTTTGTGCAACACCCAAAGCAGGTTTGGATGGCGGTTGAGACAGACCCGGTGGAGATGCTTTTACCCATATTTTGGGCAGACAAAGTAGTTATGGGTAGAGGAGAGAGAATATATGGGCAATTTGAAGAAAAAAAACTCTCTCCAAGAGCTTACCCATATTTTATAAATCCCAAAAAGCTGGATTTGCACATGTAGGGTAAGTTTTATATGTGCATATGCAAACAATAAATCACTGTAAAATTAATTCAAGCGACATAACTAAAGTCTGAATAAATGAGAAATAGACAGTTCACAATTATTACAACACAATGTCCATCATTTGGACACGCTTTGAATGCATCAAATCACTATGTTTATCAAAACTGAAACAAAAAAAAATCAAAGATTGTGTCATTGTGTTTCCACTTCACTCATCTACACAAACTAATAATATGCGACGCTACAAATTTATACTTGTTTTAAATCTATACTAAAAAAATAATCCACATGTACACAAATCAGGGTCTGCTCTATATTTTGCGGGGCTCTTGGCCGCAAATGGACCCTTATAACCAATATATATGTACGTATACCTAGATATATATGCATGTGTGTGCTTATTTTCAGTTGCAAAAAGTAAAATATTGACGCTAGTTAGCTATTTACAGTTATGCGAGGATTGCTTATTGGTCTCAAGATCATTTGAATTATGCTCATGGTCTTGTTCCACGTCACACATCTTGGCTTTGATTATTGTTGTTAGGTGATGACCCACAAGTATAGGGAGTGTATCGCAGTATTTTTGATAAGTAAGAGTGTCGAACCCAACAAGGAGCAAAATGTGCTGGCTAGTGCTATGGATCAGGAATTCTCTGCAAATACTTAGCAAACGGATTCTTAGGGGTTTTCGATAAAGCAAATAAACAAAGTACGATTAAATAAAAGACAGTAAGAATGAATGCAGCAAGTGGCCCAATCCTTTATGCAGCAAAGGACAAACCGGTTGTATTTCTATAGATGACCAAACGTTCTCGAGGACACACGAGAAGACTGTCAAATGCGTTCGCTTCATATAGTCGATTAATCTTCTTTAGCTTGCTAAGTGTTGTGTGGGTGAACCTGTGCTAATGTACCGCCTCATCCAAGACTAAATACATACTTATGATTAAACCCCCTTGCAAACATCTGTAAATAAGAAAGTAATTAAGGTAGAAACCTAACCACAGCTTTAAACTCTAAGACCCTTATGTCCTTTGTGCAATAGTTTCCTAACGGGGGTTCAGGTTTCTGTCACTCCAGCAACCCCTACGATTAGTAGCCAAATACACAATGCATTACCCTAGGCCCATATACGTGAAGTGTCACGTAGTTGACGTTCACATGACACCACTAGAAGAAGTACACAACAACTTAAATAACAATCTATTGAATCTTTCTCAATGCAACTCCACTACTAACAACAAGACTTCTCCTATGTCCTCAAGAACAAAACGAACTACTCACAAGACATCATATGGATCATGATCATAGATGGAATAATGATATATAACAATCTGAACATAAACAATAATTCAATGGTTCACTCAATAGCATCAACTACAAAGAGTAATCAACACCGGGAAAGTTTCCCCTATGAACTATGCAAGATTCAACGCAATTGTTACAGCAATATGGAGATGGTGATGAGGGTGCTGATGGTGATGATGATGGTGATGATGATGATGATGATCCCGATGAAGTCCAGCTTGATGGTGGTGTTGATGGCGACGATCTCCCCTCTCCGGGAAGGAATTCCCCCCGCAAAAATCTGTCTACGGAGAGATCTTTCTCTCTCGGTGTTTTCCGCCCCGCAGAGGCGGCGGAATCTTTCTGTGGTCGCTCCCCGAGTCTTAGGGTTTCGTGGGGATGATATATGCCAGAGGGGAGAAGCTGGAGTGGGCCAGGACGGCCACACCACCTCCAGGCGCGGCCTAGGCCTACCCGCGCCATGGGGTGGTGTGGGCCCCCTGTGGCCCACCTCCACTCCATCTTCTGGCATCCTTAGTCTTCTGGAAAAATAGGATTTTCCGTATATTTTCTGGGATTTTCTGATCTTCGTGAATTTTGCCTCCAAACAGCACCTTTTCCATCAGAATCCTGACTGCAGCGGTCCATGCTCCAAAAGTCATCAACCATGCAAAAATAGATGAAATAACATAAGTATCACCTCTCAATACGAAATATATCAATGAATAATAGTGAATTAAGACATAGAATAGTGATGCAAAATGGACGTATCAACTCCCCCCAAGCTTAGACTTCGCTTGTCCCCAAGCGAAACTGAGCTCAATAAACATGACCTCAGGTTTATGGAGTGGAGAGTCGATAAAAGAATATGGACAAGAAGCATCACATTCATCAAATACATAGATCATAATAGAGGACAACCCACTATTATATAACTCAACTTGCAATGAGTAAAGGAAACACAATAAAGATACATAGAGTAAATCATAATTGGTAATGGCAAACTTAGCTCTCGGTCGAAGAATAGTTGATAATTTGCTAGAGTTCACAAATAGTTGGTTTTCAAAGAAAGCTTTCAAAGTAGTAAAAACTTCAAGATAAGAGCAATGTGCAAAACAAGAAACATAAGAAACATGAATGCATAAATCATCATATGAATGAATGAAACACATCAACTCAAAATACTTGTTGAGATAGAAGGGAATAGGTTTACTGACTCATCTACAAAGTAAAAAAGAAAGGCCCTTTGCAGAGGGAAGCAGGGATTGCAAGTCTCATAAAGAGCTCCTAAAAATTATGATACTTACTAATTTTCAGCTCTCATTGCACCTATCATAGGCATCTTTTGGTGATTAAGGTTAAAGTGACACAACTAAGAGGATATGCTTGACAAGTTATAAGTTGAAATATCATGCCCCTTACTTATGAGTACCGATCCTCATGCTACTCAACTTCAGTCACGAGCAAGCTCTTGTTATTGTAAATACATGCGTATCATTGAGAACCGCCAACGGGGTACCCCTTGCACATGACATAGGAGATATCTCATAATCAAAATGACAAGGCAAGCAGACAGTGAGCATCTTAGCGATCTTTTTATTTGCTATTTGCATAGGTTTTTATTGAGAATGCTTCATAGAATGCTCACTATAGTTATGCTGCAAGTTTCCACCATGATTAGGCATGGCTTAGGCTAGCAGCCCAGGCGTTTCTCTAACACACATATAACCTCCATGATCTTACAAGTTCCACTTTTATTTCACACCGCCAGGATCCATAAGCAAAAGAACATGATATCAACTAGGTACAAGTACCAATGAAGTGTTGAAAGCGGTCCCCATGATACATGGTTCGGCTAACTTCAACTCATAAAGCACAAGCATACACGCAACAAAGAAGGACCCAATAGTTCAAGTTTATTAAATACAAGAAAGTAAAGTGTGCCATCAAGTTCGTGAGAGCTTTAATCACTATTTTTCACATAACAAGTTTAATTTGGGAGGTAGACAAAACAGGAATTTACTTGGAATAGCAATAATGCTACTAGGTAGGTATGGTGGACACAAATGGCAAAGGTTTTGGTTTAAAGGAGGTGGATGCATGAGAAGAATACCCTCTCAGTACAGGTTTTTGGCTAGCAAGGCTGGGTAGCAAGTACAAGAGTTGAAGGAAACAAACAAACATAAAAGTGATAAAGACAAACATGCAATCTTCCTGGGAAGCACAAAAGATCTTAACTAGAGAATACTAGTCTTATGAGCAAATCAAGAAAGAAAGATGATGAAATTATTTTTCTCTCGAGTACTTCTATCCTTTTCTTTTCAACTCTCAAAAAGGGTGTTGCTACTGACCGAGCCAGGTTTGCCAAAACCAACTAAATTAACTCAATGATCCCAAAGTGCTACCAATACTAACAACAAGATCAATCATATAACCACGAATTGAAAACTAACATAAGCTATGCAAAAGGGTGAATGATAGAAATTCTCATAATATTCCATAACGGAAACTCACACCAAGGGATACAAATCTAACGAGAGAGGGGACACTTCCATAATGCAAACCATACTACACAATAACTCCTCTATTCATGATATGACTCTACTAAAAAGGTAAAAAGATAGAAGATAGTGATATGATACCGCGACACTCCCCCAAGCTTGGAACAAACCAATGGGATGCCAAACCTGATGACGAATTACTCCTTCGGTGGTGGTGGTACCCTCTTGATGAGCTCTTTGATCCAATTCCCCAAGTCCTCAATTTTGAAGGTGAGATTACGAACGAGTTTTGCTCAATGCGGCTCATGATCATGTCGTGTTGAGAATTCCAGCTCTTGCTATTCTTTCCCCACTCTTCCTCCTTGAAGTCTTCTTTTCCTGCATGGTTATGGGTAAAGGTATGGAAGGTACTCTTGGTGTTCGGAGAAGGAGTCCTTGGTGCCAAGCAGTGACGCGGAAGCTTCCCTCTAGTTAACATCCGTGCCGTCCTTCTGATCCTGGCAGGGTTCGCCACCACTCCAATGCTTGCAACGGTAGTGCCGGTGTGCTTTGCCTCCTCTTCACCTTCACTCTTGATCTCCTTCTCCTTCTCGGGGTCTTGGAGGTCTTCCTCCATGGGTTCCTTCCCTTTATCCTTGGCGGACACCATTGTGCTTCTAAACCTTCAAAGAGTATGTCCTGGCAGAAACATATCGAAACAAAAACACGACGAAAACATGATATACGAACCTCAGAGGATCCGGGGGGGTATATATTACGAAGTTTCATATCAAAAGGAAGGTACTGGGAGATAACAGGTCGGAGACGGAGTCCGGGGTGGACTCACCACCTGGTGGCGCGGCCAGGGGAGGGCCCGCGCCACTGGGTGGTGTGAGCCATCCTGGCTCCGTTTCCGTCCCTTTTTCGCTTCGTAGCTTTCCTTATTAACTAAAAACTGCAAAAATATAGTTGGATTGTA
This sequence comes from Avena eriantha, assembly GCA_910589775.1. Classification (NCBI taxonomy): domain Eukaryota; kingdom Viridiplantae; phylum Streptophyta; class Magnoliopsida; order Poales; family Poaceae; genus Avena; species Avena eriantha. The sequence goes on along the minus strand of OU342740.1, from coordinate 387,210,951 downwards.
TTTTCGCGGAACTTTTCTTATCAGAACTGTTACCTAGTTGGAAACAGACTCTGCAGGTCTCTGAATTTGGTATCTAGTAGATTCTTTCAGAGTCATCACTTGAATAACATCAATATCTTCATCTTCATATACTTATTACTTGAGTCATAAAACCCTTCTCCTTCTTATTACACCATTATCTCCACTTCCTGGAAATTTCTTTCACACAAAACTTCACACAGTTCTTATTAGCAACATTAGTATAAGTGAAGTGATAAAACCTTTTGAGTCCAACTTCAACTGAAAACCATCAAAAAAAATCTACTGTAGCAACTCCTTCTGAAAACCCAAAAAGAATTCAAAAAGGAAATCGAATAAAGAAGCAAATGCAAGATTGGCAAAATCTGTCAAAACAGACCAGCAGGTAAAGATCAATTTTTTCGAAATTCTTCTGTTGCTCAAATCAAAAAGTGCAAAACTAACGAAAGTTAAATAACAACCTGGGGCAGAAGCACAAAAAATTACAGCTCAATCCGACATACAGAGATCTCTCACGAATTTTTACGGTGAAGCACAAAAATCTGTTTCGGGACATCAACTTCCTCAAATCTTACTTCTCTCTCATTAGAGGTTGATCTTGACACAAAAACCAAACAAAACGGATAAGGAGCGGTTATTACCAAAGTAATAACTTCCAAGACTCGAAAAAACAAAAACAAACTGAAAGTAAAAACAAATTGGGTTGTCTCCCATAAAGCTCTTTCTTTATAGCCATTAAGATGGGCATGATAATTTTGAAAAAGCTCTCATAGGGATATGAATTGAAGTGAAAGAGAGTATTAAGAAGCAAAAAACACACACACATTTAAGTCTAACCCACTTACTATGCAAGGGAATTTTGTAAACAAACAAGTTATTAAAACCAAAGGCAACTTGCATAAGAAGGCAAAAGAAGTGCAACATAAAAACTTTCAGCGTAAAGTGAGGAAGCTTGATATTATTGAGATGCATCAGAACACTTTTCCCTCTCTCATAGTAACTTTCAGTATCATGCATAAACTTAACAATATAGCTATCGCAAAGACCATCATAGCAATGATCACTTATTCTAACAGAAAACACAGGAATACTAGCCCTCATAACACTACTTTGTGAAATAATATTAGAGGTATCCTTACAAAGGATAGGGTGTCCCTCCTTTTCATACTTAGCAACAAAGTCTTTCACATTTGCTATCATAGGTTCATCAACCATTTGTTTATCAGGTTCAACAACTTTGTTCATACTTTCATTAACCATACTAGCTATCATAGAATGTTCCTTTACCTTAATTGGGAAAGGCATTTTCTCAATATAAGGTTCAGGTAAAACATGATTAGCAGTATAAACTTCAGTATTTCTTGCAAGAACTCTCTTAGCAATATCTTTATAAGGTTCATGATACTTATTCCACTTATTTTTAGCCACTTCAATGTAGGAAGCAAAGGCCTTAAAATAAGAAGCAATAGCTTGAGAGTCTAGACCATAAGCATTTTTAATATTTTGAAAGTCATCAGTTCCCATAAAAGATTCAATGCATTCATAATCATAATTTATACCTGACTTTCTACCTTTGTCATTTTCCCAAGCTTTAGCATTGTCTTGAATACGGTCCAGAAGATCCCATTTAACTTCTTCTTCCATACGAGTGAATGATCCAGCACAAGAAGCATCCAATAAATCCTTGTCATGTAGAGGGAGCCTTGCATAAAAGTTATTGACAATAATATTGTTGGGGAGCTCATGAATGGGACATTTGAGCATTAGTAACTTCAATCTCCCCCAAGCTTGAGTTGTACTCTCTCCATCAAGAGGCCAAAAGTTGTATATTTGATTCCGATCTTTATGAATCTCACTAGGAGGATAAAACTTTGAATAAAAGAGAGGCACTATTTCCTCCCATTCCAGAGCTTGACCATTCTTCAGCAGCTTATACCATTCCTCGGCTCTTCCTTTTAGTGATAATGAGAATAACTTCTTCTTAACTTGATCTGTAGTAATACCTGCACACTTGAACAACCCGCATAATTCGTGTATAAAGAGTAAATGATCACCGGGATGGACAGTTCCATCCCCAACATAGTAGTTATCCATAACACGATCAATAATTCTTGTAGGTATTTTGAAAACATCTTTCTCAGCAGATGGTGGCTTATCTACTACCTTAGCAGTGGTAGTAGCATTACCAAATAAGAAACTCAGCGAATTATCCATAACGGAAATAAAGCAACTAGCAGAAGTAAACAATACTCACAGTAGAAGTTTCCTTTACCAGTTCCACTCTCCAATAGCGCTTCACTCCCCGGCAACGGCGCCAGAAAATAGTCTTGATGACCCACAAGTATAGGGGGTGTATCGCAGTATTTTCGATAAGTAAGAGTGTCGAACCCAACGAGGAGCAGAAGGTGCTGGCTAGTGGTATGGATCAGGAATTCTCTGCAAATACTTAGCAAACGGTTTTTAGGGGTTTTCGATAAAGAAAGTAAACAAAGTACGAGTAAATAAAAGACAGTAAGAATAAATGTAGCAAGTGGCCCTATCCTTTATGCAGCAAAGGACAAGCCAGTTGTATTTTTATAGATGACCAAACGTTCTCGAGGACACATGGGAAGACTGTCAAGTGCTTTCGCTTCATATAGTCGATTAATCTTCTTTAGCTTGCTAAGTGTTGTGTGGGTGAACCTGTGCTAATGTACCGCCCCATCCAAGACTAAATACATACTTGTGATTAAACCCCCTTGCAAACATCCGTAAGTACAAGAAAGTAATTAAGATAGAAACCTAACCACAACTTTAAACTATAAGACCCTTACGTCCCTTGTGCAATGGTTTCCTAACGGAGGTTCAGGTTTCTGTCACTCCGGCAACCACTACGATTAGTAGCCAAATACACAATGCATTCCCCTAGGTCCATATAGGTGAAGTGTCATGTAGTCGACGTTCACATGACACCACTAGAAGAAGTACACCACAACTTAAATAACAATCTATTGAATCTTTCTCAACGCAACTCCACTACTAACAACAAGACTTCTCCCATGTCCTCAAGAACAAAATAAACTACTCACAAGACATCATATGGATCATGATCAGAGATGGAATAATGATATATAACAATCTGAACATAAACAATAATTCAATGGTTCACTCAATAGCATCAACTACAAAGAGTAATCAACACCGGGAAAGTTTCCCCTATGAACTATGCAAGATTCAACGCAATTGTTACAGCAATATGGAGATGGTGATGAGGGTGCTGATGGTGATGATGATGGTGATGATGATGATCCCGATGAAGTCCAGCTTGATGGTTGTGTTGATGGCGACGTTCTCCCCTCTCCGGGAAGGAATTCCCCCGACAGAAATCTGTCTGCCGGAGAGATCTTTCTCTCTCGGTGTTTTCCGCCCGGCAGAGGCGGCGGAATCTTTCTGTGGTCGCTCCCCGAGTCTTAGGGTTTCGTGGGGATGATATACGCGAGAGGGGAGAAGCTGGAGTGGGCCAGGACGACCACACCACCTCTAGGCGCGACCTAGGCCTGCCCGCGCCATGGGCTGGTGTGGGCCCCCTGTGGCCCACCTCCACTCCATCTTCTGGCATCCTTAGTCTTCTGGAAAAATAGGATTTTCCGTATATTTTCCTGGATTTTCTGATCTTCGTGAATTTTGCCTCCAAACAGCACCTTTTCCATCAGAATCCTGACTGCAGCGGCCCATGCTCCAAAAGTCATCAACCATGCAAAAATAGATGAAATAACATAAGTATCACCTCTCAATACGAAATATATCAATGAATAATAGTGAATTAAGACATAGAATAGTGATGCAAAATGGACGTATCATTAGGATCAACACTTGTGGTTGTTAGAACATATTTATTTAAAGCACCTCTTTGCAACTCAATCAACTCATTCTCTCGATTTCTTTTTTTCTTCTTAGCGGCACTAGACAATTGTCTCGAAGGCATTGTAACACTTATAATAGATTAATGGTAATGGAATTTACAATTATTAAAAGATAAAGTCCTAATTAAAGTATTACATCATAGATTTGATGAAGGATTATAAAAACGCCGCGTCGTTGCCGAGAGAAGATCAGAATTCAGAAGAGAACTTACACTGGCTGGAGGCCACAGCGTGTCGGGCAGGGCGACCGGACGTAGCACGGCCAAGAAGGACTGCAGACTATAGTGACTGCAGCGTGTAGGGTTGTCGACTTCAAGTCGTGATGGACAGATAAGAGCTGGGCAATCGATAGGTAATGGTTAAACGGCCAAAGAGGAACAGACGCACGCGATCCTAAATTCTCGCTAGGCTATCGCTAAAACATGTCCCGTTCGTCCCGAACCGAGTGTGACTCCTGATCGATCGATCTCCTCCTTGTGCCAACGTGTGTGCCAGTTCTTTCGGCCCATAAAAAACAAAGCAGGCCAATCGAATGAGCAATTGAGCAAGGTCTATATAGCATATATCTTAGGCCCCTCTCCCATGGGCCCTTGGGTGCCGCCCAACCTGGCCTAGGGTCAGAGTCGGGCCTGGCACAAATTTATACTATGTTCTAACAAAAACCAAGTAAAACATACCTTGTATTGACAAACCCGAACACCTTGTAGGCAGAGGTGGTGCCAACTTGGGCCGAAGCGCGAAGAGGTAGGTGGGGCGCCACCAGCGAGGCGGAAAGGTGAGACGTGACCCTGCTCGACTGGGTTGGCCGAGCTCGACACCGTTGACGGCAAGGGACGCGGTGGGTGGGCGCTTTAGGAGGCTCGCAAAGCATGTGAGCTCGCGAATTAGCAAGGGTGGGCTGTTGCAGGGCTCGAGGGAGGGTAGGAGTTGCAAAAAAGCTAGGTAGCGACCAAGAGGCCCCCATCGGCCGAAATTTTGGCTCTGCAACGTGGCAGCTTCCGCAACACCTCGGCGTCGATTCCAAGTCTAGTATGCACGACTAAAGTTTCATCAAAATGTTTATTCGTAAGTGATATGCGATAAAACCAAATATTGGAAAAATAATAAGTTTATTTTGCCATTTTAGAGCCATTATTTTTCTATAGCATATAGAAATACAATACAACGTATTGAGATAAATACATAGCATGTGTATGTGTCCACATAATTTTTTTAGAACTTGAAAGAACCATTACCAGAGTTTAAAATACCGAGAACACCGAAGCTTGGATCTAAAACACCTAAATAAAATAGAAAAAGAAAAAAGAGTTGGTACGTGGGGTTTAAGTAAAGCGAGCCTGCGGACCACGAAGCAGGCCTTAACAACTCTTAGGCCAATTCGATCCTCCGTGGAAACCCAAGATCACTACAGGGCTGTTGTGTGGCAAATTCCGCCGTACATATACCCGATGGATGGTATTTCCAACGTCCTGGGCCAACACATTCGCAGCCACCAAGATTGGTGGATGGTGTTCTTTATCCGTCTCTCCTTTTCGCAAAGGAAGAGGGACTACGACCGGGCCCACGTTGTCTAACGCAGCGCCACGACCAGAGTGCGAGCGCTCACAGCAGCTCAAGCACGACCCGCAATTTCTGCAGGTCCAACCTTTTTGCCACAGGCTCAAAGCCCACAACCCAACATACCAACTCTCTAGCCCTCCGTAGCTGGAGTAACGAACGCGCACTACCACGCCTGGCTGGTGCACGGTAGGAGTGCTCGGTATATATGCTGGTGGTAGTGACATCCGGCTAGCGAGGTGGGACTATTATCAGAGTTCTGCTACGAGGAAGAACGTCGCGGGTTGAACATTGAACTGGGCCGAAACTGCACCTTCCCGCGTAACGCCCGCTCGAAAATACGTTCAACAGCGTCGTAGCCCAATGCTTTACTTTCTCTCCAACCAGCCCAATCATGTCAGGCCACCAAACCAAAACGGCCAACGATCCCCAAGGAAAAATATCTAAGAACAGCTGCTGTCTAGGGATTGGTGTTTCTATCTCTTCCAGCTCCTTTTCTTGCGGGGTGGGACTAATCTTTTTACTTATAATAACATGCAAAGGTTAAAGTTCCTTTGCATGTGCAAATTTTTTCCATTATTTATTGGAACGGCCGATTGATTTTAATCTAACGCTAACTCGCTGAGCATGCATCGTAGGGCACAATGCACATCTTTAGAAAATTCCTTTTTGGATACGAGGGACGGAGTTGGATCAGCAATACATACAAATTAATTCACAATTGGAAAAATACAAAGAAAATGTGGTTTGCCCTAGGCCGGAAATTAAATCTCGAAACTTGCGAGCTAGACGAGCAAGCACTCCTCTAAGCTGAGTTTTAGTCATTGAACGAGTTCGAGTTAAATGAGCCGAGGTTACTAAGTATTTGTTTATCTCCCTTAACTAGGTAAAGAAAGAGGTAACACCCCTTTCTAGCAAATCTAGGTCATCTAGCCCAACCTAGCCTGACCTCTCTGGCTATTGTTGCATAGTGTAGTTGATTGTGCTGGCGATTGCATTGCCCAAATGATTGTAAACAAATGAATAGATAATATTTAGTGTACGCATGTTGACGGTTTAGCAATATTTAGTGTCGCATGTTGACGGTTTGACCGAGCTAAACGACCAAAGTTGCAAGTTTTGCAAGTCAAGTCGCTTTTTAGTTTTGGACTCGACGTAAAACGAGTCGATCCGAGCCGAGCTAATTCGTTAGTTGACCGAATTTTAACCTAGTCTCCCGATTCTAGGCCTAGTTTGCACGTTCATTCCCAATGTATTACATACACACTATTTTTTAAGAAATACACTACACACTAAGTTGTTGGATTTGTTCACCAAACAAGCAATGGACCTAGTTTTTAGCCATTTCCAGCGGAGTATACATGGACGACACATACCGCAAAAATAGTACCCTCTTGGAGCAACTAGGGAGGTTGGCGCGGCGGCATACCATACCTATGGTTGCACTTTTTTTACGATTATTTAAAAATGCACCAAGTATTACTGTTTATTCCAAATGTTGCAAATATTTGTTGAATATTATGCTGATAGTTCAAAAGGAGAGCATGCTGAGAAGACATGTACAGAGCAATAAAACGTAGTCTAGTAGATACCATAGAAACCCTCGTATTTATATTATTCCATTATACTGAAAAAATGTCTTCTCATAATGCTATTCAATATGCTGGGAGGGAGGGCTTCGCTACAATGAAAGCACATAAAAATGGGGTCGTGGAAGTTTCACCGTGCGTCGGACTCACACCACCGCGACCCCGTCGTCACAATCGATTCTAGTTGACCACGGTCATGGCGGCCGATTCCAGCTGACCATGTTGTCGAGAGCCTACTGCCAAGCCTCGCCGACCTCGTTGGAGGTTTTTGTGGTACCGACCGAGCTCCAACCATGACCCTAGCCACAAGCTAGGCCCAAGGTCATGGTCACGGCTGTCTCCCAATCACCGCAATCTTGTGCTCCTAGTAAGCAGCAGGTCGTCCCCCATGGCCTCTGCCACCTCCTCATGCTACTCGCCTGTTCCTCGAGCTCATGGATCTTGGCTGCTACCGCCGACTTCGGCCACTCTCGAGCTCGCCATATAGCCGATTGAACCTGTTTGTGGTCAGGTCGACGTCGTTGCTCTCTGGTGCTTCTTCTTACCCTCCTATTGACCTAATAGAGTCTCTCATCGATCTCTGGACCTAAATAAGGTTTGATAAATACCCAAATGCAGCAGGTTTGTTACAAAATCCATGGTTTTAGTTGTATGCACATTGTGACATTGAACTTATAAATAGTGTAGATGAGCGAGTCGACCGTGGATTTTGTTGTCATGATACACGCCAACTCGCAGGTTGGACATGTACAATGATTTCGCTCCGATAGCCATATGGCACATGGGTCCAAGTTTTAGTGACACCAAGTTTGACATATTCAAGTATTATGCAGGCCTAAGAATACGATTATGTTGTTGTTTGGGCTTTTATTAGTCTTGATGATATATAAATGTAAGTTTTTTTTGCACCTGCTCCGTGGATATTCGGCTGGTGATATATGGGCACATATTTTTGGCCATGCAAATCTTCGCTGGCAGGAACAGACGCACCGGCCGATATGGGCATGTCGTTTATGGAGGTTCTCCGTGGCATCTCACTAAAATCACTACTAAAAAATCACTGTGTTTTTGTGTATCGCATTACCATGACCGCATGCTCATGTCGTCATGTCACATTGCATTTGAGCATCGTCATCATCATGCATGGTTTTTGTCTAAATTATTTTCGAAACGCCTAGTTTTGTTTCGTAAATATTCCCGTCTTTTTTTCAAATTAAAATCCGGGTCTCCGGAATATTTTGTCTACAAACAGATTTCAAACGCCCCGTTTTAAACAAGTAAAATATTTAATTTATTTTTGGGAGGCAGCCCGCTAGGCCCGAGAGCCCGGCCGGCCACCTCCAAACCCTAGTCTAAAAATATCTAGTCCTAATTCTACCCAATCCTATCCTACCCAGCCTCCATCCACCTCACCCTGACCAATCCCCTCCCTCCACCTCACACCTCCACCTCACCCCGGCCACTCACAGCCCACCACCTCACCGCACCCCTCCACCTCATCACACCCTACCAACCCCCACAACACACACACACACACACGCAGGCACACACGCCACGCACGCTCCCCATCCCGCCCTGGACACGCTTCCTGCCTGGACCCTGCCCCGCCACCTGCCACCGGGCCCCACCCGCGGGAGAGACGCGTCCCCGGCAGCCTCGGGATTCCCCGCTCCCCTCGTATTCTCGCCCACCTCGCCACCTACCGCGCCGTTCCCCTCCTTCCTCTGCTCCGCCGCCACGCGCGCAAGCCCCGCGTGCCCTGCCGCCTTGGTCGTCCGCCGCCGCCACTGTCGGCATCGGTTGCCCGCCTCCTAGCGGACTTCCTCGCCCCGTCCCGGAGATCCCGCCATCGACCTCCAAGCCGCCACCATCCCACCGTCGCCGCCTCCCTTGCGTCCCCGCCGCCCCTCACCGCTCGGCACCGTCGCAAGCCCGGCCCCCTCGCCGCGTTGCCGCTTCTCTGCTCTGCCTGCTCGCAGAGCTCCGTTGACCGCCGCCAGAGACGTCTCCCCGCCGTCGTTCAGCGCGTCCCCGGCCACCGCAGCCACCTCCTCCCCTCCTCGTCGGCCCAGTTCTCCGCCGCCGCGGGCGCCCTTCCGCCTGGCCTCCTACCGCGACAAGCCGCAGCCGGCAGGCCCTGCTCTGCCTCCACATTAGCGCCGGCCCGCGCCCCTGCCGACCCCGCCGCCGAGCTCTCCACCCCGTGCTTCCACCCTCTGTCCGTGTCGCCGGCGCAGACTCTTCCCCTGCGTGGCCGCGTCCCCGCTCGACTACCTCCTCCGCGAGCCAGCTGCTGCCGCCAAGGGCACCTCCTCACCGGCCGCCGCTCCTTCTCGCCTCCATCCACTGTCCGGGCGCTGCGGGTATCCGGCCCTGCCGTTGTTCGTTGACGGCCCGGATGAACCTCGTCGCTGTTGTGTGCACACGACTGTAGCCTCGCCAAGTTTTCCCCAGCAGCCCGGTTCCTCTCGGCAAGGTCTTCTATGTTGGCATGATCGTATCAACCTTGTACCGAGAAGTCACCCCATTACCCCTACACGGAACCACCGACGCTGTTACCGGGGAATTCCGAGAAGACATGCAGGTTCTTCTTCACGGATCCGGCGACACGGGAACGACAAGATCGCCGCACGGAAAACCCCAAGGCCTTCGATGTAGAAACGACAAGGTCTCCTTCACGGTTTCGACGCCCCGAGCTCTCCCTCACGAACGCCATGACTTCCTGATGGACCCGAGCGTCCAAAGCGGCTAGTTGTACAAGGACCACGCCAAGATCGACAGTGATGAACCATCGGCACCGAACCCGAGACCCCGAGCGCGCGGGCCCGACAAGATCTTCGCGACGACAAGATTGACACCGACCGGGGCGAATCCGATGAGCCGCCAACGCCGAACCAAGTCCTTCTTCCCAGAACGCCATGATCTACTCTGTTGTCCGAGAACGATCCCGTTTCTCGATCCCCGTCGAACCCTGAGGTCGAACCCCGAACCCCCGGAACCCAAGATCTTCCGAACCCAGATGTGTGCCCCTAAGCCCCTATTTTTATAATATGATATTATCAACTGTCGCATATTAAATTGTTCATGCATGCATACTTGTCTGTGGTTTGGGGGCATTATGCCGATTCACCTCATAATTAAATATGGAGTCAATATGCGGGATACTTTTGTCTTATTCCGGACTCCATTTAAATTGGTGTAGCGAACCGATACCATGTGTTATCTTGTTTATACAACATTTAAATTGCGGGGGTTCTAAATAACTTGAACTGTCTAATGAATCGTCGGGGCCCCGGTTCCGCTTAATACTGCCTAATTGCACCGCATCTGCATCATATCATAATCATGCCGGATCTTCTGCCGTAGTATTAAATATGGCATCCGGTGTTTCTTCTAGTGTTTGCTTCTTCGCGGATTAGGCCGATGAGTTGATGCGAGTATCGACAAGTTCTCCGGATGTGAACCTTCGGCAGTGTTTCCCAGGCGAGCATCCCTTCCCCTTCTACCTATTTTGCATTTATAGTCTTTATTTCCTCCTATTGATCTATTGCTATCCGTGTCACGATGCTTTAGTGTTCCGTACCAGATATATCCCGTGCAACCTCTATATTGCCTTGGACACCTCCCATTACCTATGTTTGGTAGATAGCTGGCCTTGTGAGTCGTAGTTGCTTGCTCAGGTGCGATCTCGTGTTGTCAAGTACCACAGTTGTTGGAATGCTGGCAGATGTTTATTGGTGGAGATGCTTAATGGTGGAGTTGATCATGACTTTAAATACAACTATTAAAATGCTAGCTATAAATAATGCAGAGGCATCGGTGGGCGATAGATGTTATTTGGTTCTTCCATGCTCACTTGTGTCCCATAGGACCCCGAGTACTTGATACCTGTTCCTTGATTTTTCACACTATCCACATCCGGGAGGCAGTGGACCCCCCTGAGCCAGAGCTTGATTCATTTCTATTTCTTGGGGCCACAAACTAGTTTGGGGTTTTATTACTATCCTGTACTTATGCCATGTTAGTGCTTTATTTACGATTATGCGTGGAGCACCTGTACTGTTTAGGATTGTGACACGTTTTCGCTATATCGACAAGCCCAGTCACACTTTCGGGTTCCCAGTCGTTTACAGCCGTCCACACAAACCCTGGGTCCATTCCGGAGCCGGCCAACTTCGTTGCGGGTAGCTTAGTGGGGTGGCCCCCTAAAATATTTTATGAATCCTATGATCGCTTTGTCGTGAATGCCTCGTTGGGTTTTGAGTTGGTTTTTTCGAGGTTGATCGAGTGTGTGTTGCTATTTGTGCACCCCTGCAGGGTAAAACTTTCTGAAAGCCGTGTCTGCGGTTATGGACGACTTGGAGCACAATATCTCGATCATAGACAAGCATAACTAAAGTAGTTGAAACGATTATTTTCTCTCCATATGTTTTTGGTGTTGATGACAACTCGTTTTGTGGTTTAACCGTTTGTCCGAGTTTCAGGTTATCTTCGGACGTGTTCGTGGATGGTGTCTTTCAAGGAAGGGCTTGCAGTCGATAGCTTTTATTTTTCACTTTCTCTTGTTTACATTATAGGATTCCGTACTATCAAGAGGGAGTCCATCTAGGAAGGTTGTGGGAAATCAATATTTCATGCACAGACCATATATGCACATCCACAGCCATCCCAGTTCTCTGTCTAACTTTGCCTATTTGTCGGAAATAGCGTCGGATCTTGGACCGGTAGTACCGACCTAAGGTGGGCCTTTCAATTGGTATCAGAGCCTCGGCTCTTACTTCGGGCTTAACCGCCTAAGAGACTATGGCCGACGAAGAGGGAAGTGTGGGTGCAGCCCCCAAGAACTTGGCCTCCATGGATGACCTCAATCGGTTGGAGACATCCATGATGACCAAGTTTGAGGAAATGATGACTCTTTTGCAATCCCTTAAGCCTACCCCATGCTAGAAACCCCTCATGCTGCATCTCTTGAGGCCGAAGCCCCCTCCGCTCCCGTGGAAGTGGTTGCCCCCGGGGTGATTCCCGCGGCAGCCCCAAAACACTTGGGTCTAGGCTTTGTGGCTCAAACCACCAAGCTCCCAAGCGAGAGCTCCGAGGGGCTAGGTGACTCCTCCTCTAAAGAGGGAGTCAAGGATTACTCGGCGGTTCCACCATCGTTCAAATATACGCTGGATCCTCCTATTCCCATGCCGCACATCATACCTCAAGGAGCACCTCCCATACTAGATACTTCTAACTTCGCCAATTGGCAATATCTAATGCAATCTCATATCTCCAGCTCCTCTATTGAGTTGATGAGGATTGTGGAGGAAGGCTTCTCTCCATATGATGCTAAGAATTTGACTCGGGCCGAGGTCATGGACAAGCAACTCAATGCCACCGCCTTGGGTATGATTCAAAAGGCGTTGACCCCCAAGGACTTTGCTCACATTCGCCAATTCACCACCGCCAAAGAAGCTTGGGATCATCTCACCAAGTTGTATATTGGAAATGCGAGCATTCAAAGCTCCAAGTTTGATGAAGCCAACAATGAGTCCGATGGTTTTGCAATGCAAGATGATGAGACACCCGAAGACATGTATCGTCGGCTCAAGGTTCTTTGTTGTACCTTGAGGGATCTTGGAGCTACCTATGTTGATGACAAGTTTATGAAGAGGAAGTTTGTCCAAGCTCTTCTTCCCTTCGAGGAACAAAAACTCAACTCTATCAAGGGGAGAAGCAACTACCATACCATGTCCTCTCAAGAGGTGCTGAGTGAAGTCATTGCCATGACCATTGCTAAGAAGAATGCGGAGTCAGCTCGTGCTTGTGCCTATGGGTCTCGAAAGCTGAACCTTGCCTTGAAAGCTCAAGTGGTGGAAGTTGATGAAGACGACAACTCAAGTGAGTGGTCTCAAGAGGACATCAAATATGCTTTCAATGAGCATTTGGCTCTAGCATCAAGGGAATTTTGGAACAAACCGGGCATGAAGTCAAGGTCAAGGGACAACCCAAGATTCAACTCAACCATGAAGACTCCAAAGACTAGATCTTGTTACAATTGCAACGACAAGAGTCACTTTGTAGCTCAATGCCCCTTCGAGAATAGAGAAGACAATGGAGGTCGCCTCATTCGCAAGAACAAGCCAAGACCTCCTCATCCTTTGAACAAGAACTTCCACAACAAGAACTCACCTAACAAGGAAAGGGCAATGGTGGTCCATGAAGAGTACTTTTCGGGCGATGATGATGATGTTGAGAATGAAGTTCAAGGTGGAGAGATCGTGGGGGTTGCCGCTATTGCTACTTCATCTACTCCACGAGTGTCTCTCTTCGACTCCCCTAACGAGAACATCACCAACTGCAACCAAAAGTGTCTCATGGCTAAGGCCACCGAGGTAACTCTCGCTTCCAAGTCCTCTCCAAATGAACTTCCCTTGCATGATCTAGATGGTTTAGAGGTTAAGAAAGAGATGGTGAGCATGTGTGAATCCATGGAGCATCTAGATGATGATACTAGGATGTGCTTTGAAACACTTGTAAACCAACTTGACCATGCTAGGGAAATGCTAGATGAGAAAGAGGAAGTTATTGACATGTTAGGTAGAAATGAGAGAGAGGACGCCGATGAGATTGCCTCTCTATCCCAATCTCTTGAAGATGAACATAACATGAGAATAACTCTTGAGGAAAGTGTGGCTAAACTTGTTGATGACCATAATGGCTTTATAGCGCAACTTGTTAAAGAACGAGATCATGCTATTGCTTCATTGAATGTCCTTAAAAATGAAAAGGGTGAGTTTGGTGTTGGTCATGAATGCCTCAAGGATTTTGAGAAACTCAAGAAGGAACATCATGCCTTGGAGAGTAAATTCTCAAGTATCTTTGAGGCTCATAAGCAACTCCAAACGCAACTAAAATATGAACATTCAAAGTCTTCCGCTACGCCTATTGTGCATTTGTGTTGTTCGTCTAACCCTTGTTGCAAGCATGAGGATCTTGTTAAGGAGAACAAGACATTGAAAGATTAACTTGCAAAAGGGCAAGATACTATCAAGAGGAAGAACAAGAGAAGGCACAAGAAAAGGAAGAAGAGCAAGAACCTTGCTCTAGCATCCTCTCATGATTCTATCCTTGTGCAAAGTGATAACTTTGCCGGGAAGAATAACCCTTCCTACATTCTTTGCAAATCCTTTTATGGTCATGTTTATGCTAAGTATATTGGAACATCTTACACTCATGATTATCATTGGAACATTTGGGTACCTAAGACGCTTGTGACTAACAAAAGGGGACCCATTGCAAAATGGGTACCTAAAACCAAAGCTTGATTTTCTTGTAGGACTTTGCTTCCGGAGGTGCAAAATGGGTGCTTGATAGTGGAGCTACAAGCCATATGACCGGAAGCAAGTCTATCATGTCGGAGATTAGGCCAAATTTTGCCAATACTTTAGTCTCCTATGGTGATAAAACAAGCTCTCAGGTATTGGGTTTTGGTAAGGTGGTAGTTGCCCCGGATGTATCCTTGGTAAATGTCATGCTTGTCAAAACCCTTGGCTACAATCTTCTTTCCGTTCGTGCTCTTGCTATCATGGGTCTTTCATCTTTCTTTAGTGAGCATTCTGTGGTCCTCATGTGGAGCAAGTCTCTCATGGTGGCTTTCGTTGGATACGTAGAGCATGACTTATATGTAGTGGATTTCTCCGGAAAGCCATCTACATATGCTATATGTCTCTATGCGAAAGCCGACGTGGGCTGGTTGTGGCATCGCCGCCTAGCCCACGTTAACATGAAGGCTTTGCAAAGTCTCTACACGGGGGCCACGTCCTTGGACTAAAAGACATTTCCTTTGCCAAAGATCGTGTGTGCAGGGCATGTATAGAAGGGAAGATGCATGAGAAGCCCCACAAGATTCTCAATCAAATCACCACTGAGCGGTGCCTGGAGCTTCTTCACATGGATCTTTTTGGGCCTCCATCTCATGATAGTCTTGGTGGGAAGAAGTACTGTTTGGTGATTGTTGACGACTTTTCACGTTACACTTGGGTCTACTTCTTCAAGTTCAAGAGTGAGACTCAACAAACCGTCATCGACTTTGCAAATCAAGTGCAACAGCAACTCAATTCCACCATCCTCACCATTAGAAGTGACAATGGCACCGAATTCAAGAACTACACTTTGGATGAGTTCCTTAGTGATGAGGGGATCAAACATCAATACTCTACCCCTTATACTCCTCAACAAAATGGTGTTGCCGAAAGGAAGAACCGTACCTTGATGGATGCGGCCCGGACCATGATGGCGGAATCCAAGTCACCATATAACTTTTGGGCCAAAGCCATTTCTACCGCTTGTCATGCAACCAATCGCCTCTATTTATGCAAGAAGAAGAACAAGACTCCATATGAGCTTTTCACCGGTCACAAGCCAAATGTCAAGTACTTCCGAGTGTTTGGTTGTAGATGCTTCCTCCTCAAGAAAGGTGTCCGCTTGTCAAAGTTTGAATCTAGGGCTCAAGAAGGGATCTTTGTTGGGTACTCAAATCAGTCCCATGCCTATCGAGTCTACAACAAAGCAACGGGAAGGGTTGAAGAATCTAGCAATGTCGAGTTTGATGAAGATCATGAGTCTCTTGTGCGGAAAGATGGTATTCGTGATCCAAGTGATGAAATTCCTCCCCAAGCCATAAGAAGAATGGGTGTGGGTTTCTTCCACCCCATTGAGGATCCCCTTGTGGCCGAAGGAGAAGGACCAATCTCCACTCAAGCGGAGCCTTCACTCTCACAAGACCTTCTTGCTCCTCAAGGTCAACTTAATGCTTCTCAAGCTTCGTCAAGCTCCTCTCAAGATCTTCATGCTCATGACTCTTCAAGTCCAAGTCTACCTCAAGTTTATCAAGCTCAAGTTGATCAAGCTCCTCCCCTCCATGTTGTTGAAGCTCCTCATGTAAATGACTCTCAAGGTCAAGTTGAAGATTGTCAAGTTGACAATGACCAAGGCCAAGCAAGTGTCTCTCCGCCAAATGATGATGTCTCTCCCTCGGTTGATGTTGATGAAGATAGTGATCAAGTTCATTCATATTGTCAAGTAGGGCTCTCGAATCATGGTGATGATCAAGTGGTTGCTCAAGAATCTCATCTTGAGACCCAAGCTCGTCGTCAAGCATACCGCCTCGCCAAGCTCATCAAAGATGGACATATCCTTGATAATGTTTATGGAGACTTCAATAGGGGCTCCACTACTAGGAGACAACTAACATCTTTTAGTTCTCATCATGCGTTTATTTCTCATGTTGAGCCCCAAAAGGTCTTCGAAGCTCTTGAAGATGATGATTGGCTCGATGCTATGAACGAAGAACTCCACAACTTTAAGAGAAACAAGGTGTGGACTCTTGTGAAAAGACCCAAAGATTGTCAAAATGTGATTGGGACCAAGTGGATCTTCAAGAACAAGAAGGATGCAAATGGTATAGTCGTCCGCAACAAAGCAAGGTTAGTTGCCCAAGGATATTCTCAAGTTGAGGGCATAGACTATGGTGAAACTTATGCTCCCGTTGCTCGTCTAGAATCCATTCGCATGCTTCTTGCCTTTGCTACCCATCATAATTTCAAGTTGCAACAAATGGATGTCAAGAGTGCTTTCCTTAATGGTCCTTTAAAAGAAGTGGTGTTTGTCAAGCAACCTCCGGGCTTTGAGGACCCCCTCTTCCTGGACCATGTCTACAAACTCAATAAGGCACTATATGGTCTCAAGAAAGCCCCTCGTGCTTGGTATGAGTGCCTTAGAGAGCTCTTGTTAGACCGTGGTTTCGAAGTAGGCCTCATTGATCCCACTCTTTTTACTAAGGAAGTTGGAGGAAACTTGTTCATTTTCCAAATCTATGTTGATGACATTATTTTTGGGTCTACTAACAAAGCTTTCAATGAGGATTTTGCTAAGCTCATGACCGACCGCTTTGAGATGTCTATGATGGGGGAGTTGGAATTCTTTCTTGGCTTCGAAGTCAAACAATTGAAGAGAGGGACTTTTATCAACCAAGCCAAATATGTCCAAGATATGCTCAAGAAGTTCAACCTTGATCAAGTAAATGGAGTCAAAACTCCCATGCCCACAAAGGTTAATCTTGATCTTGATCCCAAGGGTAAGGATGTGGATCAAAAGCTTTACCGCTCGATGATTGGTTCTCTACTCTATCTTTGTGCTTCTCGACCGGATATTATGTTGAGTGTGGGTATGTGTGCAAGATTTCAAGCCGCGCCAAAGGAAAGCCACATGGTGGCGGTCAAGAGAATCTTTCGATATTTGGTTCATACCCCTAACTTTGGGCTGT
Organism: Avena eriantha; assembly: GCA_910589775.1. NCBI lineage: Eukaryota > Viridiplantae > Streptophyta > Magnoliopsida > Poales > Poaceae > Avena > Avena eriantha. The sequence goes on along the minus strand of OU342740.1, from coordinate 387,193,576 downwards.
GGTACCCAAAGGGGGCCAACTTTGATCTCATTGGTTACACTGATTCAGATTGGGCAGGAGATAAAGTGGAGAGAAAGTCTACTTCCGGTGCTTATCAATTTCTTGGGAGGTCCTTGGTGTGTTGGTCCTCGAAGAAGCAAAACTGCGTGTCTTTGTCCACTACCGAAGCTGAGTACATCTCCACCGCGAGTTATTGTGCTCAATTACTATGGATGAAGCAAACCTTGAAGGATCTTGGACTCTCTTTTGACAAGGTACCACTTTTGTGTGACAATGAAAGTGCTATTGCTATTGCTCACAACCCAGTTCAACACAACAAGACCAAGCACATTGAGATTCGTCATCATTTCATTCGGGATCATGTTGCTAGAGGGGACATTTCTTTGGAGTATGTTCCTACCAAGGCCAATCTTGCGGATCTTTTCATGAAGCCTCTTGATGAAGCAAGGTTCCGGGAGTTGAGGCATGAACTAAATATCATTGATTCAAGCAACGTGACTTGAGTATCTTGCGCACATACCCGGGTCTCAAAGGATATCTTGTTTGGAAGTACGCATGGTTTTAGGGGGAGTGTGGTTCCTCCAATGAACCATCACTCCTCCTATTATGCACACATTAATGTATTCATTCTCTATGGTCTCTCAAGGAGACAATTTGAGCTTAAATGATGAGTTTTGGTAATGAACCCAAGGTACATCTTCGCGGTTTCAAGCCAAGTATACTCATATATGGTGGCCTAGGCCACCGACTTTCTGCTTTTTGACTCGCAGTCGTTGTTTTGAGTTTATTCTTTCGGGTGGTTCTGGTTCTTTTCAGTTTTTGCTCAAGGTCGTTTTTCTTTGACAATTATAATCTGGAGTTTGCTTTCTGGGAATCGTCGGTAGTTCCGGTCTAAACCGGTACTACCGGTCAGGGCTAATTTTTCTCTGAGAAATTACGCCTTGATCGGCGGTATCTTCTCCCAGAACTACCGGTGAAAGGGGCTCCCGTTAAGTGACGGGCCAAGGGGGGGCACGGGGTCATCTTCCCCACTTGCCTCCCCTTGACCCCATCTCAACACCCCAAGTTCTCAAGGAGCACTCCACGGTGACGCCGCCGGCCACACCGATTCCTGCCGTCCCTCATTAGATCGGCTCTGTGGGATTCTTCCCATCCCTGATTCCCCACCATGGACCCTGGTATTTGCTCCTCTCGTGCTCCAATCATGGAGATCTAGTCACTTTTGTGCTTGAGTAGGACGTGCCATGTCTAGGGCTATTCTTTGGCTAGAACTTCAATGGGGAGTCTTGGTAGGGATAGGATTCTACTTTAGATTGTTTTGCCTCAGTACATAGGCTAGATGTCATCGATTTGTGCATCGAGTTTCATCAAATCTGGATTTGGACCCAGTTTTTGAACTACCCTGTTCGTGCCCTGATCGGTACTACCGGTGCGGATTCACCGGTACTACCAGCATGGTCCTCCCACCGGTACTACCGGTGATGCAACGGTAGTACCGCCCAGGGGCAGGGCATGACCGGAACTTCAGGTGCATCCCATGCGACAGGTAGTTCCGGCCGCCAGGCGGAACTTCTGATGCACCAATTTCTGATATTTGTCTTTGTACCGTGTCAATTCAGTCTAGCTGCTTTCGTTTTTCTTCGACCTTGTGCACTTATTCTCTAGTTCCTCCTTTCTATTTGCTTTTCTCTCAGGGCAAGGGGGTTCCCGTGGTAGATCCAAGCGGTCTCGTGCTCCTTCTCGTGGACCGTCAGAGATTGATGAAGATGATCTTGAGGTTGTGCGCCCTCCCAGTCAGACTGCTCGTCAGAGGGCTGCAGCTGAGCGTCGTGCTGCTGCTGCGGAAGGCAAGAGGCCTGCTCTAGCAAGTCAGAAGAAGACCACCTCTGGGCTAGATTCTAGCAAGAAGAAGATTTCCTCCTGGCCGCAGCTTGCCTATGAGGAGTTTCACAAGATTGATCCCTACGCTGTTCCCCGTGACCGCCTGGCTCAAGATCCTTTCTTCCACACAGTGCGTCAACAGGAGATCTATTCTGAGGTTTATGCTACTAAGAGGAAGAATGTGTGTGCTCCGCAGAAATACGTCCACATTGCAAAGATGGAGAGCAACCCTGAATACTTTGGTGAAGCTCTTGATATGTGGGAGGTTTGGGCTCATCAAGCTGATGCAACACCGTGAGAACTTTGATGAGAGGGCCATTGCTCAGTTTTACTCCACTCTCTACTTTGATACCGACCATGATGATCGAACCATGAAGTGGATGACCCAAAACCACTATCTGTCTGCTAAGTGATCTGAGTTTGCCGCCCTTCTTGGCTACCCTATTCAGGAAGGCGGCCGTCGTGCCAATGGGTGGTGGGTGCATAGGGGGAAGGCCTCCGAGCCAGAAGTTCTTGAGCCTCTTTACATTGAGGGCCGTGGCATTGCTGGAAACATTGCCCATCTCCTTCCCACCTATGACATCATGCGCAAGGTCTATCAGAACACCATTGCTCCCAAGGCAGGTAACTTTGATCAGCTTCACGCCTTCCAGATTGATCTCATGTTTCAGACTTACCACCACAGAAACTCTCATGAGCCCCTTGATGTTATGGATTACATCTTTGAGGAAATCTGGTCCGCTATGATTAAGAAGAGGTCTTGTCCATATGCTCCGTACATACAGACTCTTATCAATGCCAAGTGGAGGGACGCAACTGGCTCTATCTACCCTCAGGATGTTCTCACTATTCATGAGGAGAAGACTCTCCGTGTGATGAAGCACAAGCCACCCCGCTCTCAGGCTGGAGACGACGTTGCTGCTGGTAGGACTGCTTCAGATGCTAGTGATGGGGACCATGCTGAGGCTTCTCCTCCACCCCGACTTGTGAGGCAGCCCTCTTGGGCTAAAAAGCTGCTGAAGAAGGTGAAGAAGACTTTCTGCTTCATTCAGGACCGTGAGTATCAGTCCTATGTTGCTCAGAGGCACAATGTCCACCGGGAGAAGGCCATCATGAGGAAGCTTGATCTTCCTGTGTCTCCTGAGTCTAGCTCTGTCACCGCGCCCAAGGATGAGTGGATCAACACGCATTGCAAATGGACTGATAGTGATGATGATGAGCCAGCGATCTCCAGTCAGTTCTCGCCCGCTTGGAACAATGCCTCTTGGGACCCCGAACCGCCTCCTCCGTTCGTTGGTGGGTGGGGCACGTAGTTTGGTTTCTTTGTCCCTTTTTGGCGTCTTGTTGCCAAAGGGGGAGAAAGTGCTCCGTTAGGATCTCGGGATTTGCATGGGTTGTGTCACGAGCTCTCTTTTTCTTTGATCTTTTTATGCTCGTGCACACTTTATTCCGTTTGTAATGGTTGTGGACCTCCGTTATTGTCTATGGACCTCTTGTATCTCGTGTGGTTGCTACCTTGTTGGTGAATCTATGTGGTAAGGTATCTCTGTGGTATTCTCCTAAGGTTTTGTGGTGGGCTATTCTTGATTGTCGAATATTTGTCTCACCACAATTGTGTTGGTGCAAGGTATGAGCTCCACTCTTTTCTCAGTTGAGAGAGCTCCCTCCCATGCTTCAGGGGGAGCCTCTTTCACTTTTAGTTGTATTGCCTCTTTGTGCAAATCTTGTGGAATTGTCATCAAGCACCAAAAAGGGGGAGATTGAAATGATTATTTTCTCTCCATATGTTTTTGGTGTTGATGGCAACTCCTTTTGTGGTTTAACCGTTTGTCCGAGTTTCAGGTTATCTTTGGACGTGTTCGTGGATGGTGTCTCTCAAGGAAGAGCTTGCAGTCGATAGCTTTTATTTTTCACTTTCTCTTGTTTACATTATAGGATACCGTACTATCAAGAGGGAGTCCATCTAGGAAGGTTGTGGGAAATCAATATTTCATGCACAGACCATATATGCACATCCACAACCATCCCATTTTTCGAGTGAGAGAGAGTTTTCTGAGCTGTTGGAGGGGTTTCTGCCCTGACCAGTAGTACCGGCCAGGCGGCGGTAGTACCGCCCAGGGGTTTTCCCAGGGCTGTTCGAGCGGTACTTCCGATCGAAGATCCGGTCCTATTTCCGATGAAGCGTATTTGGGCTCAGTAAGACTTCTGTCTATCTTTGCCTATTTGTCGGAAATAGCGTCGGATCTTGGACCGGTAGTACCGACCTAACCAGCTCCTACCCTCTTGAGCGGTAGTACCGCTCCCTCACCGGTAGTACCGGCCAACTTCAGGGACCGGTAGTTCCGGGTCCAGTTCCGGTCATATTTCCGACGCTGGGCAGTGCGGGTCAGATAACCTTCTGCCTCGCACTGCCTATTTGGCGGAAATAAGGGCGGAACTTGGACTGGTACTACCGGCCAGCCCTTTTGGGTCCACCGACAGTCGTATGATCGTTACGTGGCCTGGGCTGGTCTGGTGGTGGGTCGCTCGCCGGTACTACCGGTAAGTCACCGGTAGTACCGACGGCGTCGGGCCAGGACTTTTTCTGCCCGTTTGAAGGGGTGCTATTTAAAGCCCCCTTCTTCCTCCTCCAACCTTTATCTCTTTGTTCTCTCTCTCCACCATTTTCATAAGAGCTTGACTTTGCTAGATCTCTCTCCCTACACACTTAAATCTCTTGATCTTTTGAGGATTGGGAGAGGTGACCTAGATCTACACCTCCACCAAAGGAATTTTGATTTCCCCCACTCATCCTTCGTGGATTTCATTTCTTGGGTTCTTGGAACCCTAGATGGTGTAGGGCATCCTCGGAGCTGGGGCATTTGTTGTAAAGCTCCGGGGTGTCGTGAGGGCCTTCAATTGAGTTGTGAAGCCTCCCCTCAACCTTAAAGGTTTTCGGTTGGCGCCTTCAAGGTCACCGGTTAGTGGATTGTGAGGCCACCTTTGTGGTGGTGCTCACCGGAGAAGAAGGTGAGGCCTTTGTGGCGCTCGGGAGACCTTGTGTGGCCCCGACACCTCTCCAACGTAGACGTAGCTTCCTTGGAAGTGAACCGCGGGAATTACATCTTCGTGTCCCCTTGCCGGTTCTTTCGCTCCGCTCCTTTACTTCTTGCATTTACTCTCTTGTTTTCTTTTGTGCTTCTTGTCATTTAGGGTGTTCACGTAGTTGCATCTCTAGTGAACCTTACGTTGTGCTTAAGCCTTAAAAGTGGGATAAAATATTAAAAATTGGTAGTCTCCTATTCACCCCCCCTCTAGTCAACCTAAGTTGGGCCTTTCAGTAGTGCTATAAACTTGACCTAATATATGACTAGTAATCCGCTCAAGTACAATGGAATGGTTATTAAAAATGCCAACAACTGGTGGATCTGTGGTGATCTGTGTCAAACTATACCTGCCTAGTAAGTATTGCAATGCCAATGGAATATGATAAAAGTGCCAACAACTGTTGGGTTTTAGGATTCCTGAGGACAATTATATCTGACTAGTAAATGATCCAACTACAATGGAATGTTAACTAAAACTGCCCACTACTTATGCTGTCAGGATGATTCATGCTATCTATATCTGATTTGTAATTGCTGCAACTATAACGGAATGAGTAAAATTGCCAACTGTGTGAGTTCCTTGGTCCGACTTCCTCGTTTGGTCTCGAGGGGGAAATACCAGGATGGGTTTGTTTGGTGTTAGCTTCAGGTTGGATCCGAATAGGTCTTTCTTACCCCTCTCTAATAGCCGCCAGTGATACCGAGTCTCTATAGGTTGTTTAGTGCCGCTGCGCTGCCGCTTTAGCCCACCATACCTATGTAGGTGAGAGCCGCGGAATTCTAGCCTCGCCGTGTACTGGCCTCAGTACTGACGCTCCTCTTTTTCCTTTGCCCTTTGTCGGCACCCCTTTTGTTTTAGCAGGTTTGAGATCGACGTCGTTAGCTGGGTTATCCTTCCGGCTTGGCCTGGGCAGGGTTATGGACGCCATTGGTTATTCTTCAGGGCTCTTAGCCCCATTTGCATCTTGTCCGTAGTCGGACGCTCTATCGTTTTCAAGGTGATTTGGATCTTTGTATTGTATATCTGTATTCTTGACTCATGGAGTTGTTGTTGTATATATATGTTCTGTGGGTTCCATCGTGGACTAATGTGTAATGGTATTACTTTGTTTTCCACCCGCACGAAAGTGCTTGGTGGGCGTCCTTGAATCGTTTCTATGCGGGTTTGGCGGGAAGCGCTAAAACTTGCATAGGGCCAATTCGAGGGTGTTACAGAGTGGTATCAGAGCTCAATAGTTGCGATACCCCACAAGTCTAGCCTGTAGGATAACCTAGCTAACGGCCGAAGTAGAGTGTCAAAACTATTTTGCAAAATCGGTTGGATAGATCTGATTAGGTCTGTTTTACTCCTTAACCCTCTGCTATTCTCCTCTGACCTCTGCGTGTTTTGAATTCTACTCTCTTATGTTTTCTTCGAGTCCAGGATTTCTCGGGGTTGGGTTTTCGTCATACCTTCAGGGTTTCGCTTCCTCCTTTGGTAACGGTGCTTCTACATCCGGTCTTCGTGCTATTTGAGGAAACCTTCATCTGTTGGACTTCTCTGTTCCTTCTTGTGCTTTCTGGTGTTCTCCGACGCGACGACATCATCTATGCCAGATCCGATGTAGAGTGTGCCTCACTCCTTGTTTCCGAATCTCGTTTGTCGAGATCTTCAGTCTAATTCCGAGAGATGGTTGCATAATTCGCCTATTCGTGTGCAGAGTAATGGTTTGGGTGCGTGATGGATTGGCCCCCATGCCGACTACTCACTCTATTTGCTCGTGTACATTGAAGTGGATGAGAATGCATCGGTTCTCTCTTTCTATCGAAGTTAGAGGTGGCTTTATTTGTGGATACCTTTACCTTCGTCCTTTTTTTCCCGGAGTGTTCTCTCGACAATCACGGACAACGACCCCTTGTTGGTGGTGTCGCCGATTCAAGATGGAGCAAGAATCTTTGTTAGTGGTGTCGCGAGGATCTACACGAAGCACGAAGATTCAGCTCATCGTCCTTCTTCCCTCTACCATGAGGCGGATCTCGAGGGCGAGATCCATTGTTAGTGGTGTCGAATTGTGGCATCCCGCTAAAACCACTACTGGAAAATCGTGGTGTTTTTGTGCATCGCATCACCATGACCGCATGCTCATGTCGTCATGCCACATTGCATTTGAGCATCGTCATCATCATGCATGGTTTTTGTCCAAACTATTTTCGAGATGCCTAGTTTTGTTTTCTAAATATTCCCGTCTTTTTTTCAAATTAAAACCCGGGTCTCCAGAATATTTTGTTTCGTCTACAAACAGATTTCAAACGCTCCGTTTTAAACAAGTAAAATATTTATTTTATTTTTGGGAGGCAGCCCGCTAGTCCCGAGAGCCCGGCCGGCCACCTCCCAACCCTAGTCTAAAAATATCTAGTCCTAATTCTACCCAATCCTATCCTACCCAGCCTCCATCCACCTCACCCTGACCAATCCCCTCCCTCCACCTCACACCTCCACCTCACCCCGACCACTCACAACCCACCACCTCACCGCACCCCTCCACCTCATCACACCCTACCAACCCCCACAACACACACACACACACACATGCAGGCACACACGCCACGCACGCTCCCCACCCCGCCCTGGACACGCTTCCTGCCTGGACCCTGCCCCGCCACCTGCCACCGGGCCCCACCTGCGGGAGAGACGCGTCCCCGACAGCCTCGGGATTCCCCGCTCCCCTTGTATTCTCGCCCACCTCGCCACCTACCGCACCGTTCCCCTCCTTCCTCTGCTCCGCCACCATGTGCGCAAGCTCCGCGTGCCCTGCCGCCTTGGTCGTCCGCCACCGCCACCGTCGGCATCAGTCGCCCGCCTCCCAACGGACTTCCTTGCCCCGTCCCGGAGATCCCGCCATCGACCTCCAAGCCGCCACCATCCCACTGTCGCCGCCTCCCTTGCGTCCCTGCCGCCTCTCACCGCTCGGCGCCGCCGCGAGCCCGGCCCCCTCGTCGCGTTGCCGCTTCTCTGCTCTGCCTGCTCGCAGAGCTCCGTTGACCGCCGCCAGAGACGTCTCCCTGCCGTCGTTCAGCCCGTGCCCGGCCACCGCAGCCACCTCCTCCCCTCCTCGTCAACCCAGTTCTCCGCCGCCGCGGGCGCCCTTCCGCCTGGCCTCCTACCGCGACAAGCCGCAGCCGGCAGGCCCTGCTCCGCCTCCACATCAGCGCCGGCCCGCGCCCCTGCCGACCCCGCCGCCGAGCTCTCCACCCTGTGCTTCCACCCTCTGTCCGCGTCGTCGGCGCAGACTCTCCCCCTGCGCGGCCGCGTCCCCGCCCGACTACCTCCTCCGCGAGCCAGCTGCTGCCGCCAAGGGCACCTCCTCACCGGCCGCCGCTCCTTCTCGCCTCCATCCGCTGTCCGGGCACTGCGGGTATCCGGCCCTGCCGCTGTTTGTTGATGGCCCGGATGAACCTCGTCGCTGCTGTGTGCACACGACTGTAGCCTCGCCAAGTTTTCCCTAGCAGCCCGGTTCCTCTCGGCAAGGTCTTCTATGTTGGCATGATTGTATCAACCTTGTACCGAGAAGTCACCCCATTACCCCTACACAGAACCACCGATGCTGTTACCGGGGAATTCCGAGAAGACATGCAGGTTCTTCTTCACGGATCCGGTGACACGGGAACGACAAGATCGCCGCACGGAAAACCCCAAGGCCTTCGATGTAGAAACGACAAGGTCTCCTTCACAGTTTCGACGCCCCGAGCTCTCCCTCACGAACGCCATGACCTCCTGATGGACCCGAGCATCCAAGGCGGCTAGTTGTACAAGGACCACGCCAAGATCGACAGTGATGAACCATCGGCGCCGAACCCTAGACCCCGAGCGCGCGGACCCGACAAGATCTTCGCGACAACAAGATCGACATCGACCGGGGCGAATCCGATGAGCCGCCGATGCCGAACCAAGTCCTTCTTCCCAGAACGCCATGATCTACTCTGTTGTCCGAGAACGATCCCGTTTCTCGATCCCCGTCGAACCCTGAGGTCGAACCCCGAACCCCCGGAACCCAAGATCTTCCGAACCCAGATGTGTGCCCCTAAGCCCCTATTTTTATAATATGACATTATCAACTGTCGCATATTAAATTGTTCATGCATGCATACTTGTCTGTGGTTTGGGGGCATTATGCCGATTCACCTCATAATTAAATATGGAGTCAATATGCGGGATACTTTTGTCTTATTCCGGACTCCATTTAAATTGGTGTAGCGAACCGATACCATGTGTTGCCTTGTTTATACAACATTTAAATTGCGGGGGTTCTAAATAACTTGAACTGTCTAATGAATCGTCGGGGCCCCGGTTCCGCTTAATACTGCCTAATTGCACCGCATCTGCATCATATCATAATCATGCCGGATCTTCTGCCGTAGTATTAAATATGGTATCCGGTGTTTCTTCTAGTGTTTGCTTCTTCGCGGATTAGGCCGATGAGTTGATGCGAGTATCGACAAGTTCTCCGGATGTGAACCTTCGGCAGTGTTTCCCAGGCGAGCATCCCTTCCCCTTCTACCTATTTTGGATTTATAGTCTTTATTTCCTCCTGTTGATCTATTGCTATCCGTGTCGCGATGCTTTAGTGTTCTGTACCAGATATATCCCGTGCAGCCTCTATATTGCCTTGGACACCTCCCATTACCTGTGTTTGGTAGATAGCTGGCCTTGCGAGTCGTAGTTGCTTGCTCAGGTGTGATCTCGTGTTGTCAAGTACCACAGTTGTTGGAATGCTGGCAGATGTTTATTGGTGGAGATGCTCAATGGTGGAGTTGATCATGACTTTAAATACAACTATTAAAATGCTAGCTATAACTAATGCAGAGGCATCGGTGGGCAATAGATGTTATTTGGTTCTTCCACGCTCACTTGTGTCCCGTAGGACCCCGAGTACTTGATACCTGTTCCTTGATTTTTCGCACTATCCACATCCGGGAGGCCGTGGACCCCCCTGAGCCAGAGCTTGATTCATTTCTATTTCTTGGGGCCACAAACTAGTTTGGGGTTTTATTACTATCCTGTACTTATGCCATGTTACTACTTTATTTACGATTGTGCGTGGAGCACCTGTACTATTTAGGATCGTGACACGTTTTCGCTGTATCGACAAGCCCAGTCACACTTTCGGGTTCCTAGTCGTTTACAGTCGTCCACACAAACCCTGGGTCCGTTCCGGAGCCGGCCAACTTCGTTGCGGGTAGCTTAGTGGGGTGGCCCCCTGAAATATTTTATGAATCCTGTGATCGCTTTGTCGTGAATGCCTCGTTGGGTTTTGAGTTGGTTTTTCCGAGGTTGATCGAGTGTGTGTTGCTATTTGTGCACCCCTGCAGGGTAAAACTTTCTGAAAGCCGTGTCCGCGGTTATGGACGACTTGGAGCACAGTATCTCGATCATAGACAAGCATAACTAAAGTAGTGCTATAAACTTGACCTAATATATGACTAGTAATCCGCTCAAATACAACGGAATGGTTATTAAAAATGCCAACAACTGGTGGATCTGTGGTGATCTGTGTCAAACTATACCTGCCTAGTAAGTAATGCAATGCCAATGGAATATGATAAAAGTGCCAACAGCTGCTGGGTTTTAGGATTCCGTAGGACAATTATATCTGACTAGTAAATGATCCAACTACAATGGAATGTTAACTAAAACTGCCCACTACTTATGCTGTCAGGATGATTCATGCTATCTATATCTGATTAGTAATTGCTGCAACTATAACGGAATGAGTAAAATTGCCAACTGTGTGAGTTCCTTGGTCCAACTTCCTCGTTTGGTCTTGAGGGGGAAATACCAGGATGGGTTTGTTTGGTGTTATCCGAATAGGTCTTTATTACCCCTCTCTAATAGCCGCCAGTGATACCAAGTCTCTATAGGTTGTTTAGTGCCACTGCGCTGCCGCTTTAGCCCACCATACCTATATAGGCGAGAGCCGCAGAATTCTAGCCTCGCCGTGTACTGGCCTCAGTACTGACGCTCCTCTTTTTCCTTTGCCCTTTGTCGGCACCCCTTTTGTTTTAGCAGGTTTGAGATCGACGTCGTTAACTGGGTTACCCTTCCGGCTTGGCCTGGGCAGGGTTATGGACGCCATTGGTTATTCTTCAGGGCTCTTAGCCCCATTTGCATCTTGTCCGTAGTCGGACGCTCTATCGTTTTCAAGGTGATTTGGATCTTTGTATTGTATATCTGTATTCTTGACTCATGGAGTTGTTGTTGTATATATATGTTCTGTGGGTTCCATCGTGGACTAATGTGTAATGGTATTACTTCGTTTTCCACCCGCACGAAAGTGCCTGGTGGGTGTCCTTGAATTGTTTCTATGCGGGTTTGGCGGGAAGCGCTAAAACTTGCATAGGGCCGATTCGAGGGTGTTACATTCTCTATCCAGGCAAACCCTCGCAGTTGCCATCTTTGTTCGGTTTTGACCACATACACCAAGATAAAGGCAAGGATGCACCTCGGTCACCATCCTTGTCGGCTAACTTAGTTTACATCATTGTGAGGTGTGCCGTCAACACTATCGCATGGCATTGCATGACTAAACTATATACATGAACCTCCTACCAGGCATAGTACAGGCTTCACATGCCGCAATAGGAAGCAATAGATTTTTAATTTGCAGCTAGCAAAGGAAAGAATGCCAATTCTAAAATTCCTAAATGATAAGTAAGAGAAACTGAGAAAGATGCTTCAGTCTAGTAGAACTTTAGGGGCGTGTTTGGTTACTCGGACCCGAATTTCTCGTTTTTCACTATTGTCCCGCTGGATGCTGCATGGGGAGAGATTTGACTTGGGTCAACTTTGCACTCTTGTTTGACGTCCTGCACTTTCGTTTCCTGCAAATATGCCCAGTTGTTTGGTTACCCAGATTCTTTTTTCCCTATCGATGCATTTTACAAGTGTTTGGTGTGGTGCTTTGCATCTGATCACATGGGTTATGATCACTCATTTCAAATTTTGGTGATCTTACCACCCCAGCACACACACAACACATGATCATAAGAATAGTCATATGCACACACAACACATTGCGAGCTAGATGATCACCATAACAGCGGATATGCAGACATAAACATTGCTAGCTACACCATAATAGTCTTAACAGCCACACGCAGAAAGCAATCGGGGATTCTAAACTTCACCCCTGATCAAAAGAACCATCAGGGGGGCATCACCTGCCTCTCAAGCACCAGGGGCTTAACCCCTGACGAAACAAACCATCAATAGGGGCATGGGATGCCCCTGACCCCCCCGGGGTTTTCACCCCTGATCAAAAGAACCATCAGCCTACTTAGTTCACCATCACAAGTTGTCCATCAGCAACTACTACTACTAATTACAAACTTACACAAGCATTGGCATGAAGGCCGCCGCCGGCTAGCCATGGTCTGGGTAGGTGTACTGCCTGGCTCTAGAGGAGCCAACCTTGTATATCGTCATCTTGATGACGAAGGCCTTCAGTTTGAACTCCACGATGTTGTCGCGCTCCAGGTCATACTTGTAGACCAGCTCTGGCAAGTTCTTCCAGAAGGCAACCTGGCCAGCGAACTGATGTTTACGCACGCTTCTATTCTTGTAGACAGTGTTGGGCCTCCAAGTGCAGAGGTTTGTAGAACAGCATGAAGTTTCCCTTCAGTGGATCACCCAAGGTTTATCGAAGTCAGGGATGAAGTGGTCAAAGGTATCCCTCTCAAGCAACCCTGCAATCAAGATACAAGAAGTCTCTTGTGTCCCCAACACACCTAATACACTTGTCAGGTGTATAGGTGCACTAGTTCGGCGAAGAGATAGTGAAATACAAGTAATATGGATGATTATAAGTGGTAATTGCAATCTAAAATAAGAGTGGTAGCAAGCAAACATGTAACAGAACTGATTGTAAACGGTGTTTCAATGCTTAGAAACAAGGCCTAGGGGTCAAACTTTCACTAGTGGACACTCTCATATAAATATCTTCTCTTCATGATGCTACCCTGAACTACTCTCCGGTTGGACGATATAGGGCTATAACAACACACCTTAAAGTTCGCATTCCCCATCAAGATAATCCCTCACTATCACCTGAAGCGCTAGATGGTTCCAACAAACACCACAATCTCATAGAGACATCGAACTCAAATTATACTCATGATAAGTATTTATGTAACCTTAGCCAAAGTGCCACACGGTGTGCACACTGTCAACTTCACACACGTGGGGATAATCAGAGATTCATTAAAGCACTTCAGTAGCAAAATAGATCTATAGATTACAAAGCTCATGATCTCATAAGATCACGCATAGAGAGAGATGAACACATAGCTACCGTTGGAGCCCTTAGCCTCGAGAGAGAACTACTCCCTCCTCATCATGGGAGTCAGCAACGGCGATGGAGATGGTGGTGGAGTCGATGGAGATGGCCCCGGGGGCACTTCCCCATCCCGGTAGTGTGCCGGAAGAGAGACTTTTGTCCCCCAAATCTCCTCTTCGGTGGTGGCGGCGCTACGGAACTTTTCGTGGAAATCTGATCTAGTACTTAGGGTTTTCGTCTCAGGGTGAATATATAGGCGAAGGGGCAAGGTCGGTGGAGGCCCGAGGGGCCCACACCACCTGGTGGCGCGGCCAAGGGGGTACTCGCGCCACCATAGGGCGTGGCTAGCCCCTGGCCCTCCTTCGACTGCCCTCTAGACTCCGTGTTCCTTCTAGTAAAATATTGACTTTGGCTTTTGACCCGTCCAATTCTGAGAATGTTTCCTTACTAGCTTTTCTGAAAACAAAAATAGCAGAAAACAGGCAACTGGCACTACGACATCTTGTCAATAGGTTAGTTCCAGAAAATGCATAAAAGTATCTCAAAATGTAGACAAAACACAAGATAGTTGATATAAAACAAGCATGGAACATCAAAAATTATAGATACATTTACGACGTATCAACATCCCCAAGCTTAACTCATGCTCGTCCTTGAGTAGGTAAGTGATTAAAAAGAATAATTTTTAAGGTGACATGCACCATCATAACCTTGATCAAGGTATTTGTAAAACATTGATAGTTGGGATCATAGTACTTTAACATAGCATGAAAGATATAGTTCTAACAATAAGACATAGCAACTATGTTATAACATGAAAAGGTACAAACAAAAGATTCATGAATAACAATGCTTTGAAAGACGTTTGTTTGTTTCACATATAGAAAACATAACGAGAATGGTATTTAGCTTGTCCTTCATAGTGTAGCAAAACATAAATGCATAGGACACCTTCAAAGTTCATAAGGGTGACTAGATACAAATAGTTTAAGAACAAGTAATATCAAAGTTATGAATCAATCAACAAGTTTTGGGACAATGCACATTAAACTAAGAATGGCCAATATGATCTCTCAATAGGTGCATAAAGATAGAAGATGGAGACTCAACATAAAAGTAAAATAAATGTCCTTCATAGAAGGAAGCAGGGATTCAAGTCTCATAAAGAGCTTCCAAAAATTATGGTACTTATTAGCTTTCAGCTCTCATTGCCCCTATCATAAGCATCTTTAGGTGATTAAGGTTAAAGTGAACAAATATGAGTATATGCTTGACAAGTTATAAGCTAAAAATCTCATGCCCCTTACTTACGAGTACCGTTCCTCATGCTACTCAAGTTTAGTCACAAGTAAGTTCTTGTCATTGTAAGTACATGTGTATCATTGATGACCCACAAGTATAGGGGGTGTATCGTAGTATTTTCGATAAGTAAGAGTGTCGAAACCCAACGAGGAGTAGAAGGTGGTTACAAGTGGCTTGGAGGAGGAATTCTCTGTAAATACTTAGCAAATGGTTTTTAGGGGTTTTTGATAATGCAGATAAATAAAGTACGAGTAAATAAAAGACTATAATAATAGATGCAGGAAGTGGCCCAATCCTTTCTTTAGCAAAGGACAGGCCAGTTGTATTACTTAAGATGACCAAACGTTCTTGAGGACACATGGAATATCGTCAAGTGCTTTCGCTTCATATAGTTGATTAATCTTCTTTAGTTTGGTAAGTGTTGTGTTGGTGAACCTATGCTAATGTACCGACCTTCCTAGGACTAATACATACTTGTGATTATACCCCTTGCAAGCATCCGCAAGTACAAGAAAGTAATTAAGATAGAATAACCACAACTTTAAACTCTAAGATCCTAACATCCCTTGTGCTAAGGTTTCCTAACGGGGTTCAGGTTTCTGTCACTCCGGCAACCCCTACGATTAGTAGCCAAATACACAATGCATTCCTCTAGGCTCATATAGGTGAAGTGTCATGTAGTCGACATTCACATGACACCACTAGAAGAATAACACCACAATTTAAATAACAAACTATTGAATCTTTCTCAACACAATTCCACTACTAACAACATGACTTCTCCCATGTCCTCAAGAACAAAACGAACTACTCACAAGACATCGTATGGATCAAGATCAGAGATGATATAATGTTAAGAAACAATCTAAACATAACAATAATTCGATGGTTCCACTCAATAGCATCAACTACAAGGAGTAATCAACACCAGGAAAGTTTCCCCTAAGAACTATGCAAGATTCAACCCAATTGTTACAGCGGTATGGAGTGGTGATGATGGTGCTGGTGGAGATGATGATGGAGATGATGATCCCGATGAAGTCCAGCTTGATGGTGGTGTTGATGGCGATGATCTCCCCTCTCCGAGAAGGAATTCCCCTAGAAGAATTCTGTCTGCCGGAGAGATCTTTCTCTCTCTGTAGTTTTCCGCCCCGCAGAGGCGATGGAATCTTTATGTGGTCGCTCCCCAGGTATTAGGGTTTTGTGGGGATAATATACGCCAAAGGGGAGAGCCAGGAGTGGGCCAGGGTGGCCACACCACCTGCTGGCACGGCCTAGGGTGGCCCGCGCCAGGGGGTGGTGTGGGCCCCCTGTGGCCCATCTCCACTCCCCCTTCTAGGATCCTTCATCTTCTGGAAAAATAGGATTTTCCATGTATTTTCCCAGACTTTCTGATCTTCGCGAATTTTGCCTCCAAACAACCCCTTTTCCATCAGAATCCTGACTACAGCGGTCCATCCTCCAAAAGTCATCAACCATGCAATAATTGATGAAATAACATAAGTATCATCTCTTAATATGAAATATATCAATGAATAACAGTAAATTGTGATATAGAATAGTGATGCAAAATGGACGTACCAACTCCCCCCAAGCTTAGACTTTGCTTGTCCCCAAGCGAAAACTGAGCTCAATAAACATGACCTCAGGTTTATGGAGTGAAGAGTCGATAAAAGAATACGGACAAGAAGCATCACATTCATCAATACACAAATCATAATAGAAGACAATTATCATTATATAACTTAACTTGCAATAGGTAAAGGAAACACAAGTAAAGATTCATAAAGTAAATAACAATTGGTAATGGCAAACTTAGCTCTTGGTCGAAGAATAGTTGACAATTTGCAGGAGTTCACACATAACAGGTTTTTCAATTATAGCTTTCAAAGTAATAAACACTAAGATAAGAGCAATGTACAAAACAAGGAACATAAGACACATGATTGAATAAATCATCATATGAATGAATGAAACACAAAAACTCAAAATACTTGCTGAGATAGAAGGGAATAGGTTTACTGACTCAACTAAAAAGTAAAAGATAGGCCCTTCGCAGAGGGAAGCAGGGATTTCAAGTTTCATAAAGAGCTTCCAAAAAATATGGTACTTATTAGCTTTCAGCTCTCATTGCCCCTATCATAGGCCTCTTTAGGTGATTAAGGTTAAAGTGATCAAATATGAGGATATGCTTGACAAATTGTAAGTTGAAAATCTCATGTCCCTTGAATATGAGGGCCACTCCTCATGCTACTCAAGTTTAGTTACCGGTAAGTTCTTGTCATAGTAAGTATATGTGTATCATAGAGAACCGCCAACAGGATACCCCTTGCCCGATGATACGAAAGAATCCCCATATCAAAATGACAAGGCAAGCAGACAACGAGCATCTCAGCAATCTTCTTATTTACCATGGGAAAATGGTGCTTTTTTTTTCTCTCTTTCCTCTTTTCTCATCTTTTTTTTTCTTTTTCTCTTTTTCTCAATCTCTTTCTCTTTTTTATAAGAAGAATGCTTCATAGATTGCTCATTATGGTTACGTTGCAGGTTTCCACCATAATTAGGCATGGATTAGACCAACAGCCCAGGCGTTTCTCTAACACACATACATAACTCCGTAGACATACAAGCTCCCCTTTCATTTCACACCGACGACATCCATAAATAATAGAGCATGATGTCAACAAAATAAAGTGCAATGTTGAAAGCGTTCCCCATGACAGCATGGTTCTGCTAATTCACAACTTACAAAGCGTAAGCATATACGCAACATAGATGGGCACAATGGTTCAAGTTTATTAAGTGCAAGAAAGTAAAGTGTGCCATCAAGTTCATGAGAGCATTAATCACAAATTTTCACATAACAAGTTTAATTCGGAAGGTAGATAAAAACATGAATTTACTTGGAATAGAAATAATGCTAATAGGTAGGTATGGTGGACACAAATGGAATAGGTTTTGGTTTAAGGATTGGATGCACGAGAAGCATTCCCTCTCAGTACAGGTTTTTAGCTAGCAAGGCTGCGTAGTGATGACCCACAAGTATAGGGGGTGCATCGCAGTATTTTCGAGGAAAGTGAAACCCAATTTATTGATTCGACACAAGGGGAGCCAAAGAATATTTATAAGCCTTAACAACTGAGTTGTCAATTCAGCTGCACCTGGAAACAATCTTGCTCACAGCAGTTTATCAGTAGCAACAGTTTTGTAGTAGGAATAACAAAGTAACAAAAGTAGTAAAGTAAAGACAGCAGTGACAATAGCAGTAAACAATGGGATTCGAGTGCGGTAGGCATAGGGATGGATGGACGGGCGTTGCATGGACAAGACAATTCACATAGCAATCAGAACATAGGGCATTTGCAGATAAATAAGATAAAGCATCCAAGTACTAGATAATCCTAGGCATGTGTTCCATATATAGTCATACGTGCTCGCAATGAGAACTTGCACAACATCTTTTGTCCTGCCAGCCCGTTTGTAGTGGGGCCTCAAGGGAACTACTGGCAATTAAGGTACTCCTTTTAATAGAGCACCGAAGCAAAGCATTAACACTCCGTGAACACATGTGATCCTCACATCAAAGCCATTCCCTCCGGATATCCTGATTTCTGTCACTTCGGGGCCATTGGTTCCGGACAACAACGTGTGTATACAACTTGCAGGTAAGACCATAAACAATACTATCATAATAAATCAATAACATGTTTAGATCTGAAATCATGGCACTTGGGCCTTAGTGACAAGCATTAAGCACAACAAGTCGCAACAAAGTCATAAAGCACTAATAAAAGATACTAGGCACCATGCCCTAACAATCTGATGCCATTACATGAACGATCTCATCCAATCCCTACCATCCCCATAGCCTACAGCAGGGGATTACTCACTCATAGATGGGGGAAACATGGACGTTCGATGGAGAAGCGATGGTGATGATGATGGCGATAATCTCCTCCAATTCCCCATCCTGACAGGGTACCAGAACGGAGTTTCTGGTGCTGTTTCGTGGAATCTGGTGGTGGCGGCGGAGCGGAACTCCTTCTGGAAAAACGTCGAACCCCCTGAAGTTTTTAGGTCAGAAGGCTCCTTATAGGCAAAGAGTGAGGCCGAGGGGGTGCCTGGGGCCCACACCACCCCCTGGCACGGCCTGGCCTGGCCCGCGCCACCAGGTGGTGTGGACACCCCTAGCTCTTCTCCGTCTCGTATTCTGGCTCCTGGAGTCTTCGGGTGAAATAGGATTTTTGGCATATTTTCCGGGATTTTTCCTGATAGTTGATTTTCTGCACAAAAAGTAGACACCAAGGCAATTCTGCTGAAAATAGCGTCAGTCCGCGTTAGTTGTATCCAAATCACACAAGTTTAGAGGATAAACAATAGCAAAAGTGTTCAGGAAAGTAGATACGTTTTGGACGTATCAACTCCCCCAAGCTTAGCTTATTGCTTGTCCTCAAGCAATTCAGTTGAAAACTGAGTGCGATAAAAGAACTTTCACGAACGCATTTGCTTCATATGATGTAAATATTCTCAGCAATGTGATCAACTACTTAGACAATTCATAATAAAGAGTATGCAACTGAGTCTACTTAATAGTCATTGCAAGCTATAAAGAGATTCCAACTCAAAAATAATAAGTAGCATGACGTATAAACGTAAGAAACATTACAATGCTCATAAAAAGGCATGATAGAGTGGTATCTCGCTTGCCTTTGATTATGAATATCAAGGCACCTCTGAAGTTCAAGTGATGACTAGAAGTAAAGATATCAAGGATACAAGCATCAAAGCCATAACACAAATAATAAAGTAGTGAGGCAAACACAAAGAATGACAACTATGCTCTCAAGAAGGTGCTTAAAGAATAAATGGAGACTCAACAAGTAAAGGAAAAGGTTTTGAATAATTTGAAAGGCTTCCAAATGCTGAAAGTATGGTACTCAATAGCTTTGAGATCTCATTGCCCCTATCATAAGCATCTTTAATGTGGTTAAGGTGAAAGTGAGGTCCAATCTGAGTTATATGCTTGACAGACTATAAACTGAAAATCCCATGTCCCTTGAGTACGAGGGCCGCTCCTCATGCTACTCAACTTTAGTTACCGGTAAGTTCTTGTCATCGTAAATATGTGCGTATCATTGAGAACCACCAACGGGGTACCCCTTGCCCGATGATACGAAAGAGTCCCCATATCAAAATGACAAGGGAAGCAGACAATGAGTATCTCAGCAATCTTCTTATTTACCATGGGAAAATGGTGCTTTTTTCTCTCTTTCCTCTTTTCATAAATCTCTTTTTTTCTTTTTCTCAATAGCTATGTCTCTCTCTTTTTTTATAAGAAGAATGATTCATAGATATCATTATGGTTACGCTGCAGGTTTCCACCATGTCAGGATGGATTAGACCAGCGGCCCAGGCGTTTCTCTAACACACATACATAACTCCATGGACTTACAAGCTCCCCTTTTATTTCACACCGACGACATCCGCAAACAAAAGAGCAAGGTATCAACTAGGTATATATTTACAAGTGTTGAAAGTGTTCCCCGTGACAGCACGGTTCTGCTAATCCCCAGCCTATAATTTGCAAGCATATAACTTCATGGAGAGTTCACAATGGTTCAGGTTTATTAAGTGCAGGAAATAAAGTGTGCCATCAAGTTCGTGAGAGCTTTACTAACTAACTTTCTCATAACAAGCAAACATTTTATTCGGAAGAAAACAAGGCATATTGAATATGCACGGAAGTAGCGAATGATGCTAATAGGTAGGTATGGTGGACACTTTGGCAATATTTGGTTTAAGGGAGTTGGAAACATGAGTAAAACACTCAGTGGAAGTGAAGGCTAGCAATAGTAAGGGAGCGACAAACGAGAGAGCAATAGCTGTCATTATCATGCTTGCAACAAAACAGAACTACTCATGGCATGAAAGTGATTCAAGATCCTCAAGGCAAAATAATTCATCGAGGCTCAACTAATTATTACAGTCATGTGCATGCGTGAGCATGTGCCAAGTCAATTCAAATGAAACATTCAGAGGAGGATACCATAGTCTCATACCAATTTATGAATAGAGCAATGCAAGCAAACATTCATAAGACATGCTACAAACTATTAGCAAGCTGGAGCTAATCATAAGAAAGCAAGAACTATTAAGCATCCAAAGAAAACATACACTCTACATGAACGGACTAAGCATGCCTACAGTGATGAGTATATGTACAAAAAATGAAAACAAATAGAGTTCGTTACCAGCCTCTTACCACGCCTCGAGTTGTCATTAATCCTCATTATTGCTCTTCACTTGTGTGGCTTGAATAATAATATGAAACCAATATCCACTAAGGACTGCTGAACCCTGTAGAAAACTCACAAAAACCAAAGAAGAACGACAAATATTTTTGTTGTTTTTGATTTTTAGAACAAGAACCAAAGAGGAAAAAACAAGCAAAGCAAAATCTTTTTGGGTTTTTCAAATAGTTCAAACAAAGCAAATAGGGAAAAACAAACCAAGGCAAAAAGAAGAAGCAAACTAAAGAGAAACAACAGAAATATTTTTGGTCTTTTTGTGTCTTAGAAAGCAAAAGCAAAGAAGAACGAAAACTAAAAAGAGAATGAAAACATGAATACACAAAGTACCGACGCAACATGATATGGAGATGAGTGCGGTGTCAGCGTACCTCCCCCCTGATGGCTCTGTGTATGGCACCCAAAAAATGCTGGAGCGGTGTTGATGTAGAGCTCGTTGGGAGCCCCAAGAGGAAGGTATGATGAGCATAGCAGCAAGTTTCCCTCAGTATGAAACCAAGGTTTAATCGAACCAGTAGGAGCAAGGAAACAACCCAAAGGTGTTACTAGCTGAGCTTTGGCAGGGTGCACTACCCGTGCTAGTAGCAACGTGGAGACCTGCACAACACAACCACAACACTTTGTCCCTAACTTGCGATGAGGTTGTCAATGTCAACGTGTTTTGCGGAAAACAAAGGATTAAACATATCGAACGGAAAGAAGTAAAAGTTTGCAGAAAGTAAACACAGAACAGTAAAAGATTGTAGATTGAATGTAAAAGACAAGGACCGGGATCCATAGTTCACTAGAGGTGGCTCTCCTTAAGATAGATAACATGCTGGGTGAACAAATTACAGCGGGGCAATTGACAAACATCGAGAAAGCAATACATGCATATACTAATCATATTGACTCCTTTGAGACTTGATTGGGCATTACAACATTATACATAGACCGCCATCCAACTGCATCTATGACTAATAATCCACCTTCAGGTTATCATCCAAACCCCCTCCAGTATTAAGTTGCAAGCAACAGATTATTGCTTTACGAACTGCGTGTAAAGTAAACAATACGATTGTTCTATGAACAAAGGATTGTTGTTTTCTCCCTAGTAGCAATAGCACATCTAGTACCTTAGAGATTTCTATCACTTCCCTAGATTACCAGAGGCATGAACCCACTATCGAGCATAAATACTAACTCTTGGAGTTGCTAGCATCTACTTGGCCAAGATAGCTACTAACAACGGAAAGCATGCAAGATCGCAAATAACAAAGACATGATAGAATCAATAATCAGTCTGAAATAGCATCTCAATATCCATCGGATCCCCGCAAACACAACATGCAGAATTACAAATAGGTGATCTTGATCATGAACGAAGCTCACAAGATCTAAACATGAAAGCACAAAGGAGGAGAACCAGCCATCTAGCTACTACATGGATCCGTAGTCCAAGGATGAACTACTCACGCATCACACTGGAGACTTGCATGGTGATGAAGAAGGCCTCCAGGGTGAATTCCCCTCTCCGGCAGGGTGCCGGGAAGAGCTTCAGATCCCTCCCAATCTAGGGATGGAGATGACGGCAGCTATAGACTCTTTCGTGAATTTTTGATCGGGCCCTTGGGGTGTTCGTCCCGAGGGCATCTTATAGTCGGAAGGGGAGATCGAGGGGGTGCCGGGAGCGGCCACACCACCCCCTAGCATGGGCTAGGCCTGGCCGTGCGGCCAGGTGGTGTGGTGGCCCCCTGGCCCCTCTCCGTCTCATATTCTGGCACTTGATGTCTTCCGGAAAAAATAGGCACTTTGGCTTTTGTCCTGTCCAATTCCGAGAATATTCATTTTCTGACTTTCTTGGAACCAAAAACAGCAGAAAACAGGCAGCTGGCACTGTGGCTCTTGTTAATAGGTTAGTCCAAGAAATCATATGAAAAGTACTCCAAAGTTGGAACAAAACATAAGAAAGTGGATAAAACTAAGCATGGGACATCAAAAATTATAGATACATTTGCAATGTATCAACATCCCCAAGCTTAACTCCTGCTCGTCCTTGAGTAGGTAAGTGATAAAAAGAAAGAATAATTTTTGAGGTGACATGCACCATCAAAGACTTGATCAAAGTATTTGTAAAACATTCAAGGCTGGGATCATAGTACTTCAATCATAACATGAAAGACAAAGTTCTAGCAATAAGACAAAGAAACTATGATGCAACATGAAAATGCACAAACAAAAGATTCATGAATAACAATGCTTTGCAAGATGTTTATTTGTTTCACATAAAGAAAACATAGCATAATAGTATTCAGCTTGTCCCTCAATAGAGTAGCAAATATAAATGAATAGGACACCTTCAAAGTTCATAAGAGTGACTAGATACAATAGTTTAAAACAAGCAATATCAAGTTATGCATCAATCAACTAGTCTTGGGACAATGCACATAGAACTAAGAATGGCCACTATGCTCTCAAAGTAGGTGCATAAAGATAGAAGGTGGAGACTCAATATAATGGTGGAAGAAAGGCCTTTGTAAAAGGAAGTAGGGATTCAAGTCTCATAAAGAGATTCCAAAAATTATGGTACTTATAGCTTTCAGCTCTCATTGCCCCTATCATAAGCATCTTGAAGTGATTAAGGTTAAAGTGAACAAACTATGGTGTACATGCTTGACGAAGTATAAGTTAGAAATCTCATGTCCCTTGTATACGAGGGTCGCTCCTCATGCTACTCAAGTTTAGTCACCGGTAAGTTCTTGTCATTGTAAGTATATGTGTATCATTAAGAACCGCCAATGGGGTACCCCTTGCCCGATGATACAGAAGAATCCCCATATCAAAATGACAAGGCAAGTAGACAACGAGCATCTCAGCATTCTTCTTATTTACCATGGGAATATGGTGCTTTTTTCTCTCTTTCCTCTTTTCATAGCATCTCTTTTTTTTCTCTTTTCTCTTTTTTCTCAATATAGGACTCTTTTTTTATAAGAAGAATACTTCATAGGCAACTCATTATGGTTACGCTGCAGGTTTCCACCATGTCAGCATGGATTAGACCAGCGGCCCAGGCGTTTCTCTAACACATATAGATAACTCCATGGACTTACAAGCTCCCCTTTCATTTCACACCGACGACATCCATATACAAAATAGCATGATATCAACTAGGTAGAAGTACCAAGTGCAATGTTGAAAGCGTTCCCCATGAAAGCATGGTTCTGCTAATTCCCAACAAATAAGTGCAAACATATACAACATGGACGACACAATGGTTCAAGTTTATTAAGGGCAAGAAAAGTAAAGTGTGCCATCAAGTTCGTGATAGCTTTAATCACTAGTTTTCTCATAACATGTTTAATTTGGAAGGTAAACAAAAGCATGAATATACTTGGAATAGCATAAGCTAGTAGGTAGGTATGGTGGACTCTTTGGAATAACTTGGTTTAGGGAGTTGGATGCATGAGTGGAACTCATACTTTGTTGTGGAGGCTAGCAAAAGACTGGGAGCGACAAACTAAGAGAGCAATAATGGCCATAATCATGCAGAGCGACAAAACATCATTGATCAAAGCATAAAGTGATACTACAAGTTGAAAAATAAAGGATCATAAAGGCTATGGTGACTTGAGAGAGTCATAACATGGTGTGAGCATGCGCCAAGTCAACCCAAATAAAGCATCAAAGGAGAATACCACTATACTATGCTTTAATATGCTAAAACAACGCATGATTCATCCAAGGCACATTAAGCAATCTCAATTGTTTATAACAAGTCATGATACAACAAAGAATACTAAGCATAAAGCCAAAACAATATCAAGCATGGCATGACAAAGCATAGGCCACAGTCAAAAACAAGCTTTTTTTACCACATAAGCATGAACTTTCCTACTCTTTTCCAAACCAAACCAAACTATTTGCAAACCAATGTATGAAAGAGGGTGTGAGACCAGGCACATGGCTTAATAGGATTGATAGAATACTCATACCAACAAGTTGCAACTTCTTTTCCGGAAGCTCATTCGAAAAGGACTCTAAGGTTAAGCGTGCTTAGCCTAGAGCAATTCTAGGATGGGTGATCGACCGGGAATTGGGTAACCGGGTGCGCACGAGTGAGGACAAAGTGCACAGAAAAGACTAGTGTTGGTCTGTGGGGCCAGTCTAGATATCCTATTAAGCTACCAGGAGTGACACCCCCTGGGCCCAGGAGTGGACGGGGTGTTACAAAGTGGTATCAGAGCCGACCCTTGCGATTACACGAGTGTGTACGGGTTAGTGGCGAGACATGTGGAGCATGGCGCGTGTGGCCCAGAGTGGACACGGCATGGCACATGTGCCGGCACTGGACGCACATACGCGTGCCAAGAGGGAACGTTCCTGGGGTGTGCTTGATCGATGAGGGCATCGATCTTCTAAGGGGTGGGTGTTTGTGAGACCAGACACATGGCTTAATAGGATTGATAGAATACTCATACCAACAAGTTGCAACTTCTTTTCCGGAAGCTCATTCGAAAAGAACTCTAAGGTTAAGCGTGCTTGGCCTAGAGAAATTCTAGGATGGGTGACCGACCGAGAAGTGGGTAACCGTGCGCACGAGTGAGGACAAAGTGCACAGAAAAGACTAGTGTTGGTCTGTGGGGCCAGTCTAGATATTCTATTAAGCTACCAGGAGTGACACCCCCCGGGCCCAGAAGTGGACGGGGTGTTACAGAGGGGGTCCAACCAATTTATTCAGCAAACTAAGCAAACCAAGCAAACGAAAAACCAAAACGAAAACGAAAAAGAAGATGCTCCAAGAACAATACAACTGTGCATGAAACAATAAAAATGAAGTGTTTGGAAAAAACCTGGGATTTTTATTGATGAAGAAGGGGTTGCCTTGGTCATCCTCAAGCTTTGACGCTTGTACTTCTTGGATATTTCTTGGGGTGACACGCGTCGCATCCCCGAGCTTGAGCTTTAGTCCATCCTTCATCTCATTACTCATTCCTTCCATACACCTGAAATTTTTCCTTAAGGCAAAACTTCACACAATCTTTATTAGCAACATTAGTGCACTTAAGATAATAAGTCTTAAGGTTCAGTTCTAACACCAAATAAACTTCCATTAGAATACTAGCTACTGTATCACTTCCCTCAAAAATCTCAATTCCCCAAAAGAACTCAAAAAGGAACCAACAAGAAGCAAATGCAGAAAATGGCAGAAATCTGTCAAAACAGACCAGCAGGTAAAGACGAATTTTTTCGAGGACCTTCTGTTGCTCAAATAAAAAAGTGTTGAACTAATGAAAGTTAGATAACAACCTGGGACAGAAGCACACAAAATTACAGCTCAATCCGACATACAGAGATCTCTCATGATTTTTTACGGTGAAGCACATAAATCTGTTTTGGGACAGCAACTTTCCCAATCATCACTTCACTCTCATTAGAGGTTACTCTTGGCATAAAAAGCAAATAAAAAGGATAAGGAGCGGTTATTACAGAAGTAATAACTTCCAAGACTCAACTAAAACTTTTGGGTTATCTCTCAATAAGTACTTTTCTTTAATGCCTTTAAGTTAGGCTTGATAGTTTGAGAAGATGCTCACATTGGAAATATGAATTGAAGTAAAAGAGAGCATCAAGAAGCAAATTCAAAAGTCATTTAAGTATAACCCACTTCCTATGCCTAGGAATCTTGTAAATAAACAAGTCATGAAAGCACAAAGCAACAAACATAGGAAAACAAAACAAGTGCAACTTTAAGACTTTCAACATAAAGAGGGGAAACTTAATATTATTGAGACACATAAAACCATGTTTCCCTCTCTCATAATAACTTTCAGTAGCATCTTGAATAAAATTAACAATATAACTATCACATAAAACATTCTTATCACGAGCCACATGCATATAATAATTATTACTCTCCACATAAGCATAGTCATTCTTATTAATTGTAGTGGGAGCAAGTTCAACAAAATAGCTATCATTATTATTCTCATCACTATAATCATCAAATATAGGAGGCATATTGTAGTCATAATTAATTGCCTCGTCAATATTAGGTGGACTGAAAATATCATAACCATCATTGTAATCATCATATATTGGAGGCATAGTATCATCAAAGTAAATTTTCTCCTCCATGCTTGGGGGACTAAAAAGATCATTCTCATCAAAAGCAGCTTCCCCAAGCTTAGAATTTTCCATAGCATTAGCAATAATGGTGTCCAAAGAGTTCATACTAACAACATTGCTATTAGCATGCAAATAAAGTTCCATAGGTTTTTTAATTTTCTCTTCAAACACTTCATGTCCTAACTCAAGATAAATACTATAAAGCTCTCCAATTTTGTTGTTGTTTTCCATTAAGCCTAACTAGTGAAAACAAGAAACAAAAAGACAAAATTGCAGAATATAAAGGAAGTAACTTCGAGCACTCACACCAAAAAATAGGCGTTTGCCGTGGAAGGTTCTTCTTCTTTAATCCTCCGGTGTGAATACCTTTTACCTTACCTCCCCGGCAACGGCGCCAGAAAATAGCTTGATGTCTACGCACTTCTATTCTTGTAGACAGTTGTTGGGCCTCCAAGTGCAGAGGTTTGTAGAACAGCAGCAAGTTTTCCCTTAAGTGGATTACCCAAGGTTTATCGAACTCAGGGAGGAAGTGGTCAAAGGTATTCCCTCTCAAGCAATCCTGCAATCAAGATACAAGAAGTCTCTTGTGTCCCCAACACACCCAATACACTTGTCAGGTGTATAGGTGCACTAGTTCGGCGAAGAGATAGTGAAATACAAGTGGTATAGATAATTATAAGTGGTAACGATGATAGAAAATAACTTGATGGCGTGGAAGAGACAAAAGGCAAACTGAAATAAAGATGGAAGCAAGCAAACATGTAACAGATCTAGTAGCAAACGGTGTTTGAGTGCTTAGAAACAAGGCCTAGAGATCATATTTTCACTAGTGAACACTCTCTCATAAATATATCTTCTCTTTATGATACTACTCTTAACTACTCTCCGGTTGGACACTCTAATCAACGGTAGGGCTATAACAGCACACCTCAAAGTAAGTCTTTCCCATCTAGAAAACCCTACACTGTCACCTTGAGTTCTAGATGAGTCCAACAAATACCACAATTTCATAAAGACATCCAACTCCAAATAT
Organism: Avena eriantha; assembly: GCA_910589775.1. Classification (NCBI taxonomy): domain Eukaryota; kingdom Viridiplantae; phylum Streptophyta; class Magnoliopsida; order Poales; family Poaceae; genus Avena; species Avena eriantha. The sequence continues at coordinate 387,165,549 of OU342740.1, read as the reverse complement.
AACTCATAACAAGTATTTGTAATCTCTAGCCTAAGTGCCACCATGGTGTGCACGCTGTCACTTTCACACACATGGGGAGAACAGAGATCTAATAAAGCACTTGAGTAGCAAGGTATATCTATAGATTTCAAGCCCATGATCTCAGTAAGATCATGCATAGAGAGAGAGATGAACACATAGCTACCGGTAGAACCCTTAGCCTCGAGAGAGAACTACTCCCTCCTTATCATGGGAATCAGCAATGGTGATGGAGATGTCGGTGTAGATCGATAGAGATGGCTCCGGGGGCACTTCCCCGGCGGCGGCGGCGCGGAGGACTCCTTTCCCGCCGCCGGTATCACAGGGGAGCACCGCCCCTTAGCACCCTTCCTTCATGACTTATTGGGAGCCCTTCCCCATGGAGATGGGATCTATGAGGGAGGCAAAAACGTGGCTTTGGTGGCTGCAAATTCGTGGGTGGAGATGTGTCCCACGAATTAGGTTTCCTCCCCTTTATATAGCTTCTCGGATTCCCGTCACTCCATCTTGGGCTGTAGTAAATCGGGTCTATTGGGTCCGTCCAGATTAGGAATCAGCTAAATTTTATGTCCAGAACGTTTGTCGCAAAATTTCCAACAACTTTTTAGTTTAAGAGTTTTTCGTTTGACGCCGTCTTTGATCCGAAACGTGACCATCTTTAAAAAGAGTCCTGAGACAGATTTCTGGAAAATCCCAATTTGACTCCAACAAGGTTTGCACTTGTATTCTTGGTAATTCCTACACATCAAAGTGTAAAACAAGAACATTGTGCACCTTTTCAACTAGTACGTTAGTTGGAACAAAATATAAGAAAGTAGATAAAAACCAAAGTTGGAACAAAATATAAGAAAGTAGATAAAAACCAAGCATGAAACTTCAAAAATTATAGATACATTTGCAATGTATCAGGAAGCAGCATCTTCATTACCAATATCAGAAAATTGTTCTCTCATAACAAGATTGAGTAAAGCAGGTTTTATCTCAAAGAAAGTATCTTTAGTCACAGGTGGAGCAATATGTGTGCTCATAAAATCATTGTTGTTGGTGCTAGTGAAGTTACACAACTTAGTGTTTTCAAGAGTAGTCATTCTTTTTGTGTTTTCAAATAAGAAGCAAACTAGTAGAACTAATTTTTGTGTGTTTTTGATAACAAAACAAGCAAAAAAAAGCAAAAAGAAACTAAGCAAAACAAAAACAACAAAGTAAAGAGATTGGTTATGAGGGACTCCCCTTGTGAAGATGTCCTTGACTCCCCGGCAACGGCGCCAGAAAAATGCTTGATGGCTCTGTGTATGGCGCCCGGAAAATGCTGGAGCGGTGTTGATGTAGAGCTCGTTGGGAACCCCAAGAGGAAGGTATGATGAGCACAGCAGCAAGTTTCCCTTAGTATGAAACCAAGGTTTAATCGAACTAGTAGCAGCAAGGAAACACCCCAAAGGTGTTACTAGCTGAGATTTGGCAGGGCGCACTACCGGTGCTGGTAGCAACGTGGACACCTGCACAATAAACCACAGAACTTTGTCCGCAACTTGCGATGAGGTTGTTAATCTCACCGTGTTTTGCGGAAAACAAAGGATTAAACGTATCGAATGAAAAGAAGTAAAAGTTTGCAGAAAGTAAACACAAAACAGTAAAAGATTGTAGATTGAATGTAAAAGACAAGGACCGGGATCCATAGTTCACTAGAGGTGGCTCTCCTTAAGATAGATAACATGCTGGGTGAACAAATTACAGCAGGGCAATTGACAAACATCGAGAAAGCAATACATGCATATACTAATCATCTTGACTCCTTTGAGACTTGATTGGGCATTACAACATTATACATAGACCGCCATCCAACTGCATCTATGACTAATAATCCACCTTTAGGTTATCATCCGAACCCCCTCCAGTATTAAGTTGCAAGCAACAGATTATTGCTTTACGAACTGCGTGTAAAGTAAACAATACGATTGTTCTATGAACAAAGGATTGTTGTTTTCTCCCTAGTAGCAACAGCACATCTAGTACCTTAGAGATTTCTGTCACTTCCCCAGATTACCAGAGGCATGAACCCACTATCGAACATAAATACTAACTCTTGGAGTTGCTAGCATCTACTTGGCCAAGATAGCTACTAACAACGGAAAGCATGCAAGATCACAAATAACAAAGACATGATAGAATCAATAATCAATCTGAAATAGCATCTCAATATCCATCGGATCCCCGCAAACACAACATGCAGAATTACAAATAGGTGATCTTGATCATGAACGGAGCTCACAAGATCTAAACATGAAAGCACAAAGGAGGAGAACCAGCCATCTAGCTACTACATGGATCCGTAGTCCAAGGATGAACTACTCACGCATCACACCAGAGGCTTGCATGGTGATGAAGAAGGCCTCCAGGGTGAATTCCCCTCTCTGGCAGGGTGCCGGGAAGAGCTTCAGATCCCTCCCGATCTAGGGATGGAGATGACGGTGGCTACAGACTCTTTCGTGGATTTTTGATCGGGCCCTTAGGGTTTTCGACCCGAGGGCATCTTATAGTCGGAAGGGGAGACCAAGGGGGTGCCGAGAGCGGCCACACCACCCCCTGGCGCGGGCCAGGCCTGGCCGCGCGACCAGGTGGTGTGGTGGCCCCCTGGCCCCTCTCCGTCTCGTATTCTGGCACTTGATGTCTTCCGGAAAAAATAGGCACTTTGGCTTTTGTCCCGTCCAATTCCGAGAATATTCATTTTCTTACTTTCCTGGAACCAAAAACAACAGAAAACAAGCAGCTGGCACTGTGGCTATTGTTAATAGGTTAGTCTAAGAAATCATATGAAAAGTACTCCAAAGTTGGAACAAAACATAATAAAGTGGATAAAACTAAGCATGAGACATCAAAAATTATAGATACATTTGCAATGTATCACCCCCAAGCTTAGGCTTTTGGCCTAAGTGGGTATCAATCCCAAGCCGGCCAGGATGAAGTGTCACCGTAGTACGACGAAGAGGTCCCCTCGTCCTGGTGCGAGCTCGAGTACGTCCCTCCATAATGCGCAGAGTAATCATAGGAGGGCACATCCTCCTGGTGCTGCTCGTGGAAACCCAGCAAGCAAAGCTGCTCGTCCACCTCCTCTTTGGAGCGCGACCACGGTCTCCTGTGAACATTAAGCAAAGAAGGCTGTGGCAAAAGGATCTCCCTTTCATCCCTGTTAGTGAAAAGCATCCTATATACTAGACTGTCCAAATCAGAAGTAGAAGTGACAAAGTGATGAGTTTTTATAGCAACAAGGTCAAGCCTCTGTGGTGCCAGCATATCATCATTGGGATCCACTAAAAGACCTAATGCATTGACTATACGCGAGACAATGATGTCCCCATAGATAGGCCCCCTAGCAGCTAGGCGGCGAGCAATAAGCGAGCCAAGATTGTACCGAGTATCATTGTTAAGCGTAGCAGCAAGGAATGCTAAATGATAATTGGAGATATTACTTGTGTTTTCCCTACCAAGCACGCTAGTAGAAAGATAATATGCAAAGTATATAAGAGTAGGGAGTTGGATATTTCTTATCTTTCCGCGCTGCGCCACGCGGTCATCATCCTTGGTCACCCCTCGGTAGAGCTCCAACAAATCAGCGGGTCGCCCTTGAATTTTCTTCACGGTCCCTGTCATGCGTACACCTACAATACTGCAAAATCTCTCCAAAGGCATGGTGAAGGGCACATTATAGATTTTAAAAGAGACAGTCGACTGATAGGATGTGTTAGTAAACGTGAAGCTCTCAACAAAAGTTTTGGTGAGCATAGCGTACTGCGCACTCTCATCTTGCATATATGAGGTCAAACTAACCCTCTCGATCAGTAGCAAGAAATCATCAAGAATACCTGCAGCTTGTAAGAAAGTAAAACAAGGAAAAGAGGATGGGTGAGCATCCCCATCATCCCTTTCACTACCAATACGAGTTGCAATGAGATCTTCGTTGTATGATGGCCTAAACTGAGAGGCTGATCTTGAGGGCCTCGACCTCCTAGGTGCATCACTCTCAAATATCTCTCCAAAAGTATGGTTGTTCATGTTAAACACCTATTAAACAAGTGATTGTAAAGTGAATATAATGAAGGATTCTACTCATAGGGACTTGTAAGAGGCCTAAACATGCATCAAAACTATATCTCTAAGCATTAAACAAGCTTACAATCTCTCATAACCAGTCACCTATCGCAGCAAAATACTCAATATATAATCCACTAAACACAAATCTACTTGGACAAGGGGAGGAGTCACATACCAGGGAACAAATGCTCCAAATTTCAGCAAGAAAGATGGGCTGATCAAGGAGATCAAAAAAAAATCGAGAGCAAACACAGCAAGAACGCGATTTTGAGCAATGAACTGGAGCTTACTCGGGAGAGAGAAGAAAGTGGCAGGTGAGAGAGTTAGTGGGGGGCCAGGGGTGGCCCACACCAGGGCATGGCGCCACCCAGGGCTGGCCGCGCCACCATGTGGTGTGCCTGCCTGGTGGCCCCCCCTGGTACCTCCCAGGTACTCCTCTGCCCCTTTTTTCACGTAAAAATTTAATATGAATTTTCTGGAATTTTTCGAGACACTTTATTTTTGGGCATTTTTCAGAAACAGAAGAATGATTTTTCTGTCAGACATAATTTTTTTTCTTTTAGAAACATGATGCAAGGACAAAAAAAGGCTAGAACTACAGAAGTTCTAAGACACTCTAACATGCAAGCAACTAACAACAAAAAGAAAACTAAACGAAAACAAAAATTAAGATGCAAAGGATAGAAATAAACGGAGATAATCATAATGAAAACATTGTTTTGTTCAATGAAATCCTTTTGTTAACAAGGTTGATCAAGTCTTGCTACCAAAACAATTTCATATGAGACAAAACTTTGTATTCCACTAATGATTATGTTACCTCAACCTTGATAGCAATGGTCCCAATCATAATAGTTTCAAATTTTTCTCTTGGTATGGGACAATATATTTCTCCAACTTGAATGCCTTCAACATGTTCAATTGAATTCAAACCATAAGTCCTTTCAATCTTCTTGGGGAAATAGACAGTATGTTCCTTGTCATTAACACTGAAAGTCACCTTTCCTTGATTAGAATTAATAACAGCTCATGTAGTATTAAGAAAAGGTCTCCCAAGAATAATAGACATATTATCATCTTCAGGCATTTCAAGCACAATAAAATAAGTTAATATCAAGCAATTGTGGGCCACCTGAACAGGTACATCCTCACATATACCCATAGGTATAGTGGTAGATTTATCAGCCATTTGCAAAGATATATATCAGTTGGTATTAATTTTTCAAGTTGAAGCCTCTTATATAGAGAGAAAGGCATAACACTAAGTCCAGCTCCCAAATCACACAAAGCAGTTCTAACATAACTGTTCTTAATAGAGCAAGGGATAGTTGGAATCCCTGGGTCTCCAAGTTTCTTAGGAACCTTACCATTAAAGGAATAATTAGCAAGCAAAGTAGAAATTTCTTCATTAGGGATCTTCCTTTTATTCGAGACAATGTCCTTCATATACTTTGAGTAAGGAGGCAATTTAATAGCATCAGTCAAAGAAATTTGCAAGAATAAAGGCTTCATCCACTCACAAAACTTATTATAGTGTTCATCCTCCTTTGACTTGTGTTTCTTATCATGGAAAGGCATAGGTTTTTGGACCCAAGGTTCTCTTTCACTACCATGTTTCTTAGCAATAAAATCCTCTTTAGTGTATTTAGTATTCTTAGTGTGGTTTTCAGGTTCTTCTTCAACGTTTTCTTCCTTAGGAACTTCATTTCCTTCATTACCACTTTTAGATTCAGCATCAGAGATAGATATACTATTAGGATCTGTAGCAGGTTTAGAGGGTTCTACAATAGTTTTATGCTTCTTTTTCCTTTTCTTACGAGTAGAACCACTATTTTCAGCTTGTTGAGAATCCTGCTCAATTCTTTTGGGATGCCCCTCAGGATATAGAGGATCCTGGGTAGCAGCTCCACTTCTAGTTCTAATTTCATAAGCATGTTTTTCTTTAGCAGCATTAACTAGCAAGTCGTTTTGCACTTTAACAAGTTGATCTATTTGAGTTTGAACCATTTGAAAGTGTTTAACAATCATTTTAACATCATTAGAGGTTCTTTCCACAATATCTTTCAACTCAACAATAGCTCTAGTGTTCTCCATTAGATGATTTTGCACCCTTTTATTAAAGTTATCTTGCTTAACAATAAAGATATTGAATTCTTCTAAGCATTGATCAGGAGGTTTAGAGTAAGGGATATCACCTTCATCAAAGTGTTGGAGATCAAAGCACATTCTTAGGTAATGGACTTCCAGCATGTGCATGAATCAAAGCACAAAACCTTGCCCAAGATTGGGGTAATACCTCTTTTTCTCCCTGTTTAAAATCAAAAAGTTCCTGCAAAATAGCATGTCTAGCACTAGGAGGAAAATATTTCTACAGGAAAGTACTAATCAAGCACTCAGGGCTATCAATAGATCCAGGAGGTAAATTACTAAACCAAGTTTTAGCTTCTCCTTTCAGTGAAAAAGGGAAAATCTTAGCAACAAAGTAAGTACGCATCTTAATATCATCCGAAAACAAGCCACTCATGGTAGAAAGTTCATTCATATGTGCTACCGCACTTTCATTCTTAGTCCCACAAAAAGGTTCTTTCTCGACAATAGCTATGTAAGATAGATCGAGTGAGAAATCATAATCTTCATCTATAATGTTTAAGGGAGAAGCAGTAAACTTAGCAATAGGAGACAATTTGGGTCTAATAGTACGCCTCTCAAGGAGACTCTTAGCAGCGCTCCTAACATGGGTGTTTTTACATTCTTTAATAAATTCATCGGTCATCTCAACATAACCATCTTCAATATCATAACTTTCACTAGACTCAGGTGAACTAACAGGTGTCGTAGTGTCTTCATTAGGAGTTTCGGTATTTCCAGCAATAGTTCTAGCAATCATAGAATCTAGGAAAGGACCTAATGAACCACTCTTATCAAGCATAGTAGAAGCAGCATCATAAGCATCAGAAGTTTCAGATTCAGCAGTAGTAGCAGTGTGTGTAGCATGTGTATGTGGTGGTGTAACGAGCTTACTTATAACAGATGGTGAATCAAGAGCAGCAGAGGTGTTTAGAACCATACCTCTTCTTGTAGTGGATGGAAAAATAGGAAACTTGCCATCACGATACTTACCCATGATGGATGGATAGCAGCGAACAATAGAGAATCCAAGTGAACTTGATAAATAAAGCTATGCTCCCCGGCAACGGCGCCAGAAAATAGTCTTGATGACCCACAAGTATAGGGGGTGTATCGCAGTATTTTCGAGCGAAGTGAAACCCAATTTATTGATTCGACACAAGGGGAGCCAAAGAATATTTATAAGCCTTAACAACTGAGTTGTCAATTCAGCTACACCTGGAAACAATCTTGCTCACAACAGTTTATCTGTAGCAACAGTTTTGTAGTAGGAATAACAAAGTAACAACAGTAGTAAAGTAAAGACAGCTGTGACAATAGCAGTAAACAATGGGATTCGAGTGCAGTAGGCATAGGGATGGATGGACGGGCGTTGCATGGACAAGACAATTCACATAGCAATCAGAACATAGGGCAATTGCAGATAAATAAGATAAAGCATCCAAGTAGTAGATAATCCTAGGCATGTGTTCCATATATAGTCATACGTGCTTGCAATGAGAACTTGCACAACATCTTTTGTCCTGCCAGCCCGTTTGTAGCGGGGCCTCAAGGGAACTACTGGCAATTAAGGTGCTCCTTTTAAAAGAGCACCAGAGCAAAGCATTAACACTCCGTGAACACATGTGATCCTCACATCAAAGCCTTTCGCTCCGGTTATCCCGATTTCTATCACTTCGGGGCCATTGGTTCCGGACAACAACGTGTGTATACAACTTGCAGGTAAGACCATAAACAATACTATCATAATGAATCAATAACATGTTCAGATCTAAAATCATGGCACTCAGGCCCTAGTGACAAGCATTAAGCACAACAAGTCACAACAAAGTCATAAAGCACTAATAAAAGATACTAGGCACCATGCCCTAACAATCTGATGCCATTACATGACCGATCTCATCCAATCCCTACCATCCCCATAGCCTACAGAGGGGGATTACTCACTCATAGATGGGGGAAACATGGATGGTCGATGGAGAAGCGATGGTGATGATGATGGCGATAATCTCCTCCGATTCCCCATCGTGGCAAGGTGACAGAGCGGAGTTTCTGGTGCTATTTCGTGGAATCTGGTAGTGGCGGCGGAGCGGAACTCCTTCTAGAAAAACGTCAAACCCCCTGAAGTTTTTAGGTCAGAAGGATCCTTATAGGCGAAGAGAGAGGCCGAGGGGGTGCCTGGGGGTCCCACACCACCCCCTGGCGCGGCCTGGCCTGGCCCGCGCCACTAGGTGGTGTGGCCACCCCCTGGCTCTTCTCCGTCTCGTATTCTAGCTCCTGGAGTCTTGGGGTGAAATATGATTTTTGGCATATTTTCCAGGATTTTTCCTGATAGTTGATTTTCTACACAAAAAGTAGACACCAAGGCTATTCTGCTGAAAACAGCGTCAGTCCGTGTTAGTTGTATCCAAATCACACAAGTTTAGAGGAGAAACAATAGCAAAAGTGTTCAGGAAAGTGGATACATTTTGGACGTATCAGGTAGCAAGCATACGAGTTGAAGGAAACAAACAAACATACAGGTGATAAAAACAAACATGCAATCTTCTGTGACTGTGGAGCCAAACAGTGATGCGGAGGCTTCGATCCAGTTGACATCTGTGCTGTCCTTTTGATCCTGGCAGGGTTTGCCACCACTCCAATGCTTGCAATGGTAGTGTCGGTGTGCGGATGTTGGATTTTCTTTGCCTCCTCTTCATCTTTACTCTCGATCTCCTTTTCTTACCCAGGGTCTTGGGGATCCTCCTTCGCAAGCTCCTTTCCCTTTCCTTAGCGGAGATCATTGTGCTTCTAAACTTTAAGAATAGTTCCTAGCAGAAACAGATCGAAACAAAAACACGACAAGAACACGATATACGAACCTCGGGGGATCCAAGGGATTATATATTACGAATTTTACAACAAAAGGAAGGTACTGGGAGAAAACGGGTCGGAGACGGAGTCCGAGGTAGCCACACCACCTGCTGGCGCGGCCAGGGGGCCCGCGCCAGGGGGTGGTGTGAGCCACCCTGGCTCCATTTCCGTCCCTCTTTCGCTTCCACTAGTGGAAAATTGCTTATCAGTGGAGCATATTTTTTGCTATCAATGGAGCATATGGAATGCGCCACTAGTGTTGCGCCATTGATAATTAGATATCAATGGCGCATATACAATATGTGCCATTGATAATAGGCCCACCAGTGGCGCACCTAAGATATGCGCCATTGATATTTTACTAGTGGCGCATATAGCCAAATGTGCCACTGATACTAGATGCGCTAGTGGATGAATAAAATATGTGCCACTTATGTTTCATACAGGTATACACAATACAGGGCTCTCAGGTATTTATATAGGTACATATACAGGTACATATACAAGTATTTATACAGATACACAACAGTGTAAAAACAGAGATAATAATACCACTAGAATTATACATCATCACATCAATTAGAACCCGACATAGTGACAAGTGCCCGAATATTATACAAGTCTAGAACAAATTGATCTCATCTTCTCATACATTACACATTACAACAAGTTGATCATCATGATCAGTAGCCAAGTCCTAAACTACTAAAGGACCGAGTAGAGTACAACCGCAATGGCGGTGATGAGCAAGACGGGGAGCATGATCATCAAGGTGTTCATCTGGTTCCTGTCTCTCTGCTCTCCAAGGAGGTGGTTCCTCCACCTAGCTTCTGCCTGCTCTCTCGTCGGGTACCCTTTGTATCTGTTGCCACTGAACTTGTTCACTTGCTTATGACAATCCTGCCACTCGTCGTAGACTCCTGGGACTCTCCCTTTGAACACCACGTAGCACGACATCTCTATACACAAGGCATATAAGTACTATATCATGCAACAAAAAAAATTAAAAGGTTCATCACATGCATCTCCACAAAAAAGAAGGTTTCGATCTAAGGCAAGCTATTAAGTTTCAAACATATGGTAATAAGTAAACGAAGTCCAACAACAACCGTTTCGAGCTAAGGCAAGTTAAAGTTTATGACACACACACGAGATACACAAACCGGCTGAGCGCTAGCTAGCTAGGAACACTACATCATGAAGACTTTGTTTTACACGGCACCGGGAATGGTTTGTAGCCTTCTTTCGTTGTCCATGTCCTACGGTCACCCTGCGCCTCGAGCCGTGCTTCGATATCGCGCTTATTGAACGCTCTTTTGCAGGATAAGGCCCCCCTTGTGATGGCATCTTCTTGCACGATGGTCGCAATATGATTCTGGATGCGTAAGGAGTCGTCCTTAAGTTCATCATCGTCCATTCTTGCCTCAGCTTTGGCCCATGCTCAGAGACTAGATGGCCACGTAATGATGTGTGCATCCCGGACGATCGCCCGCAGGTGATGGAGGGCGTAGTAGGCCTCCTTGACACTGTTATCCGGCTGCTTGACGCAGGAGAACTTCATTACATGTTTGAACATGTGTCTGCCATCCCTGAAATTTTCCGCCCCCTTCTTGAATTCGCCTCCATTTTCGGTGTATACCTCGAGAGCATCATCTAGAAGACTCCTTATGTTTGTGTAGTCTTTCTTCATTTGCTCGCTCCCCGAGTCCAAGTACATGGCTAGCGAATAACTCGGGTGAATGAGGATCACTGTGCAGTATTTGTCTCTACGCAAAACAATTGAAACGAAACAATGTTGGAAAAAGAGCAACCAAAAACTAAGAAAGGACAAGTTACGGCGACGAGCGAGTGTGTGCACTTACTCGGGAAAGAAAGGCAAAATAAGCTCTTTTCCACTCTTGTTGTCCACCATCAAATTTTGGAGGTAGTTCCTTCCACTGGCCTGGGTCACTGGACTCACCAACTGGCTATCACGCATGAAGTAGGGGTCCACTATCGCGACGCCAGGGGTCTTCTCTCTGTTGACCTTCATCGCGCGATGGAGCGTGTATAGGCGGACCAAGTTATAGTTCATCTGCTTGCCATGGAAAAGCTTGAAGATGTCCTCATATGATGTGAAGAAGATATCTGCGGGGGCATTATCGACGAAGCCCGCGCCCACTGGAACATTGATCGTGAAAACAAGGTACGATGGATTTGCTTCTTTAAGAAGGCACTCCTCTAGATATAGAATACCATGCTGCAGGTTAGCCATCGCTCCACTTGCATTTTTGATCAGCTCCTCACTCATAATCAGTTGACTAGCTATGTGAACCCTGGTCAAGGTGCCCTCAGGGGGCTATGTTAACGGGTCGTCCTGAGCCCCGGGCCTCTTCGTACTAGGCTGGCTCAAAGACTGCTTATTATTCTTCTTGGTTCTCTTGCGATGCTTCTTTGTCTCGACATTAGCAAACATCTGCTCATCCGCTGCCTTATGGAGTGTGGTGGGGCTGAAAATGATTCCCTGGGTGCCTTTATAAGGACGAGCGGCACCAGCATCCGGAGGCGTCTCCTCTAGGGTACCATGGAAGTCTAGACGCGTGCATGTTCTGGTACGAGCATTTGGGTCGTCGGCAACGCGGTAGGGCTCGTCCATGTTTGGCATGAACAAAGAGTCCATGACGCCAGTGTTGATCCAGTTATCTGGGTTGTCATCATCATCATCATCATCATCATCATCATCGTTAATGTTGTCCCCAGGTGCATCCTTGGGCGGTGGCGGTGCAACGACGGCCTTGCCATGTGGAGGCGGCAGTGTGGCGACAACCTTGCCATGTGGAGGCGACGGCGCAGCGGCGGCCTTGCCATGTGGAGGCAACAGTGCAGTGGCGGCCAACAATTGCCGGTGATGAGAGGTGGTGGCGGTGACTGGTTGTTGTGGCCGTCGCGGCAAGGGCACATTTGGCCGCTGAGTTACTTGTTGTTCCTTCACAAGCCGAATCTGGGTCTTTGGCCATGTCAAGACCCAACCACAGCAATCTTGAAGGTTCTTATGATCATCAGTGCCTCGAGGTTGGCTGGGGGGTCCATGTCTTCGCACCCCAGCAACACCTGAGCTAGACGGACCTTGAACACGTCATCCTCCATCGACTTATGGTGCATCGTGTGGCTATTTGGTTGAATAATTGAGCCCTTGCCAACATCCTTTATATCGCCGTCCACGTAATGCAAGAGCGTGCAAGGAGTGTCCTACGAAAGAACAAGCATCGTGAGATGGCGCTAGCTAGTCATCAAAGGCAAAGGAGATGAAATGTTATCAACATGCATGTGTTGGCCGGCATCATTACCTTGGAGATGGCGTTGAGCTAAGCTAATGTCGAGACACCGGTATCATCCTCCCGCTGAGATGCCTTACGAAGCACCATCGGTTGCGCCTTAGTTTTGGCAGGAGGGGGCATCGGTGTGACATGCGGCTCTATGTTGGCGCCGGCGGGAGGTGTCACCAGAGCAACCTCCGGCTGCGCGTTGGTGTTGGCGCCGGTGGGAGGGGGCACCGGAGCGACCAGGTGCATCTCGACGTTGGCGGACTCGGGCGTCACCATGTTCGGCGACACGTGGTGGATCGAGTTGCTGCCGGAGAGGCTGGGCACCACGAGCGGCCCTCGTCGACCTGCCGCATTTCAAGCAGCGATCCCCTCCCACAGCTCATTGGGAAACATCTCGCAGATCTTCTCTTGCACTTTCTCGTCGATCAGCCTCGACATCTCTTGCATCTGCTCCTGGAGGACTTCAACCTCGTGTTTTTCACTTGCCGCCGCCACCGCGGCCTTCCTCTCTTTCTTCGCCTTTGGGTCCTCTTTCCTAAAGTCGCCAACCTTTTCGTACGTACCATAGCCGGACACACGGCCAAATGAAGTCAGCGGCGCGGACTTGGCCCTCCCCTTGAACACATTTGTCGCCCTGTTGAAGGGCATGTCCCACCGCGGGTCCGCAGTAGACCCCTGGGACGAGCTCGCACTTGACGCACAAGACTTTTCTTCGGATCTATGAAGAGAAGGAAAGTGATCCCATTTAGAAATTCGGCTTCATTACTTAATTAGAAACACAGATGTACTCCGATATAAATTCCTTACTAGCCTTTTCTGGAACTTCCTCACATCGTCGTCGTCGGTAACAAATTCCTTGAGTTCGGGGTGGAGATAGTAACGGGCCCGAACAAACTACATCACCTGCTCGTCTGTGAATTTGTGCCACGGGTTATCTTTCCCTAGATGGGCATACTCAGCGTCCTCCTTTGCCCAAATGGCTTTTTTCCTCGGTAACCGCCGCTTCCGCAACGTTGGTTACCTAGGTTCAGCTCCCGCATACGCCTCCCCCACTCGGTCCATTCTTGACCTTCCGGTGAAGTGCAGTTCGCCTTGAACTTGATGAATTCATCTTTGTCGAGCATCGGCTCGGCCTTCTTTATCTCCTCCGAACTTTTACCCTCGTTAATCCTCCTCTTCACTCGGCTTTTCTAGCTGCTCAAGGCGGTGATCATCCTCGTGAGGGCTAACTTGTTTACCTTGTTCCCTATGAGCTTTTGGTTATTGTACTCATCTGGGAACTTGTACCGTTTGTGAAGCTTCTCAATGAGGAGTTCTCGCAACCGTTTGTTCTTTCTTATGTCCTTCTGGTTGATGCTCATGCTCTCTCGCACGATGCACCCGAGTTGTAGGACGTACCCAGCGGCAAGCTTCGCAGGCTCCAAGGGTTGGCCACCCAGTTTCACAAGGGTGAACTCTTCGCGGTTGGTGCCGAGTTTCGGCAGCGTCCGCTCCTGCCTTTCTGCCTTATTCTTCTTCTTCCTAGCGGGTGGGGAGGCGCCATCGCTGTCCACGCGTTCACTGCCATGACTTGCTTCGGTCTCCTCGTCACCATTACTGCTTCCACCGTCGTCGCCATCTTCAGCCTCCTCCTCATATTCAGACTCCTCGTCATCTTCTTGGTCCGCAGCTTGGGCCTCCTCGTCAACTTCATCGTGATCCATAGCTTCGGCCTCCTCATTGGACCCGCTTAAGTCATAGCCAAACCGCCAAAACTTGAGGTTGGCTCTTCTTGCTCGTTCTTCGATGCTCATGGGCTGAGAAGGGCCAGCCCCGACGTCTTTGTCTCTGCTCGACATGTTTGCTCTTCATAGAAAAAATGTAATTAGTACAAGCTAGAGTCGACCGAAAAATTCAGCATGACCTTTGCTGTTTTTTTGACCTAGGAGTGCCCATTTCTCAACCGAAACGGAAGTGAATCAACACTTTGGGAGAAACGAGCAACTCAAATGAATTCCCTGCAACAGTTTTCATACAAAATAATGTGCTCCAGTTTTCAAATTGATGACAACCATCCAATCACACATATACAAAGAGCAAAAAATAGCTCCAGGTGTAGCAAAAAATAGCACATTATGCCTTGCATAGCTCCAGATGTACCTTAGAAGATAGCAAGAACAGTAACAGTAGCCTTAGAACAGAAGCTAGCACAACCTTAATTAGAACAGAAGCTAGCACAGCAAGAACAGTATAGCAAGAACAGAAGCTAGCACAACACAAGCATTTGAAATTCAATACATGGATAACTGATTCATTTGAAATTCCAACAGACTCAGGAAAATCAACACCAACCGATTCACCATAGTGACAACAGCCATCACACTGAATATTCGAGCAGTGAATTTATTCAGATACTAAGTATTTCGTGATAATTTCAGAAGGTATCCATGGACAGAGACATCCATCATGATATGGACAGAAATTAACAACATATATGTCGAGAGAAATTGAACACTACAAATTTCAGATGGGTCGGATATTTTCTTTTTGAGGTGGTGTGATGGCTACATATATTATTTTTGGGGGATTGTTATGGGATGCATATTTTTGGGGGATTGCTATGGGCTGCATACTTTCATTTTGATGTTTTAAGATGTACTGCATAAGTTTGAGGTACTGTGTTGCGCGGCATGGTAAGAATGGACCTGCATATCAGTCTGACTGTAATTAGACAGATGCTTACCACCAAACAAACCTGACTGACACGACCAGGAAAATCAAGCCCCCCACTATTGATACCACCACACTAAGGAAAATGCACAATCCACGAAAAAAATGGAAAAGAGAAACCTATACTTTCCCTAGGGAAAAAGAGAGCCATCAATCAGGATCCTATAGTAAACAACCAGGATATATATGGAGACAAGACTAAACAGTACAAGCTTGTGATGGGCTACATGGCGAAACAAGATTTAAATATCAGCCTGCCAGTAACTAGATATGTGTGTAGCATTATTACCAGACCATCTTTACAAACCCATAATGCATCAGTGCATCCTTCCCACCCACTGATGATACTAGCGGATAAACGAAGAGATCCACACCCTTGGATGGAACAACAAGCTTGGATCATTTCTTTCAAATCAGGACACTATATCAAAAATCTATCCCAAGAGAGAAAACAGAGACATCCCTCATGGTCCTATAGGAAACTAACGAAATATATATAGAAAAGACTAGATAGTACAAACTTGTGATGGGCTGCATATTTTCTTCTTCGAGGTATGGTGGTGCACGACATGGTAAAGAATGGACTCTATTGTCATCTCATAAGCTACTAAATAGCATAAGAAAGTTCTGTGAAGCACATGGACTACGAAGCATATAAACCATGGAATCAAGGGCACAATTTACAAAAAATTATTAAATTTGCAGATAGAGCATTATATACATACTGCTGAAATATGGTTATACCTTTATAACCAGTAAACTATGGCTAACAGCAAGCACTTGCTGGTTGAGCAAAGCCAATGCACATAAGAACAAGCATCAGCAATTACAGAGAAGTCTCCCCTAGGTTCTCATTCCAACAATTTGCACTAATCTAGCTAATTTTCATATAGAGATAATTTCATATAGCCAACAGTACACAAAAAGGTGAACATTGTTAATCATTAACGCTACTATTTAATTAGCTATTATTAAATTCCTTGAAGAAAAACTAGTATGATTCTATCAACCATTGTTGCTCAATGGAACTGAAGAATCATATTCGAGCACAAGTGGTGCTACTGTTCAGGACAAGCTGAGATATTTGCATCTGCACTGCACTGGACACATTGGCTGGCCCACGGTTGAATTTTTTTATTCTAGATCAAATCGGAAGTGAGAGGGCTTGCGTATGAACCATTAAATCAAGACATATAATTCATTAAGCTACTCCTAGCTGGGATGCATGTGCAATCAGATATGAGAAGAGCATGTATGCTGACTGAAGAACAGCCACCTCAAGCAACACATCATGGAGGTCGTGCAGGACAAGATCTCCAAAGATGTTGACCGGCATGGCCACCTGTATTTGAGAGGGGAAGGGGAAAGGGGAGGGAGAGCTCAACCTGAGGTTGGGGAGGCTCACCAGCGACGGGGGCGGCAGGGCGACTCCTCCGGTGGCGGGAGGCGGCAGAGGGCTCGATCACGAGAGAAGAGGGGGCTCGATCTTGGTGTCGGTGGCGCGTGCAGCGCTGCCCTTCTCCTCCTCGTCGGTGCGCACGCGGCGCTGCCTTCTCCTCCTCGTCGGTGGCGCGCGTGACGCTGCCCTTCTCCTCCTCGTCGGTGGCGCGCCTTCTCCTTCCTCGACAGTGGCACGGCGCTGCCCTTCTCCCTTCACGATTGTGGTGTGGCACTGCCCTTCTCCCTCGTCGATGGCGCGGCGTGAGAACTGAAAGAGGAATAATGAGCCAGGGTTCGTGAGCAGGGAGAGAGGTTAACCGGTTTTGGCTAAGTGTAAAACATCCGTGGCGCATATTTCCCGATATGCGCCATTGGTATTTTGCACTTAGCCTAAAACCACGATGCCCTGGTTTGTGTCACCTACACACGCCTATCGCAGTGGTCATCGTTGTGTGCATCTGCTGTTGCTGGGAGCTCTCAGATTCGATTCCTAGGCTCTATCACAATTTTTTTCAATTTTTTAATATTTTACAAAATACCAATGGCGCATATCTAGTATATAAATAATATCTAGTATATTTTAACATTTTTTAATAAATAGTAATTAAGTTTAACATTCACAAATCTATTTAAAACAAAATACCAATGGCGCATATCTAGTATATAAATAATATCTAGTATATTTTAATATTTTGTAACAAATAGTAGTTAAGTTTAACATTCACAAATCTATTTAAAACAAGGACATCTTATTCAATATCCGTACACACCAATATTCTCCATAAAAATGTCATGTCATGTGTGCATGATCTCGATTCCGAGCTAGCTAGAGCTAGTGTCTCTTTGCAATATTCTTGCCCTTCTTCCTCGCGGTTGAATACTTTAGCCCGGAAATGTTACGGTTTCTTCTCGTGAACGGACAACCTTTAGTAGGTAGGGTGGTCTTCCTTTTTCCTACAACAGTCGGCTTGTCGAAGTACTTGTCAAATTCCTCTTCGATCTTCGGATCACCGTTCTTTTCTAAGTCTTGCTCGTTGGCAGGTCCGTCCATTCTGATGTTGCTCCTCTTGCCCCTCCTCATGACAACACGGCTTGGATTTGACGGGTCAGTGATGAAGAAACATTGGTCAACTTGGCTGGCGAGTACCCATGGCTCATTTTTTGCAGAGGCGTTCTTCACGGAGGCATCGAGTATAACCATGGTGGTGAAATACCGATCCTCTTTTTGGACGCTCTTGGCCCATCTGACACGAAACATCGGCACCTTCTCTCCAGCGTAGTCGAGCTCCCAGATCTCCTCGATCCTCCCGAAAAATCATTCCTTGAAGGTGGCTTCATCATCGGCATAGGATATCATTATTACTCCTGAGTTCTGATAGTCGCTGCTCATGTCCCTTTTCTCGGTGTAGAATCTGTACATGTTGATGTCGTATGCCTGATATGTCCTCACGTTGTGTCCGGGGCCATTTGACAAGGCGAAAATTAGTTTTTCATCCTCCGTAGAAGGCGTTTGCGGGTCTGCAGGGGGATTGTCTTGAAGCTTCTTCTTGAACCAAGCCGTGAAGCTAGAGTTGTGCTCTCTTGTTACGTCTCCATTCTTCCTCGGTCGACCAAGGTCAATGAACTTCTGCTCGATTAAGCTTTTGTGCTCTTCCACCCAAGTATCGACCAATTCGATGTGTTATAGCATGCTCGGTGTGCCCTGTCAAAGTCGTCACGTCGACCCTTCGCGCTGACATGCATGGTGTGAAAGCCCTCGCAGTGGCCATATTCAACGAGCCTGCCGAGGTGCATCCTTTTGGGCAGACCAATAGGGTCATCCTCGTCGTCCGGGTCGGTGCGTAGATAATTCTGGCAGAAAGGGACGCACTCGTAGATCAGAAAGCCCTTGGCAATGCTTCCATCTGGACAGGACCTGTTGCGTATGAATCCTTTGATAACACCATTAAGCCTTTCAAACGGCATCATGTTGTGCAGGAATGTCGGCCCGAGATGAATGATGTCATCCACAACATGGATGAGTAGATGGACCATGATGTCGAAGAATACGGGCGGGGAGTAAATCTCGAGCTCGCATAGTATCATGATGATCTCATCTTGTAGTGTGTTGAGCTACTTCAAGCGAATCGACTTCCTCGAGATGACATCAAAGAAGTGGCAGAGGCCAAACAGCGTCTCACGGTCGTGCTTGTCCATTATCCCTCGGATCGCAACGGGAAGTATCTGAGTCATCAGCACGTGACACTCATGAGACTTCATCCCGCATAACCTCTTCTTTGCTTTGTCTAGATATCTGCCTATGTTCCCCAAGTAACCGTAAGAAACTTTGACTCCTAGGAGGCAGTTGAAAAACTGCTCAAGCTCCGGCTCACTTAGAGTGAAGCAGGCCGCCGGAAACACTACAATTCCCCTCTTAAGCCTTTTGCGGTGACCTTGAGTATCTTCAGGCTCCGTCTCATCATCATCATCATCATCATCATCATCATCATCGGGCGGCGGCGTCTCATGAAATTCTTCCTTGATGCCAAGTTCCATCAGGTCGTTCCTTGCTTTCGGCCCGTCTTTGGTCCTATCCGGCATGTTGATGATAGTGGCAAGCAGACTCTCGCACATGTTCTTCGTGATGTGCATGACATCAAGGCTATGGGGAGTGTGGAGGTATTTCCAGTATGGCAGGTCCCAGAAAACAGGCCTAGCTTTCCACACACCATGCAGCGGTTTCATCCTCGGACGCCTCTTTCTCGGCAAAGGGCACTCTTCCCAGTTGTCCAACATATCTTGGATCACTTCTCCGCTCCTCGAACGTGGGGCTTTTTGACCTCTACTTTGCCATCGAATAGATCTCTACGCTTTCTCCATGCGTGATCCTTTGGAAGCCACATTCGAGTCCGTTGGAACACGGTCTTCGATGACCCGTGATCCCTTGGTAGCTGGACATGCGGGGTCTTATCCATGCACTTGACACATGCTTTGTGTCTGTGGTTTACCTGGGCAGACACGTATGCGTAACCTGGATAGTCCTGCACCGTCGTGAGCAGCGCGACTCTCATAGGGAAATAATCTCCTGTGTATGCATCCCACGTATGGGCTGGCGTCTCCCACAACATGGCTAACTCTTCTTTCAGCAGCCCGAGATACAGATGCATGTCGATACCTGGTTGTTTAGGCCCCTGAATCAGAATACACATGTGTACGTATCTCTGCTTGATGCACAGCAAGGGAGGGAGGTTGTACGGCCATACAAACACGGGCCAGGTGCTATGTGTGCTACTCTGGTTGCCAAACGGATTGAGTCCATCGGTGATCATACCAAGCCTGGCGTTCCTTGGATCGCCCCCGAAGTCTGGAAAGTCAATGTCCAGTGCGTTCCACTGGCTAGCATCCGAAGGGTGTGTGAGGATCTTGCCCTTAAGTGGATCATCTTCGGCCGGCTTCTTCCTTTCCGTGTGCCATTGCATGAGCTTTGCTTCCTTAGGGTCCACGAAATACCGCTGCAGACGGGGAGTGATAGGAAAGTACCATACCACTTTCCGAGGAACTTTCTTGTTCCCTCTCTTGTATCGTCCTTGGCCACACACCGGACATGTGGTTCTATCCTTGTTCTCATCCCGATAATGTGCAGTCGTTAATGCAGGCATGGTACTTAACATATGGTAGGTCGAGAGGACATACGATTTTCTTGGCCTCCTAGATACTAGTTGGACACGTGTTCCCCTTGGGAAGACGTTCTTGCCAGAATCTCATGTTTTTGTTGAAGCTTACGTCGGTCCATTTGCTTTTTGCCTTCATCTCTAGAGCCTTGAGCATTACGTTCAAGCGGGTATCCTCGGGCCCTCACCCAGGATACAATGGAGTTTTCCCGTCTATCTCCATCTGCACTAGCTTGGCTTTCTCCCTGGCAGCAGCTTTGGTGTTGCTCGTCTCCCTGAGAAGCAGTTCTTGAACATGAGGGTCTTGCAAGGCCGAGGTTAGCCACGTTGTTTGTGTGTTTGTGTCTTCTCCACCGGCATCTCCTTCGTGTTGATCATCATGTCCGCCGCTACCGACATCTTCTTCATGATCATGATCATGTCCGCCGCCGGCATCTCCTTCGTGATGATCATCATGCCCGCCTTCGTCTTCAGGATCGTTGACGTCCTCGTCATCTTCAGAATCATAGCCGCGCATGAAACCACGCGTGAGCAGGTGATTCTCCAGATCTCCGGAATCAGGGTCAACCAAGCTCCCGAGATTGCATGTTCGACACGGACATCTTATGTAGGTCCTCTTGTTCAGAATCATGTCGGCCACCACGCGTTTCTTGTATCTAGATGCTCGACCTTTGCTCATGTGTCTAACCATGGTTTCCTGCGTGGTATAGAGCAAAAAGAGAGAGTATCTTAGAACCACATCACCATCATGCACACACACACACATGCATGCATGGCCACCGGAAAAATTCGGCATGACATCTCCTAAAAATGGGACATATGGATAGTGCAAAAATTTCCCGAAACGGAAATTAATTGACATTTCGGCAAACATCCATTGTGGCATCCCGCTAAAACCACTACTAGAAAATTGCTGTGTTTTTGTGCATTGCATCATCCTGACCGCATGCTCATGTCATCATGCCACATTGCATTTGAGCATCGTCATCATCATGCATGGTTTTGTCTAAAACTATTTTCGAAAAGCCTGGTTTTGTTTTCTAAGCGCCCAACCTTTATTTCAAATTAAAACCCCAGGCCTCCGGATTATTTTGGTTTGTCTAAAAACGGATTGCCAAAGCCTCATTTTAAATAAATAAAATATTTATAATAGTTTTAGGAGGCAGCCCGCGAGGCCTGAAAGCCCGGCTGGCCACCTCCAAACCCTAGTCTAAAATACTCAGGCAAACCCTAACCCTTATCCTACCCTGAACCCACACCCAACCGCACCCTAAGCTCCCTCCTGCCGCCGCCGCCTGGCACGCAAACGCGCGCGCGCTGTGCACACAGCCCGCATGCACCACGCCACCCCATCGCCACCACGCCTGCTGCTGAGCCCCACCCTGCAGCCGGTCCCACCTCCCGTCCATCGCACCCTACTCCCCGCCTCTCTTTCCGCGTCACACCACACCTGCCGCCCGACAACCCCCCGCTGGCTCGCTCCATCCCCTGGCCCCATCGCGACACCCCTCCTCTCTCCTCGTTTTTCCCCAGCCCCGCACGCATATCACCCCCACCGTGGTCGCTCGCCCACCTACCTGCCCTTCGTCTGCCGCCTTCCTCTCCTCTTCTGAGATCCGTCCCCCGCTGTTGTCTACCTCCACCCTCGCCTCGCCGGTCCCCGCAGCAGCTCCGCCTTGCTGCCCGGCCTTCCTCCGCTCGCCCGAGTTCACCTCGCTGCCGGCGCCCTCCTGCACGTCCGCCGCCAAGGTCGGCGTCCCCGTCCGCCCCAGGAAACACCGCATGCCTCACCCCGGCCGCAAGCGCCTCGCCGTGCCTCATCCTCCCTGTTTCCGGCCGCCAGCACGCACGCGACTTGTGCGCCCGCGCCTCCTCGTCCGCTCTGCTGTCCTCCTCTGCAGGCTCGCCAGCCTCCGCGCTGTTGCCGCCTGCCGCAAGCTTGCCAAGCCACCCGGGCCACGCGACCTCCTCTGCCTCCGCGACCTCCCCGAGCTCGCCCCGTCTCCGTGCCCCCTCGTGGCCGCCGTCGACACCGGTTGCCGTGAGCCCACGTAGCCCCTGGCCGGCGTGCCCTTGCCAGGAACTCCTTCACCCTACCTTGTCTATTGCGCCATACAACAGTCGTCGTCGCCTGCCCGAGCATGTCCCGCAAGGTGTTTGGGGAAATGTTCGGCTAGGACCTGTGCCTGCATGGTGGTGCTACACGGATCGAGTTCGCCTCGACTTGAGACCAGCCGATGCTGAAAAGCCGCATCATTTGAAGATCTCCGGTGACTCGTGGAACACCAAGTCCAGCATCTAGAGCCGACATGAATAACTACTTTGAGAACCACCGACACCGAACGTTATGAGCTGCTACACGTATCAGATGACCGAGGCCGATCCGATGACGATACACCGAGGCGATCCGCAAGCCCACAAGATCACGTTTGCACCAGGAGCGGCCACGTCGAGAACTTCAACCCGGGCCCAGTGATGTCGGAACCTCATGCTCTCCAACCCGGACCCGAAGACGACGAGACCCCGGTCACCAAGACCTCCTTCACAGATGCGAATCCGAAGCACCTCGTCGAACCCTCGGAGTGCCAAGTCCTTCTTCTTGTCGAGACCCAGGACGACAAGACTCCAACCGGAGATTGGAGGTGATGGTGCCGGTTTGACAAGATCTTCTTCATGGAGCTGAAGAACCCCAGACCCGAGAACGCCTTCATGGACCCGAAGACCGGTCCGGAGCGCTAAGGCCTTCGACATGGAATCGACAAGATCCACACAGAACGACAAGATCTACTTCGCGGGCACCGAGCGTCAAGATCGCCTTCATGGGGAAACCGCAAGTACTCCTTCCCGGATGCGAGACCCGGATCCGAAGACCGCCAAGATCGCCACCAGAACGCCAAGTTCTTCATCCCGAACGCCAAGACCGAACTGATACGCGGACCCGACAAAATCTTTGCGACGACAAGATCGACACCGACCAGGGCGAATCCGATGCGCCCCTGACGCTAAACCAAGTCCTTCTTCCCGGAACGCCAAGCTCTCCTTCCGTTGTCCGAGACCGATCCCGTCGAACCGTTCCTCCTCGCCGAACCCTGAGACCGAACCCCCGAACCCCCGGAACCAAGATCTGCCGAACCCGGATGTGTTACCCTAAACCTCTATTTTTATAATATGACATATACCTGCCGCATCATTAAATCATCATGCTTGCATACATGTCATCTGGTGGGTTGGGTTAAATAGTCGATTCACTTAAATTAAATATGGAGTGTTTATGCGGGATATATTTGTCTTATTTCGGACTCCATTTAAATTTGTGTAGCTAACCGATACCTTGGTTTGCCTTGTTAAGACAACATTTAAATTGCGGGGTACCTAAACAACATGAACTATCTCATTAATTGTCGGGACCCCGGTTCCGCTTAATATTGTCTAGCCGCATCGCATCTTTGACATGTCATACATCATACATGCATCAGGCCGATCTTCTGTCGTAGTATTAAATAGTGTATCCGGTGTTTCTTCTAGTGTTTGCCTCTTCGCAGATTAGGCCGATGAGTTGATGCGAGTATCGACAAGTTCTCCGGATATGATCCGTCGGAAGTGTTTCCCAGGCGAGCAATCTCCCCCTTTCTACCTATTTTGTGTTTATAGTCTTTACTTCCTCCTGTTGCTCTATTGCTATCCGTGTTACGATGCTTTAGTTTCCGTGCACCATTTATATTCCTTGCAGCCTCTATATTGCCTTGGACACATCCTATTGCCTATTGATTGATAGACGACCTTGCGAGTCGTAGTTGCTTGCTCAGGTGCTGCGTTGTCGTTGTATTGGGAACGGCAGTACCTGAAGAGGTTAGATAGAGGTGTGGGGACTAGCAGGGAAGCTATCGACGGCGTCCGCAGGCAGGATTGGATACAAGTGAGCATAGCGGGACGCAAGAAGTACCCAGGTTTGGGGCCCTCATGGTGAGGTAAGGCCCCTACTCCTGCCAGATCTGACTATGTGGAATACCAGGACTACAAGTGCTCCTTGAGCTGTATACGCTAGCTACTGCCTTAAATGCTGTAAGACCAACCCTTTCTACTAAGGCCTTGCCTCTCCTTATATAGGCAGAGAGGCGAAGGTCTCACTGGCCAGTCTGACTGGCGGGCCCTAGCCGGCTAGTCATCTACAGTGTCTAGTATGGCTTGTCCTGTCGGAGTACGAGCGGTATGGCTGTCGTAGGCATAGTGGACGCCGTGCGAGCCTGTCGTCAGCCCCGGCCACTGTTCCTGCGTCACCCACGCAAAGTCTTCGGTATGGCCGGGTAGTTGCCAGTCTTGTCACCGTACAGGGCGTACCGTGCACTGATACACACGTCGCCCTGTCCCATTGATTAAGTGCGGCTACGTCGCCGTATCCGGCTGCCTTCTGCTAATCTGGCTACCGGGGGATAGCCGGCCTGTCTTGCCCTGTATGGCTGCATCTGGTCAACCGGACGCGATCTGACTGTCTTGTTTCTTATTCGGATGGGGTACTTGGGGATCATCCCCCTGACACTAGCCCCCGAGCGCGTGTGGATTCCGCCCTTAGGCGAAATGTGCGCGCGCTTCCTCTTGTTTTTGAATTTGTGTCTAGCTGAGCTTGGCGGTTGCGCTACCCGTGACGTCAGTGCTGACGCCGGCCACGCGCGCACGCACCATCATTACTCTGCGGCGGGCAGCGTAACGTCCCGTCGCATGTCGCCTCGGGAAATTGCTGCCCGGCGCTTCGGTTCTCGCTCCAGGATCTTCTGCGCATCCTGCTCTGGCACACGGGATCTTAGGCGGCGGTTGGGGTGTGGGTCACCCGGATGCACGCCACGTGCCCCGTCGACGGTTGCCCTTCTGGCTCTTTAAAGGGACGCCGCGGGGGAGGCGATTTCTTTCCTTCGCTCCCCGCTGCAGTTCCTTCTCTTTCGTTGCTTCCGCTCCTGCGCCCTTGCTCTTTGCGCTGCCCGTTTGCCATCGTCGACGCTACGGGCCACCGTCAATCTTCCGTCGCCGCTCCCCCTCGTCAACCGGAAATGGCCGCCGACCGCGGGGCCTGGTGCGGCTCCGCCGTCACCGAGGACCAAATCGCCAAACACCGCGCCACCCGTGTCCTCCTGCCGGCGGAGGAGGTAGCGGTGCGGCTGGCGCCGGCCGGGGTGGTGTCGCCGCATCCGGAGGAGGGCGAGCGCGTCATCTTCCTTTCGCATTTTGCCCGCGGGTTCGCCCTTCCGGTGAACCCGTTCCTCTTGACCTTCATCGCTTTCTTCGATTTTCGTCTCCACCACCTCGGCGCCAACGCAACCGGAACGTTGGCGCACTTTGTTGCTTTCTACGAGAGCTACCTCGAGATCCAGCCGGATCTCAGGCTCTTCTGCCGGCTCTTCCGAGTCCGGCCGCAGGTGCAGTTCACCCAGGGGCCATTAGTCGTCTGCGGCGGCGCCTCCATCTACTCCTGCCGCAGACCGGCTACCCCAAATTCCTTCTTCACGATACGGTACGACAGTGGCAGCAGTCGTACTTCTACGTGAAGAACCTCACCAACGTCGACCGGATCAATCTGCCGGCCTTCCAGGACGTCGAGTCCAGCCGGCAAAACTGGGACTTGAAGTTCCACGGCGACAAGGCAGAGACGGACGAGCTGCTGAAGCGCATGCGCTCCCTCGTCCACTGCCGGCTGACCGGCATGGACGTCACTCTCAGCTGGATGTCCCGGTTGATGATGCCGTTGCAGCAGCGAGCACACAAGATGTGCTACTACTCTGGTCGGCTGGACCCGACCCGGCTGTCGCGCCGCGATCCCCGCTACCCCAACCTGAAGGAGTGGGTGTGCACGATCACCAAGGAGCGGCTGCCGGAGAACTGGTAGTTCAGTCTGGCGCCTTATACTCGGGAGAACCGTGCGCCCCGGGTAAGCTCCTCTAACCGGATGCATTTTTGGTGTTTTCTTGTACTTGTTCTTTGTTTTCGTCTGGCTGACTTTTGTATTCGGCAGATGTTCCCATGCATCATCCGCGAGGAGGGCGCGGCGGCCCTCGAGGAATTCACGCCCGACCTGCCCGAGCCGCGCGCTTGGCGGTCCAGCGAGGAATCGGATGGGGACGGCGACGCCTTCCCCAGCCGGAACGACGAGCCGGCCACCGACCCGCACGCGGAGGTGCACGAGGAGGAGGCCGCGCCGACCACGGAGCCGGCGACGCGCTCCGCGACGGACGGGGGAGCGGGTGGGAGCGGCTCCAGCCGTTCCGGCTCCCGCTGCCCTGCGACGGAGGAGCCGGCGCCCAAGAGGAGCCGGTTCGGCACCCTGCCGCCAAGCCGTCTTGACCGGAAGAAAGGGCCGCCTCCTGTTGTGCCGGGGTATGTTCTTTCTCCCCCTTCCCTTTCTGCCTGTTTTCTGTCTGCCTGCCTTTTTCCTCCTTTTCTGACTTTGGCTCGTTTTGCTCTTGTCCTCTTCTTTTTCACCTTAGCACGCTGGTTTCCTTCGGAGCCGCGAGCTCGGCACGCGCGCCAGCTGGGTGGCCGCCCCGTACCCCGACTGCGCCGACCAGCGCCCCTCCTTCTTCTGAGGCGTAGCCTTCGCCTCCCCCTCGGGCTGAGCCGACTGCCTCCGCCCAGCCGGAAGTCCCCCAGCCAGAGGCAGGGTCCTCCCAGCCGGAAGGCTCCTCCGCGGGCGCGCGGGGGGCTGTTGGCAAGGAGCTCGTCGTCGTTGGTGACGACAACTCCGACGAGGAGCCTGGGGAGGAATGGCAGACGGTGGTGGTCGCGGCGAAGGAGTCCTTGGCCGTCAACACCATGGACGACGATGCTTCTTCCGCCGCCTCGCTGTCGGACCTTGCCGCTATGCTCGAGCTGGCGGTGAAGGAGATCCGGCTGCTGGAGGCCACAGCCGGTGGGAACCGGACGTTGGAGCAGAAGCTCGCTGCCGCCAATGGGACCTCCCAGAGTAAGTTCGCTTCATCCGGCTCTCTCTTTTTTTGGGTACTGATAGCCGGTTTTGTTGCAGCCATCCTCGTATGCGCTCAGCGCGAGATCGATCGCTTGAAGAAAGCGAACGACCGGCTGAGCAAGTCCAATTCCACTCTGCGGCAGTAGAACAAGGATTGGCATGCGCGGGTGGACGGTCTGGAGGCCACCATCAAGGAGCGCGACGCCTCGCTCGCCAGCCGGACCGAAGCTTTCTCCCTTCTCGAGGCCCAGAACGAGGACCAAGAGAAGGAGATTAAACGGTTAGCGCTCAAGGAGAAGGCGCTGGTGGAGGAGCTGATGCAGGTCGGCCACACTGCCAAGGGTGAGTTTTCTTTCCGGATCCGGTAGCCAGATCTGACTTCTCTTTTCTGACAGCCTTTCACCCCGGCATAGACCTGCTGGCCTACAACCGGCTGCAGGAGAATTGGCCGGGAGCGCAGCCGACGGCCCAGGAGCTCGTCATCCTTCTTGGCGAGGAAGCTGCCAAGCTTCGCCAGGCGGCAAGGGACGTGTTCTCCTTCGTATGGCCGGAGGCTCCGGTTCCGGAGACAATGGCGCAGCTGGCTACGAAGGTGGGGGAGGTGCCGGCTGCGGTGGACCGGCTGCGGGACCTGGCTGTGCGAGCCGGAGCGGAGATGGCCTTGGCTCTGATGCTCTCCTGGTACAAGGACGCCTGCATCGAGAAGATCGACGGAGGCTTCCGTGCCGGAGCTGATCTTCCCGCTATCTGCCAAGCCCATCTGGAGCTCCGCGGGTCCGCCATCAAGATCACCGACTACGTGGACCCCGACAAGGTCCTCACTGACTCGGAGTCTGTCGGCACTCCTGATGTGGAGGCCCCGATGCTGCCGCCTGCCAGCGCCGGAACCGGATCAAGCTCCGCGCCTCCTCCGCCGCCCGAAGCTTCCGCTGGCCAAGATCTCCCCGCGGCAAGGGTCCTGCCGTTTAGTTGCTGCCTCGGGATGCCGGGTGTAATTGTCTTGTGTTATATACTTGTGAACCTTGTCTGTTTGTGTCGGCCATCTTTGACGCCGGGTAAATTGCGAGAGCTTCGTCTCTCTTTTGCTTGTTAATGTTGAAATCCTTTTTCCTTGTGCGTTGAGTTTCCTTTTGCCATTTTTCCCAGCGAACCCTGTCCGGCTACACGCCTTTAGCTGGACAACCTACACCTCTAGTGGGGGCGCGCAAGCGCACCCACTAGGTGCAGCCCCCGAGATTCGGAGTAGCTGGCGTAGCCAGGTGCTTCGAATCTTCCTTATTTCTCCCAAGCCTTTCTAACTTTATCCGACTGGTCTCATCCCAGTCGGCTACTTTCGTCGGCTGGACGCCTTCAGCCGGGGGAACTAACCATCCAGTGGGGGCGCGCGAGCGCACCCACTGGGTGTAGCCCCCGAGATTCGGAGTAGCTGGCATAGCCAGGTGCTTCGAATCTTCCTTGTATTTTTCTCAGCTCTTGCCCTCACCTGGGGTCCGAACGGCCGGCTAAACGCCTTTTAGCGGGTCGGGGACCACAAGATTCCACTGGGGGCGCGCGAGCGCACCTAGTGGGTGTAGCCCCCGAGATTCGGAGCGCTTGATGAAGGCAAGGACTTCGAATCTTCTTTCCTTCTCCTAGACTCCGACTCTAGGTAGTCGGACAAAATGTACATACGCATACACACATGTCCACATAGGTTAGTAGGTTAGTCTACCAAATTGTAGCCGGAAAACGGCTTGTTTTTTCGAAAACTGGCTTGTCCCTTTCTAGACACTTAGTCGCTTTCCCGTGCGCTCTGCTGTTTTCGCTGCGTCCTTGCCGGGCAGCTGGGTTGCGGTCTGCTGCCGGAATCGAAGGGAGCTGACAGTACATTGCACACGGTACTAATGGCTTAGCAGCTGGATTGGTTCGAGCTAGTTGCAGGGCCGAGACACCCGATCTGTCGCGTCTCCTCCCCGTTTTTCGTGTGGGATGCCTCGGGCTTTTGCTCTTGCTAGCCGGACAGCCGGGTTGCGGTCTGTAGCTGAGACGAAGAGTGGGCCTCTGACACCGTCGCACAGTACTCAGCCGGTTTGTTGACTTAGCAGGCCGGGCCAGCCGGCGAGCCCCCGGGTAGGGGTTGCCGGAGCCAGAAAATAATAACCAAAAAACGGATGCATACACATTTCTAGCAAGGAGCCCCCGAGATTCTCATGGGGGTCCACATTTTCATTCATAGGGTTTTCGGGATACATACACTGCCTCGCGACTAGGTGTAAAACGGGCGCAGCAGGGCCACGTTCCAGGGATGCTCGGTCTCCTCGTCTGATTTGTCCATCTTGTTCTTGCACGGCTGCTGCGCGTCGATGAGGTAGTAGGAGTTGTTGGGCAGCGCCCGGCTGATGATGAAGGGACCCTCCCAGGGTGGCGATAGCTTGTGCATGCCCTTCGTGTCTTGCACCAGCCGAAGAACCAGGTCGCCCTCGCGGAATGCGACTGGGCGGATCCGGCTTGAATGGTAGCGTCATAGTCGCTGCTGGTACAGGGCTAATCTGGACAAGGCCAGCTCGTGGGCCTCCTCCAGGTGGTCCACTCCGTCCTCCCACGCCTCCTGGTTGGCTTTTTCATTGTAGAGGAGCTTGCGAGGGGAGTCGAACTCGATGTCGGCGGAGAGGACGGCTTCCGATCCGTAGACCAGGAAGAATGGCGTGTACACGGTTGACCTATTTGGCGTGGTGCAAAGGCTCCACAGCACAGCCGAAAGTTCTTCGATCCAACATCCGGGTGACCGCTCTAACGGCTCGATGAGACGTGGCTTGATGCCGGCTAGCACCAAGCCGTTTGCTCTTTCAACTTGCCCGTTGGATTGCGGGTGCGCGATGGAGGCGAGGTCCAGTCGGATGCCCTTGTTGCTGCAGAATCGGGTGAAGGCCCCCTTGGCGAAGTTCGTGCCGTTGTCGGTGATGATGCTGTTGGGGTAGCCGAAGCGGTTGATGATGTCGGTGAAGAAGGTGATAACCGTCGCCCCGTCCAGCTTCCGGATAGGCTTGGCCTCGATCCACTTCGTGAACTTGTCCATCGCCACCAGCAGGTGGGTCATGCCCACGCGCGCTCGCTTGAAGGGACAGACCATGTCGAGGCCCCAAACTGCGAATGGCCAGGTGATCGGTATGGTCTTGAGTACCGAAGTTGGCATGTGCCTGAGCTGTCCGAAGCGCTGGCACCCATTGCATGCGCGGACCAGCTGCTCGGTGTCTTCGAGGGCGGTGGGCTAGTAGAAACCATGGCGGAATGCCTTGGCGACTATCGCCCTTGACGAAGCGTGGTGCCCACACTCGCCCTGGTGGATATCCTTGAGTAGCCGGTAGCCCGTATCCGTATCGACACATCTTTGGAAGATACCGGATACACTGCACATGTACAGCTGGCCGTTTATGATGGTGTACGTGTGCGCGCGGCGCCGGATTTGCTAGGCCTCCACCTCGTTGTCTGGAAGTTCTCCATCAGCGATGTAGCTCATGAAGGGCTGTGCCTAGGATGGCACTTCCCGGATGACGAGGACGTTCATGTCCTCCGGTTGACGGGTGTCGGGGGGTCGTCCGGGTGGCGTACACGGTGTCAGGAGGATGATCCCCGGGTATCCCAACCGAATAAGAAACAAGACAGTCGGAGCACGTCCGGCTGACCAAATGCAGCCGGACAAGGCAAGACAGGCTGGCTATCCCCTTGTAGCCGGATCAGCAGGAGGCAGCCGGATACGGCTACATAGCTGGACTCAATCAATGGGACAGGGCGACGTGTGTATCAGTGCACGGTACGCCCTGTACGGTGACAAGACTGGCAACTACCCGACCATACCGAAGACTTTGCGCGGGTGATGCAGGAACAGTGGCCGGTGCTGACGACAGGCTCGCACGGCATCCACTGTGCCTACGATAGCCATACCGCTCGTACTCCGACAGGACAAGCCATACCGGACACAGTGGATGACTAGTCGGCTGGGACCCGCCTATGGGGCCCGCTAGTCGGACTGGTCAGTGAGACCTTTGCCTCTCTGCCTATATAAGGAGAGGCAAGGCCTCAGTAGAAAGGGTTGGTCTCATTGCATTTAAGGCAGTAGCTAGAGAATACAGCTCGAGGAGCACTTGTAGTTCGTATATTCCACACAGTCAGATCTGGCAGGACTAGGGGCTTTACCTCGTCACGAGGGCCCCTAACCTGGGTACTTCTTGCGTCCCGCTACGCTCGCTTGTATCCTATCCCGCCTGCGGACGCCGTCGATAGCTTCCCTGCTAGTCCCCACACCTCTATCTAACCTCCTCAGGTACTGCCGTTCCCAATACAATGACACCCGGAATAGCAGCCCCCGAGCCGCTAGGCGAGCCGGCAGCCCCCGGGTCTTGCGAGCCGGAAGGCGCTGCCTGGCCGGAATTGGTGCGGGTCTTCTTCTTTGGCGGCTCTGCCGGCTCCGCTCCCGCCGTTCCGTCAGCCGGAATAGTTCCTGCCCAAACGATGGAGTCCGATTCTGGCGACGGGTTGATGGACGGCTTGCGCATGTGCTCCAAGGAGACCCCTGGTGGGATGGCCTGCCTGGTGGAGCCGATCTTGGAGAGCCCATCGGCTGCCTCCTTGTTGACGCGGGGGATGTGGTGAAATTTGCACCCGTCGAAGGAGGCGCTGAGCTTCTGGATGTGGAACCGGTAGAGAGCCATGTTTGCGTCTCTGGCGTCCCATTCTCCGGATACCTGCTACACCACCAAGTCTGAATCACCGAAGCACAGGATCCAGTTGACACCGATCTCCTTGGCTAGCCGGAGCCCGTTCGCCAGTGCCTCGTATTCGGCTACGTTGTTGGAGGCCTTGAAGTGGATCTGCAGTACGTACTCCAGCCGGTCTCCCTTGGGCGAGGTGAGCACGATGCCGGCTCCCAAGCCCCCGAGCATCTTCGATCCGTCGAAGTGCATCCGCCAATGGTCCGAATCCGGAACCGGTCGGAGATACTGGGTCTCGGCCCAGTCGACGAGGAAGTCCGCCAACACCTGCGACTTGATCGTGAGCCGGGGCTCGTACTAGATGGAGTAGGCGGCAAGCTCGATGGCCCACTTGGCGACTCGGCCGGTGGCGTCCTTGTTGCCGATGATTTCCGAAAGGGGTGCAGTGCACACGATCTTAATCGGATGCTCCTGGAAGTAGTGCTTGAGCTTCTTGCATGCCAAGTACACGCCGTAGCACATCTTCTGGTAGTGGGGTAGTTCTGCTTGGAGAGGGAGAGAACCTCGCTAAGGTAGTAGACGGGTCTCTGAACCGGCTAAGCCTTGCCTTCCTCGGGGCTCTCCACCACCAGGACGAGGCTAACGACCCGACTGATGGCTGCTATATAGAGCAACATTGGTTCCTTACTAGCCGGCGTGGCCAGAACCGGTGTTGTGGACAGCATGCGCTTGAGGTCGTGAAACGTGGCGTTGGCTTGTGAAGTCCAGGAGAACTTGTCCATCTTCTTCATCAGCTGGTACAACGGGAGTGCCTTCTCCCCCAGCCGGCTGACGAAGCGACTGAGGGAAGCCAGGCATCCGGTGAACTTCTGGACTCCAAGCAGGTTCCTGGGCGGCTGCATCCTCTCGATGGCTACGATCTTCTCCGGATTCGCCTCGATACCTCGCTGCGAAACGAGGAAACCGAGGAGCTGGCCGGACGGTACTCCGAAGGTGCACTTCTCTGGGTTCAGCTTCATCCGGTACTGGCGGAGGTTGCCAAATGTTTCTCCTAGGTCCTCGAGGAGGGTGCGCCTCTCCTTGGGCTTGATGACCACGTCATCCACGTAAGCATGCATGTTTCGGCCTATCTGCGAGTGCAAGCATTTCTGCATACATCGCTGATAGGTGGCGCCTGCGTTCTTTAGGCCGAAAGGCATGCTTACATAGTAGAAAGCCCCATAGGGGGTGATAAATGATGTCTTAATCTGATCTGCCGGGTTTAGCCGGATCTGATTGTACCCGGAATAACAATCTAAAAAAGACAACAAATCACAGCTGGCCGTGGAATCGATGACTTGATCGATACGGGGCAAGGCGAAGGGGTCTTTCGGGCACGCCTTGTTCCGGCTGGTGTAGTCGATACACATGCGCCAGGTCTTGTTCTTCTTCAGCACCAGGACTGGGTTTGCCAGCCAGTCCGGGTGGTACACTTCCATTATGAACCCGGCTGCAAGGAGCCGGGTGATCTCGTCACCGATTATCTTTCTCTTCTCCTCTGCGAACCGGTGCAGAGGTTGCTTGACCGGCTTGGCATCCGGACGCACGTGAAGTGAGTGCTCGGCGAACTCCTTCAGCACACCTGGCATGTCCTTGGGGGACCACGCGAAGATGTCCCGATTCTCACAGAGGAAGTCGACGAGTGCGCCTTCCTTTTTGCTGTCCAAGCCGGCGCCAATGGTGACGAACTTGGTCGGATTGGAGGGGTCGAGGAGGATCCTCTTCGTCTCCTTTGCCGACTGGAAGGCTCCTTCTCCAGCCGGCTTGCTGCTAGCGGAATGTCCTGCTGGGCCATGGCCACATTGCGCATGATCACGCGCTTCTCCTCGGCTATGATGAGGGCCTCTGCCAGTTTGGAACCGGCTGAGGCGCACTCCATCGATCGCCTGAAGTAGCCGGCGACGGTGATCACGCCGTGGGGTCCCAGCATCTTCGTCTTAAGGTAGGCGTAGTGGGGGATGGCCATGAACTTGGCGAGGGCGGGGCGCCCGAGGAGAGCGTGGTAGGAGCTCGTCAGATTTACCACCTCGAACTAGATTGGTTCGCGGCGGAAGTTCTCCTCGGTCCCGAAGATGACGTCCAGCTGGATTTTCCCCAGCGGGGCGCAGGCTGGCCCCGGCAGAACGCCGTGGAACGCCGTGGTAGTCGGGCGCTGGTCGCTTTCGCGAATGCCCAGCTTCTCCGGCGAGGACTGGTAGAGGAGGTTGAGGCTACTGCCTCCGTCGATGAGGGCGCGCGAGAATCGGCAAGTGCACGCATTGGAGATGATGAGGGGGTTGAGCACCATGGCATAGCCCCCGGGAGTCGGTAGATACTCAGGCTGATCTGCCCGGCTCCAGGTGATGGGGGTTTCCGACCAGTTCAGGTACAGGGGGACCGGAGATGCGATGGTATTGACCTCCTTGGAGCATCGCCTGTGGCTGTGCTTGTCGTCCTGCTCCGTCTCGAAGATATGGTAGGCGGCGTGCGGCTGGGGGTAGCCGTTGTTGTTGTTGCCGCCATTGCCGCCATTACCATCGTTGCCGGCTCCCCTAGCCGGTGGTGGAGGTCCACCCGGTGGGGGAGGCGGGGGCGAGGCTGGTTGCCCTGGTCCTTTAGCTGGCGGGTCCAACTGCAGTTCCGGGTGGTGTGCATAGCCGGCTTGAAGGGACCGCTATGCCCCTTGCACGGGCCATCGAACATCTGGTCGAAGGTGAGCCGTGGCTTCTGCCTCCTTGCTTCATTAGCGTCGGGCGCGCCCTCCACAGCATTGACCTGCCGCGCGTGGTAGCGAGGCTTCTGCTGTCCGGCCTGGCGGTCCCCCTGGAACCGGTTGTCGTTGCCGTGGCGCCTGGAGGATCCGGCTTCTCCTGCCGGATTGCTGGGCCGGTCGCGAGCCGGCTCCATGGGAGTCGGACGGCCGTCCGTGTTACTCGGAAGGGTTTCTTCATGGCGGCATCCGCCGTGGCGTACTGGTCCGCAACTGTCATGAGCTCCGCCATGGTTTTTGGCTCATCACACAGTAGCCGGTGGCGAAGCATGGTGCCCTCGCGGCAACCCTCGATGAAGAAACCGATGGCTTGGCTCTCCAGGATGCCCTCGCAGGTGTTGCGCAGTTCTGTCCACTTGGCGAGGTACTCGCGGTCGGTCTCGTGGTCGCCCTGGACGCACTAGGTCACGCGGGCGCCCTGGGCGCTTGTACGTGTCGTTGAAGTTGCGGACAAACACCTTCTCGAAATCAGGCCAGGCGTTGATGCTGTTGGGCGCGAGGCTGTTGAGCCATGTCCTCGCCTAGCATGAGGGGGACGTAGCGCACGGCTGTGCGCTTGTTCCCGTAGGCGATGCCGACTGCCATAGCATAGTCGGTCAGCCAGTCTTCCGGCTTCATGCTGCTGTCGTACTTGGGTGTGTCCCTGGGCAGGGAGAATTTATCCGGAAATGGCTCGTTCCGGATGCGGGGTCCGAAACAGACCGGACCGGTAGAATCTTCATCCTCCGTGATGCGCGCTTGAGCGAGGAGCTCGATGCGGTCGCGGGCATCCGGACAGTCCGGGTTGGGCGCTCCCACCCGGCCCGAGAGATAGGAACCGGCTGGTCTGGGCGCTCCGGCTGGTGGAGGGGGAGGTGGCGGGTTGCTATTCACCGTCTACTCCTAGCGCGGCTGGCCCCTGTTGCCAGAGCTGTGGCGCCTGCTGCGGGCCGTGGGCGGCTGAGGGGAGGACGCTTGCTGGGTGTCGCGTGGCGCGCCTCTGCTGTTGGCCGGTAGCTCGCTCCTCCTGGAGTAGCTAAGGTCTTCCTGCATCTGCCGGTTGGCACCAGCCTGCTCGTCCGCACGCGAGCTTGCTTGCGGGCTCGCTCCTCGCCCTCCAGGATGGGCAGTTCCTCTGCTGCGGCTCGCACCACGCGCAAGTTCTTGATGGGCGTGCTATAGGTGGGCCGTGCGAGGGCGGGCACGGGATCCGGTTCCCCGTCCTTTTCCAACCTACTGCCAAGCTCGCCGCCCCGATGTCGTACCTGGCCGTGCCGGCTCGGCTCCGCGGTAGCCGGAGTGAGGCCGTGCGCGCGGCCGTACTCGCGCCGGGTGATCTCGAGCTGCTTGCGGGCTGCCGCTAGCTCCATGGCCTCATGGAGGAGGATCTGTCTCTCCATGCTGAAGTTGGCCTCCGCCTCCTCCGGGTTATCCCCGAGGTTAACCGGTGTCAGGAGCCGATCAATGGCATCCTCCACCGGGTTCCAGGGCTGTGGGGGAGCGGAAGTTCTGACCTCGTCCGCGCCTCGCTCTCGCGGCTGGCGGGGATGGGAGCTGGAACCGGCCATCATCACCTCTACGCCGCGAGGTGCGGCGGAGGCGCTTCCTCCTGAGCATGACAGCTCCGCGACAGAGACGATTTCCCTAGGGAAACGCTCCAGGACGGTGGCGACGTAAACGGGAAGGTCGCCGAATAGTAGAACGGTGCCGTTCGCCGGGAAGGAGGTTCCGGCGAAGCAGGAAGCATTGTCGATGACGCAGTCGAACTTGCCGAGCGTGAGCACCAGGCCGGAGGCCACGCGCTCACCGGCTGAAGTGCGGGGTCCTGTGCGGAACGTGACTCCGGTCAAAGCCATCTTGCCCCACGGTGGGCGCCATTTGTCGTTGTATTGGGAACGGCAGTACCTGAGGAGGTTAGATAGAGGTGTGGGGACTAGCAGGGAAGCTATAGACGGCGTCCGCAGGCGGGATTGGATACAAGCGAGCGTAGCGGGACGCAAGAAGTATCCAGGTTCGGGGCCCTCGTGGTGAGGTAAAGCCCCTACTCCTGCCGGATCTGACTATGTGGAATACTAGGACTACAAGTGCTCCTCGAGCTGTATACGCTAGCTACTGCCTTAAATGCTGTAAGACCAACCCTTTCTACTGAGGCCTTGCCTCTCCTTATATAGGAAAAGAGGCAAAGGTCTCACTGGCCAGTCCGACTGGCGGGCCCCAGTCGGCTAGTCATCTATAGTGTCTAGTATGGCTTGTCCTGTCGTAGGCACAGTGGACGTCGTGCAAGCCTGTCGTCAGCACCAGCCACTGTTCTTGCGTCACCCACGCAAAGTCTTCGGTATGGCCGGGTAGTTGCCAGTCTTGTCACCGTACAGGGCGTACCGTGCATTGATACACACGTCGCCCTGTCCCATTGATTGAGTCCAGCTACGTCGCCGTATCCGGCTGCCTTCTGCTGATCCGGCTACCGGGGGATAGTCGGCCTGTCTTGCCCTGTCCGGCTGCATCTGGTCAGCCGGACGCGATCCGACTGTCTTGTTTCTTATTCGGTTGGGGTACCTGGGGATCATCCCCCTGACATGCGTCGCGTCGTGTCGTTCCACCGTTGATAGAAGGTTGGCACATGCTTAATGGTGGAGAAGCTTAACGGTGGAGATGATCATGGCTTACATTATAACTTGTTAATTAAAATGCTGGAAATAGATATAATACAGAGGCACCGGTGGGTAATAGTCAATATTTGGTTTTAACTGCCCACTTGTGTCCACCTAGGACCCGAGTTCTTGACACCTGTTCCGAGATCGAGCACGCTAACCACATGTGGGTGTGTTGGCACCCCATCGGCTTACTACCTGATTTCAAAGTACTGTGCTAGGGGCCACAAGTAGTTTGGGGCTTTATTATTATCCTATACTTATGCCATGCTTTACTGCTTTATTTATGATTGTGCGTGGAGCACCTGTACTGTTTAGGAACAAATGTGGAATGTTTTGGCGGTATCGACAAGCCCAGTCACACTTTCGGGTTCCCAGTCGTTTACAACCATTGACACAAACCCTGGGTCCTTCCCGGAGCCGGCCGACTTCGTTGCGGGTAGCTTAGTGGGGTGGCCCCCATGTACTTACTTTGGGTCTGGGAAACGTCGTGTCTGAGGCCCCGTCGCATACCGTTGGGTGTAAGTTCAGGATCTTGCTCATATTCGGATCTGACAACAAGGGTTGAAGTGCGTGTGGATACTTTGGTGCACCCCTGCAGGGTTAAATCTTTTCGAAAAGCCGTGTCCACGATTATGGACGACTTGGAGCACAGTTTCTCGATCATAGACAACTTTAACTAAAGAATTGTTGTTATAATTTGACTTGTATCGGATATGACTAGTAAGTTGGACAACCACCATGGAATGAATGAATAAAACAGCCAACCGTGTGAGTTCCTCGGTTTGACTTCCTCGTTTGATCTCGAGGGGGAAATGCCAGGATGGGTATGTTTGGTGTTAGTATCAGGTTGGATCCGAATAAGTCTTTCTTACCCCTATCTAATAGCCGACAGATGTATCGAGTCTCTATAGGTTGTTTAGTGCATGCTGCGCTGCCGCTTCAGTCCACCATACCTATGTAGGCGAGAGCCGCCGAATTCTAGCCTCGCCGTGTACTGGCCTCAGTACTGACGCTCCTCTTTTTCCTTTGCCCTTTGTCGGCACCCCTTTTGTTTTAGCAGGTTTGAGATCGACGTCGTTAGCAGGGTTACCCTTCCGGCTTGGCCTGGGCAGGGTTATGGACGCCATTGGTTATTCTTCGGGGCTCTTAGCCCCATTTGCATCTTGTCTGTTGTCGGACGCTCATTCGTTTTCAAGGTGATTTGGATCTTTGTATTGTATATCTCTATTCTTTACTCATGGAGTCGTTGTTGTATATATTTGTTCTGTGGGTTCCATCATGGACTACTGTGTAATGTTATTACTTCGTTTTCCACCCGCACGCAAGTGCCTGGTGGGCATCTTTGAATCGTTTCTATGCGGGTTTGGCGGAAATCGCTAAAACTTGCATCGGGCCAATTCGAGGGGGTTACAGAGTGGTATCAGAGCTCAGCAGTTACGATACCCCACAAGTCCAGCCTGTAGGATAACCTAGCTAACGGCCGAAGTAGAGTGTCAAAACTATTTTGGAAAATCGGTTGGATAGATCTGATTAGGCCTTCTTTTACTCCTTACCCTCTTCTATTCTCCTCTTACCTCTGCGTGTTTTGGATCTGTTCTCTTATCTTTTCTTCGTGTCCAGGAATTCTCGCGGTTGGGTTTCCGTCGTACCTTCAGGGTTTCGCTTCCTTCTTTGGTAACGGTGTTTCTACATCCGGACTTCATGCTATCTGAGGAATCCTTCATCTATTGGACTTCTCTTTGTTCCTTGTTGTGCCTTCCAGTGTTTCAACGTGATGACATCATCTACGCCAGATCTGATGCAGAGCCGGCATCACTCATTTGTTTCCGAACCGCGTTTGTCGAGATCTTTAGTATAATTCTGAGAGTTGGTTGCATAATTCTCCTATTCATGTGTAGAGTAATAGTTTGGGTGCGCGATGGACTGATCACCATCCGACTACTCTTATCATTTGCTTTGGTATATTGAATCGGTGGATCCAGCAATTTTACTCCGTCCACGGAAGCTAGAGGTGGCTTTATTTGTTGATACCTTTACCTTCCTCCTTTGTTTATCCAGAGTGTTCTCTCGACGGATGGGAGCAACGACTTCTTGTTACTAGTGTCGTGAGCATCTACACGAAGCGAGAAGATTCAGATCGCCGACCTTCTTCCCGGTACCATGCAGCGGATCTCGAGGGCGAGATCCCTTGTTAGTGGTGTCGAATTGTGGCATCCCGCTAAAACCACTACTAGAAAATCGCTGTGTTTTTGTGCATTGCATCATCATGACCGCATGCTCATGTCATCATGCCACATTGCATTTGAGTATCGTCATCATCATGCATGGTTTTGTCTAAAACTATTTTCGAAAAGCCTGGTTTTCTTTTCTAAGCGCCCAGCCTTTATTTCAAATTAAAACCCCGGGCCTCCGGATTATTTTGGTTTGTCTAAAAACGGATTGCCAAAGCCTCGTTTTAAATAAAT
Source organism: Avena eriantha (assembly GCA_910589775.1). Taxonomy (NCBI): domain Eukaryota; kingdom Viridiplantae; phylum Streptophyta; class Magnoliopsida; order Poales; family Poaceae; genus Avena; species Avena eriantha. The sequence continues at coordinate 387,125,832 of OU342740.1, read as the reverse complement.
AAAATATTTATAATATTTTTAGGAGGCAGCCCACCAGGCCCGAAAGCCCGGCCGGCCACCTCCAAAACCTAGTCTAAAGTACTCAGACAAACCCTAACCCTTATCCTACCCCAAACCCACACCCAGCCGCACCCTAAGCTCCCTCCTGCCGCCGCCGCCTGGCACGCAAACGCGCGCGCGCTGTGCACACAGCCTGCATGCACCACGCCACCCCATCGCCACCATGCCTGCTGCTGAGCCCCACCCTGCAGCCGGTCCCACCTCCCGTCCACCGCACCCTACTCCTCGCCTCTCTTTCCGTGTCACACCACACCTGCCGCCCGACAACCCCCCGCTGGCCCGCTCCATCCCCTGGCCCCATCGCGACGCCCCTCCTCTATCCTCGTTTTTTCCCAGCCCCGCACGCCTATCACCCCCACCGTGGTCCCTCGCCCACCTACCTCCCCTTTGTCTGCCGCCGCCCTCTCCTCTTCTGAGACCCGTCCGCCATTGTTTTCTACCTCCACCCCCGCCTCGCCGGTCCCCGCAGCAGCTCCGCCTCGCTGCCCGGCCTACCTCCGCTAGCCTGAGTTTGCCTCGCCGCCGGCGCCCTCCTGCGCGTCCGCCGCCAAGGTTGGCGTCTCCTTCCTCCCCAGGCAACACCGCCTGCGTCACCCCGGCCGCAAGCGCCTCGTCGCGCCTCCTCCTCCCTATTTCCGGCCGCCAGCACGCACGCGACTTGTGCGCCCGTGCCTCCTTGTTCACTTTGCCGTCCTCCTCTGCAGGCTCGACAGCCTCCGCGCTGTTGCCGCCTGCCGCAAGCTTGCCGAGCCACCCGGGCCACGCGACCTCCTCTGCCTCCGCGACCTCCCTGAGGTCGCCGCGTCTCCGTGCCCCCTCGTGGCCACCGTCGACACCGGTTGCCGTGAGCCCACGCAGTCCCTTGCCGGCGCGCCCTTGCTAGGGACTCCTTCACCCCACCTCGTCTATTGAGCCATTCAGTAGTCATCGTCGCCTACCCGAGCATGTCCCGCAAGCTGTTTGGGGAAATTTTCCGGCTAGGACCTGTGCCTGCATGGTGGTGCTACCCGGATCGAGTTCGCCTCGACTTGAGACCAGCCGATGCTAAAAAGCCGCATCATCTGAAGATCTCCGGTGACTCGTGGAAGACCAAGTCCAGCATCTGACGCCGACATGAAGAACTACTCCGAGAACCGCCGACACCGAACGCCATGAGCTTCTACACGTATCAGATGACCGAGGCCGATCCGATGACGATACACCGAGGCGCTCCGCAAGCCCACAAGATCACGTTTGCACCAAGAGCGGCCACGCCGAGAACTTCAACCCGTGCCCGGTGATGTCGGAACCTCATGCTCTCCAACCCGGACCCGAAGACGACGAGACCCTGGTCACCAAGACCTCCTTCACGGATGTGAATCCGAAGAACCCTCGGAGCGCCAAGTCCTTCTTCTCGCCGAGACCCAGGGTGACAAGACTCCAACCGGAGATCGGAGGTGATGGTGCCGGTTTGACAAGATCTTCTTCATGGAGCCGAACAACCTCGGACCCGCGAACGCCTTCATGGACCCGAAGACTGGTCCGGAGCGCCAAGGCCTTCGACATGGAATCGACAAGATCCACACGGAACGACAAGATCTACTTCGCAGGAACCGAGCGTCAAGATCGCCTTCACGGGGAAACCGCAAGTACTCTTTCCCGGATGCGAGACCCGGATCTAAAGACCGCCAAGATCGCCACCGGAACGCCAAGTTCTTCATCCCGAACGCCAAGACCGACCCGATACGCGGACCCGAGAAGATCTTCGCGACGACAAGATCGACACCGACCAGGGCGAATCCAATGCGCCCCCGACGCCAAACCAAGTCCTTCTTCCCGGAACACCAAGCTCTCCTTCCGTTGTCCGAGACCGATCCCGTCGAACCGTTCCTCCTCCCCGAACCCTAAGACCGAACCCTCGAACCCCCGGAACCAAGATCTGCCGAACCCAGATGTGTGACCCTAAACCTCTATTTTTATAATATGACATATACCTGTCGCATCATTAAATCATCATTCTTGCATACATGTCATCTGGTGGGTTGGGTTAAATAGTCGATTCACCTAAATTAAATATGGAGTGTTTATGCGGGATATATTTGTCTTATTCCGGACTCCATTTAAATTTGTGTAGCGAACCGATACCTTGTTTTGCCTTGTTAAGACAACATTTAAATTGCGGGGTACCTAAACAACATGAACTATCTCATTAATTGTTGGGACCTCGGTTCCGCTTAATATTGTCTAGTCACATCGCATCTTTGCCATGTCATACATCATACATGCATCATGCCGATCTTCTATCGTAGTATTAAATAGTGTATCCGGTGTTTCTTCTAGTGTTTGCCTCTTCGCGGATTAGGCCGATGAGTTGATGCGAGTATCGACAAGTTCTCTGGATATGATCCGTCGGCAGTGTTTCCCAGGCGAGCAATCTCCCCCTTTCTACCTATTTTGTGTTTATAGTCTTTACTTCCTCCTGTTGCTCTATTGCTATCCATGTTACGATGCTTTAGTTTCCATGCACCATTTATATTCCTTGTAGCCTCTATATTGCCTTGGACACATCCTATTGCCTGTTGATTGATAGACGGCCTTGCGAGTCATAGTTGCTTGCTTAGGTGCTGCGTCGCGTCGTGTCGTTCCACCGTTGATAGAAGGTTGGCACATGCTTAATGGTGGAGAAGCTTAACGGTGGAGATGATCATGGCTTACATTATAACTGGTTAATTAAAATGCTAGAAATAGATATAATGCAGAGGCACCGGTGGGTAATAGTCAATATTTGGTTTTAACTGCCCACTTGTGTCCACCTAGGACCCGAGTTCTTGACACCTGTTCCGGATCGAGCGCGCTAACCACATGTGGGTGTGTGGGCACCCCATCGGCTTACTACCTGATTTCAAAGTACTGTGCTGGGGGCCACAAGTAGTTTGGGGCTTTATTATTATCCTGTACTTATGCCATGCTTTACTGCTTTATTTATGATTGTGTGTGGAGCACTTGTACTGTTTAGGAAAAATGTGGAATGTTTTTGCGGTATCGACAAGCCTAGTCACACTTTCGGGTTCCAGTCGTTTACAACCATTGACACAAACCCTGGGTCCGTCCCGGAGCCTGCCGACTTCGTTGCGGGTAGCTTAGTGGGGTGGCCCCCATGTACTAACTTTGGGTCTGGGAAACGTCGTGTCTGAGGCCCCATCGCATACCATTGGGTGTATGTTCAGGATCTTGCTCATATTTGGATCTGACAACAAGGGTTGAAGTGCGTGTGGATACTTTGGTGCACCCCTGCAGGGTTAAATCTTTTCAAAAAGCCATGTCCGCGGTTATGGATGACTTGGAGCACAGTTTCTCGATCATAGACAACTTTAACTAAAGAATTGTTGTTATAATTTGACTTGTATCGGATATGACTAGTAAGTTGGATAACCACCATGGAATGAATGAATGAATAAAACTGCCAACCGTGTGAGTTCCTCGGTTTGACTTACTCATTTGGTCTCGAGGGGGAAATGCCAGGATGGGTATGTTTGGTGTTAGTATCAGGTTGGATCCGAATAAGTCTTTCTTACCCCTCTATAATAGCCAACAGATGTATCGAGTCTCTATAGGTTGTTTAGTGCATGCCGCGTTGCCGCTTCAGTCCACCATACCTATGTAGGCAAGAGCCGCCGAATTCTAGCCTCGTCGTGTACTGGCCTCAGTACTGACGCTCCTCTTTTTCCTTTGCCCTTTATCGGCACCCCTTTTGTTTTAGCAGGTTTGAGATCAACGTCGTTAGCAGGGTTACCCTCCCGGCTTAGCCTGGGCAGGGTTATGGACTCCATTGGTTATTCTTCATGGCTCTTAGCCCCATTTGCATCTTGTCCGTAGTCGGACGCTCATTCGTTTTCAAGGTGATTTGGATCTTTGTATTGTATATCTGTATTCTGGACTCATGGAGTCGTTGTTGTATATATATGTTCTGTGGGTTCCATCATGGACTACTGTGTAATGTTATTACTTCGTTTTCTACCTGCACGCAAGTGCCTGGTGGGCATCTTTGAATCGTTTCTATGCGGGTTTGGCGGAAATCGCTAAAACTTGCATAGGGCCAATTCGAGGGTGTTACATCCATGCACCACCAGAGCAAGCAACATGCTTTCTTCTTCGTCACCTGCAAACATTCATGCACCACATCCATGCAAACACACCATCCCTCTCGCAATTAATAAGAAGGCTTCACAAACATAAGCATGCACACACATACACACCGCACCGATGTCCACACTCCACACAAAACATCCACATGCATGTCCTCCAACAACTCACCTAGTAGAATCGTTACCGAGCCAAGTCCGTGACGAGATAGTGTGGTTGTTGTTGGAGAACAAGATGGATGTTGGAGGAGGCTTCCCCTCACAAAACTATGAAGCAAGGTAGGTTCAACAACCAAGAATAGAGAAAAGAATGGAGAAATTGAGGTGGTGGCGAGGAGGAGGACGAGCTAGATCTAGTTTGGGGTGGTGGGTGGAGAAGAATGGAATGGTGGTGGTGGGTGGGGGTGGATTCCAACTTGTATATCTGGACGAAGTTATTAGTGGCGCATATTACAATAAATGCTCCATTGATAAGTCTGCCATCTTTTCAGGTAGTGGGCCTAAGACTTATCAGTGGCGCATTTAATACTATATGCGCCATTGGAGGACCAAGTATCAGTGGCACATATACCAAATGCGCCATTGATATTCCTGCCACCTTTTAGAGTGGTGGGGCCCACTTAGTTACCACAAGCGCATTTACTTCTACATGCGCCATTGGTGAGGATAATATCAATGGCGCATATGCAATATGCGCCACTGGTAATAATATATCAATGGCGCATATGGATATATGCGCCATTGATATTTGGTCCACATGCCTCCAGAGTGCCAGGCCCACATTATTAGTGGCGCATTATTTGTGATATGCGCCATTGGTTATAAATAATATCAGTGGAGCATATTTTTAAATGCGCCACTAATAATTATCAGTAGAGCATATTCAAAACAATGCTCCACTGATAATACATCTATCCAGCCTTTCTCTAGTAGTGTTCGTTGCTTTCCTTGTTGGATAAAAACTGCAAAAATATAACTCGACAGATTTTTCACGGATTTTTTCTTACCAGAACTAGTACCTATTCGAAAACGGACTCTACAGGCCTATGAAGTTGGCATTTAGTAGATTCTTCCAGAGTCACCACTTGAATAATATCAATATCTTCATCTTCATACACATACTGCTTGATTCATGTAACCTTTCACTTTCTTATTACACAATTTTTTCCACTAACCTGAAAATTTCTTTCATACAAAACTTCACACAATTCTCATTAGCAACATTAGTGTAAGCGAGGTAATAAACCTTTTCAGCTCAATTTCAACTAAAATCCATCAAAACATAAGCTACTGTAGCAACTCCTTTCGAAATCCCAAAAATAATTCAAAAAGGAAATCGATTTAAGAGGCAAATGCAAGAGTGGCAAAAATCTGTCAAAACATACCAGCGGGTAAAGATCAATTTTTTCTAAAATCTTCTGTTACTCAAATCAAAAATTTCAAAACTAGCGAAAGTTAAATAACAATCTGGGGCATGCACACAAAAATTTACAGATCAGTATGATGTTCTGGGATCTTTCACGATTTTTTACAGTGAAGCAAAAAAATATGTTTCGGGACAACAACTTTCCCAAATCTTACTTCTCTCTCATCAGAGGTTGATCTTAACACAAAAACCAAACAAAAAGGATAAGGAGAGGTTATTGCCGAAACAATAACTTCCAAGACTCAAAGAAACAAAAACAAACTGAAAGTAAAAAATATTTTGGGTTGTCTCCCAAAACGCTCTTTCTTTATAGCCATTAAGATGGGCCTGATAATTTTAATGATGCTCACATAAAAATATGAATTGAAGTAAAAGAGAGCATCAAAAAGCAAAAAAACACATGTTTGAGTCTAACCCACTTCCTATGCAAAGGAATTTTTTAATAAAAAAAGGTGTTGAAACCAGGGCCTGCTAGCATAGGAAAGCAAAACAAGTGTAACATAAAGACTTTCAGCATAAAGCCAGGAAACTTAATATTATTGAGATGCATTAGAACACTTTCCCCTCTCTCATAATAACTTTCAGTATCATGCATAAATTTAACGATATAACTATCACAAGAACCGTTGTAGCAATGATGAATTATTCTAATAGAAAACACAGGGACACTAGCTCTCATAACACTACTTTGTGAAACAATATTAGATATATCCTTACAAAGGATAGTGTGTCAATTTTCTACATATTTAGTGACAAAGTCTTTCACATTTGCTATTATAGGTTCATCATCCTTTTGTTCATCAGGTTCAACAGATTTATTTGTACTTTCATTAACCATACTAGCTATCATAGAATGTTCCTTTACTTTAACTAGGAAAGGTATTTTCTCAATGTAAGGTTCAGGTAAAACATGATTACAAGTATAAACTTTAGTATTTCTTGCAGGAACACTATTAACAATGTCTTTATATGGTTCATGCTACTTATTCCACTTCTTTTTAGGAATTTTAATATAGGAAGCAAAAGCCTTAAAATAGGTTGCAATAGCTTGAGAGTCTAGACCATAACAATTTTTAATATTTTGAAAATCATTAGTTCCCATAAAAGATTCAATGCATTCATAATCATAATTTATACCTGACTTTCTTCCTTTGTCATTCTCCCATGCTTCAGCATTAGCTTGAATACGGTCTAGAAGATCCCATTAGCACCTTCTTCCATGCGTGTAAATGATCCAGCACAAGAAGCATCCAATAGATCCTTATCATGAAGAGAAAGCCTTGCATAAAAGTTATTGATAATGATATTGTTGGGGAGCTCATGAATAGGACATTTGAGCATTAGTAACTTCAATATCCCCAAGCTTGAGTTGTACTCTCTCCATCAAGAGGCCAAAAGTCGTATATTTGATTCCAATCTTTATGAATCTCACTAGGAGGATAAAATTTAGAATAAAAGAGAGGTACTACTTCCTCACATTTAAGAGCTTGACCATTCTTCAGCAGCTTATACCATTCCTCAGCTCTTCCTTTCAGTGATAATGAGAATAACTTCTTATTAACTTGATCTATTGTAATACCTGCACACTTGAACAACCCGCATAAATCATGTATAAAGAGAAAATGATCACCAGGATGGACAGTTCCATCTCCAACATAATAGTTATCCATAACACGATCAATAATTCTTGTAGGTATTTTAAAAGTATCATTCTCAGCAGGTGGTGGTTCAACTACTACCTTACCAGTGGTAGTAGCATTACGAAATAAGAAACTCAGTGAATTATCCATATTGCAATAAAGCAACTAACAGTAGTAAACAATACTCACAGTAGAAGTTTCCTTTACCAGTTCCACTCTCCAATAGCGCTTCATTCCCTGGCAACGGCGCCAGAAAATAGTCTTGATGACCACAAGTATAGGGGTGTATCGCAGTATTTTCGATAAGTAAGAGTGTCGAACCCAACAAGGAGCATAAGGTGTTGACAAGTGGCTTGGAGCAAGAATTTTCTGTAAATACTTAGCAAACGGATTTGTAGGGTTTTATGATAATGCAGATAAATAAAGTATGAGTAAATAAAAGACAATAATAATAGATGCAGCAAGTGGCCCAATCCTTTCTTTAGCAAAGGACAAGCCGGTTGTATTACTTAAGATGACCAAATGTTCTCGAGGACACATGGGAATATCGTCAAGTGCTTTCGCTTCATATAGTTGATTAATCTTCTTTAGTTTGATAAGTGTTGTGTGGGTGAACATGTGCTAATGTACCGACCTTCCTAGGACTAATACATACTTTTGATTATACCCCTTGCAAGCATCCGCAAGTACAACAAAGTAATTAAAATAGAAACCTAACCACGGCTTTAAACTCTAAGATCCTGACATCCCTTGTGCAAAGGTTTCCTAATGGGGGTTCAGGTTTCTGTCACTCCGGCAACCCCTATGATTAGTAGCCAAATACACAATGCATTCCCCTAGGCCCATATAGGTGAAGTGTCCTATAGAAGATGTTCACATGACACCACTAGAAGAATAACACCACAACTTAAATAACAAACTATTGAATCTGTCTCAAGCCAATTCCACTACTAACAACATGACTTCTCCCATGTCCTCAAGAACAAAACGAACTACTCACAAGACATCATATGGATCAAGATCAGATATGATATAATGATAAGCAACAATCTAAACATAACAATAATTCGATGGTTCAACTCAATAACATCAACTACAAGGAGTAATCAGCACCGGGAAAGTTTCCCCTAAGAACTATGCAAGATTCAACCCAATTGTTACAGCGGTATGGAGTGGTGATGATGGTGCTGGTGGAGATGACGATGGAGATGATGGTGATGATGATCCCGATAAAGTCTAGCTTGATGGTGGTGCTGATGGCAACAATCTCCCCTCTCTGGGAAGGAATTCCCCCGGCAGAATTCTGTTTGCCGGAGAGATCTTTCTCTCTCTGTAATTTTCCGCCCCGCAGAGGCGACGGAATCTCTCTGTGGTTGCTCCGTAGGTATTAGGGTTTCGTGGGGATAATATACGCCAAAGGGGAGAGCCAGGAGTGGGCCAGGGTGGCCACACCACCTTCGGGCGCAGCCTAGGGTGGTCCATGCTAGGGGGTGGTGTGGGCCCCCTGTGGCCCATCTCCACTCCTCCTTCTGGCATCCTTCGTCTTCTGAAAACATAGGATTTTCCATGTATTTTCCCGGATTTTCTGATCTTCACGAATTTCGCCTCCAAACATCCGCTTTTCCATCAGAATCCTGACTGCAGCGGTCCATCCTCCAAAAGTCATCAACTATGCAAAAATAGATGAAATAACATAAGTATCATCTCTTAATATGAAATATATCAATGAATAACAGTAAATTATGATATAGAATAGTGATGCAAAATGTACGTATCAATCATAGAGAACCGCCAATGGGCTACCACTTCCCCGATGATACGGAAGATTCCCCATATCAAAATGACAAGGCAAGCAGACATTGAGCATCTCAGCGATCCTTTTATTTCCTATTTGCATAGGCTACTTTTTTCTCCCTTTTTTTTCTTTCCTATTTGCATAGTTTTTTTATAGAGGATGCTTCATAGATTGCTTATTATGGTTATGCTACAGGTTTCTGCTGACTCGTGTATTAACAAGCTCGTTGGGGAACCCCAAGAGGAAGGTATGATGAGCACAGTAGTAAGTTTTCCCTCAGTTATGAAACCAAGGTTATCAATCCAGTAGGAGCAAGGAAACACCCCAAAGGTGTAGCTTGCTGAACTTTTGCAGGGTGTACTACCGGTGCCAGCAGCAACATGGAGACCTGCACAACACAACCACATAACTCTGTCCCCAACTTACGATGAGGTTGTCAATCTCACCGGTTTTGCTGAAAAGAAATGATTAAACGTATCGAGTGGAAGAAAGTAATAGTTTACAGAAAGTAAACACAAAGCAGTAAATAGTTGATTGTAGATTGATAGTAAAAGAAAGGACCGGGGTCCATAGTTCACTAGAGGTGGCTCTCCTTAAGATAGATGACATGTTGGGTGAACAAATTACAGCGGGGCAATTGACAAACATCGAGAAAGCATACAAGCATATACTACTCATCTTAAATCCTTTGAGATTCAATTGGGCATTACAACAGTATACATAGACCGCCATCCAACTGCATCTATGGCTAATAATCCACCTTCAGGATATCATCCAAACCCCCTCCAGTATTATGTTGCAAGCAATGGATAATTGCATTACGAATTGTGTGTAAAGTAAACAATACGATTGTTCTATGAACAAAGGATTGTTGTTTTCTCCCTAGTAGCAACAACACATCTAGTACCTTAGAGATTTCTGTCACTTCCCCTAGATTACCAGAGGCATGAACCCACTATCGAGCATAAATACTAACTCTTGGAGTTGCTAGCATCTACTTGGCCAAGATAGCTACTAACAACGGAAAGCATGCAAGATCACAAATAACAAAGACATGATAGAATCAATAATCAATCTGAAATAGCATCTCAATATCCATCGGATCCCCGTAAACACAACATGCAGAATTACAAATAGATGATCTTGGTCATGAACGGAGCTCACAAGATCTAAACATGATAGAACAAAGGAGGAGAACCGGCCATCTAGCTACTACATGGACCCGTAGTCCAAAGATGAACTACTCACGCATCACACCAGAGGCTTGCATGATGATAAAGAAGGCCTCCAGGGTGAATTCCCCTCTCCGACAGGGTGCCGGGAAGAGCTTCAGATCCCTCCCGATCTAGGGATGGAGATGACGGTGGCTACAGACTCTTTCGTGGAATTTTGATCGGGTACTTAGGGTTTCCATATCAGAGGCAATATATAGGCGGAAGGAGAGGCCGAGGGGGTGCCTGGGGCGGCCAGACCACCCCCTGGCGCGGGCCAGGCCTGGCCGTGTGGCCAGCTGGTGTGGCCGGGCCCCAGCCCCTCTCCGTCTCGTATTCTGGCTGCAGGTGTCCCTCGGTGAAAAACTGACTTTGGCTTTTGTCCCGTCCAATTCTAAGAATATTCATTTTCTGACTTTCCTGGAACCAAAAACAGCAGAAAAATGGGCAGTTGGCACTGTGGCTCTTGTTAATAGGTTAGTCCAAGAAATCATATGAAAAGTACTACAAAGTGTGGACAAAACACAAGAAAGTAGATAAAACCAAGCATGGAACATCAAAAATTATGGATACATTAGCAACGTATCAAGGATGCTTCATAGATTGCTCATTATGGTTACGCTGTAGGTTTCCACCATGATTAGGCATGGATTAAACCAGCCGCCCAGGCGTTTCTCTAACACATATACGAACTCCATAGGGTGTGTCCAGCCCCTGGCCCTCCTTCGGCTGCCCTCCGGACTCCGTGTTCCTTCTGGTAAAGTATTGACTTTGGCTTTTGTCCCGTCCAATTCCGAGAATTTTTCCTTACTAGGTTTTGTGAAACCAAAAATAGCAGAAAACAGGCAACTGGCACTGCGGCATCTTGTCAATAGGTTAGTTCCAGAAAATGCATAAAAGTATCTCAAAATATAGATAAAACATAAGATAGTTGATATAAAACAAGCATGGAACATCAAAAATTATAGATACGTTTATGACGTATCACGAACCAGTCCACCTGCACCCACTCGGCGCACCAGCGACAGGCTGTGACCTACACGACGCATGGCAGCGATTGCTTGATCTAGGTCCTCAGGCCAAACTGGAACGCAGGCGGGATCACCAGCATGTGGAGGTCAGCCACGTATAGCTAGATGATGAAGCGACGAGGGACCTCAGCGATTGGGTAGTGGCAAAGCTGCGGCCATCGGTCCTTCTTGCTTTGTGGCTGCGTAGCCGCCTCCACCCTATCGATGACCACGGGCTTCAGTTCTCAGCGGTTGGTCGGGAGCATGTCGGCAAAACCCGGTAGGGGGTGCCAGCCCCTCCTGACAGTCTCGCATTCGAACTTAACCACCTTGGCATGAAGAAAAGCAAGGTTAGCAACGACTTGGCAGCTAGCAGCATTGCCTAATTTGGTAATGGACATGGTACAAACATGGAGTAAAATGCCTAATTTCACAATGCACATGGTACAAACATGGAGTACAACTATCTAGTATCCCTAATCAGGCAATGCCCGAGGACATCAATCAATTTGAGGATTCGGCTGTGAATCCCCAATCGGGCAATGCCCCAAGACAACACCCAAATTGAGGAATCGGCTAAATTAAATCCCAAAATGTGTGTGCACACTATGAAATATGTTGCTACATACTGCAAAAACCCCAAATCGCTCTACAACTACCGACGATTAAGTCCTAACTGCCGTCGATTTGGGGCCAAGCCCTAACCGCTATGTAGATCGGGAACTTACCCTAGTCGGTAGTGGCGCCATCGATGATGATGGTGCAGTAGAAGGCGCTAGCGGAGCGAGAGAAGAAGCTCCGGCCGTGAAGGTTGGGGCCGCCAGCATGGGTGGAAAAACCCTATCGAAATAGTCGAGGGTAGCCCCGACTATGGCGTGGGATTTTACGGTCTGCTTGGCCACAGTACGGTGTCCTCCGCGGGTGTAGGCAACACTGCAGCAGCCACGGCCGTCGCCGATGCCGCCGGAGTTGCGTCCGCGCAGATGGATGCGGGAGCTCTGAGCACCCTCGTGAGGGCCGCCTCACCGCTGGCGGCGACCTTCTCTAGTTGAACGGCTGCTCATAGGCAATGTGCACTCACCTCGACGATGTTGGGGCCGCCAAACAGGGGGAGGAGGAGGAGGAGGAGTGGTGGCCATGGTTGGGAATCGAGGTGACATGACATGACTGGGTGGTGAGCGGAGTGGCCTGAGAGTTAAGGCGAAAATGTCCCGTCTCTCGCCCTTCCCCACGCCTGCAAGCGGTCGACACGCGAAGCTTGCCAGGGCCTGGCCCCATGAAAACGGCTAAAATCGATGTTCCCAGCGGGCCAGGTTTTGATCTGCTTTAAGAACCGTGCGATGTGTCCTCAGATTGAGGACAAGTACACCATGAGGGGGTCCTCGAGGCGTGCGAAAGAGAGGGGTGTGAGTCGTACGGTGTTCCGGGATGGTGAGCACGCAAGTTTACCTAGGTTCGAATCTGCCGGCTTTGGACGGATCCTACTCCTGCTAGCAATCCAGTAATACGGCAGAGCCGGAATATGGGTTACAAGGGTTTCGCCTGTGCGAGTTGAGGGTCTAAAGTATTGGGTGCCCTAAAGGCTCTCCCTAGGCCGGCTTATATAGATATCCGGCCTAGGGTTTATAGGAGAGATCAATCTGGCTACGACTAAGAGTTGGTTACAGAGTACATCTTGAACTACAAGTAACATTATGGGCCTAAGTCGGTAAGTCTTCTGGGCCTTCCCGTAGCGGGATTGGACTCTGTCTTTATCCCTGACTGGGCCGCCCGTGAAGCAAAGCTCTAACCCGAAGTGGGCCACCCTGGTCAGTGAGGAACTGTGAGGATACCCAGAAAGTATATCCCCCACAGCAGCCCCCGGAGGCCTCCAAGATCCAAAGTCGGATTTTATCATCGTCTAGCTTGATCTTCCGCTTGCAGAATCTTGAAGGGTTCCTGAAACTTCATAACAAAAAATACGATCTGGGTCTTAAAAATAAGTCGGACCTATCAACAGGTTACTCGGATTTTCCAGCTTGATTTCAAACTAAGCCGGAACTTGGTTTCTAACGCCACCTGACATAAGTCATGGCCAAGTCACGTCATCTGACAAGCGTGCCGTCAGCACGACCGTTGGTGGGTCCACGGTTCGCGGAACCGAGGCGCCATTTTAATGCGTGCATGGAGATCGAGGAGAAGAAATCATCGCGTGGGTCCTTCCTAGTTCCTTCCACGACGCGTGGCGGTTACACTGTAGCATTTGCACGAATCTTGGCGCAGTTGGGTGGATATAAGGGGTTTGGATTTCTCCTTCCCCTTTCCACCAGTTCTTTGCCATTTCCTTTCCTCCCAATCCTCCTGCGTGCACAGAGCTTCCTTGTTCTCCTCCCACAGAACTCCCAGTGCCGCCCCTTTTAGGTCAATCTCTCACCGGAGAAATAGCTTCATCTTCTTCCTCCGGCTTGGCGGCAGCGGTGGCGGCGGCGACGGCGGAAGCAGCAGCGGAGAAAGAGAGCTTCCGAGGAATCTGGATCCCCTGCGCTCTCAACGAGGAGGGCCTCAAGAACGTGGAGAAGGAGGGGCTTCTCGTCGCCGGCGACTGGCAGAGCGGCTCCGGGGAAACCGTCCCCAACCCACGCAACGGCGAGCGGGTCCAATTCGGCACCCACCTTGATAGAGGTCTGTCTTTTCCTCCCTCAGAGTTCTTCTCCGAGGTGATAGATCATTTCAGAGTTCAACTCCATAGTCTTCCTCCCAACTCTCTCTTAGAGATGAGTGTGTATGCTTCGCTTTGTGAGGGCTTTCTCCGCATTAGGCCGAGTTTGACTCTCTTCCGGTATTATTTCCATGTCCGGAGAAATTCCATCACTGCCGATGTTCCTTACATCATCGACACTATCAGCTTTTCACTTAGACGCGACCGGGCATATCCCAAAATTTCAGCTAGTGACTCGGTCAAACAATGGCCAGCCACATTTTTCTATCATAGGGATATTCCGGCTCCCGGCAAAGCCACTGCTTTGCCGGCTTTTTTCGACGGAGCCGCCACGGCCCAGCCTTCCTGGGGCGAGGCTGCTCCGACTCTCACCGATGATCTGATCCTCGCGAAGAGGCGGATCAAATGTTTAATCAAACACAAAGGTCTGAAGGGATCCGACTTGGTCCAGTGCTGGGTCTCTCATTGGATCCAACCCCTTCAGTACCATAGGGATCGACTGATGCACTCCATCACGTCATCCAAAAAAGACTCCCTCCGCATCAGCCCCAAAGCATACACCACTCAAGGCTACATAAGCCAAATCAAGTGGCTGATCAAGGAGCAGATTGAGAGGAGAATTCCGGAGGTTTCTCTGGATATGCACACGGCGGAAAACCCCGTAGTGCCGGTAAGTTTACATCATTACACCTTTTTATGTGTTTCAATCTTAGAGTTATACTTCAATACTGATATGATTTCTTGTTTTCAGCTTGCTGACCTCCCCGAGTCAGAACTTGCTCCTCTCGAAGGATATCCTCCTGAGTTTGCTTAGGAGACAGAAGTGGTCCTATTGCCGGACCTTGCGCTCAGGAAGCGCAAAACTCCGACAGTGGTTGTTGGCACAAAGGAGGTGCCTGTTGTGAAGAGGTAACTTTCAGTCACAACTTCCGCCTTTGTATTTTATTCGAATTTCTTTTCGAGGTGTAATGTTTCCGACTTTACTACATTCTCAGAGCAAAGCTACTCATCAAGGGTAAGGGGAAAGGTATTCCTTCGAAGCCCCTGCGACAGACGAAGCTTACCATAGCTTCCCTTGCCGTGGCTCGTCCGACTTCTGCCCCTCAACCTTCTGCAACTCCGGTGATCACTCCTTCTCCGGTGGTTGCAGAAGATCCGGCTCCTCCAACGGAGCCTACGATCCTTGGGTCGCAAACTGACGTCACCATGGGTGTGTCAGATCAAGATAAGGGTGAACCCTCTTCGGGTAATGATCCCTCGGCAGAAACCTTTGCTGAAAACCTCATTAGCAATCCGGGACTTGCCAAGTTTGGCCTGTCCCGGAAATCTGCAGAAGAGATCCAACAGCTAGCCAGGCAAGTCCTGGAGAAAAGCCATTTATCTCCCAAAGAAGAAGCGCAAGAAGGAGAGGACGTCAAGTTCTCTGACCTTCTCGCTCAAGTCCGCCTTCGCGGCGAGAGGATTAGGACCGGTGAGCTTCCAACAGCCCCAGTGATTCCTCTTACTCTTGCCGAGAAGGTGGCTGCTAAAGTGAACGCGGGTTTGGATAAGCTAACCCGCGAACAATATGTAAGTTGGAATTCCAACTCTTGTTTTTCCATTATGTTATATCATATCCTCTAGCCCCCAAGCATGAAGTAGGATATATAATCCGGGTTTATGCTTCATTAGGATGCCAAAGAACAAACTAGTGTAGCCCCCAAGGCTCGTGCTGATATTTAGCAAAAAATATTAGCCTGAGTCTTAAGTAGCTTTCTGACTTTGGGTATTCGGACTTACAGAAAGTATGTTCCTATAACCAGGAATTACTGACCAATGTCTGCGATAAGCGGAAGAGATCAAAGCTCTCTGGCTTAAAAATGTTGAACTTAAAGAAGCCAAGGATGAAGCCGAAGGTAAACATTCCGAGATTCAAACCTTGTCTTTTGCTTTTTCAATGTCGAATTTTTTCTAAACTGTTGTTCTTTTTGACTTACATCGCTGGTGAAACAATCCATCACTATAATTGAAAAGGCCGAGAACCTCAAGACCCTGGTGGTGGAGAACAAGGGACTTCGCTAAGAGATGGATAAGCTCAAGGCGGATCATGAAAGGAGCATAGCTCAAGTCCTTGAATCCTCCTCCATGGCTACCAAAGAGCGTGATCGCAAGATCGCCGCTCAAGATAAAATAATCTCGGACCTCAAGAATGAGCTTGGCAGAGAGAAGGACATCTCCCAAGCGCTCCGGGCTGAAGTCCAGAGTCTCCGGGAGGAGAAGGCCAAGATTGACGACGTTATTCTCGGTATGTTCCATCTTTCTGACTTATCTTTTTCTTCAACTTCTATCAATGTTGGATTTTTCTTATCTTTTTTGTGTATAGGTCCTCTGAACTTGACGGACTCTTCCTCCTCCGAGCCCCGCACCCACCGGCTTACCCAAGTCAATGATCTTCTTCATGACTTCCGCCAGTCCCTTGAGGACATTGACGAAGCTCTAAGGATTCCGGACATGCCAAGCATGTCGGATTTTCAGGTGCGGGACAAGGCCAAAGAGATGCCGCAGCTTGTTCGGGACTGGAATATGTCCTACGCGCGGACTGTTGCGTAGAACGCTCTCACCATGGTCATGAGCCACCATGGAAACATGGAGATATGGCAAGTGACCAGAGGGTACTGCAAGGTAGACGAAGACGGCCAGGAGCAAGACCTTCAAGCCTTCATGCACTCCTGCGCCGGATATGGGTGTCACGTGACTGATCTAACAAGCTACGAGATCCCCTTCTTCACCCGCGTAGCTACTCCGCCTCCTCCTCTAGAAGAAACCGAAGAAGTTTCCGACGATGAACGCACCACCTCAGATGCAGACATCTCGGAACGATATCAAGGCGGAGTAACCAACGAGCCGGCAGCTCCTTCATCTCCTCCTGCATCATAGACCAGAAACTTATGTATTATTCCGGAAAAAACATGATGCGTTTGTAAATATGTAATACTTTAACTTTGCTAGTGCTAATCTTTTGATCTATTCAGCACTTTTCGGCTTAATTTTTTTTTGTGTGCCTGAAATGTTTACATAAGCACTTGTATTTTTTCGTCTTCACTTATCGTTTATCTGGCTTTCCGCCTTGTCCCTTTCGTGAGCCGGCTAAACCTTCCATCGGAAACTTTGCCGAGCAACGGAGCTCAATTGCTAAACCAGTTTAAACTCGGACACAAAGCCGGCTTCCAGTACCAACAATTCACTACTCGGAAAATACCCGCGTCCAGCAATCAGACAAATAACCAAAGTAAAGACTAGAAATTTTAGAGTTATACCCGAAGGTAGCAATTTTAGAATCGGAAATCTAAACCAGAACGAACATGAGCATAAAGTACTTTCAAGCATTCTGGGATTTTCGACTATGACATGATCATTTGGAAATAAGATGGTAAAAACTTCTCAGAAAAACTTGAGGCAACCAAAACTTTTAGTTCTCAGAACATGTACATATATATGATTACGAAGAAGGATAGACTAAGAATAAAAGGGACGTAGCTGAGCAATATTCCATGGTCTGTCCAACTCATCCGGATTTGTACTGCCTCCAGCTCTCTTTCTCTTCTTAGTAGCAGGTCTTTCTTTGACTGGCCTCATGTCAATTAAGTAGTATGATCCATTGTGCAATACTCGACTAACTAAAAAGGGCCCTTCCCATACTGGGGAAAGTTTGTGCTTTCTTTATTGCACAAGCCGGAGAACCAAATCACCTTTATTGAAATATCTATTTCGGACTCTCTGGCTATGATACTTGCGTAACTTCTGCTGATAGGCTGTAGATCTCATTTCAGCAAAGACGCGAACTTCTTCGACTAAGTCGAGATGATTTTGTCGAGAAATCTCGGCATCCTCTTCAATATACGCAGCCACTCTAGGCGAAGTATGAATTAAATCACTAGGAAGAACTACTTCTGCGCCATAGACCAAGAAGAAAGGTGTGTATCCTGTTGACCTATTCGGAGTTGTTCGTAAACTCCAAATTACAGAGGGTAATTCCTCTGCCCAAGCCCCCGCAGCACGTCATAGTGGTGCTTCGAGTCTCGGTTTTAGGCCTTGTAAGATTAAACCATTTGCCCTTTCGACTTGTCTGTTAGCCTGTGGATGTGCGAATGACGCAATGTCAAGCCGGATATTTTGCTCGTTGCAGAATTCAGCCAGTTCTCCCATAGAAAAGTTACTCCCGTTGTCCGTGATAATGCTATGCGGATAACCATACCGGATTATAACATCCTCGACAAATCTTTTGGCCGTTGCTCCATCACAACTAGTGACAGGTTTAGCCTCAATCCACATGGTGAATTTATCCACCATCACTAAGAGGTGAGTAAATCCACTTGGAGCTCGTTTAAATGGTCCTACCATATCAAGCCCCCAGACCGCAAAGGGCCATGTTATAGGTATTGTTCGCAGCTGATCAACCGGAACATGAGCTTGCTTGGCATACTTTTGGCAGCCTTTGCACGTCTTGACTAATCGTTCGACATCTGCCTGAGCTGTAAGCCAGAAAAATCCATGTCGGAAAGCTTTTGCCACTAAAGATTTGGCTGCAGCGTGGTGACCACACTCGCCTTAGTGGATTTCCCTTAAGATTTCCACTCCTTCTCCCGGAGATACACAGCGCTGAAAAACTCTAGAAACACTCTGTTTATGGAGCTCACCTTTAACAATAGTATAGGCTTTTGCTCATCGGATAATCTGCCGGCTCAGCACCTCGTCTTCGGGTAATTTGCCATCTACCAAATAATCGAGGTAGGGTTGAGTCCAGCTGGGAATTACAGCCAGAACTGCTATCAAAGGTGAGTCGGATTTGGTCAGATATTCCTCATCTACTCCCTTTATTGAGGGAACTTTGAGGTGCTCTAAAAAAGCGCCATTCGGGACCTATTTCCGCGCAGAGCCTATCCAAGATAGTGCGTCTGCTTCCTCATTTTCTGCTCGAGGGATGTGTGGAACTTCAAACCCTTCGAATGATTTAGATAGATCATCCACGACAGCTTTATATGCTGCAATGTGTTTATTTGCATTACAAATAACCGAGACTTGCTGAGCAACAAGATCCGAATCTCCGTAACACATCAAACGTCGGATGCCAATATCCTTAGCAATCTGGATTCCATGCAGCAGTGCTTCATACTCAGCAATGTTGTTTGCCGCTGTGAAGTGGATCTGCAACACGTATAAAAGTTTATCTCCTTGGGGTGATTTGAGCACCACGCCAGCCCTAAGCCCCCTCGAGCCTTAGACCCATCAAAAAAGAGGGTCCAATATTCTGACTCAGGGAGGATCATGTTCTCCTTCGTCTCTGTCCAGTCATCGACAAAGTCAGCAAGGATCTGGGATTTTATTGTTGTCCGAGGTTTATACTCAATATTGAAAGCTGAAAGCTCTATTCCCCATTTGGCGACGCGTCCTGTGGCGTCACTATTGTTGATTATTTCTCTCATGGGAGCTTTGCTCACCACAGTAATTGGATGCTCCTGAAAATAATGTCATAGCTTACGAGATGCTAGAAAAACACCGTAAGCCAACTTTTGATAATGCGGATACCGCTGTTTGGACTCTGGCAGGACCTCGCTGACAAAGTAAGTCGGACGTTGCACCAGGTGTTCCTGATTTTCCTCTGGTCTCTCCACCACCATGACGATACTGACAACTTTATTTGTCGCAGCAATGTAAAGCAACATCGATTCTTGAGGTTCCGGTGCTACAAGGATAGGAGCAGATGAGAGTACTCTTTTCAGATCTTGTAGTGCAGCTTCAGCTTCGTCCGTCCAGACAAAATCCTTGGTCTTTTTCAGGAGTTTATATAATGGTGCGGCTCTTTCACCAAGCTGGCTTACAAATCGACTGACCGCAGCAATGCAACCAGTTAATCTTTGTATGTCCTTCAGGCGAGTTGGCCTGGAAATATTGAGTATAGCCTTGATTTTTTCTCGGTTCACCTCTATGCCTCTTTGAGACACGATGAAACCTAACAATTTTCTGGCTGGTATTCCAAAGAAGCATTTCTTCGGGTTAAGCATGATGTTGTATTTTCGTAGATTGGTGAACGTCTCCTCCAAGTCGGAAATTAGCGTTTCCTTCTTTTTGTCTCGGGTTTACATTTAGAGAGTGCTCGGCAAGTTCCCTAGGTACTCCGGTCATGTCAGATGGCTGCCATGCGAAGATATCTTGATTTGCTTGGAGGAACTTGACGAGCGCGCTTTCCTACGCACTACTTAAGCCTATGCCTATCTGGGTCACCTTGGAGGGGTCATCATCCTTCAACGGTGCTTTCTTTGTCTCTTCTGATGCCCTGAACTCCGGATTTGGCTTTGTCACCTCCTTCTTCGTTGCGGGCATCTCGGACGGATCTATGCTCTTCTTGATCTCCTGGTACTCCTGGGCGTGCAGCACGGCTTCGGCAAAGGCGGCATTTCCATCCTCGCACTCTCGCGCTTTCTTCGGGTCTCCCCTGATGGTGATCACACCGTTGGGACCTGGAATTTTCATCATATTGTAAATGTAACACGGACGAGCCATAAAAGCTCAGTAAGCCGGGCGTCCGAATATAGCGTGGTATGCACTCTTGAACGGGACCACTTCGAAGGAAAGTGCCTCCGTCCGATAGTTCTTTGGAGTTCCAAAGGTAACATCCAAAGTGATCTCTCCCAGGGAATTAGCTTGTCTTCCTGGGACAACTCCGTGAAAGATCATAGAGCTATGGTTCAGCTGGGTCTCCGAGATCTTCATCCGGCATAGCGTTTCGACATAGAGAATATTGATGCTGCTACCACCGTCCATGAGGGTCTTGGAGAAACCATAACCGTCAATAAGTGGATTGACGATTAATGCGTATTTTCCTCGCCTGTGCAACTTAGGTGGATGATCAATGCGGTCAAATGTGATTGCCACTTCCGACCAGTCCAGATATTGGGGGACAGCCGGAACTGTTGCATTGAGCTCGTGGAGAACTGCTTTCTTGACCTTTGTTGGTTGAGATCCGAGGAAGGTGACGTACGTGTCTTTTTTGGTGGGGAAAGTCTTCTTCCCTTCCGGCTTGGGATTTGAAGCATCAGCTTCCTCCATGTCGGAATCTTCCTTGGTCTCTTTGTCCTTTCAGGATTTTTCTTTCCCTTCTTCCGCTTAGCTTTGTAGCCCGCGGTATCATCTCTTTTGATGTCGTCATTAAAACGACACTCGGCGTTGGTGTGGGACGAGCCCCCATTGGCGTCTAGGTGATGCACACATGGGTTATTGGCAATGTCGGCCCAAGTGTAGGTTTTGTCTGGTTGTTGTTCTCCTCTACCTTGGACCCTTGAAGTCCCACGGCCACGCCCACGGCCTCCGCCACGTCCTCCTCGTCCTCTAGACCCGGAAACAGTAGTAACCACCGCTGTCTCCGTGTTGGGTTTTTCTTCCGAGGTACTTTTGCGCTTCTGATCTTGTTGCTTTGTCTTTGTTGACTGAGGTACCGCCAGGATGTTGATTAATCCTTCTGCATCGTCGTCAGCATCTGCATACTTGCTCGCTGTTTCTATCATCTCTCCCAAATCAGTGACCTTGTCACACTTCAAGCGGTGACGTAGTAGACCAATTGTGAGTCCTACGATGAAAGCTTCAATCGCGGTTTGATCGTTTACTCCTTCACAGGAGTTCTTAGTGTCGATCCATTGTCTGAGGTAATCCCGGCAAGTTTCTCCGGCTTTCTGGGTGCAACGTTGTAGGTCTCCGACCGAACAGGGCCTCCGATATGTGCCTTCAAAATTCTGAAAGAACGCACTTTGCATGTCATACCAGTTATGGATGGTCTTCTCCGGAAGTTCATTGAGCCATGATCGCGCCGTCTTCCGCAGCATAAGTGGGAGATATCGGGTTGCGACCAGGTTGTTTCCGCCTTTGGCGATGCAGCAAGCTTGGAAAAAATCCTGTAGCCAAGTGTCTGGCCGAGCAATGACGTCGTAGGCTTGGATATGCCTTGAGATAGCAAATCCTTCTGAGAATCTTGTAGCTCTGATGCGTGGTCCGAAACACTTTGGGCCCACGTACATATCATTGTTTTCATAGTGCCACGCCTCTATGTTGGAATTGATCCTGTGCCTTGCGTCGCTCGATGATAGGGATCGTCCCGAATGCCGGATGTGGCTACGGTGCCTTGGAGCCGGACTTCGGCTTCTGCCACCACATCCTCTGCCACGTCGTCCTTCTTGTCCCCCTTGGGAGCCGTTGTGATGGCTGCTTGGTGGAGAGGGTAGGGCAGCTGAATTGTTTCTGGCTGATCGCCAGCCTCCGTCTAGAGCATCATTATTCTGGTTCCGGGGAGGATCTTGACTACGACAAGCCCCCTGCCGGCTCGTACCAGCATGGCTTCCGTCGTTCCTTCGTCCGTCGTTCCCACCACGGTGAGGCTCAGCCGGACGGCTTGCATATCTAGGAGCTGGCATTTTTTGACGATCCTCCTCCCGACGTTTCTCTTTATCTTCTCCCCTTCGATTGTTGGATTCTCGTCGGGGAGGGTTCTTCGGATTCAGTGCAACAATGGCATCTTTCTCGGCTTTAGGAGCGACGTTGCTCTAGTTACGGGTAATTCTGTGATGCTATCCTGACGATCCGGTTCTTGAATAATTGTCTTCCCATCGTTCGGGTTATGATACTATGCCCGAACATAATGGGATCTTACGCCAGCCCATGCCGGATCTGTGCGACATTGGTCAGAATCCGAGACCAGTTTTTGACTTCCGGACAGGACGACCTTTTGCTGCTCCAGTCCCTTGTTGAGAAATTTGATACCTAAACGGATCTTCTCCGGTCCTAGATTAGCCGATAGAATTTCTCGTGTTGCCACGGTATTCTGTACTGGGGTTGGGTATACCCAATCTCCGTTGCTATCTTTCCGTGGCTTCCCCATCTCATCCCCAAAAAGGACGGCACGGACACGTGGCAATTGGTCATCATTGGTGTGACGCTTCCGTGTCTTCTGATGCAACCGAGACATGTAGTCCTTAGTTGACATGCATTTCTTCTCCACCTCGATGTTTTTGGCTTCATCGAGGAGTTGTTGTCGACGCACTTCTAGGGCTTGCGCCCTTTCGTCCAGCTCATCCGTAGTAAGTTCTGCAGTTATAGGGATAGGTGTGGTTAATGCAACATCGATGAGTTTACGCGCACCTTCGGTGATCACGTGTCCATCCATCGATGCTTCTTTTTTCGGCTCTTTTGGGATAAGTGCTCCATCCGAGTCTTCCTCGTATTCCTCGGCGATCACCTCCTCCGTGAGAGGGTTTTTTGCCGAGGTCTTGTTCTTCTTATTTGCCTTCTTGGCAACGCCGGTAGCAAAGACGGCTTTGGGTACGTTTCCCGGAGTCAAGCTCTGATCGGTACTTTCGGACATCTGGACTTCGGGATTATCTCCGACGTCCATGTCATCCTGTGCTTTGGGAGAGTGTTCCCCGGATCCTTCATCCAAGGCTTCTCCTTCTTCTGCAGCTTTGGAGTTGTACTCCTCTTCATATTCTGTGGAGAACTTTCGGAAATCTGCCGACGTCATAGACTCATCCGAGGATGCGGGAACGTCGGCGTTTGTTCCAATTGCCTCCAGCATAGAGTCGGTGTTTTCTCCAGCATCGGCAGAGCCGGATCCAGATCCTACGTATCCAACGAAGTGCGTCGCGTGCTTCCTGAGGTACCTACGGCCCTCGCGATCAGCCATGTCGAAACTTTTGATGGTCTCGAGGATTGCATCTGCGCTTTCACCTTGCAGTATCATACGTCTCAATGTGTGCCTCAGGAAAGGCATGTATGTCCTGGCATCATCAGAGCCGGAATCAGTGTTGTTGATATGCTCCTCCTGAATTTCGACTTCCACGGGTGGGTCGATCTGGGATCCGACCTCTCCAGAGAGATCCACTCCAGATCCAACTTGGGCCGCTAGGTCTTCTTCAGGCTCGGATTTCTCCACTATCTCCGCAATTGGTGCGGGTTGAGTGGGATTAGGGTTTTCTGAGATCCGGAACTCTACCGCCTCCACGGACAAAGGGGACCCAGAAAATTCTTCTGCCTCTATCATCACCGCTGGGGTGGGGTGGGCAGGTTCAGCGAAACCGATGTAAACATCGATCTCGCCAAAAGACATGATTGTGTAGGTAGTCACAGCCTCCTTTGCCGGAATCCAAGTCTCGTCGAGAACGATGAGAGGGACGTCGTTGACGTAGAGGATGCGACCGATGGCGATAGTCTCGCCGATTCCGATTCTTGCAGATTCCGCTTGAAACACAGATCCGAAGCTCACTTGCCCCACGGTGGGCGCCAACTGTCGTCGGATTGGGGACAAGTACGCCATGAGGGGGTCCTCGAGGCGTGCGGAAGAGAGGGGTGTGAGTCGTACGGTGTTCCGGGATGGTGACCACACAAGTTTACCCAGGTCAAATCTGCCGGCTTTGGACGGATCCTACTCCTGCTAGCAATCCAGTAATACGGCAGAGCCGGAATATGGGTTACAAGGGTTTCGCCTGTGCGAGTTGAGGGTCTAAAGTATTGGGTGCCCTAAAGGTTCTCCCTAGGCCGGCTTATATAGATATCCGGCCTAGGATTTACAGGAGAGATCAATCCGGCTACGACTAAGAGTTGATTACAGAGTACATCTTCAACTACAAGTAACATTATGGGTCTAAGTCGGTAAGTCTTCTGGGCCTTCCCGTAGCCGGATTGGACTCCGTCTTTCTCCCTGACTGGGCCGCCCGTGAAGCAAAGCTCTAACCCGAAATGGGCCACCCTGGTCAGTGAAGAACTGTGAGGATATCCGGAAAGTATATCCGCAACACGATGTAGTATTTCTGTGCGACACAACTCTCCAAATAGGC
This sequence comes from Avena eriantha, assembly GCA_910589775.1. NCBI lineage: Eukaryota > Viridiplantae > Streptophyta > Magnoliopsida > Poales > Poaceae > Avena > Avena eriantha. Next base: position 387,101,015 of record OU342740.1, on the reverse strand, counting down.
TTATTTTTTCCCGCACCGAGAAACGGTCGTCGGTCCAACCAAACACGATCCTAGGTGAAAGAAAGCCGATGCTTAAATTGGTATAAAAGCATACTTTTTTCCCGCGCCGAGAAACGGTCGTCGGCCAACCAAACAAGTCCTAGATGAAAGACAATGCTTAAATTGGTAATAAAAGATAAGATAACTAAAAAAAAGGAGTTGGCACTTGGGGACATGAGCGCGAACAGGAGAGGGTTACCGGCTGGGAGTGTGTATCCACATCGCATGCATGCCCATGGAAGTGGCATGACACGATGAGAATTTTCCGACACTACACGATGTTCCGTGCATGTCCATCGGGTCTGCAGCTCACGCTCATGGACGCACACAAATGCCAACCCTAGCCCTCCGAGGATGGAGTCATAGGCGTGCACCACCAAGCCCGGCCGATGGATTGGACGAGCGGTACGTATATCCCGGTATCTGCGGCGATGGATTAGCAGTGTGGTACTATTTTCTTGGCACAGTACACGGTTTATGCATGATTCGAACCGGGTCTAGTTGCTCGAAAGATTTTTGGGCCTGGTTGGGCCTCACCAGTTCGGTTCCTCCGTTTCACGTCCCTGTTTGGAACACACGATAGAAAAAAAAAACGCACACAGGGTATGAATATAATGCTCAGTTCATAAATATAAGACATTTTGAGACGTAACTTTTCCCCACGCCGCCGCCAAGGAGAGAAAAAGATCTCTCGCCCTAGGGCACCCGTCTTCCAACGCCGGGCTCCGGCGGCTTCCCCTGCCGACGACTTAGGTCGTAGGTGGTGAGGGGGTCGCCGGATCCACACGTGTGGATAGTTTTAGGCTAAATTAGATTCGTTTTTAGGCTGCTCATCGTCTTAGCTTCGGGGACGACGATGCCGGCGCTGAATAAATTTTCTTTAGATCCTTCCCCGATCGATTTGGAGATCGGTCTATCCAAGCAAGGATGGTGTGGCGGTGGCGGCATCCTCGTGGTGGATATGTGTCCTCAGGCTCCGCCGCTGCGGCGGCGTTTGCTCCAGCGCCGACGTGGAACCTAGGAGGTAGTCCAGGAGCGGATGCAGATTGTGATCTGCATCGACGACATCTGGAAGATGGTGAATCGTGTGTTGGGTCCGTGGTTCGTGGATGACAGGTGTGGCTTTCTCTTTCGATGTTTTAGTCGTGCGGGGGTGCTAGATCTGGAGCTCGATGGCGTGTCCGGGGTGTTGTCCCAGTCTGATCCGTTCAACGGCAATGGTTTCACCTTTGGTGAGCCACCTTGGAGGTCCGTAAAGCTGCATGTCAGCGATGGAGCCGCATCGAGCTCGGGTGAGGAGGTGATCCGTCATTCTCTCCTTTGGTGGCTGCTGTGGTGGTGCCAGAGGCAGGTGACGGGCGTTGGCGTCAAGCTCAGAGGTTTCTTCGGTCTGGATTGTTCTTTCTTAGCTGGCGATCCTTTGCGCAATGGCTTGCGTTTTGTTGTCTATTCAGTTTTGTCAGGTCCGTGTTTACGTGGCTTGTACTATGATCTTTATGATATACGAATGAGACACGTATTACCATGCAAAAAAATATAAGACATTTTAGCTTTGTGAAAATAAAAGTATCTAGATGTTTTTTATTGTATAGATTCACTCCGAATCTATATATAAATGTTGTCTAGATATATTAGTTTCACAAAGCTAAAACGTCTTATATTTTTAGATGGAGAGAATACTCTCGCATCCTATGAAATCCGAAGACATCAGAATTAATAAGGATTGCCGTTTGAATCGCACCAAAGGAAAAATATAGGAAAGTTTTGAGTTAAAGACAATAAGATAGTGTCATTGCATATTAATTTGTGGACTATGCAAGATAACTGTGCTAATCTCATGCCTACTCAAACATGACCTGCACATATGACCAATAAATTTGTGCAAATAAATCATTGATTTTACAAATATGAACTCCTCCATTCACGCCCTTCGCCTTCAATAATAATCGATAACAAAGAATATGCATTTGTACTTTTGTAGTACCTTCCGAGCTTCTCTTAGAGAATCTCCAGCAGATACTGCAAACCCGCGTAAACATGGTTTGTGGTGAACTGCAAACCATGTTTGTGGTATAAAAAAAATCGCCGCGAAACATATGCACTACTGGAACTACATTTTTAGAAATCATCCCGTTGACGCCAGATCATACATACGCGGAGGTTTTGATCATCTCAGATCAACATATCTACAACAAAAAATTGGATGTCATGCCCTACATTCAATCTAACCCTAGCAGTTGTCGATGGTACCTACTCATCGGAGCGTCTACGGCGCTGTCGTCGCTCGCCTACTCGTCATCGGAGTTGGTGTTGTCATCGGAGTAGTCGATTACGAAGACAGCCAGCCGGGCCTGGTGCTCGCGTGCGGAGTGGCGGCAGACGCGGCGGAGCTCGTGCTGCTCGCGCTCACGCTCGTCCTGCCAGCACTTTGCGCGATCCCAGATGTCGGAGACGAGGGTCCCGAGCGAGTTGAACTTCGCCTCACGAACCACGTCGCCCTCCTCCGAGCCAAAGGTCCGCCTCCTCCTCCTCGTTGTACTCGTCGGAGATGTGGCCCCACCGAGCCAAAGCGGACGCGGGAGCGGGAGGCGGCGCGTGGAAGCGCAGGCCAGCACTCGCGGCAGCCCGGGAGCTTCCTGATGATGTCTACGCACTTCTATTCTTGTAGACAGTTGTTGGGCCTCCAAGTGCAGAGGTTTGTAGAACAGCAGCAAGTTTTCCCTTAAGTGGATCACCCAAGGTTTATCGAACTCAGGGAGGAAGTGATCAAAGGTATTCCCTCTCAAGCAACCCTGCAATCAAGATACAAGAAGTCTCTTGTGTCCCCAACACACCCAATACACTTGTCAGGTGTATAGGTGCACTAGTTCGGCGAAGAGATAGTGAAATACAAGTGGTAATGGTGATACAAAATAGGTTGATGGCGTGGAAAAGACTAAAGGCAAACTGAAATAAAGATGGAAGCAAGCAAACAAGTAACAAATCTAGTTGCAAACGGTGTTTCAATGCTTAGAAACAAGGCCTAGGGATCATACTTTCACTAGTGAACACTCTCATATAAATATATTCTCTTCATGATACTACTCTTAACTACTCTCTGGTTGAACACTCTAATCGATGGTAGGGCTATAACAGCACACCTCAAAGTAAGCCTTTCCCATCTAGAAAACCCCACACTGTCACCTTGAGTACTAGATGAGTCCAACAAACACCACAATTTCATAAAGACATCCAACTCCAAATATAACTCATAACAAGTATTTGTAATCTCCAGCCTAAGTGCCACCATGGTGTGCACGCTGTCACTTTCACACACATGGGGAGAGCAGAGATCTATTAAAGCACTTGAGTAGCAAGGTAGATCTATTGATTACAAGCTCATGATCACAATATGATCATGCATAGAGAGAGATATGAACACATAGCTACCGGTAGAACCCTTAGCCTCGAGGAAGAACTACTCCCTCCTCATCATGGGAATCAGTAATGGTGATGGAGATGGCTCCGGGGGCACTTCCCCGTTCCGGCAGGGTGCCGGAACAGAGACTTTCTGTCCCCCGAATCTCCCCTTCGGTGGCGGCGGTGCTGTGGAACTTTTCGTGGCTAGAGGCTTGATTCTTTAGGGTTTATGCATCGGGAGGCATCTTATAGGCGAAGAGGCAAGGTCGGTGGAGTGCCAGGGGGCCCACACCACCTGGTGGCGCGGCCAGGGCTAGCCCGCGCCACCACATGGTGTGGCCGCCCTGTGGCCCCTCTCCGTCTCGTCTTCTGGCTCCGTGAGTCTTCCGGTAAAATATCAACTTTGGCTTTTGTCCCGTCCAATTCCGAGAATATTCATTTTCTGACTTTCTGGAACCAAAAACAGCAGAAAACAGGCAACTGGCACTGTGGCTCTTGTTAATAGGTTAGTCCAAGAAAGTGTATGAAAAGTACTCCAAAGTTGGAACAAAACATAAGAAAGTAGATAAAACCAAACATGGAACATCAAAAATTATAGATACATTTGCAATGTATCAACATCCCCAAGCTTAACTCCTGCTCGTCCTCGAGTAGGTAAGTGATAAAAGGTTAAAGTGAACAAACTATGGTGTACATGCTTGACAAAGTATAAGTCAGAAATCTCATGTCCCTTGTATACGAGGGTCGCTCCTCATGCTACTCAAGTTTAGTCACCGGTAAGTTCTTGTCATCGTAAGTACATGTGTATCATAGAGAACCGCCAACAGGGTATCCCTTGCCCGATGATACGGAAGAATCCCCATATCAAAATGACAAGGCAAGCAGACAACGAGCATCTCAGCATTCTTCTTATTTACCTAGCCTGGCCTGCGCCACCAGGTGGTGTGGCCAGCCCCTGGCCCCTCTCCGTCTCATCTTCTGGCTCCGTGAGTCTTCCGGTAAAATATCAACTTTGGCTTTTGTCCCGTCCAATTCCGAGAATATGCATTTTCTGACTTTCTGGAAACAAAAACAACAGAAAACAGGCAACTGGCACTATGGCATCTTGTTAATAGGTTAGTCCAAGAAATCATATGAAAAGTACTCCAAAGTGTAGACAAAACATAAGAAAGTAGATAAAACCAAGCATGGAACATCAATAATTACAGATACATTTGCAATGTATCAGGGCTCGGCCCACACCAACGCCGAATGTCATTTCAATGACGACATCAAAAGAGATGACACCACGGGCTACAAAGCTAAGCGGAAGAAGGGAAAGAATAATCCCGAAAAAGAAAAAGAGACCAAGGAAGATTCCGACATGGAGGAAGCTGATGCTTCAAATCCCAAGCCGGAAGGGAAGAAAAAAATTCCGACCAAGAAAGACACTTATGTTACCTTCCTCGGATCTCAACCAGCAAAGGTCAAGAAAGCAGTTCTACACGAGCTGAACACAACAGTTCCGGCTGTCCCCCAATTTTTGGACTGGTCGGAAGTGGCAATCACATTTGACCGTGCTGATCATCTGCCTAAGTTGCACAGGCGAGGAAAATACGCCTTAATCGTCAATCCACTTATTGACGGTTATGGTTTCTCCAAGACCCTCATGGACGGCGGCAGTAGCATCAATATTCTCTATGTAGAAACGCTACACCGGATGAAGATCTCGGAGACCCAGCTGAACCATAGCTCTGTGATCTTTCACGGAGTTGTCCCAGGAAGACAAGCCAATTCCCTGGGAGAGATCACTTTGGATGTTACCTTTGGAACTCCAAAGAACTATCGGACGGAGGCACTTTCCTTCGAAGTGGTCCCGTTCAAGAGCGCATACCACGCTATATTCAGACGTCCGACTTACTGGGCTTTTATGGCTCGTCCGCGTTATATTTACAATATGATGAAAATTCCAGGTCCGAACGGCGTGATCACCATCAGGGGAGACCCAAAGAAAGCGCGAGAGTGCGAGGATGGAAATGCCGCCTTTGTCGAAGCCGTGCTGCACGCCCAGGAGTACCAGGAGATCAAGAAGAGCATAGATCCATCCGAGATGCCTGCAACGAAGAAGGAGGTGACAAAGCCAAATCCGGAGTTCAAGGCATCAAAAGATACGAAGAAGACGCCATTGAAGGATGATGACCCCTCCAAGGTGACCCAGATAGGCGTAGGCCTAGGTAGCGCATAGGAAAGCGTTCTCGTCAAGTTCCTCCAAGCAAATCAAGATATCTTCGCATGGCAGCCATCTGACATGACTGGAGTACCTAGGAAACTTGCCGAGCACTCTTTAAATGTAAACCCGAACGCTACATCCGTCAAACAGTCCTTACGACGTTTCGGCGATGAAAAGCGTAAGGCAATAGCTAAGGAACTAGCACGGCTCGAGTTAGCCGGATTCATAGAAGAGGTCATCCACACTGAGTGGTCGGCCAATCCTGTAATGGTCCCTAAAAAGGACACCACTGATTTAAGGATGTGTGTTGATTATACTGCCTTGAACAAGGCTTGCCCAAAAGATCCGTTCGCTCTGCCTAGAATTGATCAAGTTATCGATTCTACGGCAGGCTCGGAACTCCTCTGTTTTCTCGACGCATATTCCGGTTATCACCAAATCCGGATGAAGGAATCTGACAAAGTCAAAACTTCATTCATAACCCCTTTCGGAACCTGTTTTGTTACAATGCCCTTTGGGCTAAAAAACGCAGGAGCTACGTACCAGCGCACGATGCAGCGTTGCCTCCATGACCAACTCGGACGCAATGTACATGCATACGTGGATGATATAGCGGTGATGTCCAAAAAGGAGGAAACGCTAATTTCTGACTTGGAGGAAACATTCGCCAATCTACGAAAATACAACATCATGCTTAACCCGAAGAAATGTTTCTTCGGAATACCAGCTGGCAAATTCTTAGGTTTCATCGTGTCTCAAAGAGGCATAGAGGTAAACCGGGACAAAATCAAGCCTATACTCAATATTTCTAGGCCAACTCGCCTGAAGGACGTACAAAGACTAACTGGTTGCATTGCTGCAGTCAATCAGTTTGTAAGCCAGCTTGGAGAAAGAGCCGCACCATTATATAAACTCCTGAAAAAGACCAAGGATTTTGTTTGGACTGATGAAGCTGAAGCTTCACTACAAGACCTGAAGAAAGTACTCTCGTCTACTCCTATCCTTGCTGCGCCGGAACCACAGGAACCGATGTTGCTTTATCTTGCTGCGACAAACAAGGTCGTTAGTATCGTCATGGTAGTGGAGAGACCGGAGGAAAATCAAGAACACCTGGTGCAGCGTCCGACTTACTTTGTCAGCGAGGTCCTGGCAGAATTAAAACAGCGATATCCGCACTATCAAAAGTTGGCTTACGGTGTTTTTCTAGCATCTCGTAAGTTACGGTATTATTTTCAGGAGCATCCAATCACCGTGGTGAGCACAGCTCCCATGAGAGATATAATCAATAACAGTGACGCCACAGAACGTGTCGCCAAATGGGGCATAGAGCTTTCAGCTTTTGATATTGAGTATAAACCTCGGACAGCAATCAAATCCCAGATCCTTGCTGACTTTGTCGCTGATTGGACAGAGACGAAGGAGAACATGACCCTCCCTGAGTCGGAATACTGGACCCTCTACTTTGATGGGTCTAAGGCTCGAGGGGGCTCGGGGGCTGACGTGGTGCTCAAATCACCCCAAGGAGATAAACTTCTATACGTGTTGCACATCCACTTCATAGCAACAAATAATATCGCTAAATATGAAGCACTGCTACATGGAATCCGGATTGCTAAGGATATTGGCATCCGACGTTTGATGTGGTATGGAGATTCGGATCTTGTTTCTCAACAAGTGTCAGATATTTGTAATGCAAATAAACACATGGCAGCTTATAAAGATGTGGTGGATGATCTATCTATATCGTTCAAAGTGTTTGAGGTTCAACACATCCCTCGAGCAGAAAATAAGGAAGCAGATGCACTATCTCGGATAGGCTCTGCGTGGAAAGAGGTCCCGGATGGCGCTTTTTTAGAGCACCTCAAAGTTCCCTCAATAAAGGGAGTAGATGAGGAATATCCGACCAAATCCGACTCACCTTTAATAGCGGTCCTGGTTATAATTCCCAGTTGGACCCAACCCTACCTTGATCATCTGGAAGATGGCAAATTACCCGAAGACGAAGTTCTGAGTCGGCAGATCATCCAACGAGCAAAATCTTATACTATAATTAAAGGTGAGCTCTATAAGCGGAGTATTTCTAGGGTTTTTCAGCGTTGCGTATCTCCGAAAGAAGGAGTGGAAATCTTAAGGGAAATCCACGAAGGCGAGTGTGGTCACCACGCTACAGCCAAATCTTTAGTGGCAAAAGCTTTTAGGCATGGATTTTTCTGGCTTACAGCTCAGGCAGATGCCGAACGATTAGTCAAGACGTGTAAAGGCTGCCAAAAGTATGCCAAACAAGATCATGTTCCGGCTGATCAGCTGTGAACAATACCTATAACATGGCCTTTTGCGGTCTGGAGGCTTGATATGGTAGGACCATTTAAACGAGGTCCAAGTGGATTTACTCATCTCTTAGTGATAGTGGATAAATTCACCAAATGGATTGAGGCTAAACCTGTCACTAGTTGTGATGGAGCAATGATGACCCACAAGTATAGGAGGTGTATCGCAGTATTTTCGACGGAAGTGAAACCCAATTTATTGATTCGACACAAGGGGAGCCCAAGAATATATATATAAGCCTTAACAACTGAGTTGTCAATTCAGCTGCACCTGGAAACAATCTTGCTCACAGCAGTTTATCAGTAGCAACAGTTTTGTAGTAGGAATTGTAATGTAACAACAATAGTAAAGCAAAGACAGTGGTAACAAAAGCAGTAAACAGTGGGATTCGAGTGCGGTAGGCATAGGGATGGATGGACGGACATTGCATGGACAAGACAATTCAAATAGCAAACAGAACATAGGGCAATTGCAAATAAATAAGATAAAGCATCCAAGTACTAGACAATCCTAGGCATGTGTTCCATATATAGTCATACGTGCTCGCAATGAGAACTTGCACAACATCTTTTGTCCTGCCAGCCCCTTTGCAGCGGGGCCTCTAGGGAACTACTGGCAATTAAGGTGCTCCTTTTAATAGAGCACCGGAGCAAAGCATTAACACTTCGTGAACACATGTGATCCTCACATCAAAGCCATTCCCTTCCGGTTATCCCGATTTCTGTCACTTCGGGGCCATAGATTCCGGACAACAACGTGTGTATATAACTTGCAGATAAGACCAAAAACAATACTATCATAATGAATCAATAACATGTCCAGATCCGAAATCATGGCACTCGGGCCCTAGTGACAAGTATTAAGCACAACAAAGTCATAAAGCACTAATAAAAGATACTAGGCACCATGCCCTAACAATCTGATGCCATTACATGAACGATCCCATCCAATCCCTACCATCCCCATAGCCTACACCGGGGGATTACTCACTCATAGATGGGGGAAACATGGATGGTCGATGGAGAAGCGATGGTGATGATGATGGCGATGATCTCCTCCAATTCCCCGTCTCGGCAGGGTGCCAGAACGGAGTTTCTGGTGCTGTTTCGTGGAATCTGGTGGTGGCGGCGGAGCGGAACTCCTTCTGGAAAAACGTCGAACCTGTCGAAGTTTTTAGGTCAGAAGGCTCCTTATAGGCGAAGAGAGAGGCTGAGGGGGTGCCTAGGGGGCCCACACCACCCCCTGGCGCGGCCTGGCCTGGCCCGCGCCACCAGGTGGTGTGGCCACCCCTGGCTCTTCTCCCTCTCGTATTCTGGCTCCTAGAGTCTTCGGGTGAAATAGGATTTTTGGCATATTTTCCGGGATTTTTCCTGATAGTTAGTTTTCTGCACAAAAAGTAGACACCAAGGTAATTCTGCTGAAAACAGCGTTAGTCCGCGTTAGTTGCATTCAAATCACACAAGTTTAGAGGAGAAACAATAGCAAAAGTGTTCGGGAAAGTAGATACGTTTTGGACGTATCAACTCCCCCAAGCTTAGCTTATTGCTTGTCCTCAAGCAATTCAGTTGAAAACTGAGTGCGATAAAAGAACTTTCACGAACACATTTGCTTCATAAGATGTAAATATTCTCAGCAATGTGATCAACTACTTAGACAGTTCATAATAAAGAGTATGCTACCAAGTCTATTTAATAGTCTTTGCAAGCTATGAAGAGATTCCAACTCAAGAATAATAAGTAGCATGAAGCACAAACATAAGCAACATTACCATGCTCATAAAAAGGTATGATAGAGTGGTATCTCGCTTGCCTTTGATTATGAATGCCAAGGCACCTCTGAAGTTCAAGTGATGACTAGAAGTAAATATATCAAGGATACAAGCATCAAAGTCATAACACAAATAATCAAGTAATGGAACAAACACAAAGAATGACAACTATGCTCTCAAGAAGGTGCTCAAAGAATATGTGGAGACTCAACAAGTAGAAGAAAAGGTTTTGAATAATTTGAAAGTCTTCCAAATGCTAAAAGTATGGTACTCGTTAGCTTTGAGCTCTCATTGCCCCTATCATAAGCATCTTTAATGTGGTTAAGGTGAAAGTGACACAACTAAGAGGATATGCTTGACAAGTTATAAATCGAAGTCTCATGCCCCTTACTTACGAAGACCAATCCTCATGCTACTCAACTTCAGTCACAAGTAAGCTCTTGTCATTGTAAGTATATACGTATCATAGAGAACCGCCAACGGGGTACCCCTTGCACATGACACGGGAGCTATCCCATAATCAAAATAACAAGGCAAGCAGACAATGAGCATCTTGACGATCTTTTTATTTACTATGTGCATAGATTTTTTTTGAGGATGCTTCATAGAATGCTCATTATGGTTATGCTGCAAGTTTCCACCATGATTAGGCATGGCTTAGGCTAGCGGCCCAGGCGTTTCTCTAACATACATACAAACTCCATGACCTTACAAGTTCCACTTTTATTTCACACCGTCGGGATCCATAAGCAAAAGAACATGATATCAACTAGGTACAAAGTACCTATGAAGTGTTGAAAGCGGTCCCCATGATACATGGTTCTGATAACTTCAACTCATAAAGCGCAAGGATATGCGCAACAAAGAAGGATGCAATGGTTCAGGTTTATTAAGTGCGAGAAAATAAAGTGTGCCATCAAGTTCATGAGAGCTTTACTAACTAACTTTCTCATAACAAGCAAACATTTTATTCAGAAGAAAACAAGGCATATTGAATATGCACGGAGGTAGCAAATGATGCTAATGGGTAGGTATGGTGGACACTTTGGAAATATTTGGTTTAAGGAGTTGGGAACTTGAGTAAAACATACTCAGTGAAAGTGAAGGCTAGCAATAGTAAGGGAGCGACGAACGAGAGTGCAATAGCTATTATTATCATGCTTGCAACAAAACAGGACTACTCATGGCATGAAAGTGATTCAAGATCCTCAAGGCAAAATAATTCATCAAGGCTTAACTGATTATCACAGTCATGTGCATGCGTGAGCATGTGCCAAGTCAATTGAAATGAAACATTCAGAGGAGGATACCATGGTGTCATACCAATTTATGAATAGAGCAATGCAAGCAAACATTCATAAGACATGCTACAAACTATTAGCGAGCTGGAGCTAATCATAAGAAAGCAAGAACTACTAAGCATCCAAAGATAACATACACCCTACTTGAACGGACTAAGCAAGCTCACAATGATGAGTATACGTACAAAATGAAAACAAATAGAGTTCGTTACCAGCCTCTTACCACGCCTCAAGTTGTCATTGATCCTCATTATTGCTCTTCACTTGTGTAGCTTGAATAATAATATGAAACCAATATCCACTGAGGACTGCCGAACCCTGTAGCAAACTCGCAAAAACCAAAGAAGAACGACAAATATTTTTTGGTGTTTTCGATTTTAAAACAAGAACCAAAAGGGAAAAACAAAGCAAAGCAAACTCTTTTTGGGTTTTTTGAATAGTTCAATCAAAGCAAAAAGGGAAAAGCAAACCAAGGCAAAAAGAAGAAGCAAACCAAAGAGAAACAACAGAAATATTTTTGGTCTTTTTGTGTTTTTAGAAAGCAAAAGCAAAGAAGAACGAAAACTAAAAACAGAACGAAAACATGAATATACAAAGTACCGACGCAACATGATATGGAGATGAGTGCAGTGTCGGCGTACCTCCCCCCAAGCATAGGCTTTTGGCCTAAGTGGGTATCAATCCCAAGCTGGCCAGGATAAAGTGTCACCCTGGTACGACGAAGAGGTCCCCTCATCCTGGTGCGAACTCAAGTACGTCCCTCCATAATGCGCAGAGTAATCATAGGAGGGCACATCCTCCTGGTGCTGCTTGTGGAAACCCAGCAAGCGAAGCTGCTCGTCCACCTCCTCCTTGGAGCGCGACCACGGTCTCCTGTGAACACTAAACAAAGTAGGCTATGGCAAAAGGATCTCCCTTTCATCCCCGTCAGTGAAAAGCATCCTATATACTAGATTGTTCAAATCAGAGGTAGCAGTGACAAAGTGATGAGTTTTCATGGCAAAAAGTTCAAGCCTCTGTGGTGCTAGCGTAGCATCATAGGGATCCACTGAAAGACCTAATGCATTGACTATACGTGAGGCAATGATGCGCCCATAGATAGGCCCCCTAGCAGCTAGGCGGTGAGCAATAAGCGAGCCAAGATTGTACCGAGTATCATTGTTAAGCGCAGCAGCAAGGAATGCTAAATGATAGTTGGAGATATTACTTGTGTTCTCCCTACCAAGTACACTAGTAGCAAGATAATATGCAAAGTATCTAAGAGCAGGGAGTTGGATATTTCTTATCTTTCCGCGCTGCGCCACGCTGTCATCATCATTGGTCACCCCTCGATAAATCTCCAACAAATCAGCGGGTCTCCCTTGAATTTTCTTCACGGTTCTTGGCATGCGCACACCTACAATACTACAGCTTGTAAGAAAGTAAAACAAGGAAAAGAGGATGGGTGAGCATCCCCATCATCCCTTTCACTGCCAATACGAGTTGCAATGAGATCTTCATTGTATGATGGCCTAAATTGAGAGGCTGTTCTTGAGGGTGTCGACCTCCTAGGTGCATCACTCTCAAATATCTCTCCAAAAGTATGGTTGTTCATGCTCGGTATTCTGAAATTTAAACACCTATCAAACAAGTGATTGCAAAGTAAATATAATGAAGGATTCTACTCATAGGGACTTGCAAGAGGCCTAAACATGCATCAAAACTATATCTCTAAGCATCAATCAAGCTTACAAGCCCTCATAACCAGTCACCTACAGCAGCAAAATACTCAACATATAATCCACTAATCACAAATCTACTTGGACAAGGGGAGGAGTCACATACCAGGGAACTAATGCTCCAAATTTCAGCAAGAAAGATGGGCTGAGCAAGGAGATCGAAAAAATCGAGAGCAAGCACAGCAAGAACACCATTTTGAGATATGAACTGGAGCTTACTCGGGAGAGAGAGAAGAAAGTGGCAGGTGAGAGAGTTAGTGGGGGGCCAGGGGTGGCCCACACCAGGGCATGGCGCCACCCAAGGCTGGCCGTGCCACCATGTGGTGTGCCTGCCTGGTGGCCCCCCTGGCACCTCCCAGGTACTCCTCTGCCCCTTTTTTCACATAAAAATTTAATATGAATTTTCTGGAATTTTTCGAGACACTTTATTTTTGGGCAATTTTAGAGATAGAAGAATGATTTTTCTGACAGACAGATTTTTTTCTTTTGGGAAACATGATGCAAGGACAAAACAAGGCTAGAACTATAGAAGTTCTAACATGCAAGCAACTAACAACAAAAAGAAAACTTAACGAAAGCAAAAACTAAAATGCAAAGGATAGAAATAAACGGAGATAATCATAATGAAAACATTGTTTTGTTCAATGGAATCCTTTGGTTAACAAGGTTGATCAAGTCTTGCTACCAAAACAATTGCATATGAGACAAAACTTTGTACTCCACTAATGATTATGTTACCTCAACCTTGATAGCAATGGTCCCAATCATAATAGTTTCAAATTTTTCTCTTGGTATTGGACAATATATTTCTCCAACTTGAATGCCTTCAACATGTTCAATTGAATTCAAACCATAAGTCCTTTCAATCTTCTTGGGGAAATGGACAGTATGTTCCTTGTCATTAACATTGAAGGTCACCTTTCCTTGATTACAATTAATAACAGCTCCTGCAGTATTAAGAAAAGGTCTCCCAAGAATAATAGACATATTATCATCTTCAGGCATTTCAAGCACAACCAAATCAGTTAATATCAACCAATTGTGAGCCACCTGAACAGGTACATCCTCACATATACCCACAGGAATAGTGGTAAATTTATTAGCCATTTGCAAAGATATATCAGTTGGTATTAATTTTTCAAGTTGAAGCCTCTTATAGAGAGAGAAAGGCATAACACTAACTCCAGCTCCCAAATCACACAAAGAAGTTCTAACATAACTGGTCTTAATAGAGCAAGGGATAGTTGGAATCCCTGGATCTCCAAGTTTCTTAGGAACCTTACCATTGAAGGAATAATTAGCAAGCAAAGTAGAAATTTCTTCATTAGGGATCTTCCTTTTATTCGAGACAATGTCCTTCATATACTTTGAGTAAGGAGGCAATTTAATAGCATCAGTCAAAGGAATTTGCAAGAATAAAGGCTTCATCCACTCACAAAACTTATTATAGTGTTCATCTTCCTTTGACATGTGTTTCTTATCAGGGAAAGGCATAGGTTTTTGGACCCAAGGTTCTCTTTCACTACCATGTTTCTTAGCAATAAAATCCTCTTTGGTGTATTTAGTATTCTTAGTGTGGTTTTTAGGTTCTTCCTCAACTTTCTCTTCATTAGGAGCAACATTTTCTTCATTACCACTTTCAGTTTCAGCATCAGAGATAGATATACTATTAGGATCTATAGCAGGTTTAGAGGGTTCTACAACAGTTTTATGTTTCTTTTTCCTTTTCTTACGAGTAGAACCACTATTTTCAGCTTGTTGAGAATCTTGTTCAATTCTTTTGGGATGCCCCTCAGGATATAGAGGATCCTAGGTAGCAGCACCACTTCTAGTTCTAATTTCATAAGCATGTTTTTCTTTAGCGGCATTAACTAGCAAGCCATTTTGCACTTTAACAAGTTGATCTATTTGAGTTTGAACCATTTGAAAGTGTTTAACAATCATTTTAACATCATTAGAGGTTCTTTCCACAATATCTTTCAACTCAACAATAGCTCTAGTGTTTTCCATTAGATGATTTTGCACCCTTTTATTAAAGTTATCTTGCTTAACAATAAATATATCAAATTCTTCTAAGCATTGATCAGGAGGTTTAGAGTATGGGATATCACCTTCATCAAAGTGTTGGAGAGAGTGTACCTCAATAGTGGATGAGTAGGGAATAGCCTTACATAATTCTTCTATAGGAGGTAAATTCTTGACATCTGCAGCTTTAATTCCCTTCTCCTTAAGACATTTCTTTGCTTCCTTCATCACTTCATCATTTAATTCAATAACTCCCCTCTTCTTTGAGGTTGGAATAGGCACTAGAATAGATGGTTCAGGTACAATTACTTCAGGTATAGCTTGTTTAGGAGGATTCCAATCTTCATAATTCTTGCTTATTTTAGCCATTAATTCCTCAGCTTCCTTAGGAGTCCTATTCCTCAAAACACAATCAGCACAACTATCTAGGTATGTCCTAGATTCTTCGGTTAGTCCATTATAAAATATATCAAGAAGCTCATTCTCAGGTAATGGACTTCTAGCATGTGCATGAATCAAAGCACAAAACCTTGCCCAAGATTCAGGCAATACCTCTTTTTCTCCCTATTTAAAATCAAAAAGTTCCTGTAAAATAGCATGTCTAGCACTGGGAGGAAAATATTTCTGCAGGAAAGTACTAATCAAGCACTCAGGGCTATCAATAGATCCAGGAGGTAAATTACTAAACCAAGTTTTAGCTTCTCCTTTCAGTGAAAAGGGGAAATCTTAGCAACAAAGTAAGTACGCATCTTAATATCATGAGAAAACAAGCCACTCATGGTAGAAAGTTCTTTCATATGTGCTACCGCACTTTCATTCTTAGTCCCACAAAAAGGTTCTTTCTCGACAATAGCTATGTAAGATAGATCGAGAGAGAAATCATAATATTCATCTATAATGTTAATGGGAGAAGCAGCAAACTTAGCATCAGGAGACAATTTGGGTCTAATAGTACGCCTCTCAAGGAGACTCTTAGCAGCGCTCCTATCATGGGTGTTCTTACATTCTTTAATAAACTCATCGGTCATCTCAACATAACCATCTTCAATATCATAACTCTCACTAGACTCAGGTGAGCTAACAGGTGTGGTAGTGTCTTCATTAGGAGTTTCGGTATTTCCAGCTATAGTTCTAGCAATCGTAGCATCTAGGAAAGGACCTAATGAACCACTCTTATCAAGCACAGTAGAAGCAGCATCATAAGCATCATAAGTTTCAGATTCAGCAGTAGTAGTAGTGTGTGTAGCATGTGTATGTGGTGGTGTAAGGAACTTACTCAAAACAGACGGTGAATCAAGAGCAGCAGAGGTGTTCAGAACCGTACCTCTTCTTGTAGTGGATGGTAAAATAGGAACCTTGCCATCACGAGACTTACCCATGATGGATGGATAGCAGCAAACAATAGAGAATCCAAGTGAACTTGATAAATAAATCTATGCTCCCCGGCAACGGCGCCAGAAAAAATAGTCTTGATGACCCACAAGTATAGGGGGTGTATCGCAGTATTTTCGAGGGAAGTGAAACCCAATTTATTGATTCGACACAAGGGGAGCCAAAGAATATTTATAAGCCTTAACAACTGAGTTGTAAATTCAGCTGCACCTGGAAACAATCTTGCTCACAGCAGTTTATCAGTAGCAACAGTTTTGTAGTACGAATAGTAAAGTAACAGCAGTAGTAAAAGTAAAGACATTAGTAACAAAAGCAGTAAACAGTGGGATTCGAGTGCGGTAGGCATAGGGATGGATGGACGGGCGTTGCATGGACAAGACAATTCAAATAGCAATCAGAGCATAGGGCAATTGCAGATAAATAAGATAAAGCATCCAAGTACTAGACAATCCTAGGCATGTGTTCCATATATAGTCATGCGTGCTCGCAATGAGAACTTTCACAACATCTTTTGTCCTGCCAGCCCGTTTGCAGCGGGGCCTCTAGGGAATTACTGGCAATTAAGGTGCTCCTTTTAATAGAGCACCGGAGCAAATCATTAACACTCCGTGAACACATGTGATCCTCACATCAAAGCCATTCCCTTCTAGTTATCACGATTTTTGTCACTTTGGGGCCATAGGTTCCGGACAACAGCGTGTGTATACAACTTGCAGATAAGAGCAAAAACAATACTATCATAATGAATCAATTACATGTCCAGATGTGAAATCATGGCACTCGGGCCCTAGTGACAAGCATTAAGCACAACAAGTCGCAACAAAGTCATAAAGCACTAATAAAAGATACTAGGCACCATGCCCTAACAATCTGATGCCATTACATGAACGATCCCATCCAATCCCTACCATCCCCATAGCCTACAGCGGGGGATTACTCACTCATAGATGGGGGAAACATGGATGGTCGATGGAGAAGCGATGGTGATGATGATGGCGATGATCTCCTCCAATTCCCCGTCTCGGCAGGGTGCCAGAACGGAGTTTCTGGTGCTGTTTCGTGGAATCTGGTGGTGGCGGTGGAGCGGAACTCCTTCTGGAAAAACGTCGAACCCGTCGAAGTTTTTAGGTCAGAAGGCTCCTTATAGGCGAAGAGAGAGGCTGAGGGGGTGCCTGGGGGGCCCACACCACCCCCTGGCGCGGCCTGGCCTGGCCCGTGCCACCAGGTGGTGTGGCCACCCCTTGGCTCTTCTCTGTCTCGTATTCTGGCTCCTAGAGTCTTCGGGTGAAATAGGATTTTTGGCATATTTTCCGGGATTTTTCCTGATAGTAGGTTTTCTGCACAAAAAGTAGACACCAAGGCAATTCTGTTGAAAACAGCGTCAGTCCGCGTTAGTTGCATTCAAATCACACAAGTTTAGAGGAGAAAGAATAGCAAAAGTGTTCGGGAAAGTAGATACGTTTTGGACGTATCAACTCCCCCCAAGCTTAGCTTATTACTTGTCCTCAAGAAATTCAGTTGAAAACTGAGTGCGATAAAAGAACTTTTACGAACACATTTGCTTCATAAGATGTAAATATTCTCAGCAATGTGATGAACTACTTAGACAGTTCATAATAAAGAGTATGCTACCAAGTCTATTTAATAGTCTTTGCAAGCTATGAAGAGATTCCAACTAAAGAATAATAAGTAGCATGAAGCACAAACATAAGCAAAATTACCATGCTCATAAAAAGGTATGATAGAGTGGTATCTCGCTTGCCTTTGATTATGAATGCCAAGGCACCTCTGAAGTTCAAGTGATGACTAGAAGTAAATATATCAAGGATACAAGCATCAAAGTCATAACACAAATAATCAAGTAATGGAACAAACACAAAGAATGACAACTATGCTCTCAAGAAGGTGCTCAAAAAATATGTGGAGACTCAACAAGTAGAAGAAAAGGTTTTGAATAATTTGAAAGTCTTCCAAATGCTGAAAGTATGGTACTCGTTAGCTTTGAGCTCTCATTGCCCCTATCATAAGCATCTTTAATGTGGTTAAGGTGAAAGTGACACAACTAAGAGGATATGCTTGACAAATTATAAATCGAAGTCTCATGCCCCTTACTTACGAAGACCGATCCTCATGCTACTCAACTTCAGTCACAAGTAAGCTCTTGTCATTGTAAGTATATACGTATCATAGAGAACCGCCAACGGGTTACCCCTTGCACATGACACGGGAGCTATCCCATAATCAAAATAACAAGGCAAGCAGACAATGAGCATCTCGACGATCTTTTTATTTACTATGTGCATAGATTTTTATTGAGGATGCTTCATAGAATGCTCATTATGGTTATGCTGCAAGTTTACACCATGATTAGGCATGGCTTAGGCTAGCGGCCCAGGTGTTTCTCTAACATACATACAAACTCCATGACCTTACAAGATCCACTTTTATTTCACACCGTCGGGATCCATAAGCAAAAGAACATGATATCAACTAGGTACAAAGTACCTATGAAGTGTTGAAAGTGGTCCCCATGATACATGGTTCTGCTAACTTCAACTCATAAAGCGCAAGGATATGCGCAACAAAGAAGGACGCAATGGTTCAGGTTTATTAAGTGCAAGAAAATAAAGTATGCCATCAAGTTCGTGAGAGCTTTAATAACTAACTTTCTCATAACAAGCAAACATTTTATTCAGAAGAAAACAAGGCATATTGAATATGCACGGAGGTAGCAAAATAGGAACCTTGCCATCACGAGACTTACCCATGATGGATGGATAGCAGCGAACAATAGAGGATCCAAGTGAACTTGATAAATAAAGCTATGCTCCCCAGCAACGGCGCCAGAAAATAGTCTTGATGACCCACAAGTATAGGGGGTGTATCGCAGTATTTTCAAGGGAAGTGAAACCCAATTTATTGATTCAACACAAGGGGAGACAAAGAATATTTATAAGCCTTAACAACTGAGTTATCAATTCAGCTGCACCTGGAAACAATCTTGCTCACAGAAGTTTATCAGTAGCAACAGTTTTGTAGTAGGAATAGTAAAGTAATAGCAGTAGTAAAAGTAAAGACAATAGTAACAAAAGCAGTAAACAGTGGGATTCGAGTGCGGTAGGCATAGGGATGGATGGACGGGCGTTGCATGGACAAGACAATTCAAATAGCAATCAGAACATAGGGCAATTGCAGATAAATAAGATAAAGCATCCAAGTACTAGACAATCCTAGGCATGTGTTCCATATATAGTCATACGTCCTCGCAATGAGAACTTGCACAACATCTTTTGTCCTGCCAGCCCGTTTGCAGCGGGGCCTCTAGGGAACTACTAGCAATTAAGGTGTTCCTTTTAATAGAGCACCGGAGCAAATCATTAACACTCCGTGGACACATGTGATCCTCACATCAAAGCCATTCCCTTCCGGTTATCCCGATTTCTGTCACTTCGGGGCCATAGGTTCCGGACAACAACGTGTGTATACAACTTGCAGATAAGACCAAAAACAATACTATCATAATGAATCAATAACATGTCCAGAAGTGAAATCATGGCACTCGGGCCCTAGTGACAAGCATTAAGCACAACAAGTCGCAACCAAGTCATAAAGCACTAATAAAAGATACTAGGCACCATGCCCTAACAATCTGATGCCATTACATGAACGATCTCATCTAATCCCTACCATCCCCATAGCCTACAGCGGGGGATTACTCACTCATAGATGGGGGAAACATGGATGGTCGATGGAGAAGCGATGGTGATGATGATGCCAATGATCTCCTCCAATTCCCCGTCCCGGCAGGGTGCCAGAACGGAGTTTCTGGTGCTGTTTTGTGGAATCTGGTGGTGGCGGCGGAGCGGAACTCCTTCTAGAAAAACGTCGAACCCCCCGAAGTTTTTAGGTCAGAAGGCTCCTTAGAGGCGAAGAGAGAGGCCGAGGGGGTGCCTGGGGGGCCCACACCACCCCTTGGCGCGACCTGGCCTGGCCCGCGCCACCAGGTGGTGTGGCCACCCCCTGGCTCTCCTCCGTCTCGTATTCTGGCTCCTGAAGTCTTCGGGTGAAATAGGATTTTTGGCATATTTTCCGGGATTTTTCCTGATAGTTGGTTTTCTGCACAAAAAGTAGACACCAAGGCAATTCTGCTGAAAACAGCGTTAGTTGCATTCAAATCACACAAGTTCAGAGGAGAAACAATAGCAAAAGTGTTCGAGAAAGTAGATACGTTTTGGACGTATCAAGCAACAGCCAAAAGATTTGTCGAGGATGTTATAATCCGGTATGGTTATCCGCATAGCATTATCATGGACAACGGGAGTAACTTTTCTATGGGAAAATTGGCCGAATTCTGCAAACGAGCAAAATATCCGGCTTGACATTGCGTTAGTCGCACATCCACGGGCTAACGGACAAGTCAAAAGAGCAAATGGTTTAATCCTGCAAGGCCTAAAACCGAGACTCGAAGCACCATTACGACGTGCTGCGGGGGCTTGGGCAGAGGAATTACCCTCTGTAATATGGAGTTTACGAATGACTCCGAACAGGTCAACCGGATACACACCTTTCTTCTTGGTCTTTGGCGGAGAAGCAGTTCTTCCTAGTGATTTGATTCACACTTCTCCTAGAGTGGCCGCGTATATTGAAGAGGATGCCGAGATTTCTCGACAAAATGATCTCGACTTAGTCGAAGAAGTTTGCGTCGTTGCTGAAATGAGATCAACAGCCTATCAGCAGAAGTTACGCAAGTATCATAGCCCTAGAATCAGAAACATATCTTTTGATAAAGGCGATTTGGTTCTCTGGCTTGTGCAGCAAAAAAGGACAGACTTTCCCCAGTATGGGAAGGGACCTTTTTAGTTAGTCGAGTATTGCACAATGGTTCGTATTACTTAACTGACATGAGGCCAGTCAAAGAAAGACCTACTACTAAGAAGAGAAAGAGAGCTGGAGGCAGTACAAATCTGGATGAGTTAGACAGACCGTGGAATATTGCTCAGCTACGTCCCTTTTATTCTTAGTTTATCCTTCTTTGTAATCATATATATGTACATGTTCTGTGGGAAATAAAAGTTTTGCTTGCCTCAAGTTTTTCTAAGAAGTTTTTACCATCTTATTTCCGAATGATCATGTCATAGTCAAAAATCGCAGAATGCTTGAAAGTACTTTATGCTCATGTTCGTTCTGGTTTAGATTTCTGATTCTAAAACTGCTACCCTCGGGTATAACTCTAAAGTTTCTACTCTTTACTTTGGTTATTTGTCTGATTGCTGGATGCGGGCATTTTCCGAGTAGTGAATTGTTGGTACTAGAAGCCGGCTTTGTTTCCAAGTTTAAACTGGTTTAGCAATTGAGCTCCATTGCTCGGCAAAGTTTCCGGGCAGAAGGTTTAGCCGGCTCACGAAAGGGATGAGGCAGAAAGCCAGATAAACGATAAGTATAGGTGAAAAAAGTTCAAAGTGCTTATGAAAACATTTCAGGCACACAAAAATTTAAAGACAAAAGTGCTAAATAGATCAAAAGCTTAGCACTATGTCCGTTCGTTGAGATCCTTATTAGCACCATGGGCGACAACAACAATGAGCAAGGTGCTGCTGCGGTGATGACCTTCCCGGTCAACCTATACGTGCTATTCTTCACTTTGTATGCACTAGTTCTTGCTAGATTTTATATCTACTCGATGTGGTTGTTTGGCTGCATGTGTTTAGATTTGCTATTGCTTACATAATGTTGATTTCGGTAATTAATCTCATGGGGAAATTTCCTAATATTCCAACAATCCAAAAACCATATTTGTTTAGGCAATTTTCGTCATCTGCTTTTGCTGCTTCGCTGAAACCGAGCCCTTTTATGGGTGCTAATTTTAAGAGATGGCAAGGGAAAACCCTCTTGTGGCTCACTGCAATGGGTATAGAAAAGGTTGTAGATGGCACTCCTAGAGGTCCGCTTACTCTCGAGGAAGAGAGAGCGTTCAGGGAGGCCACTGTACTTTTCGTAGGCTCTGTACTCAGTGTGCTTGGAGACAAGGCATATCCGTGATGCCAAGAAACTGTGGGATGCGCTGGACGCTAAGTTTGGTGCTGTCGATGCTGGTGGTGAACCATATGCTATGGAGCAGTTCAATGACTACAAGATGGTTGAAAACCGATCTGTAGTAGAACAGGCTCATGAGCTACAGATCATGGCAAAGGAACTCGAACTCCTCATGTGTGTGCTTCCGGACAAGTTTGTCGCGGGATGCATTGTCGTTAAGCTTCCCCGTTCATGGAGGAACTTTGCCACTTCTCCAAAACATCAGAGGCATGAGCTCTCTGTTGAGTTTCTAATTGGTTCTCTGGATGTTGAAGAGAAGGCGAGGGCCAAAGACAAACACACTAGTGGAACCGAGGGACATTCTGCTGCCAATATGGTGCAGAAAAATGCCCACAAGTCCAAAGGAAATAACAAAGTCTGCCAGACTACCAACTTCAAGAAGAAGAAGAAGGGCAGAAAAAGGAAAAGAAAGAACCTTGCTGGGTGTGTGGCGAGATTGGCCATTGGGCTCATCTTGTCCACAGAAGAAAGGCAAGAAGGGTCAGGCTAGACATATTTCTAAATCTGTCAACATGGTCATTGGCAATACTGATGCAGGAACTTCAGGTTCTGGGTACGGTAATTTATTACCTATTGTTCTCTCAGTATTTCAACCCACAAAATGGTGGGTTGATACGGGTGCTAATGTTCATGTGTGTGCTGACATTTCCATGTTCACCTCTTATTAGGATCGATATTCCTCAGTCATGATGGGGAATGGGTTATATGCTACTGCTCTTGGTGCTGGCATGGTAGATCTGAAGTTTACTTCGGGCAAGATCGTGCAATTGAAGAACGTGCAACATGTCCCTTCTATCAAGAAGAATCTCGTTAGGATCCCGTCTTCTCAAAGATGGGTTTAAGTTGGTATTTGAGTCCAATAAAGTTGTACTATCTAAGTATGAAACCTTTGTTGGAAAAGGCTATGAATGCAGAGGCATGTTCCATTTTTCATTGGTAGACTTCTGTGATGATATAGTGAACCATGTTTGCACTACTAGTAATGAAACTAATGTTTGGCATTCACGACTTTGTCATATTAATTTTAGTTGTATGTCGCGGCTTGCTGGTATGAGTTTAATTCCAAAATTTACTATTGTCAAAGGCTCTAAGTGCCATGCTTATGTGCAAGCAAAGCAGCCTCGCAAGCCTCATAAGCCTGTAGAGGAGAGAAACTTGGCACCTCTAGAGATCATACATTTAGATCTATGTGAGATGAATGGTGTGTTGACAATTAGTGGAAAGAAATATTTCATGACTTTGATTGATGATTCTACTAGGTACTGTTATGTATATCTCTTGAAAACGAAAGATGAGGCCTTAGATTTCTTTAAAATATATAAATCAAAAGTTGAAAATCAACTTGAGAGAAAGATCAAAAGAATTCGGTCTGATCGTGGTGGAGAGTACTTTTCTAATGAGTTCAATTTATTCTGTTCGGAACCTTGTATTATACATGAGAGGACGCCTCCCAATTCCCCTCAATCCAATAGGATTGCTGAGAGAAAAAACCAGACTCTAACAGATTTGGTTAACGCCATGTTAGACACTGCCAGTTTATCCAAGGAATGGTGGGGGGAGGCTATATTAACTTCGTGTCATGTCCTAAACCGTGTTCCAACTAAGAATAAAGAGATTACTCCATTTGAAGAATGGGAAAAAAAGGTTGATACTCTCTTACTTACGAACTTGGGGTTGTTGGCAAAGGTTAACGTGCCAATCAACAAGAAGTATAAGCTTGGACCGAAAACTGTGGATGTGTCTTTCTTGGCTATGCTTCTCACAACATTGCTTACAGATTTATTGTGGTGAAATCTGAAATGGACGACATGAGTGTTGGTACCATTTTTGAATCAAGAGATGCTAGCCACAGGTGGATCACACTACTGTCACTGGCTGCCTCACATGGTCTTCTCGTTCATCAAATGGACGTTAAGACGGCTTGCCTAAATGGAGAGTTGGACGAGGAAATTTACATGGAACATCCTGATGGTTTTGTACTAGAAGGTCAAGAGAGAAAGGTGTGTAAATTGAAGAAATCTTTGTATGGCCTCAAACAAGCTCCCAAACAATGGCATGAGAAGTTTGAAAGAACTTTGACATCTGGGGGCTTTGTTGTAAATGAAGTCGACAAATTTGTATACTATCACCATGGCGGGGGTGAGGGAGTGTCCTATGTCTCTATGTTGATGACATATTAATTTTTGGGACAAGCCTCAAAGTGATTAATGAGGTCAAAACCTTCTTGTCTCAATGTTTTGAGATGAAGGATCTTGGAGAAGCTGATGTTATCTTAAACATCAAGCTACTGAGAGATGAGAATAATGGGATTACACTTGTGCAATCACACTATGTGGAGAAGGTGTTGAGTAGATTTGGATATGACGATTGCAAATCCTCTCCTACACCTTATGATCCTAGTGTTTTGCTTCGAAAGAATCAAAAGGCAGCTAGAGATCAATTGAGATACTCTCAGATTATTGGCTCACTTATGTATTTAGCTTGCGCTACGAGGCCTAACATCTCCTTTGCTGTGAGCAAACTTAGCCGGTTTGTGGCCAACTTATGTCTACGCACTTCTATTCTTGTAGACAGTTCTTGGGCCTCCAAGCGTAGAGGTTTGTAGAACAGCAGCAAGTTTCCCTTAAGTGGATCACCCAAGGTTTATCGAACTCAGGGAGGAAGTGGTCAAAGGTATCCCTCTCAAGCAACCCTGCAATCAAGATACAAGAAGTCTCTTGTGTCCCCAACACACCCAATGCACTTGTTAGGTGTATAGGTGCACTAGTTCGGCGAAGAGATAGTAAAATACAAGTGGTATGGATATAAGACAGCGGTGCCAGAAAATAGCTTGATGGCGTGGAAGAGACTAAAGGAAAACTGAAATCAAGATAGAAGCAAGCAAACATGTAACAGATCTAGTAGCAAACGGTGTTTCAATGCTTAGAAACAAGGCCTAGGGATCATACTTTTGTTGGGTTCGCAACATAGAAAACAAAAAAAATCCTACGATGGGAACTATACGCCAAGATCTATCTACTAGATACAAGCAACGGGTGGATATACATCCATAGAGAACTTACCCTCAAAGACAACAACGCTTTGTTAACGAGTTGGAACTCGTGGATGATGTAGTCATACACTTGCCGATCTCAAGATCGTGATGAAGTCTAGCAGGTCCGGCTCCAGCACGTCCATCAGATCCAGCTCCAGCACGTCCAACACCACCAAGTCCATCACCGCAAAGCAGTGGTGCATCCGTGATCGCACACACGTCCGGTACCCCGACAACCTCCGTCCCTCTCTCCAGCAAAGCAGCGGAAGCAACAACTCCTTTCCAGATAAAACCACTGAGAACATGTATTTCGCTAATCCGAGACCATGGGGAATAATTCTAGAGGGGGAGAGAGATCCTTCACGAGGAGGTGTGAGGAAGAAGGGGTGTGAGGGTGGCCTTTTATAGGAGGAGGGGGTACCCCTCCCCATAGCCGGCGCCCCATGGGGGGTGACTCCTCACCTCCCCATTCATGCGGTGGTAACCCCTCCACATTAAAATGCCCCTTCACATTCTCTTTTAAAGTCTCCACTTTAAATGCATTAAATTTCTCCAAATTTAATGCTCTCTCATTTAATAAAACTCTTTTATTATTTTTATTCAGATTTTTGTTAATTACTTTAATTTACAAACATTCACATAAAACCCCCTGCAACATTTCAATATTACATGCAGGACCAATTTCAGCAATTTCACCCGAAACAGTTTCGGTGTCTATTGAAATAATTCCAGCGCTTTCTTAAATCTTTATCTGAAACATATTTGCTCCAAATGGTGTCGGTATCCCTTAAGTGTGTCACCCTACGGTTCGCGAATAATGCAGATATGATCGAGACCCCTCTCAGATCAATAATCAGAAGCGGGACCTGAAGATCCATACTGACTCCTACACATTCAACGATGATTTCTGTGATCGTGAGAACCTTTAACGCTACTAACTAAATCCCTTTGTCTCGCGATATATTACATGTCCAAGATTCGATCATCGGTATCTCCATACCTAGTTTGATCTCGTTGCTGACATGCACTCTTTTCTCGTTCCTGTGATATAACATTTCGAGTGATCACATCACTTGCTTGCAAGCTATCTTAATGTGATATCACCGAGAGGGCCCAGAGTATATCTATCCATCATCGGGATGGACAAATCCCACTCTTGATCCATGAGCCTCAGCATAACACGTTCATAGCACTGAACCCACCTTTATAGTCACCATGTTACAGTGTGACGTTTGATGTTATCAAGATACTCTTCCGGTGTTAGCAATTAACATGATCTCATGGTCTAAGGACTAAGATTACTTCATATGATGTTATAACAATATAACCATAATGACTCTGATCGTAATGCTATACTTCGGATGAATGTTCATCACATCATTCCACCAATGTTGTGATCTCGTTATCAACAACATCCAATGTCCATGATCAGGAAACCTTGATCATCTTGTTAATCAACGAGCTAGTTTATATGAGAGACATTACTAGGAACTTTGTATTTTTTTTATTAAACACACATGTATTAACGTTTCCAATCGATACAATTATAGCATGCAAAATAAACATTTATCATAAACATGGAATAAAATAATAACCACTTTATTATTGCCTCTCGGGCATATTCCCTTCAGTCTCCCACTTGCACTAGAGTCACTAATCTAGTTTGTAAACTTGTATATACAACACCTAGGTGTTGAATATACATGTTTGCTAGTGGTTAACATAATCTCTGGATCTGGCACTTTTAGGTCCGTGTGTATTTGCATGTCTTTGCGTCTCTACGCATCACTCATTCTCAAATGAGATGGCATTGTATAAATTTGGTCCTTTGGTGAGACCTTTAGTTCGTTCGGGTTAAAATATGTTGATATTATTTTCATACAATATATCTTCATAGTATTAGCCCACTTTGAACCACACCTAGTTTGATAGCAAACTTCTTAACACAAATGCCCTCCTTTGCTACTACTATAGCAGTCATATACTTAGCCTTTTGTTGTAGTATCCGTCACAATGTTTCAACTTTGGAACTTATCCAAATCCATCATCGAACATCCTTTCCATTACATTGTGCCACCCATAGTCTAAATTGAGATAAATTTAATTTGTGTCTTGTGACAAAACTAGTATCAATGTAACACTTTACAATGAACTACCTTTAACTATTTGTCACTTATACATGATATATTCTTAGTTCTTCCAAAGCTCATAAGAATATCTTTACTATTGTCCAATGATCATCTTATGAATCATTATGGTATGTGCTCATAACATTTAGAGCTTAGGACATTCTGGATATATACATATCACGGTATAATCGATCAAAATCTTCATGTGATTTTACTCACCAAGTGTTGAAACACTTGAATCTTGATACAATCCTTTCCATGCAGCAAGAACCTCTCTTATTGTTTCCATATTGAACCCTTTTAATATCTCATATATGTATGTCTGGCACAACCATATTAGCGCCTCAATCTATCCATATAGATATTGATGCCAAATATTCCGAGTTTCCCCAAGTCTTTCATCAAAATCTTATTTTATCGAAATTCTTAACTTGTGTCAATACAAGATACATCATTTCCAATCAACAATATGTTCTCTACATAATGTATTAGAAATATGTCCTAGCGCTCCCACTTAATTTCTTGCAAATTCAAGCATCTTCATCATCTCTAATGAATTTAAACTCTTTTAACAGTTTCATCATGGTGAAGATTCCAACTCCGCTATGCTTACTTCAACTATTGAAGTTTGCATGCCCTTTTAGCACCCTTTGAATTAACAAAACCCTTTGGACCATGTCATGTACACATCCTAGGTAACTTTTCTATTAGAAGAACCTTGTTTTGTTTATTCAACTACCATATACCAAATTATATGTAGTGGTTGCTACATTAATCCGTTAAGACTAAATATCGCTATGAAAGATCAAATCTTGTAATAGTCAACTCCTTGAACATTGCCATAAACTTATTTCTTCATAGATGTTAAACATCCATGTCTATTTCTTTATAGATCCAAACACGACCGATAGGCTTAACGCCTTTTCTGAGGGTCTTCCAAATTCAGAAACTTGATTTCTCGTGTATGGATACTATCATCGATTCTATGACTTCTAGTCATTTTATGGAGTCAGGGCCCATCATCGCTTCTTTGCATGTAGTCGCTTCATCATTGTCAAAAAAATAACAACTTGTTTATCAAATCTTACTATTTGATTCTTACCGACCCACACGGTTTAATAGGAACTCTAATCTCCGAGATCACACCCTTTGTAATCACGGGAGCCATGAGCATTGTGGCCACCACCGGGACACTTTCTGGCGCTGCGCTACTTAGCACATATAGCTAAGGTTCAACAACCTTATCAAAGTTCTATTGTCCTCCCACTTAACTTTTCGCGAAAAATTCCTTCTCACGAAACTTGACGTTCCAAGTAACAAACTCTTTTGTCCTCGGTGTTATGGAGAAATTCCCCAAATTCTTTGGGATAACCTACAAATATGTGCTTATCCGACTTTGGTTGTAAACATTTTACTTATGCATAGCATACCAAAATTTAAGAAAAGACAATTCGGGTTTTATCCCAAACCATAACTCATATGGTGTCATTTCAACGGATCACGATGGTGCTCTTTTCAGTGTAAAAGCGGTAGTCTCTAAAGCTTTAATCCTTAAAACATAATGGCAGTTTTATAAATGACACCTTTGATCTTACCATGTCAAACATGGTTTGATTTCATCTCTCAAATATGCCATACTCCTATGGTTTATCGGGAAACACAAATCATGGAACAATTCCACAAATCTTAGGTGTTTTGCTAAACATGTAACTCAAATATTTTCCTTTATGATCGAATCATAAACTCTTTATTTTCTTGTTGCAATGATTTTCCACTTCATCTTGAAAGTCTTTGAACAATTTTCAAATGCTTCATACTTATTCCTTATTAAGTAAATATATAAATATATTCACTCAAATTTCTGGAGAAAGCATATGAAGCAAAAAGATCCATCGCATATGGCTACACATAATGGACTATGCACATCAGCATGTACAATTTCCAATAACCTAGTCATTCGTTCCTCTTTGGCCTATGAACGGAGTTTCAATTATCTCGAGGAAAGTCTCACAAGCGTTAATTGATCAAAATAAAAGACTCCAAAAATCTATCAACATGGATTTTCTTCATGTTTTCTTTCCAATATAATTTAAACAGTGATGTCACTTCATAAGTGATCTTTCAATCATTTGTCTTGCGACATTTTAGCAATAGTGTTTATGGATGTGATTTCTCCCACTAGACTTGTAAAAGTTCATCCATCCTTTATGGAATACGGTAATTATTTGAACAACCATTGTTCATGCAATACCGGAACAAAAATAACAATTATTAAAAAAAATCTTGAAGGTTAGGTTTGACGACAACGAATAACACAATAATACTTTATTTGTTTTCGATGAACATCATCACGTATTCTCTTGCCAGTTACTTAGGCTATTGTAGTTCATGAATTGTGTTGTTCTGTATGATACTTCACACCAACCAATTCGGTATCCAATACCTAAGAACCACATTGTTTAACAAGCAAGGAATACAGCCATAACATGTATATCTTCTATATACCTAAGTTGGACATCTCCAACCTTTTATTTTCTGCCAAATATTTTATAGATTCTCTTACAGCAATTCCTTTTCTTTCAAAAGAATCTATCAACATCAATAGTGGTGTCATTCACATGACACATGGTACAAAGCGTGTATAGTCAAATACTAATACCTTTGGACTTGCACTTTGAAGTGGATCACCATCATCAAATGTTTGGTGTTCTTTCAAAAATCCATTCTTTAGTGATCTTTTAGTGTCGTAAACATTTTACTTACATCTTCTATTCATCCTTATCATGACAACTTTCATGATCAAGCTACTATAGCCTATAAGGAAGAATGACGAGTATAATTTTAGTTCCCAAAACCTTTTGGGAGATTCGGATGCCTAGCATCTCCCTCCTTCACAAATTCTCATACAATATGAGAACATGTATTGTGCTAAATTATACTCTATCATAATGTAACCAAAAACATTGTTTCAGATATCACAATATCTTCCACACATGATGGTTTCTAAAACAATTTTTCAGCTCCTATATAATCTTGATATTAAAACAACTTTTGAATATCAATAATCATGGAGGCAAACATGATACTTTAGATACTAACATTGGAATTCTTACTCTTGATTTAATACTACTTATTAAACTTCATGGAGTAAATAGAGTTTGCTGAAGGTTTGCAATAGGACTTATAAACTTTAAATTGACATTCAAAAAAATATGATACCAGTTCGTAAAGTAAATATCCAGAATTCTATAGTTCTATTATCTCAATTAAAACTAAGCATAAGGTAGTGAACAGACGTCGATGACTACAACAAATTATGCAAATTCTCTTCGATTTAGTTTATGACAAATTGAGTTCGACAAATCCAAATTAGAAATGAACTCCCACTCAAAAACGACATCCCTCATGCCTTTTTGGTGATTACATGAACCAAATCCACTACACCAAGTCTGATCATCACAGAGTCGGTGTATCTCGCTCCAGCAAAGCAGCGGAAGCAACAAAAAGTCATCGTTGAATGTGTAGGAGTCAGTATGGATATCTAGGTCCCGCTTCTGATTATTGATCTGAGAGGGGTCTCGATCATGTCCGCATTATTCGTGAACCATAGGGTGACACACTTAAGGGATACCGACACCATTTGGAGCAAATATGTTTCAGATAAAGATTTAAGAAAGCGCTGGAATTATTTCAATAGACACCGAAACTGTTTCCGGTGAAATTGCTGAAATTGGTTCTGCATGTAATATTGAAATGTTGCAGGGGTTTTATGTGAATGTTTGTTAATTAAAGTAATTAACAAAAATCTGAATAAAAATAATAAAAGAGTTTTATTAAATGAGAGAGCATTAAATTTGGAGAAATTTAATGCATTTAAAGTGGAGACTTTAAAAGAGAATGTGACGGGGCATTTTAATGTGGAGGGGTTACCACCACATGAATGGGGGAGGTGAGGAGTCACCCCCCATGGGGCGCCGGCCATGGGGAGGGGTACCCCCTCCTCCTATAAAAGGCCACCCTCACACCCCTTCTTCCTCACACCTCCTCGTGAAGGATCTCTCTCCCCCTCTAGTATTATTCCCCCATGGTCTCAGATTAGCGAGATACATGTTCCCGGTGGCTTTATCTGGAAAGGAGTTGTTGCTTACGCACTTCTATTCTTGTAGATAGTTGTTGGTCCTCCAAGTGGAGAGGTTTGTAGAACAACAGCAAGTTTCCCTTAAGTGGAGCACCCAAGGTTTATCGAACTCAGGGAGGAAGTGGTCAAAGGTATCCCTCTCAAGCAACCCTGCAATCAAGATACAAGAAGTCTCTTGTGTACCCAACACACCCAATACACTTGTCAGGTGTATAGGTGCACTAGTTCGGCAAAGAGATAGTGAAATACAAGTGGTATGGATATAAGACAACGGTGCCAGAAAATAGCTTGATGGCGTGGAAGAGACTAAAGGAAAACTGAAATAAAGATAGCAGCAAGCAAACATGTAATAGATCTAGTAGCAAACGGTGTTTCAATGCTTAGAAACAAGGCCTAGGGATCATACTTTCACTAGTGAACACTCTCATATAAATATATTCTTCTTTATGATACTACGCTGAACTACTCTCCGGTTGGACACTCTAATCCATGGTAGGGCTATAACAGCACACCTCAAAGTTCACTCTCCCCATCTAGATAACCCCACACTGTCACCTTGAGCACTAGATGGTTCAAACAAACACCAAAATTTTATAGAGACATCCAACTCCAAATATAACTCATAACAAGTATTTGTAATCTCTAGCCTAAGTGCCACCATGGTGTGCACGCTATCACTTTCACACACATGGGGAGAGCAGAGATCTATTAAAGCACTTGAGTAGCAAGGTAGATCTACTTGATTACAAAGCTCATGTTCACAATATGATCATGCATAGAGAGAGAGATGAACACATAGCTACCGGTAGAACCCTTAGCCTTGAGAGAGAACTACTCCCTTCTCATCATGGGAATCAGCAATGGTGATGGAGATGGTGGTGGAGATCGATGGAGATGGCTCCGGGGGCACTTCCCGTCCCGGCAGGGTGCCGGAACAGAGACTTGTTGTCCCCGAATCTCCTCTTCGGTGGCGGCGGCGCTGCGGAACTTTTCGTGGCTAGAGGCTTGACGATCTAGGGTTTCTGTATCGGGAGAAATATATATGCGAAGGGGCGAGGTCGGTGGCCAGCCAGGGGGCCCATACCATGCCCTAGCGCGGCCTGGGCTAGCCCGCGCCTAGGGGTAGTTTGGCCACCCTGTGGCCCCCCTTCGTCTCTCCTTCTGGCTCCGTGAATGTTTCGGGAAAATAACGACTTTGGCTTTTGTCCGGTCCAATTCCGAGAATATTGATTTTCTGACTTTCCTGGAACCGAAAACAGTAGAAAACATGCAGCTGGCATTGTAGCTCTTGTTAATAGGTTAGTTCAAGAAATCATATGAAAAGTACTCCAAAGTGTGGACAAAACATAAGAAAGTAGATAAAACCAAGCATGGAACATCAAAAATTATGGATACGTTAGCAACGTATCACCAACCCAGGAGATGATCACTGGCATGCTCTTGAGAGAGTAATGCGCTACCGAAAGGGAACCGTGAGCTATGGAATTCATTATACTAGGTATCCAAGAGTACTTGAAGGGTATAGTGATACAAACTGGATATCATATGCTGATGAGATAAAGGCCACAAGTGGATATATATTCACTCTTGGTGGTGGCACTGTTTCATGGAAGTCTTGCAAGCAGACCATCTTAATGAGGTCAACTATGGAAGCAGAACTCACATCATTAGATACTACGACTGTCGAAGCAAAATGGCTTCGTGAACTCTTAACAGATTTGCCTATGGTTGAAAAACCAATACCGGCAATCCTTATGAACTGTGCAACCAAACTGTGATTGTCAAAGTGAACAGTTCTAAGGAAAATATCAAGAGTTCAAGACATGTCAAGATAAGACTGTCAGAAAGCTGAGAAACTCTGGAGTTATAACATTGGATTATGTCCAAATGGCTAAGAATCTGGCAGATCCTTTGATACGTCCAAAACGTATCTACTTTCCCGAACACTTTTGCTATTGTTTCTCCTCTAAACTTGTGTGATTTGGATGCAACTAATGCGGACTGATGCTGTTTTCAGCAGAATTGCCCTGCTGTCTACTTTTTGTGCAGAAAATCAACTATCAGGAAAAATCCCGGAAAATATGCCAAAAATCCTATTTCACCGGAAGAGTCCAGGAGCCAGAATACGAGACGGAGGGGGGCTAGGACCAGGCCACACCACCTAGCCACGCGGGCAAGCCCAAGACACGCCAGGGAGTGGTCTGGCCGCCCCAGACTCCCCCTCGGTCTCTCTCTTCGCCTATAAATTGCCTTCTGACCTAAACACTCAGGGGGGGTTCGACGTTTTTCCAGAAGGAGTTCTGCTCCACCGCCACCACCAGATTCCACGAAACAGCTCCAGAAACTCTGTTCTAGCACCCTACCGGGACGAGGAATTGGAGTAGATCATCGCCATCATCATCACCATCGCTTCTCCATCGACCATCCATGTTTCCCCCATCTATAAGTGAGTAATCCCCCGCTGTAGGCTATGGGGATGGTAGGGATTGGATGAGATCGTTCATGTAATGGCATCAGATTGTTAGGGCATGGTGCCTAGTTTCTTTTATTAGTGATTTATGACTTTGTTGCGACTTGTTGTGCTTAATGCTTGTCACTAGGGCCCGAGTGCCATGATTTCAGATCTGAACTTGTTATTGATTCATTATGATAGTATTGTTGATGGTCTTATCTACAAGTTGTATACACACGTTGTTGTCCAGAACAAATGGCCCCGAAGTGAAAGAAATCGGGATAACCGGAGGGAATGGCTTTGATGTGAGGATCACATGTGTTCACGGAGTGTTAATGCTTTGCTCCGGTGCTCTATTAAAAGGAGCATCTTAATTGCCAGTAGTTCCCTTGAGGCCCCGCTACAAAGGGGCTGGCAGGACAAAAGATGTTGTGCAAGTTCTCATTGCGAGAATGTATGACTATATGTGGAACACATGCCTAGGATTATCTAGTACTTGGATGCTTTATCTTATTTATCTGCAATTTCCCTATGTTCTGATTACTATGTGAATTGTCTTGTCCATGCAACGCCCGTCCATCCATCTATATTCCTACCGCACTCGAATCCTACTATTTACTGCTATTGTTACTTATGTCTTTATTTTACTACTGTTGCTACTTTACTATTTCTACTACAAAACTGTTGCTACTGATAAACTGCTGTGAGCAAGATTGTTTCCAGGTGCAGCTGAATTGACAACTCAATTGTTAAGGCTTATAAATATTCTTTGGCTCCCCTTGTGTCGAATCAATAAATTGGGTTTCACTTCCCTCGAAAATACTGCGATACACCCCCTATACTTGTGGGTCATCATCCTTTTACGAAAGGACTATCAAGAAATTTGATAGAAAATGCATCAAGGGAGATGGGTTTGAGACCCACATGAGTTGTCAAGGGGGTAACCCAACCTATGTGATCGGAGATCCTGTGAATTAGGACCTGGGAAAACAAACCGAAAAAACTAAGTTGAGAGAAACTTCTAAAACTCCCACTCCACTGCAGATCCAATTCTCTCATACTATATTGTAAGGAAGGTTGATTAAATCTTAATGTGTTATGTTTGTCTCCTTAGGAGCAAAGACGTTGTCCTACAGAGCGATCTTGAAAGAACACACCTATATGAGCTACACTATTGGTCACTGTGTATGAGATTTGGGTGAATCTCTAGGAAGCTCATGAAAGGCCGAGGAGTGTGACTTATAAGCTTCACCCGAGGGCTGGCCTATGGCAGCCAAGTACCGGTAACGACATTGAGTGAAACTTGATGCGCAAGACTGGCAATTCAAGGCATAGTCCATTGTTTAGTTGTAGTAAGCGTATCTCTTTGTCTAGGTGGAAGTTCAACTTAACAGTCTCCACTGAACTGCATGTATATTAAACAGTGATTGGAACTAATGTGCCATATGATGTGCCTCTGAGATCTGGTGGGGCATTGTTAGACATATATGGGTTGCGGCCCATGTAGGCACCCATCTAGTCTAATAATTCCTGAAATCTCAAGGCCCATCTACTATGACAGCTTGAGAGCTCTGTGGGAGAAAAGTTTAGTCCCACATTGCTAGTTGGGAAAGAGTTGTACCAGCTTATAAGGTGAGCTGTTTCACTCCTACTAAGTGAGTGAGAAGAGAAGGAGTCCACGCGCACTCCTCCTCCTCCGTCGCCCGCCTCGCCTCGCCTGCACAAGCGTTGCGTTTCGTGAATCGAGTTCGAGTTAGAAACTCGTTTTGTGAAATACTAATTTTTTGCTTGGTGCACCAACTGTTGGGTACGTGTCCACATTTGTGCGCATGTTTGACACGTGTCATTGTCTTCCAACGCGTGGCAACTCTGTCGGTTCACCTCCCAGGCTATAGAGCAAGAGACAGACAGATCTAGATTTATCCAGTTCTTTTCTCAGTCTCCCTCGCCGTGTGTACACCTCTATTGCTCTTGATTCACCATCTGTTATGAGTAAGCTCGTTACACCACCACATACACATGCTACACACACTGCTACTACTGCTGAATCTGAAACTTCTGATGCTTATGATGCTGCTTCTACTTGTTGGGTCCGCATCTTAGAAAACAGAAAAATTCCTACGATGAGAAATACACGCCAAGATCTATCTACTAGGTACAGAGCAACGGGTGGACTACATCCAACGAGAACTTACCCTCGAAGACAACGAGTTTTGTTAACAAGTAGGAACTCGTGGTTGATGTAGTCGTACACTTGCTGATCTCAAGATCGTGAGGAAGTCCGAGCGCCGCAACTCAGCAGCGCATCCGTACTCGCACACACGTTCAAGCCACCGGACAACCTCCACCTCCTCGCTCCAGCGATCCAATGGAAGCAGCAACTCCTTCCAGACGAAATGCCACCGGGAATATGTATCTCGCTAATCCGAGACCATGGGGGAATAATTCTAAAGGGGGAGAGAGATCCTTCACAAGGAGGTGTGAGGAAGAAGGAGGAAGAGGGTGGCCTTTTATAGGAGGAGGGGGTTCCCCTCCTTCATGGCCAGCGCATTGGGGGGTGACTCCTCACCTCCCCCATTCATGTGATGGTAACCCCTCCAAATTAAAATGCCTCAACAAACATTCACATAAAACCCATTGCAACATTTCAATATCACATGCAGAACCACTTTCTGCAATTTCACCCGAAACAATTTCCGGTTTCTATCAAAACAATTCCTGCGCTTTGCAATTCTTTCGTCTGAAACATATGTGCTCCAAAATGGTGTCCGGTAACTCTTAGGTGTGTCACCCTATGGTTCACGAATAATGCAGACATGATTGAGACTCCTCTCAGATCAATAATTAGAAGCGGGACCTGGAGATCCATACTGACTCCTGCATATTCAACGATGACTTCTGTGATCGTGAGAACCTTTAACGCTAGTAACTAAATCCCTTTGTCTCGCGATATATTACATGTCTGAGATTCGATCATTGGTATCTCCATACTAGTTTGATCTCGTTACCAACATGCACTCTTTTCTCGTTCCCGTGATATAACATTCTAGTGATCACATCACTTGCTTGCAAGCTATCTTAATGTGATATCACCGAGAGGGCCCAGAGTATATCTATCCTTCATCGGGATTGAAAAATTCCACCCTTGATCTATGAGCCTCAACATAACACCTTCGTAGCACTAAACCCATCTTTATAGTCACCCTGTTACGGTGTGACGTTTGATGTTATCAAGATACTCTTCCGGTGTTAGCAATTAACATGATCTCATGGTCTAAGGATAAAGATTACTTCGTATGATGTTATAGCAATATAAACATAATGACTTTGATCGTAATGCTATACTTCGAATGAATGTTCATCTCATCATTCCACCAATGTTGTGCCTTGTTATTAACAACATCCAATGTCCATGATCAGGAAACCTTGATCATCTTGTTAATCAACAAGCTAGTCTATAAGAGAGGCATAACTAGGAACCCTTTTTTTTTATTAAACACACATGTATTGACGTTTCCGATCAATACAATTATAGCATGCAAAATAGACATTTATCATAAACATGGAATAAGATAATAACCACTTTATTATTGCCTCTCGGGCATATTCCCTTCAGTCTCCCACTTGCATTAGAGTCAATAATCTAGTTTGAAAAACTTTGTGTATTGAACACCTATGGCTTTCTGGTGTTGCATATACGCGATTGCTAGTGGTTAACATAATCTCCGAATCTGACAGTTTCAGGTCCGCGTGTATTTGCATGTCTTTGCGTCTCTACGCATCACTCATTCTCAAATGAGATGGTATTGTATAAATTTGGTCCTCTGGTGAGACCTTTAGTTCGTTCGGGTTAAAATATGTTGATATTATTATCACACAATATATCTTCATAGTATTAGCCCACTTTGAACCACACCTAGTTTGATAACAAACTACTTAACACAAATGCCCTCCTTTGTTGCTACTATAGAAGTTATACACTTAGCCTTTTGTTGTAGTATCTGTCACAATGTCTCAACTTTGGAACTCATCCAAATCCATCATGGAACATCCTTTCCAGTACATTGTGCCACCCATAGTCTAAATTGAGATAAATTTAATTTGTATCTTGTGACAAAAATAGTATCAATGTAACACTTTACAATGAACTACCTTTAACTATTTGTCACTTATACATGATATATTCTTAGTTCTTCCAAAGTTCATAAGAATATCTTTACTATCGTCCAATGATCATCTTATGAATCATTCTGGTATGTGCTCATAACATTTAGAGCATAGGACATTTTGGATATATACATATCATGGTATAATCGATCAAAATCTTAATGTGATTTTACTAACCAAGTGTTGAAACACTTGAATTTTGATACAATCCTTTCCATGCAGCAAGAACCTTTCTTGATGTTTCTATATTGAACCCTTTCAATATCTCATATATGCATGTCTTGCACAACCATATTAGCGCCTCAATCTATCCATATAGATATTGATGCCAAATATTCTGGTTTTGCCCAAAGTATTTCATCGAAATCTTATTTTAATGAAATTCTTAACTTGTGTCAATACAAGATACATCATTTCCAATCAACAATATGTCCTCTACATAATGTATTAGAAATATGTCTCGGTGCTCCCACTTAATTTCTTGTAAATGCAAGCATCTTCATCATCTCTGATGAATTTAAACTCTTTTAACAGTTTCATCATGGTGAAGATTCCAACTCCGCTATGCTTACTTCAACTATTGAAGTTTGCATGCCCTTTTAGCACCCTTTGAATTAACAAAACCCTTCCGACCGTGTCTTGTACACGTGCTAGGTAACCATTCTACTAGAAGAACATTGTTGTGTTTGTTCAACTACCATACATCAAATTATATGTAGTGGTTGCTACATTAATCCGTCAAGACTAAATATCGCTATGAAAGATAAAATCTTGCCATAGTCAACTCCTTGAACATTGCCGTAAACTTCTTTCCGACATGTCGACTATTTCATAGATGTTAAACATCCATGTCTATTTCTTTATAGATCCAAACACGACCGATAGGCTTCACGCCTTTCCGGAGGGTCTTCCAAGTTCAGAAACTTGATTTCTCGTGTATGGATACTATCACGGATTCTATGACTTCTAGTCATTTTATGGAGTCAGGGCCCATCATCGCTTCTTTGCATGTAGTCGGTTCATCATTGTCAAAACAAGAACGACTTGCTTATCAAATCACACTATTTGATTCTTACCGACCCACATGGTTCAATAGGAACTCTAATCTCCAAGATCACACCCTTTCACGGGAGCCATGAGCAATGTGGCCGCCACCGGGACACTTTCCGGTGGTGCGCTACTTAGCACATATAGCTAAGGTTCAACAACCTTATCAAAGTTCTATTGTCCTCCCACTTAACTTTTCGCGAAAAATTCCTTCGCGACAAATTCCTTCTCAAGAAACTTGACATTCCAAGTAACAAACTCTTTTGTGCTCGGTGTTATGGAGAAATTCCCAACAAATTCTTTGGGATAACCTACAAAGACGTGCTTATCCGACTTTGGTTGTAAACATTTTACGTATGCATAACATACCAAAATTTAAGAAAAGACAATTCGGGTTTTATCCCAAACCACAACTCATATGGTGTCATTTCAACGGATCACGATGGTGCTCTTTTCAGTGTAAAAGCGGTAGTCTCTAAAGCTTCAATCCTTAAAACATAATGGCAGTTTTATAAATGACACCTTTGATCTTACCATGTCAAACATGGTTTGGTTTCATCTCTCGAATATGCCATACTCCTATGGTTTATCGGGAAAACACAAATCATGGAACAATTCCTCAAATCTTAGGTGTTTTTCTAAACATGTAACTCAAATATCTTCCTTTATGATCGAATCATAAACTCTTTATTTTCTTGTTACAATGATTTTCCACTTCATCTTGAAAGTCTTTGAACAATTTTCAAATGTTTCATACTTCTTCCTTATTAAGTAAATATATAGATATATTCACTTAAATTTCTGGAGAAAGCATATGAAGCAAAAAGATCCATCGCATATGGCTACACATAATGGACTATATACATCAACATGCATAACATCCAATAAGTTAGTCATACGTTCCTCTTTGGCCTATGGACGGAGTTTCAATTATCTCAAGGAAAGTTTCACAAGCGTCAATTGATCAAAATCAAATACTCCAAAAATCCATCAACATGGAGTTTCTTCATGTTTTCTTTCCAATATAATTTAAACGGCGGTGTCACTTCATAAGTGGTCTTTCAATCATTTGTCTTGCGACATTTTAGCAATAGTGTTTATGGATGTGATTTCTCCCACTAGACTTGTAAAAGTTCATCCATCCTTTATGGAATACGGTAATGATTTGAACAACCATTGTTCTCATAATACCGGAACAAAATAACAATTATTAAAACAAATCTTGAAGGCTAGGTTTGACGACAATGAAAAACACAATAACACTTTATTTGTTTTCGATGAACATCATCACTTATTCTCTTGCCAGTTACTTAGGCTATTGCAGTTCATGAATTGCGTTGTCCTGTATGACACTTCATACCAACCAATTCAGTATCCAATACCGGTATCCAATACCTCAGAACCACATTGTTTAACAAGCAAGGAATACAGCCATAACATGTACATCTTCTATATACCTAAGTTGGACATATCCAACCTTTTCTTTTCTGCCAAATATTTTATAGATTCTCTTTCAGCAATTCCTTTTCCTTTTAAAAGAATCTATCAACATCAATAGTGGTGTCATTCACATGACACATAGTACAAAGCATATATAGTCAAATACTAATACCTTTGGACTTGCACTTTGAAGTGGATCACCATCATCAAATGTTTGGTATTCTTTCAAAAATCCATTCTTTAGTAATCTATTAGTGTAGTAAACATTTTACTTACATCTTCTATTCATCCTTATCATGACAACTTTCATGATCAAGCTACTATAGCCTATAATGAAGAATGACGAGTATAATGTTAGTTCCCAAAACCTTTTTGGGAGATTCGGATGCTTAGCATCTCCATCCTTCACAAATTCTCATACAATATGAGAACATGTATTTTGCTAAATTATACTCTATCATAATGCAACCAAAAACATTGTTTCAGATATCACAATATATTTCACACATGATGGTTTCTGAAACAATTTTCAGCTCCAATATAATCTTGATATTAAAACAACTTTTGAATATCAATAATCATGGAGGCAAACATGATACTTTAGATACAAACATTGGAATTCTTACTCTTGATTTAATACTACTTATTAAACTTCATGGAGTAAATAGAGTTTGCTGAATGTTTGCAATAGGACTTATAAACTTTAAATTGACATTCAAAACAATACGATACCAGTTCGTAAAGTAAATATCCAGAATTCTATAGTTCTATTATCTCAATTAAAACTAAGCATAAGGTAGTGAACAGACGCCAATGACTACAACAAATTATGCAAATTCACTTCGATTTAGTTTATGACAAATTGAGTTCGACTAATCCAAATTAGAAATGAAGTCCCACTCAA
Source organism: Avena eriantha (assembly GCA_910589775.1). Taxonomy (NCBI): domain Eukaryota; kingdom Viridiplantae; phylum Streptophyta; class Magnoliopsida; order Poales; family Poaceae; genus Avena; species Avena eriantha. The sequence continues at coordinate 387,059,432 of OU342740.1, read as the reverse complement.
AAACGACATCCCTCGTGCCTTTTTGGTGATTACATGAACCAAATCCACTACACCAAGTACGATCATCACGTGAGTTGATGTAGCTTCAAAGGCGAGCATCAATATGGGCATCACATCAACTATATGACTCATGATTAACCTTTCGGTCAGTGTTCCGAGGCCATGTCTGTACATGCTAGGCTCGCCAAGTAAGAACCTTAGTACTCGCATGTGTAAAACTGTCTTACACATGTTTGTATGAAAGTGTAGAGTCGAGTACACCTGATCATCACGTGATGTCTCGAAACATGATCCATAAAACGGTGCATACTTAAGGATGAACACATTTTATCTTGATATTTAAATGAGGGATCATCTTACAATGCTACCAAAAGCGCCAAACTAGCAGTATAAGATGCTAACATCTAATGTGTACAGTTAGATGATATGGTCATGCATTTGATCTCTATCATTTGCATCCTGGTATGATCTCTATCATTCCTTTGTGTGTAAAGCCAAGGTCTATGGAACTTACACGTTGAGTGTGTTGTAAGAGTATCTATCATACATCTACTTACAACAATACCATATCAAGACACTAGCCCAGCAACGATCTAAACTAGATGCCTCTAATTTATCAATTGCAAGTTTTACGTGGCTTAGTGCTTTCGGAGATAGTATCGTTCTTACCTACGAACATGAATCACAACGAGGATAACCAAGTTATTAGCAACTCATTGTAAATCAGATATTTACTATAGTAGGAGAGACAGACACCCGCCAGCCACTTATGCAAAACAAGTTGCATGTCAGTCGTGGAACCGGTCTCATGTACGATAACATGTAAGGTTGGTCCGGGCCGCTTCATCCCACTATGCCACCAATATCCAAAATACATAGAAGATGCAATAACATGATCATCATCGCCCACATATAAACATATGTGTACTACCTGTGCAAAGCACCTACGCATAGACTAGGCTCGGATACCACTGTTGGGCCGGAGCATAGAAAACAAAAAAAATTCCTACGATGAGAACTACACGCCAAGATCTATCTACTAGGTACAGAGCAACGGGTGGACATACATCCAACGAGAACTTACCCTCGAAGACAACGAGTTTTGTTAACGAGTAGGAACTCGTGGTTGATGTAGTCATACACTTGCCGATCTCAAGATCGTGAGGAAGTCCGAGCGCCGCAACTCAGCAGCGCATCCATACTCGCACACACATTCAAGCCACCGGACAACCTCCACCTCCTCGCTCCAGCAATCCAATGGAAGTAGCAACTCCTTCTAGACTAAATGCCACCGGGAACATGTATCTCGCTAATCTGAGACCATGGGGGAATAATTCAAGAGGGGGAGAGAGATCCTTCACAAGGAGGTGTGAGGAAGAAGGAGGAAGAGGGTGGCCTTTTATAGGAGGAGGGGGTGCCCCTCCTTCATGGCCGGCGCATGGGGGGTGACTCCTCACCTCCCCCATTCATGTGGTGGTAACCCCTCCACATTAAAATGCCTCTTCACATTCCCCTTTAAAGTCCCTACTTTAAATGCATTAAAATTCTCCAAGTTTAATGCTCTCTCATTTAATAAAACTATTTTATTAAATTTATTCAGAATTTTATTAATTACTTTAATTAACAAACATTCAGATATAACCCCTTGCAATATTTCAATATCACATGCAGAACCACTTTCTGCAATTTCACCTAAAACAATTTCCGGTTTCTATCGAAACAATTCTTGCGCTTTGCAATTCTTTCGTCTGAAACATATGTGCTCCAAAATGGTGTCTGGTAACTCTTAAGTGTGTCACCCTACGGTTCGAGAATAATGCAGACATGATTGAGACTCCTCTCAGATCAATAATCAGAAGCGGGACCTAGAGATCCATACTGACTCCTGCATATTCAACGATGACTTCTGTGATCGTGAGAACCTTTAACGCTAGTAACTAAATCCCTTTGTCTCGCGATATATTACATGTCCGAGATTCGATCATTGGTATCTCCATACCTAGTTTGATCTCGTAACCAACATGCACTCTTTTCTAGTTCCCGTGATATAACATTCTAGTGATCACATCACTTTCTTGCAAGCTATCTTAATGTGATATCGCCGAGAGGGCCCAGAGTATATCTATCCGTCATCAGGATTGACAAATTCCACTCTTGATCCATGAGCCTCAACATAACACCTTCGTAGCACTAAACCCATCTTTATAGTCACCTTGTTACGGTGTGACGTTTGATGTTATCAAGATACTCTTCTGGTGTTAGCAATTAACATGATCTCATGGTCTAAGGATAAAGATTACTTCGTATGATGTTATAGCAATATAAATATAATGACTTTGATCGTAATGCTATACTTCGGATGAATGTTCATCACATCATTCCACCAATGTTGTGACCTTGTTATTAACAACATCCAATGTCCATGATTAGGAAACCTTGATCATCTTGTTAATCAACAAGCTAGTCTATAAGAGAGGCATAACTAGGAACCCTTTTTTTATTAAACACACATGTATTGACGTTTCCGATCAATACAATTATAGCATGCAAAATAAACATTTATCATAAACATGGAATAAGATAATAACCACTTTAGTATTGCCTCTCGAGCATATTCCCTCACTACTGTGATGTAACATCCAAAACTTCAATCCAAGGTTATCAAGATCAAATCAACCAAAAATGGGGTTAACAAAAACTTTTCCAAATTTAAATGAAAGCATTCATATATGTGTGCATTTAAAATAGGAGTTGTTTGAATTGCCATGATTGAATGATCCAATGCTTGTAAAATGTTTCTTAGGTGATTTAAACATCATCTACATCATTCCCAAACTTTTCCTAAAGAAAATCAAATCAAAAAGAATTAAAAAGAAGGAATGGTCATTTTGGCATTTCTAGTCACTTTAAATCATTAAATAATGAACTTAAACCAAAGTAGTATTGATCCAACCTTTAATTCTCATTCCCATGTGTTAAGATGTGTGGTGATGACATGTGTCCACATGATCCCATATCTTAAGTGGTGAATATTAAATCTTAGTTAATTTTTCAATGAGTAGAAATTACTTTTCTAAAATAAAAAGGAGGAAACTATGGAATTAAACTTGTGATGCTTGTGATGATAATAGATCATCAAATGTGTGTCTTAGAATGCTACTTAGCCTAGTTAAGTATTGTTTGGTGATTGTGTGCTCCGTATGTATTTATAGACGATAGTACCGACCAAGCTTTCGAGGAGGAGGAGTTCTACCAAGAAGAAGAAGAAGAAGAAGAAGAAAACTTCAACCACTGCACTACCCAAGGCAAGCTACTATTAGCAAGCTAGCACTCTCTAAGTGCAAGCCACCATTAATAGTGCAAGCTAACACTTGCAAGTCTAGTGCTTAGCAAGTTAGGATCAAACTAGATGGTTTAGCAAAGATGCCTTAAGCATGCTTTGATCACACCCCTTTGACTAGTACATCCCCAAATCTTATTTACAAGCTTTCCTATCTTAGTTCCACAAAGTTCTTTACTTGTTTGGAAGGTAGCATAAAAAGTATAAAACTTGACCTAATTAGCACCCCTTTAGATGCCATTCTATGGCATGAGATTGAACCCATATTTTCCACCTTAGTGAACACTCTTAACTTAGTAGTTTAGAGTAGATCAAAAACTTGAGTCACTTTGGATGGGAACACTTGGTGAAAATGAATTATAAAAACCTTGGAATGATGAGTCATTCTATTGAGATGTTTTGACATGTGTTGAGAAACACAAAAGGGTGGATGATGATGAAAATGTTGAGGCATGAGCCTTAACCCTTTTATAAAACTGATGGTTGGATTCGGATGCGATACCATTCCAAATTTACCGTACAACCACACTACCTGAATTGGGTAAGGCTTAGTTGGAAATTTATATGCATTAGTATTAGTTCCCTCATGGGAGAGGTCTGGGCTGAGGCTACCTCTCAATGTTGTCCACCTATGAAGTGCCCAAGATGACTAATGGTCATGGTTGGGAGGCCATGCTCATAGGGAGAGGTGCTTATACTAGGGTGTGTAAAGGGAAGGTTATGTTTGATTATCTGCATACTAAGTATGGTGATTCAGGGTTATCCCTGACAGATGTATCGAATCTTGTGGTGAAAGTGTACCACCTCTACAGAGTGTCAAACTATTCGAATAGCCGCGTCTGCGGTTATGGACAGTTGGAATGGCCATACTGTTTCGTTATCAGATGTTTTCTAAATACTTTGAAAAGAATGATGAATCTTGACTTGACCACAACATGGTTGTGTTTATGACAATAGCTTCCCAACTTACGTGATTTTAGCACTTTACTTTATCTTTCTTTGCTTCTGAACTCAGCTTAGGTTTCAAACTTAACTTTATAGTTAAACTTAGAGTTAGCACTTTAACTTAGAAGTTTATACTTGTTAGTGGTAGTTTGCGAATACTTAAAGAGTACTCATGGCTTTTGTCCCTACCTATTATCATGGTCAGACTATGAAGGAGACTATCAAGATGATGGCCAACAGGATGGCTATGATAACTAGGACCATCTGCCTTCGTCAGCATTGCATGTGCCCCTGAAGATGGACCCCACCGCTACGCTTATCTTTTATTTCCGCTGCTTGTTGTATTAAGACTGGATCATGAGATCCTTATTTGTGTAAGACCTTATGTATGGTTTGTAATGGATGATGTACTGTGATATCCAATCCGTTATGTCTCGCAAAAATGGTAATCCTGGGATTGCGAGGTATGGCATAACGGGCATCTAGGATTAAAAAACCGGGTGTTGACATGTGCTTGATAAGAGTGGTTCATTAGGTCCTTTCCTAGATTCTACGATTGCTAGAACTATAGCTAGAAATACTGAAACTCCTAATGAAGACACTACTACACCTGTTAGTTCGCCTGAGTCTAGTGAGAGTTATGATATTGAAGATGGGTATGTTGAGATGACCGATGAATTTATTAAAGAATGTAAAAACACCCATGATAGGAGCGCTGCTAAGAATCTCCTTGAGAGGTGTACTATTAGACCCAAATTGTCTCCTATTGCTAAGTTTGCTGCTTCTCCCATAAACATTATAGATGAAGATAATGATTTCTCTCTCGATCTATCTTACATAGCTATTGTTGAGAAAGAACCTTTTTGTGGGACTAAGAATGAAAGTGTGGTAGCACATATGAATGAACTTTCTACCATTTGTGGCTTGTTTTCTGATAATATTAAGATGCGTACTTACTTTGTTGCAAAGATTTTTCCCCTTTTCACTGAAAGGAGAAGCTAAAATTTGGTTTAGTAATTTACCTCCTGGATCTATTGATAGACCTGATTGCTTGATTAGTACTTTCCTGTAGAAATATTTTCCTCCTAGTGCTAGACATGCTATTTTGCAGGAACTTTTTGGTTTTAAACAGGGAGAAAAAGAGATATTGCCCGAATCTTGGGCAAGGTTTTGTGCTTTAATTCATGCACAAGCTGGAAGTCCATTACCTAAGAATGAGCTTCTTGATATATTTTATAATGGACTAACCGAGGAATCTAGGACATACCTAGATAGTTGTGCTGATTGTGTTTTCAGGAATAGGACTCCTAAGGAAGATGAGGAATTAATGGCTAAAATAAGTAAGAACTATGAAGATTGGACTCCTCCTGAACAAGCTATACCTGAAGTAATTGTACCTGAACCTACTCTACCAGTACCTATTCCAACATCAAAGAAGAGGGGATTTATTGAATTAAATGATAAAGTGATGAAGGAAGCTAAGAAATGTCTTAAGGAGAAGGGAATTAAAGCTACAGATGTCAAGAATTTACCTCCTATAGAAGAATTGTGTAAGCCTATTCCCTACTCATCCACTATCGAGGTACACTCTCTCCAACACTTTGATGAAGGTGATATTCCTTACTCTAAACCTCCTGATCAATGCTTAGAAGAATTCGATATCTTTATTGTTAAGCAAGATAATTTTAATAAAAGGGTGCAAAATCATCTAATGGAAAACACTAGAGTTATTGTTGAGTTGAAAGATATTGTGGAAAGAATCTCAAATGATTGTTAAACACTTACAAATGGTTCAAACTCAAATAGATCAACTCGTTAAAGTGCAAAAAGACTTACTAGTTAATGTTGCTAAAGAAAAACATGCTTATGAAATTAGAACTAGAAGTGGTGCTGCTACCCAGGATCCTCTATATCCTGAGGGGCATCCCAAAAGAATTGAGCAGGATTCTCAACAAGCTGAAAATAGTGGCTCTACTCGTAAGAAAAGGAAAAAGAAACATAAAACTGTTGTAGAACCCTCTGAACCTGCTATAGATCCTAATAGTATATCTATTTCTGATGCTGAAACTGAAAGTGGTAATGAAGAAAATGAAGTTCCTAATGAAGAAAAAGTTGAAGAAGAACCTGAAAAGCAAACTATACTAAATACACTAAAGAAGATTTTATTGCTAAGAAACATGGTAGTGAAAGAGAACCTTGGGTCCAAAAACCTATGCCTTTCCCTGATAAGACACACAAGTCAAAGGAAGATGAACACTATAATAAGTTTTGTGAGTGGATGAAACCTTTATTCCTGCAAATTCCTTTGACTGATGCTATTAAATTGCCTCCTTACTCAAAGTATATGAAGGATATTGTCTCGAATAAAAGGAAGATCCCTAATGAAGAAATCTCTACTTTGCTTGCTAATTATTCCTTTAATGGTAAGGTTCGAAAGAAACTTGGAGACCCAGGGATTCCAACTATCCCTTGCTCTATTAAGAATAGTTATGTTAGAACTGCTTTGTGTGATTTGGGAGCTGGAGTTAGTGTTATGCCTTTCTCTCTCTATAAGAGGCTTCAACTAGAAAAAATAATACCAACTGATATATCTTTGCAAATGGCTGATAAATCTACCACTATTCCTGTTGGTATATGTGAGGATGTACCTGTTCAAGTGGCTCATAATTGCTTGATATTAATTGATTTTGTTGTGCTTGAAATGCCTGAAGGTGATAATATGTCCATTATTCTTAGGAGACCTTTTCTTAATACTGTAGGAGCTGTTATTAATTGTAATCAAGGAAAGGTGACTTTCAATGTTAATGAAAAGGAACATACTGTCTATTTACCCAAGAATATTGAAAGGACTTCTGGTTTGAATTCAATTGAACATGTTGTGGGCATTCACTTAGAGAAATATATTGTCCCATACCAAGAGAAAATTTTGAAACTATTATGATTGGGACCATTGCTATCAAGGTTGAGGTAACATAATCATTAGTGGAATACAAAGTTTTGTCTCATAAGGAATTGTTTTGGTAACAAGACCTAATCAACCTTGTTAACAAAAGGATTTCATTGAACAAAACAATGTTTTCACCGTGATTATCTCCGCTTACTTCTATCCTATCCATTTTAGTTTTTGTTTTCATTTAGTTCTCCTTTTTGTTGTTAGTTGCTTGCATGTTAGAGTGTCTTAGAACTTCTGTAGTTCTAGCCTTGTTTTGTCATTGCATCATTCAAAAAAAATCTGTCTGTCAGAAAATCATTCTTCTATACCTGAAAAATGCCCAAAAATAAAGTGCCTCGAAAAATTCCAGAAAATTCATATTAAATTTTTACGTGAAAAAAGGCACAAAGGAGTGCCTGGGAGGTGCCAGGGGGACCCACCAGGCATGCTCACCACCTGGTGGCGTGGCCTGCCCTTGGTGGCGCCATGCCATGGTGTGGGCCACCCCTGGCCCTCCACTAACTCTCTCACCTGCCACTTTCTTCTCTCTCCCGAGTAAGCTCCAGTTCATTGCTCAAAATCACGTCCTTGTTATGCTTGCTCTTGATTTTTTCGATCTCCTTGCTCAGCCCATCTTTGTTGCTGAAATTTGGAGCACTTGTTCTCTGGTATGTGACTCCTCCCCTTGTCCAAGTAGATTTGTGTTTAGTGGATTATATCTTGAGTATTTTGTGAAGGAAATATGCCCTGGGAGGCAATAATAAAGTTGTTATTATATATTCCTTATATATGATAGATGTTTATTTTGCATGCTATAATTGTATTGAGAGGAAACATCAATACATGTGTGTTTAATAAACAAAAAGGGTTCCTAGTTATGCCTCTCTTATAAACTAGCTTGTTGATTAACAAGATGATCAAGGTTTCTTGATCATGGACATTGGATGTTGTTAATAACAAGGTCACAACATTTGTGAAATGATGTGATGAACATTCATCTGAAGTATAGCATTACGATCAAGTCATTATGTTTATATTGCTATAACATCATACAAAGTAGTATTAGTCCTTAGACCATGAGATCATGTTAATTGCTAACACCGGAAGAGTATCTTGATAACATCAAACGTCACACCGTAACAGGGTGACCATAAAGGTGGGTTCAGTGCTATGAAGGTGTTATGTTGAGGCTCATGGATCAAGAGTGGAATTTGTAAATCCCGATGACGGATAGATATACTCTGGGCCCTCTCGGTGATATCACATTAAGATAGCTTGCAAGCAAGTGATGTGATCACTATATGTTATATCACGGGAATGAGAAAAGGGTACATGTCGGTAACGAGATCAAACTAGGTATTTGGATACCGATGATCGAATCTCGGACATGTATTATATCATGAGACAAAGGGATTAAATTGCTGACATTTAAGGTTCTCACGATCACAGAAGTCATCGTTGAATATGCAGGAGTCAGTATGGATCTCCAGGTCCCGCTTCTGATTATTGATCTGAGAGGAGTCTCAATCATGTCTGTATTATTCGCGAACCGTAGGGTGACACACTTAAGGGTTGCCGGACACCATTTAGGAACACATATGTTCCAGACAAAAGGTTTGCAAAGCGCAGGAAATGTTTTGATAGAAACAGGAATTGTTTCGGGTGAAATTGCAGAAAGTGGTTCTGCATGTGATATTGAAATGTTGCAAGGGGTTTTATGTGAATGTTTGTTAATTAAAGTAATTAACAAAATTCTGAATAAAATAAATAAAAGAGTTTTATTAATTGAGAGTTGCATTTAATTTGGTGGAAATTAAATACATGTGAGTGGGATTTTGGGTGGAGGCCATGTTTATGTGAGTGGAGGTTCACCACATGAATGAAGGAGGGGAGGAGTCCCCCCCTCATGCGCCGGCTATGGGAGGGGAGGGGTCTCCCTCCCTCCTATATAAAGCCCCCTTCTCCCCTCTCACAAATGACACCTCCTCGTGAAGGATCTCTCTCCCCCTCTAGATATTCCCCCATGGTCTCGGATTAGCGAGATACATGTTCCCGGTGGCCTTGCGTCTGGAAGGAGTTGCTGCTTCTGCTGATTCGCTGGAGCGAGGAGGTGGAGGTTGTCCGGTGGCTTGAATGTGTGTGCGAGGATGGATGCGCTGCTGATTTGCGGCGCTCGGACTTCCACACGATCTTGAGATCGGCAAGTGTACGACTACATCAATCACGAGTTCCTACTCGTTAACAAAACTCGTTGTCTTCGAGGGTAAGTTCTCCATGGATGTATGTCCACCCGTTGCTCTGTATCTAGTAGATAGATCTTGGCGTATAGTTCTCATCGTAGGAAAATTTTTGTTTTCTATGCTGCGGACCCAACAGTGGTATCAGAGCCTGATCTATGCATAGGTGCTTTGCACGGGTAGTACACATATGTTTATATGTGGGCGATGATGATCATGTTATTGCATCTTCTATGTACTTTGGATATTGGTGGCATAGTGGGATGAAGCGGCCCGGACCAACCTTACATGTCATCGTACATGAGACCGGTTCCACGACTGACATGCAACTAGTTTTGCATAAGTGGCTAGCGGGTGTCTGTCTCTCGTACTATAGTCAATATCTGATTTACAACTAGTTGCTAATAACTTGGTTATCCTCGTTGTGGTTCATGTTCGTAGGTAAGACCGGTTCTATCTCCGAAAGCCCTAAGCCACGTAAAACTTGCAATTGATAAATTAGAGGCGTCTAGTTTAGATCATTGCTAGGCTAGTGTCTTGATATGGTATTGTTGTAAGTAGATGTATGATAGATACTCTTACAACCCACTTAACGTGTAAGTTCCATAGACCTTGGCCTTACACACAAAGGAATGATAGAGATCATACCACGATGCAAATGATAGAGATCAAATGCATGGACCATATAACCTCACTTCACACATTAGATGTTAGCATCTTATATTGCTAGTTTGGCGCTTTTGGTAGCATTATAAGATGATCCCTCATTTAGATATCAAGATAAAATGTGTTCTTCCTTAAGTATGCACCGTTTTGTGGATCGTGTTTTGAGGCATCACGTGATGATCGGGTGTTCTCAACTCTACGCTTTCATACAACGGGTGTAAGACAGTTTTACACACGCGAATACTAAGGTTCTTACTTGACGAGCCTAGCATGTACAGACATGGCCTCGGAACACGGACCGAAAGTTTAAGCATGAGTCATATAGTTGATATGATGCCCATATAGATGCTCGCCTTTGAAGCTACACCGACTCACGTGATGATCGGACTTGGTGTAGTGGATTTGGTTCATGTAATCACCAAAAGGACACGAGGGATGTCGTTTTTGAGTGGGAGTTCATTAGTAATTTGGATTAGTTGAACTCAATCTATCATAAACTTAGTCTAAATATATTTTACAAATTCTGTTGTAGATGGCACCACCTGCTTTTAATTTCAATGTGTTCATGGAGAAAGAGAAGCTTGCTGCGAATGGTAGCAACTTCACCAACTTGGCTATGAATTTGAGGATTCTCCTCACTGCTGCACAAAAGCAATATGTGCTAGAGGCGCCGCTAGGCCCCCCACCAGCTCCTGATGCCCCTGACGAGGAAAAGAACGTCTATATAACTTGTCAGGAGGACCACAGCTTAGTTCATTGCGGCATACTGTATGGGCTAGAGCCAGAACTTCGAAAACGTTTCGAAAATGGCAATGCCTTTGATACCATGGGAGAATTCAAAATGATTTTCGATACCCATGCTGCCGTAGAGAGTTATAATGCTTCTGAAAAGTTCTTTAGCTGCATGATGGAAGAGAATAGCTCCGTTAGTGAGCACGTACTCAAAATGTCTGGGTACGTCGATAAGCTTGTGTCCTTGGGAATAACGATTCCCATTGACTTAGGCATACATCGTGTTCTCCAATCTCTGCCACCTAGCTACAAGAGCTTCGTGATGAACTATAATATGCAGGGCATGAAGAAGTCTCTTCCCGAGCTTCTGTCAATGCTTAAGACTGCAGAAGTGGAGATTAGGAAAGAACATCAAGTGTTGATGATCAATAAGACCACTGGTTTCAAGAAGGACAAGAAAGGCAAGCAGAAGGGAAAGAAGGGCGGCAAATCTGTTGCCGCGCCTGAAAAGAAACCCCGAGCTGGCCCTAAGTCTGACACCGAGTGCTACTATTGCAAGGGAACTGGCCATTGGAAGCGCAACTGCCCCAAGTATTTGGCGGACAAGAAGGCCGGCAAGGCAAACAAAGGTATATGTGATATACATGTTATTGATGTGTACTTGACTAGTACTCGCAGTAGCACCTGGGTATTTGATACGGGATCGGTTGCTAATATATGTAACTCGGTTCAGGGGCTGCGGAACAAGCGACAACTAGCAAGGGATGAGGTCACGATGCGGGTCGGCAATGGAACAAGAGTTTATGTGATCGTCGTCGGAACGCTGCCTCTCCATATGCCGTCGGGATTAGTTATAAACCTGAATAATTGTTATTTGGTGCCTGCACTAAGCATGAACATTGTATCCGGATCATGTTTGATGCAAAGTGGTTATTCGTTTAAGTCTGAAAACAATGGTTGTTCAATTTATATGAATAATATCTTTTATGGTCATGCACCTGTGTTGAATGGTTTATTTCTATTGGATCTCGATAGTAGTATTACGCATATTCATAATGTTGATGCTAAAAGGATTAAACTTGATAATGATATATCTGCATATATGTGGCACTGCCGTCTAGGTCATATTGGCGTTAAATGCATGAAGAAACTCCATTCTGGTGGACTTTTGGAATCACTTGATTTTGAATCATTTGATACATGTGAGCCATGCCTTATGGGCAAGATGACTAGAACGCTGTTTTGCGGTTCAATGGAACGGGCGACAGATTTATTGGAAATCATACATACTGATGTGTGTGGACCAATGAGCGTGTCGGCGCGAGGTGGATATCGTTATTTTGTTACTTTCACGGATGATTTGAGTAGATACGGGTATATCTATTTGATGAAACATAAGTCTGAAACCTTTGAAAAGTTCAAAGAATTTCAGAATAAAGTGGAAAATCATCGTAACAGAAAGATCAAATTTCTGCGGTCCGGCCGTGGAGGAGAGTATCTTAGTTACGAGTTTAGCACACATATGAAAGACTGTGGAATAGTTTCACAACTCACGCCTGCCGGAACACCACAACGTAATGTTGTGTCAGAACATCGTAATCGTACTTTACTGGATATGGTTCGATCTATGATGTCTCTGACTGACTTGCCACTGTCATTTTGGGGTTATGCACTGGAAACCGCTGCATTTACTTTAAATAGGGCACCATCTAAATCCGTTGAAAAGACACCGTATGAATTATGGTTTAGAAACAAACCTAAGCTGTCATTTCTTAAAGTTTGGGGATGCGATGTTTATGTGAAGAAACTTCAACCGGATAAACTCGAACCCAAAGCGGAAAAATGCGTCTTCATAGGATACCCTAAGGAAACGATTGGGTATACCTTCTATCACAGATCCGAGGGCAAGGTCTTTGTTGCCAAGAATGGATCCTTTCTTGAGAAGGAGTTTCTCGCGAAAGGTGTGAGTAGTCGGAAGGTAGAACTCGAAGAGGTTATTGAACCTTCTCTTCATGAAATGGCGAGTAGCGCAGCACCGGAAGTTGTTTCGGAGTTGACTTCACCTAATGAAGAGAGAGCTAATGATATTGATCATGAAACTCCGAAAGAGGACACTACCGAACCTCGCAGGTCAAGCAGGACACGTGCAGCTCCTGAACTGTACGGCAATCCTGTTATGAATTTCATGATTGATGAAATAGATGACCCTGCAACGTATGAAGAAGCGATGATGAGCCCTGATTCCAACAAGTGGCTAGACGCCATGAAATCCGAGATGGAATCCATGTACGAAAACCAGGTTTGGACCTTGGTGGACTTACCTCACGATCGAAAGGCCGTTGAGAATAAATGGATTTTCAAAAGAAAAACTGATGCTGATGGTAATGTAACCATCTATAAGGCCCGACTTGTCGCAAAGGGGTTTCGACAAATTCAAGGAGTTGACTACGATGAGACATTCTCTCCCGTAGCGATGCTTAAGTCGGTTAGGATTATGTTAGCAATTGCTGCATATTTCGATTATGAAATATGGCAGATGGATGTCAAAACTGCGTTCCTCAATGGTAATATTGAAGAAGAGTTGTATATGATACAACCTAAGGGTTTTGTCGATCCTAAGGATGCTGATAAGGTGTGCAAACTTCAGCGATCCATCTATGGACTAAAGCAAGCATCCCGGAGTTGGAATCTCCGCTTTGATGAGGTGATCAAAGAGTTTGGATTTGTCCAAACTTATGGAGAGGCTTGTATTTACAAGAAAGTGAGTGGGAGCAATGTGGCATTTCTGATATTATATGTGGATGACATATTATTGATTGGAAATGATATAGATCTTTTAAACAGTGTTAAAAGTTATCTAAACAGCAAATTTTCGATGAAGGACCTTGGTGAAGCTTCATATATATTAGGCATTAAAATCTATAGAGATAGATCAAGACGCCTAATTGGGCTATCGTAGAGTACATACCTTGATAAGATATTAAAGAAGTTTAATATGGGCGGAAGTAAGAAGGGGTACTTACCTATGTTGCAAGGCAAGACATTGAGTAAGATCAAAGTCCGGCTACGGCGGAAGAAAGAGAGGTAATGGATAAGATCCCCTATGCCTCAGCCATAGGCTCTATTATGTATGCCATGCTATGTACAAGACCGGATGTGGCACATGCTATTAGTTTGACTAGTAGGTACCAGTCTGATCCAGGTTCGGAACACTGGATAGCGGTCAAGAATATCCTTAAGTACTTGAGAAGAACTAAGGATATGTTTCTTGTATATGGAGGTGAAGAAGAGCTAGTCGCTAAGTGTTATGTCGATGCTAGCTTTGACACTGATCCGGATGACTCTAAGTCTCAATCCCGATACGTATTTCTCTTGAACGGAGCAGCAGTTAGTTGGAGGAGTTCCAAACAACCTGTGGTGGCTGGATCAACAACGGAGGCGGAATATGTTGCTGCTTCAGAAGCGGCACAGGAAGCGGTTTGGATGAAGGAGTTCATAACTGGACTAGGTGTGGTTCCTAGTGCGTTGGACCCAATGGTGATCTATTGTGACAACAATGGAGCCATATCCAACGCCAAGGAACCAAGGTCTCACAAGAATTCCAAACATATTAAGCGCCGGTTTCACTCCATCCGCGAGCATGTCAAAGATGGAGATATAAAGATTGTAAAGTGCACACGGACCTGAATGTAGCAGATCCGTTGACTAAAGTACTCCCTAAGGCAAAACATGATCAACACCAGAACTCCATGGGTGTTAGATTTATCACTATGTGAACTATATTATTGTCTCTAGTGCAAGTGGGAGACTGAAGGAAATATGCCCTGAGAGGCAATAATAAAGTTGTTATTATATATTCCTTGTATATGATAGATGTTTATTTTGCATGCTATAATTGTATTGAGAGGAAACATCAATACATGTGTGTTTAATAAAAAAAAAGGGTTCCTAGTTATGCCTCTCTTATAAACTAGCTTGTTGATTAACAAGATGATCAAGGTTTCCTGATCATGGACATTGGATGTTGTTAATAACAAGGTCACAGCATTTGTGAAATGATGTGATGAACATTCATCTGAAGTATAGCATTACGATCAAGTCATTATGTTTATATTGCTATAACATCATACAAAGTAGTCTTAGTCCTTAGACCATGAGAACATGTTAATTGCTAACACCGGAAGAGTATCTTGATAACATCAAATGTCACACCGTAACAGGGTGACCATAAAGGTGGGTTCAGTGCTATGAAGGTGTTATGTTGAGGCTCATGGATCAAGAGTGGAATTTGTAAATCCCGATGACGGATAGATATACTCTGGGCCCTCTCGGTGATATCACATTAAGATAGCTTGCAAGCAAGTGATGTGATCAGTAGAATGTTATATCACGGGAATGAGAAAAGAGTACATGTCGATAACGAGATCAAACTAGGTATTTGGATACCGATGATCGAATCTCGGACATGTATTATATCATGAGACAAAGGGATTAAATTGCCGACGTTTAAGGTTCTCACGATCACAGAAGTCATCGTTGAATATGCAGGAGTCAGTATGGATCTCCAGGTCCCGCTTCTGATTATTGATCTGAGAGGAGTCTCAATCATGTCTGTATTATTCGCGAACCGTAGGGTGACACACTTAAGGGTTGCCGGACACCATTTAGGAGCACATATGTTCCAGACAAAAGGTTTCCAAAGCGCAGGAAATATTTTGATAGAAACAGGAATTGTTTCGGGTGAAATTGCAGAAAGTGGTTCTGCATGTGATATTGAAATGTTGCAAGGGTTTTATGCGAATGTTTGTTAATTAAAGTAATTAACAAAATTCTGAATAAAATAAATAAAAGAGTTTTATTAATTGAGAGTTGCATTTAATTTGGTGGAAATTAAATACATGTGAGTGGGATTTTGGGTGGAGGCCATGTTTATGTGAGTGGAGGTTCACCACATGAATGAAGGAGGGGAGGAGTCCCCTCCCCTCATGCGCCGGCTATGGGAGGGGAGGGGTCTCCCTCCCTCCTATATAAAGCCCCCTTCTCCCCTCTCACAAATGACACCTCCTCGTGAAGGATCTCTCTCTCCCTCTAGATATTCCCCCATGGTCTCGGATTAGCGAGATACATGTTCCCGGTGGCCTTGCGTCTGGAAGGAGTTGCTGCTTTCGCTGATTCGCTGGAGCGAGGAGGTGGAGGTTGTCCGGTGGCTTGAACGTGTGTGCGAGGACGGATGCGCTGCTGATTTGCGGCGCTCGGACTTCCACACGATCTTGAGATCGGCAAGCATACGACTACATCAATCACGAGTTCCTACCCGTTAACAAAACTCGTTGTCTTCGAGGGTAAGTTCTCCATGGATGTATGTCCACCCGTTGCTCTGTATCTAGTAGATAGATCTTGGTGTATAGTTCTCATCGTAGGAAATTTTTTGTTTTCTATGCTGTGGACCCAACATTTTGCTGCTGTAGGTGACAGGTTATGAGAGCTTGTAAGCTTGTTTGATGCTTAGATATAGTTTTGATGCATGTTTAGGCCTCTTACAAGTCCCTATGAGTAGAATCCTTCATTTTATTCACTTTGCAATCACTTTTTTAATAGGTGTTTATATTTCATAATAGAAGATGAATGAGCATCAACTAAACCAACATGAACTATGGGTGCCTGAGGTCATGAAGGCCCACCGGGAGGAGGAAGTTTTTCCTTCCATTTATCCATGTTCTGAGTTCATGAGAGCTGCGGGAATTCTCCAAGATTTCCACACTTTGGTTTCTAATGCAGGGTTGGAGCACTTTTTGGAAGATGAACCTTGTCAATTTGTGAAGCTAACCATGTCTGTGGTGCAGGACTTTCAATTTAGTCACTCTTTGCCTAACCCCATGGTCCACTACAAAATTTACAATATTGTTGTCGATCTTTCTCTCGATGACTTTTGTGCAGCTATTAAGGTACCTCAATGGGGATCATGTAGAAGGATTAAGGAGCGACCTGAACCACTCATGGATTTATACGCAGAAATTTGCCAAGGGAGCAGCTTCTCGAAGGAGAGTGGAAAATTCCGTAACATTCATCTTCCCTCCATTCGCTACTTTGCCTACTTTATTGCCAAGTGTGTTCTTGCTAGGAAAACTACCAATAAGTTATCCTCATATGATCTAGCATTTATCTCTGCTGCTCTTAAACGAGATAGGTCTTACAACTTAGGTGCTTTGATAGCTTTCCGTCTTGCTGCTAACCGTGAGAAAGGTGGAATTTGTGGAGGCATCATTGCTTCTCGTTTACTAGCATTGCATGGTTTAGTGCCTCATCATCTAGACCTACAGTTCCCCATAGAAAGGCTTGATTTTAGTTCCATGATACAGCATAAATTTGTTTCCTCGTGGGCTAGTTTGAATGAGTTGTCTTATGAAATAACCTTTCTCAAAGCTGGTTGGAGAAAGAGAAAGTCCGAGCGTGTTGTTCTTTTGCCTGCACCTGTTTTGTTTAACCTTGATAATAGGGAAGGATGGTCCCTCGGTGAGGAGGAGCTTGACACGTACTTGGGAGAGCTCTCCCAACAGGAGCAGGATACTACAAGGGAGGTCACAGATGATTTGGTCCAGCCCTCGAATGAGGGGGAGTCTTTATATTAGCAGCCCGCTTATGATTGGGGAGCTTCTTCTTCTTCCCACAGCCCCAACTACGACCATTCTTATCATGATCCTCCTGCTTGGAACCCTTACCCGTATCTGGATTGATACCCACTTAGGCCAAAAGCCTAAGCTTGAGGGGAGGTACGCCGGCATCGCACTCATCTCATTATCATGTTGCGTTGGTACTTTGTATATTCATGTTTTGTTTTCTTTTTAGTTTTCGTTCTTTCTTTGCTTTTGCTTTCTAAAACACAAAAAGACCAAAAATATTTCTGTTGTTTCTCTTGGGTTTGCTTCTTCATTTCGCCTTGGTTTGTTTTTCCCTTTTTGCCTTGTTTGAATTATTCGAAAAACCCAAAAAGATTTTGTTTTGCTTGTTTTTCCTTTTTGGTTCTTGTTTTAAGAATCTAAAACAACAAAAATATATGTCGTTCTTCTTTGGTTTTGTGAGTTTGCTATAGGGTTCAGCAGTCTTCAATGGATATTGGTTTCATCTTATTATTCAAGCCACACAAGTGAAGAGCAATAATGAGGATTAATGACAACTTGAGACGTGGTAAGAGGCTGGTAACGAACTCTATTTTTTTTCATTTTTTGTACATATACGCATCATTGTGGGCATGCTTAGCATGTTCGTGTAGGGTGTATGTTATCTTTGGATTCTTAGTAGTTCTTGCTTTCGTATGATTAGTTCCAGCTTGCTAATAGTTTGTAGCATGTTTTATGAATGTTTGCTTGCATTACTCTATTCATAACTTGGTATGAAACTGTCGTATCCTCCTCTGAATGTTTCATTTGAATTGACTTGGCACATGCTCACGCATGCATATGACTGAAATAATCAGTTAAGCCTCGATGAATTATTTTGCCTTGAGGATCTTAAATCACTTTCATGCCATGTTTAGTCATGTTTTGTTGCAAGCATGATTATGACAGCTATTGCTCTCTCATTTGTCGCTCCCTTTATATTGCTAGCCTTCACTTACACTGAGTATGTTTTACTCAAGTTTCCAACTCCCTAAACCAAATATTTCCAAAGTGTCCACCATACCTACCTATTAGCATCATTTGCTACTTCCGTGCATATTCAATATGCCTTGTTTTCTTCCGAATAAAATGTTTGCTTGTTATGAGAAAGTTAGTTAGTAAATCTCTCATGAACTTGATGGCACACTTTATTTTCTACACTTAATAAACCTGAACCATTGTGACTGTCCATGAAAGTTATATGCTTGCAAATTATAGGCTGGGGATTAGCAGAACCATGTTGTCACGGGGAACGCTTTCAACACTTGTAAATATATACCCAGTTGATACCATGCTCTTTTGTTTGAGGATGTCGTCGGTGTGAAATACAAGGGGAGCTTGTAAGTCCATGGAGTTATGTATGTGTGTTAGAGAAACGCCTGGGCTGCCGGTCTAATCCATGTCGTCATGGTGGAAACCTGCAGCGTAACCATAATGATATCTATGAAGCATTCTTCTTATAAAAAAAGAGAGATAGCTATTGAGAAAAAGAAAAAAAGAGATTTATGAAAAGAGGAAAGAGAGAGAAAAGCACCATTTTCCCATGGTAAATAAGAAGATTGATGAGATAATCATTGTCTGCTTGCCTTGTTATTTTGATATGGGGATTCTTCCGTATCATCGGGCAAGGGGTACCCCATTGGCGGTTCTCTATGATACGCACATATTTACGATGACAAGAACTTACCGGTAACTAAAGTTGAGTAGCATGAGGAGCGGCCCTCGTACTCAAGGGACATGAGATTTTCAGTTTATAGTCTGTCAAGCATATAACTCAGATTGGACCTCACTTTCACCGTAACCACATTAATGATGCTTATGATAGGGGCAATGAGAGCTCAAAGCTAATAAGTAACATACTTTCAGCATTTGGAAGCTTTTCAAATTATTCAAAACCTTTTTCTTTTACTTGTTGAGTCTCCATATATTCTTTGAGAACCTTCTTGAGAGCATAGTTGTCATTCTTTGTGCTTGTCTCATTACTTGATTATTTGTGTTATGACTTTGATGCTTGTATCTTTGACATCTTTACTTCTAGTCTTCACTTGGACTTCAGAGGTGCCTTGGCATTCATAATCAAAGGCAAGCGAGATACCACTCTATCATACCTTGTTATGAGCATTGTAATGTTGCTTATGTTTATGCTTCATGCTACTTATTATTTTTGAGTTGGAATCTCTTCATAGCTTGCAATGCCTATTAAGTAAACTTAGTTGCATACTCCTTATTATGAATTGTCTAAGTAGTTGATCACATGCTGAGAATATATACATCATATGAAGCAAATATGTTCGTGAAAGTTCTTTTATCGCACTTAGTTTTCAACTGAATTGCTTGAGGACAAGCAATAAGCTAAGCTTGAGGGGAGTTGATACGTCCAAAACGTATCTACTTTCCCAAACACTTTTGCTATTGTTTCTCCTCTAAACTTGTGTGATTTGGATGCAACTAACGTAGACTGACGTTATTTTCAGTAGAATTGCCCTAGTGTCTACTTTTTGTGCAGAAAATCAACTATCAGGAAAAATCCCAGAAAATATGCCAAAAATCCTATTTCACCAGAAGACTCCAGGAGCCAGAATACGAGATGGAGGGGGGCTAGGCCTAGGCCACACCACCTGGTCGTGCGGGCAAGCCCAGGCCGCGCCAGGGGGTGGTCTGGCCGCCCTAGACTCCCCCTCGGTCTCTCTCTTCGCCTATAAGTTGCCTTCTGACCTAAAAACTCAGGGGGTTCGACGTTTTTCTAGAAGGAGTTTCGCTCCACCGCCACCACCAGATTCCACGAAACAGCACCAGAAACTCCGTTCTGGCACCCTGCCGGGACGGGGAATTGGAGGAGATCATCGCCATCATCATCACCATCACTTATCCATTGACCATCCATGTTTCCCCCATCTATGAGTGAGTAATCCCCCGCTCTAGGCTATGGGGATGGTAGGGATTGGATGAGATCGTTCATGTAATGGCATCAGATTGTTAGGCCATTAGTGCTTTATGACTTTGTTGCGACTTGTTGTGCTTAATGCTTGTCACTAGGGCCCGAGTGCCATGATTTCAGATCTGAACTTGTTATTGATTCATTATGCTAGTATTGTTTATGGTCTTATCTGCAAGTTGTATACACACATTGTTGTCCGGAACCAATGGCCCCGAAGTGACAGAAATCGGGATAACCGGAGGGAATGGCTTTGATGTGAGGATCACATGTGTTCACGAAGTGTTAATGCTTTGCTCCGGTGCTCTATTAAAAGGAGCACCTTAATTGCCAGTAGTTCCCTTGAGGCCCCGCTGCAAACGGGCTGGCAGGATAAAAGATATTGTGCAAGTTTTGATTGCGAGCACGTATGACTATATGTGGAACACATGCCTAGGATTATCTAGTACTTGGATGCTTTATCTTATTTATCTGCAATTGCCCTATGTTCTGATTGCTATGTGAATTGTCGTGTCCATGCAACGCCCGTCCATCCATCCCTATGCCTACCGCACTCGAATCCTATTGTTTACTCCTATTGTTACTGTTGTCTTTACTTTACTACTGTTGCTACTTTACTATTCCTACTACAAAACTGTTGCTACTGATAAACTGTTGTGGGCAAGATTGTTTCCAGGTGCAGCTGAATTGACAACTCAGTTGTTAAGGCTTATAAATATTCTTTGGCTCCCCTTGTGTCGAATCAATAAATTGGGTTTCACTTCCCTCGAAAATACTGCGATACACCCCCTATACTTGTGGGTCATCGTCCTTTTACGAAAGGACTATCAAGAAATTTGATAGAAAATGCATCAAGGGAGATGGGTTTGAGACCCACGTGAGTTGTCAAGGGGGTAACCCAACCTATGTGATCGGAGATCCCGTGAATTAGGACCTGGGAAAACAAACCGAAACAACTAAGTTGAGAGAAACTTCTAAAACTCCCACTCCACTGCAGATGCAATTCTCTCATAGTATACTGTAAGGAAGGTTGATTAAATCTTAATGTGTTCTGTCTGTCTCCTTAGGAGCAAAGACGCTGTCCTACAGAGCGATCTTGAAAAAACACACCTATATGAGCTATATTGTTGGTCACTGTGTATGAGATTTTGGTAAATCTCTAGGAAGCTCATGAAAGGCTGAGTAGTGTGACTTATAAGCTCCACCCGAGGGGTGGCCTATGGCAGCCAAGTACCGGTAAGGGCATTGAGTGAAACTTGCTGCGCAAGACTGGCAATTCAAGGCATAGTCCATTGTTTAGTTGTAGTAAGCGTATCTCTTTGTATAGGTGGAAGTTCAACTTAACAGTCTCCACTGAACTGCAGGTATATTAAACAGTGATTGGAACTAATGTGTCATATGATGTGCCTCTGAGATCTGGTAGGGGATTGTTAGATTTATATGGGTTGCGGCCCATGTAGGCAGTCCATCTAGTCTAATAATTCCTGAAATCTCAAGGTCCATCTACTATGACAGCTTGGGAGCTCTGTGGAAGACAAAGTTTAGTCCCACATTGCTAGTTGGGAGAGAGTTGGACCAGCTTATAAGGTGAGTTGTTTCACTTCTACTAAGTGAGTGAGAAGAGAAGGAGTCCACGCGCACTCCTCCTCCGCCGCCCGCCTCGCCTCGCCCGCACGCGCGTCGCGTTTCGTGAATCGAGTTCGAGTTCGAGTTAGAAACTCGTTTTGTGAAAGACTATTTTTTTTGCTTGGTGCACCAGCTGTTGGGTACGTGTCAACATTTGTGTGCATGTTTGACACGTGTCATTGTCTTCCAACGCGTGGCGACTCGGTCGGCTCACCTCCCAGGCTATAGAGCGAGAGACAGATAGATCTAGATGTATCCAGTTCTTTTCTCAGTCTCTCTCGCCGTGTGTTCCTCTTGCTGCGCTGCTCTCTAGGCTTCCCATCTCGGCGGCTGCGTGCACTGCTGTCCGGGAGAGCAGGCCTCCGAAACCCCGTCCGTTGAGATCCTACACCGGGAGACGGGCGATAAGGTTTTTGGGGAGCGTCTTAGCGCGACTGCTCGCCTTCGTTCGTGTGTTCTTCTTCGGCAACCAACGACCTCATCAGCACCATGGGCGACAACAACAATGACCAAGGTGCTGCTGCGGTGATGACCTTCTCGGTCAACCTGTACGTGATATTCTTCACTTTGCATGCACTAGTTCTTGCTAGATTTTTAAATCTACTTGATGTGGTTGTTTGGCTGTATGTGTTTAGATCTGTTAGTGCTTACATAACATTGATTTCGGTAATTAATCTCATAGGAAAATTGCATATTCCAACATACTACGGATTTGTTTAGTCGCTCCTTAATTTTGAAACCGTGAACCATTTTATTTGCATGGCATAGAACCAACGACTAATTTATCTGGTATAAGTGTTGGGTTGAACCTGGTTAATTTATCTTCCGTGAAGCTAGAAGCTTGTGTATTCCAGCCTTTGATGATTTTGAGTTTATTTTCTTTCGACGTTCATGTAATAAGGCAGCCCATGTCATCGCTCAGTATGGCAAAGGGGCTAGTGCGATGAACTTTTTCTGGCTGGAGGACGCAGCAGCTTTTGTTCATGGTTTGGTTGCTAGCGATCTTGCTATGCACCAGTTTTAGTGGAATCCCAGTTTTAAAAAATGTGTTGGCTTGAACAATTAGTGTTTGAACCTTCGTTAGCTCTCGCGTGTGTGCAGACTTCCACGACAAGCATTAGCTTTGAAAAGATTTATTGTGTCATCCGTCTTTGTGTTCGCCTAGCGAGATGGCATGGAGAGAGGTGTTTTTAGCTTTCGGGCTTCCAGTGATCTCCATGTTTTAAGAAATAAAAAATGGAATTCTGAAATTCCTAAAAATCTAAGAAACATATCTGTAGGTTTTGCTAGAAACTATATTGTATTGTAGGCTACCAAAAAACCATAAAATAGTTATCTTTCACATCCAGCGTACTCCCTCTGTCTAGAAATAAATGACTTGCAATATTTTAGATTCTCGTGTATCTATACACTAAAATATGTCTAGATGCATGCGAATCTAGACAAATCCAAGTCGCTTGAGTATAGCATTCTATGCAGATCACATATGAAATGATGTTTTGATACAAATTTGGTCGTACATACTAGACATATGTACATGTATGTTCTTTAAGAAGTTTAACAAAACTAAAGAAATGAACTTTTCATTTTTTTGAAAACAAAGATCACTTGAGATATATCGTGAGCTACAGATGATTTGCGAATGACATGGCCATTTTCAAGAATTTGGGACCCTAGAGCAATGCAAACGAGTCCCTATTATAAACGCGACAAGCAAAATAAAGAAGAACGAACAAACCATACACATGAGACACAATCTTTCTAACGTGGAAAAACCTCTCCAAAGAGAAGAAGAAGAAAAAACCACGGGTGTAAGCTAGCATAATTTGACTATATATATAGAGTGTTTACACAACACCGTGGGTTTTCGATGAAATGATGAACCCTAGCTGGTGGCTTACAAGATATATTTATAGGTGGTGATAACGATTTATACCGCGAGGTGGGATTTGGCTCGAGCCTATCAGCGATGGGTCTCACTCTGCTTTATCAGAAGTTAGCCTTCTTATAAATTTGGGTCACAACTTTAACAAACTTTATATTGAGACAATTCCATCATATAGCATGAACAAATACATCTCTTTGAATAAACAAAGAAAACACTTTCAACACTTAGGCTAACCAATTATACCAACTAATAAACCTGAGCAAAGCTCAAACTTAGCAACTGGAACATACTTTGTCATCATATCAGCAGGATTATCATGAGTACTACTCTTGCACACATTTAGTTTACCTTGATCAAGAATGTCTCGAACATAATGGTACTTATCATCAATGTGTTTAGTTCCCCCATGGAGCATCCGATCCTTTGATTTTTTTACTATCACTAAACAAACTAATGCAAGAACCATATCCACAAAGATCTACAAACAAACCTCTCAACCAAATAGATTATTTGACAACTTCAGCAATAGCCATCTACTTAGGTTCAGTGGTATATGTTTAACAACAATCTATAATGTTGTCTTCCAACTAACAACACAACCACTGATAGTAAAGACATAGCCTGTGAGAGACCTTCTCTTATACAAATTAGCAGCAAAATCTGAATCCACGTAGCCAACGAGTCTCTCACCAGTCTTGTTGAATTTCAAACAAACATTAGAAGTGCCACCAAGATAAAACCCACTAAATAACCTTCCAATATTCTTTACTAGGATTAGCCATGTATCTACTAATCAAAGTCATTTCATATGATAACTAGGATGAGAACGAACCATGGCATACATCATAGAACCAACATCACTAGAATATGTAACTTTTGGCATGTACTCAAACTCCCCATCGGTAGTAGGACATTGAGAAGATGGCAACTTAAAATGAGGAGTAGTAAGAGTACTCACATGCTTTGCATCATGCATACTAAAACGATGAAGATTTTTTTTAATATAACTCTCTTGACTAAAAAATAGTAAACCAGAAGTTCTGTCTTGGGTAATCTTCATACCTAAGATTTTTTATCAGCACTAAGATCCTTCATCTCAAACTCACTATTTAGGTATGCCTTCAAAACGTGGATGAGGACCAACATTCATTTTTGTCCTATCAGCTGCAATAGAACGACGTGGTTGCTGCAAAAATGTAGGTGAGTGATGAATATCATAATCATCAATATTTTCATCCTGTGTATATTGAAAAACATCATCAAGTTCAATAGTTTCTAACAGGTGCTCCACCTGCACACTAACTTTCTCCTCTCTAACATGATATACATCTATGGACAAGTTGTCATGATACGTAACAGATTCATTAAAAAAATTCATACTCATCAAAATATATTTAGTTTCAAGATTCCATATTTAAATCTATATGCTTTAACTCCTAAAATGTGATCAAGAAATATGCACTTTACCGCTATGGGCTCCAGTTTTCTATTACCAACGTGCAGTGCGACCACAGCTCTTAACTGTGAATAATCAGTAGACGAATTAGGCCATACCTCAATGTAAGTTTTTTATCGAGCAAAATAGATGGTGACCTCTTGATGAGGTAGTAAGCGGCATCACTGAACACCTTCTTGTAGCTTATGCGAGAACAAATTTACTTTCACATGCATATTATGAATTTGGCCCAAGCCTATCCGTGATGAGTCTCTCCACTATGTAAAAAATTAGCCTTCTTACTAATTTTGATCACAACTTTAGCGGTCCCTAATTTTTAAGTCATATAACCAGTATAACTAGTGTATACTTTCACTTGCTTATATCACTAGTATCTTTATTATTTCATACAATATTTAGAAGCATACAAAAATTAATGCAACAAGAGTAAATTAAAGGTAGCACCGAAGCAATAAACTGACCTCATGAATTGATCGACGACTGCGTATTAGATTAACAAAATTAACTGACCGAGTATCATTGATAAAATTGTTGATAATCAATGATTAAAATGTGATGACTTGATAATTAATGATGAGAAATACATGTTTTCTTGTATACTAAATCAAAACATTCGAGATTGCAGTCCTTGGTATATAATTACAAATTTAGAATTAGTAAACATACGAAATATCTAGATAATAAAAATATGTCATCGGCTAGTTGTTGTAATAACCCTAATTTTTAGGTTATTAACTAATTTGGGTTATTTGGTAATTGACTTCTAATTGTATTGATTTTTGCTAATCCTAGTGCTTAAAATGGACATTTTTCCTTGCATGCAATAAGAATTAGAGGAGTTAATTAATTAATGACAGTGTAATTAGAACGTGATTGTGTTTGTGCATGTAGACTACCGTATGCTAATACATGTACCGATGGAGGCAAAACCAGGAAATCTAGTGCGTTTGTACTAGCTAAGATAGCTTTTTGTCGGCATGCATGCATAGGTGCATTTGACCATCGGCCATGCGTGAGAGCAGTGCTAGTGTTTTTTTTTTGTTGAACGGGTGCAGTGCTAGTGTTAAAGCAGAGTTAGTATTGGACTAGTTTTAATCATAGAAGAAGATACGTGGTTGCACACTATTAGATGGACTTTTGATATGTCGGTCAGATTTAGTCGGCAATGATATTCGTGGGACCTTGTGCATGTCCAGGACAAGTAAGTCAGCTTATACATGTCACGTAGAGGGTGGAGACTGAGTAGTAGCCTCACACGTAGCTACTTCCTCCATTTTAAAATACTCCCTCCGTCACAAAATAAACTTGTATTTGTTTAGATTCGGATATATCTTACACTAAAACAAGACTAGATACATCCGAATCTAGATAAATCCACGTCACTTATTTTGGGAGGGAGGGAGTATAAGATGTTTTAGATTTGTGAAAGTAATATATCTAGACTTTTTTAGTGTCTAGGTTTTTACTAAATTTAGAGTGAATCTACATATTAAAAAAATCTAGATATATTTCTTTCATAAAGCTAAAACATCTTATATTTCGAAACGGAGAGAGTAGTTTATTAGCAGCGAAAGATTGTGTTGACAGCTTAGATATTTTAGGTGTAGACGGTGCCCGCTGTCTATAAATAGACGACCTCGGCCTTAGAGGGAAAACACAACCGAGAGAAAGATATGCCGAGAGAGTGAGGGTCCGAACAGAGACAGAAAATGAGTAAGACTAGTGAGACAGAGAGTTAGAACTAGCGATAGAAAGCAGATAGTGAAAGATGGCTGTAGCTAGCCAGATGGATGTGTCGATGGGTATTTATATAAGCATGCATGGGAGGAATTATAGAGAGAAGTGCCGATGAAATACAAAGGAGGGTCAAGTGATAGATTTCTATTATTCAGCTATCGGCTTTCATTTCACGGCGGGGTTTATTGATCTATATGGAAATATTATTGACCTGGAGTGTTTATATTGAGAAGATTTATTTTTAATTAAGACAAGCTCTTCCATACATCTTTCATATCTTTTGTAAAGTATGTTTTGTAGATAAATCTATGATGCATTATTTGAGATATGAGAGTTGTGGATATTCCTTTAAAATATTTGTGGTAGATGCGCCGGTGTCGTGATATGGTGATGGGTCCACTGGAGCCACCGGTACGAACTGGACATTCAGCATGAATATGAATTTTGGAATTGACATGAAAATTAATATGAATGTTTTTTATAGTAAAACTTGGTGCGAAGGTAATCGTATTGTACCAGTCACAGTCCAGGTATGGGACTGGCTGAGTTCTCCGCTGGGGACGACCCTAAAACGGAACATGTAGGTGATGGATCTGTAGGAGCGACCGACATAAATAAATTTAGGTGTGGTTTTAGTGGATCAAAAGAGATTTGCTCTTCTAGCGCCTGTGTGGTGCTAGTTGAGGTTGTTGATGTCGGGTACCTCTCTACAAAATGTGAAAGTGTGGATATTCACCCCTGAGACTCTCGGGTTTGGGAATGCTTACTTTCATGTGTGGAACATGCTTTTAAATTTGCTTAAATACTTCAATCGCCTATTTTTCATAAAGAACATCTATTTTACAGTTTATATGATTGGTGTATGATTAGTTGCTGAGTACTTCTCGTACTCACCTCCCTAATATTTTTTGGACACAGTCAAAAGAGAAGATGTGGTGATTCGAGAGTAGGCTGGATGGGTGGATGGGAAGCGCTAGCGAATCTAGTTGTACATTCTTTTATAAATGTAATAAACATTAATGATATTAGTTTTGAGCTTCTCGATGCCCACTTTGTCGGCTTATACCTATGTTTTACCTTGCGCGTGTATATGCCTTCGGTGTATAGGCGCGCGGTAGCTGTCATTCTCCCGGGGCCAGTCTCGGGGTGTGACAGTTGTCGCCCAGAAAAAGAATAGCGAAATGACTGGTCGCTTTTTGGCCTTCTATCACTGATCAAGAGAACGCCATGAGGGTAGCGTCGGTGGATTAACCACGGTCACCTCCCAAGCCACCTTAGTTGGGGTCATATCTCTTCTTCTTTTCTTACTGGGTCATACCCATTTTCTTTCTTTTTTCTCTCCAACCATTAGCTACTTAACAGTTACTCACTCCATTCGGTTTTTTTGAAGTTTTAAGTTTTCTACCTCAAGCTACTATAAATTTAATCAAGTTTGTACAAAAAACATTAAAACATATACAACACCAATTAAATTTCATTGAATTTATGTAAACTATATTTTCATAAATTTTCTTAAGAAAACTAAGACTATTTGTAGAGTTTTCTAAGTGTAGTATTACGTACCCTTTCGCTCCCAACTCTCGAGAGACAAGGAGATTAGGGTTCCATGCCTCACATCGGCGCCGCCGCCTCTCTGTCTCTCCTAACTAAGAAAATCTATTTGCTGACCGATACAAATAGAGAAAAATAGACATGAAATGCCAAAATTATCTCTTATGCACACTTCTAACTAACATCCTACTATACGGGCCGTGTGCTTTTCTCTCCCAGCCGCCGCCTCTCATAGAGCTAGCCACCGCCAACACCTCCATCTACTTCAAGATCGTTTCCCCTCCTCCGGCCGGTTTCGCCGGATCGAGAGGGGTGGGGAACTAGATCGCTGGTGGAGTTCTCGGTAAAGTATTGTTTTTAGAATATTAGGTTAGAGTTTTGGTAGACATCTTCTTTTTGGCGTCTACGTCAATCAAGAAGACATCGTTTGCAATAAGTGATCTTCAACCTTTTGTTGGCGACAAGATCTTCTCAGCATCAATGATGGTGTTGTAAGATCAAAGTTCTATAGGTACATTCTTTTAGATCTTGCTTTGCCAGATTGGTCTTAGATTTTTTCTCATGGTTGCCAGGGAGAGGATTATCCTTATATTATTCGTCTCGGCTACTATGCCCTCGACAACGGAGATTCATACTCTTGACTCCCCTGCGACGTCAACTAGGTTGTTCGGTTTTTTTCCTTGAAATACTGGTGGTGGTACTTAATAACCCACAAGTATAGGGGATCGTGTGTAGCCTTTTCGATAAGTAAGAGTGTCGAACCCAATGAGGAGCTAAAGGTAGGATAAATATTCTCTCAAATTCTATCAACCACTGAGACAACTCTATACGCACTAAACGTTTGCATTATCTAGGAAATAAACTAGAGCAACAATACGAGTAATAGAGATAGCTTTGCATGACAATAAATAACAAGAAAGTAAGCTAGTTTCTGCAGCAATAAAATACACTAAACTAACAGAACCATGATTGTGGAATAGTGGTGATAATTGTGGTGGCTTTGTCTAAGTTTAAATAGCGAATAGATCAGGTTCATTGTCTTGATGCAGTTTTCTATGTGGAGAGGCTAAATATGCGCTTCACTCCTTGAAATTACATGTACTATATGATTGGATTGTTAGCAAACATCTGTAAGTACTAATCAATGCATTAAGGTTTCTCCAACCATAGCCTTAAGTTTAATGGCCTCTTACTCCCATACGTGCAACGTTCCGGTTCGTGTCCTCGGATTTCTGTCACTTCGGTAGACCCCCCCCCCCCTCTTCCTTTACACATACTACAAACCCTATGATATTTAATCCATGCGCGCACAAATATAATTGACACAAAATACTGTACCATATCAACATACAACTCTAATGAACCAAAGACGTTCAACCATTCAATCTAAGAACAAAAAACTACACAAACATGACATAGATCATAGGATTATAACTTATAGCATCAAACACCATGTTTACATAGGACGGTACATAGGTGTGTGGGAGGATGAACCACTGCATACTAGAGGATTAGGTGATGGATATGGCGGTGAAGATGGTGAAGAGGCGGCACCGGCGGCGGCGCGGGGGACTCTTTCCCCGTCGCCGGTATCATGGGGGAGCACCGCTCCTTAGCCCCTTCCTTCATGGCTTCTTGGGAGCCCTCCCCCACGGAGATGGGATCTATGGGGAGGCAAAAACGTGGCTTTGGTGGCTGCAAATTCGTGGATAGAGATGCACTGGGCGAATTATGTTTCCTCCCTTTATATAGCTTCTCGGATTCCCGTCACTCCATCTTGGGCTGTAGTAAATCGGGCCTAGAAAGCCCGTTCAGACTTAGAATCAACTAAATTTTATGTTCAGAACGTTTGTCGCGAAATTTTCAACAACTTTGTAGTTGAAGAGTTTTCTGTTTGACGCTGTCTTCAACCCGAAACATGACCATCTTCAAAAATAGTTCTGAGACATATTCTTAAAAAATCTCAATTTGACTCCAACAAGGTTTCCACTTGTATTCTTGGTAATTCCTACACATCAAAATGTAAAAAAAACATTGTGCACTTTGCAACTATTAGTAGGTTAGTCCAAATAAATCATAAAGTTTATACAAAAAGGAGTATCAAAAGCATATTATTAGCATAAAACTATCAAAAATTATAGATACGTTATAGACGTATCAGTACTCTTGCTGATGTAGATTGATTATTCTAATGGTTGTGGACGTGTATATTCTTGGGCCACGTAGAGATAAAGGAAAACTTTTATCCTACGTGGTACACCCAAAATCTAGCTCAGGTGATAGGCCACGAAATTTACCACTAGACGCGTAGATGCAGATTATTGATGAAGCGCGTCAGTTGATGCCGTGCCGAATGATCTATCCACACATACATGAAGGAGCTTCAGGCAGAGGACTATTAGATCATGTCTAGCCCGAAATGGAAGTGGAGAAAGTGACGGCTAGGTCAGGAACTATCCCCTGTCACTCCACTTATATACACTCCTAGCTGGACTCAACGCTTGAGGCACATCTAGGCCGTATACCAATCTCCACATGGACCAAACCACATGGGATCCTTTCCTTTAAGTGTGACCCTGTAGGTTCACGTACACTTGGACACGACACGAGTCATCACTCCGAGTCGATAGCTGGTAGCGGTCTCTAGCAAGACGTGCCAACTCTCAAGAAAATCAGAAGACAAACCTTTCTTAATGTGACTTTCGTCCAAGTCCCTTTGCCTCACGAGATATCTTGTCAAGCTATAGACGAGTTGATGTCATCCCTTTAATGGCTCAACTCTCTCTTCTTGTTCTGTGATATATGATTCACTGTACTAACACTTAGTCCGACTCCTTGGTTAACTCTTAACCAAGTCGCGTATGGACATGCTTCCGAATCATATCACACGAGAGGGCTCAGAGAATATTTCTCCATTATGGAGGGGTAAACCCCATCTTGGTAATCCACGTCATGAAGCTTGCTTCACAACCAACCCGAACCCTACCTTTATAACTGCCCATTTACGGAACATCGTTGGTAGAACCTAAGTTGGCGATTCACAACTCGGATTATGCAATCACCTCATGTCAAAGATTCCATTGCTTGAGACTATGAATGACAACATGCTCGTTGTATCTCAACTATGGATTAGTCTGATTCGCTAAACTCTTTAGCCAAATCAGTGTAAGTTGGATAGCATCATCATGTCCATGACAAGTGAAACCGAGTCATCAACCGACTTTCACATTAGTCTAAGTTGTGTGTCTAGCACAACCTCAACGACCAAGAACAACTAGTATGAACAACATGAATATATAGTTTCACAATCGAATCATATATTCAATGACACATATCAGTAGTTCATACATGGACAATAACTTTATAAATGCATTGGGAATAACATCATACATGATTGTCTTTAGGGCATATTCCCAATATATGTAGCCTTGTTATTGCAACTGAAATTAAAATTATAGGATAACCCTCGTTGGTATTTACAGATCTATGGTTTAATATCTATATCATGTTAATTGGGTTGCCTTTAGACAAGTGAAAGATTGTGTCATAGAAGAATAAGGTTTTTAATACCTTTAAGTTTTGCTCGTTTTCTTTTAGAATTTATTTTATAATCATTGGAGACAATATTTTTAAGGAAACATCCAGACTTCGTCGAGACAGTTTATATATCTCTACCGTATACTATTTACTACAACAAATATATTGTGCTATTGATTGTTAATAAAAACAGACACAAGATTGCTTAAACTTCGCTTTATAATTTTTGAAGACATATTATTTATTTACCATGTACTGTTTGTTTCAATAAATATATATGGCATTGATTATTGAAAAACGACAAATCTAGACAACGGGCGTATCTAACCATGTCTGATCCAGCGGACGGGCGCGGGTTATCAGATCGCGAGCGAATGGAGCAGATCACCGCATGATTATCTTCTAATTGCATGCATGCAATTTATTCCCTCCTGTGTTCATACTTGTTCACACACATATTAAAATCCAAAACTACTGACATCATCAACATTTAATGCATAATTCGAATATTCAAATCCTTTATAGATCAAACCTTTTATTCAATTAAAAATCCGTTTCACCGTTTAGACTAGTCGTGACGAGATTTTCGAAACTAGATTCCATATTAATGTTTTCGATGAAATTATTTTTAACTCAAAAGTTTTCCACACCTAACACATGAGTTATGCATGTCGTAGTATGTAAATTATCCACTATGTTAATAGTTAAGTGTTTTATGTAAGTTACGACTTGTAGTTTTTTTTGTGGGTAACTTTTTGTACTTCTATTACTTATGTAGACTTGTTACCCTCTTATTTTTAATTAATTAAATGTAAGCTAGACTTAATTTTGATTTGTACATAGCAGTCTAAGTGTTAGGATACTAGACTTTGTCGCCATCGACGCGGTAGCGGCGACGAGTGATGAAACATTGGTTTGCTAACACCCTTCGAATCTTTATCATTCATACGTCGATCAAGGTTTAGCTATCACCACCATATCATTATAGTTACCATGGTCTCTAGATAATAGTTATCCACCTTTTACTTATAGAGTTATTGGTCCATGTGTTTATTATTGTTAGGCCACGTAGAGATAAACAAACTTTTCCCTACGCGGTGATCCCAAGATCCAGCTCAGGTAGAAGGCCACGAGGATTACCCACTAGATGCGCAGTTGCGGAATTGATGAAGCATGTCGCTTGATGCAGTGCAGTCCTCGCGATCCGTTCCGGTTCCACGATCCACGATCCCATTCCTTCTTCACGATCGTCGAAGTGCTGAA